>OW203894.1:22953391-24153391 GCA_934046635.1 Buathra laborator
TCCGTCTTAATAGGAAGAGAATCAATCCTCTTGATCTCCGAGACATCATGTACCATCGAGCGCTGTATCTGTTGTATGGAAGAAAGTAGTTATATTCAAGAAAATCTGCATAAAATTAATATATGGAGAAGATTGGGGCAAAACGGACCAGTTAAAGAATACGGATAGTTCTCTTGATTTCCGAGGCATGTATAAACTGTTTACTGACAAATTAAATGCATAACAAATATTTCAAGCTTCCGAGAAAAGAATACAGATCGGAGGCAAAATGGGGCACCTTCTTAAAAGAAAAAAGATAATTATCGAGGCTTTTCGATCTATTGTAATTTATTATACAACCGGAAATAATATTATCATTTTTGGAGCTGAATTTGAGAAAAATGTATACGGCGATTCGCATTGTACGAAATAAAAAAAAAAATTCGAACGATGATTGAACATCGTTAACTTTTCATATTGTAGCCCATTTTGCCCCGCAGGTCCATGCAACTAAAATTTTGACGTGCTTTTTTTTATTGTACTTACGAAGACTCCCGAACCAGCGAACTGGCATCCATTATCCAATGTCCGGGCAAAGTGTTGCAGAAAAGATGAACGACTTGCGCGAGAGTTAAGCCTATGAATCTCACGGCATCTTGCATCTTGGTGTCAGCTGCTACTGCCTTCGTGTAGTATCGACAAAATTACGCGATGCTAAATTTGCATCAAACGTATCGATAAAACTTACCACAGAACCCGTACTGCTTATGACCATCATACTGAAGCCCAATATCACCACGAGAACCCACTCGTTCGAGGACTCCATGAGTCGTACGTATCTGTATCAAGATAAAATATACTGGTTAACACTTTTGCCGTATACAGCAATGTTATACAGTATATTTACCGTCATTTAATAAATAAATATAGCATTACTTACCTTATAATGCGCCTGTGAATCTTGATGCAAGGAATAATTTGTCGATAACAAATGTCTTCTCGAAGATCGAGATCGAAAATATCATTTTTCAACTTAGCATCCTCTTGCATAACATTTTCCAGACGACATCTGTATGCATTAACCCTTAGAATCATGCACTTCATCCGTTTTGTTTGTACCAATGTATATTTTTAATACTATAATATTCTAAGGAATATTGAAAGGAGTATCGAGGTGATATGACATTATATTCATCGATTGATCGGAATGAATGATCGTACGAATTATGAATGATTTTGAACAAAACCTTGGATTGTACAGACGCGTGTTTAGGAATTATCTATACGATAAAATATGACTTATGCTGCGTGACGTCAAATATTTTCGAACTTTATCGTCCCAATAAATGTGCCGATATTTTACCACTTTTTTTTTTTGTAAATGTATGATTTTATTTACCTAGGTTCGTAATAATATGTATTAACGTTATCACCTCAATATCTCAAACATTCCGCATGCGTGTTGTGCCATGGCCATGTAGAGCGTATCAATACCCACTAACATTAGTATACTCGAACAACAAATACAAGATCCGTGAAAGTAAATCTGATAAAAATATTTATCCGGATCAATCTTATAGTCGGTCTGAATCAATATAAGATGGGGTCGCGTTTGATTTAGCGGTGCAACGAGATCCATGAATTTCGGCATCAGTGGCGTTAGTATCCACGCTGTTACCACTGCGTATATCATTGCTAAAATTAGATAGAAATGTAAAAAATGTTCGAAGAATTGTTAAATAAACAACAATTATTAAATGTAACAAATGTATAGTGCTCAGCCAACTCATATAGTATATTGTGAAACGTCGTCCTTTCTCGCCGTATTCCTGAAGAATTCGCGTTTCAGACATGTGTGACCTGCTTTCCCAGTTGAATCGGATTTCGTCGAGAATCTCTCTTAACTTCAACAGCCGTGAATCAATTGACACAATACAACATTTCACTTACGATATTGAATTACATACTATTAACAATAGCATTAATCGTTTTTAGTCACCGTGTTGGTATTAAAAACACCAAAGAACATTTTGAGGAAGCAGCCAATGTGAGTTAACAGGGGTGACACGCACTCGACAAAGAGATTAATATCGCCCCATGAGTTTGACGTCTTGAGGGTCTAAGTACAATTATACATTCAGAAAGAGAAAAAGAAGGATACGATTATATTGGATAAAGAAAAAAAAAAGTTACTTCAAAAGTGCATCACAACTAACAAATTGTTTTAATTAATTTTGATAATCAGGGGCTCTACCTGCGGTATCAAAAGTGTCAAGCCTAAGAGACTTACAAAGACGATTCTAAGGGTTCTTTCAATGTTAGGTTGATAAGGCCACTGCCCGGTAATGGAGAGTATTCGTTTGTTAACGATATAATATCGGGAGTCAAAGAAGTCAAAATCGTCATTCGGTAAAGTATTGCTTTCTTGCTTCGCCGTTTGCATTGTGTTCTTCATGGCTACCCGTGAACCGCCATACTATATGCTCGTGCCGAGGGAAACGTAACCACTCAAATATCACACCACCACTCAAATATCACTCTCTGTCGCAAGGCATAAGACGAAGAAAATAATGTTGTGACAGTATGAACCGTAAAGAAATTGGAATGAAATTACAGGGTAATTTGCAAAATACAAGCTTGTTGATGACGGTATTAATGTTCAATATTCTTCACAGGGAAAAACCAAACCGATAATAGGGTAAGTAGCGTCAATATGCATAGTTTATGGTCAATCATAGCACCCCATACCTAAGTGCCGGTAGGGCACTTTCTTGCTGCCCATCTGTAGGGGAAGAAAGTTATCTGGCATTATATTGCATCGACACACACCATTTTTAAGTCACTCGCTCACGCTAACTTGTCACATACAACTCGAGTTCTCCGTCTTCAAAAAATTCTGACACTCAGACATGAAATGAGTTTCGGATCCACTCGGGTTTTTCACGCTCGCAGAATAACATTTATTTTTAAAGATCTGGGGTAACGTCTGAGCTTAAAGTGATGTGCACCGAGAATATTGAAGCAAACTTTATCAATAACTGAAGCAGATAATACAATTATTCTAAAAACATTGTCCAAATCCGACTGATCAGTTTAATGAATGAGGAGCGAGTAGACGAATACCGGCCACCTAAGGGAAAACTTTGTCATCTCAGTTGTAAAGTGAAGAATCCATACAAATCTTGAATCAATACGAACATTGCGATGTTAAGTAGCAACTATCAGCGTTTGACGCGATACAATTATCGGCAACTTATTTTTATGAACAATTGAAAAAAAAAAGTTGATTTGGCCGGTATTACCCCGGACAGGCGGGTATTACCGGCCACCTATTTTTTTGAAAACCTATTAATCCTTCTAAAAACTTTTCCAGACGAGCTAAAAAGATACAATTAGTCTCAATGATCTTTATTTTTACGTAAGCAAGAAGATAATTCAATATTTATTTCGATATCGTCGCTCAATCTTTGAAAATCAGCTTCGCCACTATTACCGACCGGCCGGTACCACATTCGCTCACTCTCCCTTAAGGTTGTTTAATTATACTGTCAGCGATGAGCAGAACGATCTGTAAGTAATTTATCTTCAACTATATCTTGGATATATTTTGACAAACTATTTGTTTGTTTATCCCACTCGCGCAGACACACCTCACGAACACCCCTCACAGTCCTCAAAGGCCTTCGGCTCCGAATATTCCGAGTCTCGAAGAGTCACCAGCCTTGAAAATTCTAAGATCTCAACTGCCCTTAGCGATAATTACAAAAAACTCGTTACAAATTGGATAACTTATCTTGTAGAGAATACGTTAGCTGTTTCGTAATGCTCTGGGGCTCGCAGACCTCGTAATTTTCAGTCCCGTTGAAGATCCCGTTGAGGACGCAACAGCCGGAGCCTTTTGTCGATCAAGTGGAGCCGAGCGAATGTGCCGAATACTCGAATGCTTCCACGTCACGTGCTTATATGACATGACGTCCCCAGAGCAAAAGAGAACGATTTTTCTTGAGAATCGATTTCATTGATTCTCTTATTTTTCGAAGCGCCCGCATTGCCGATTGGCGCGGCGCGCGCACGTCTCTCGTAGATCCCACTCACTAGGGATGTTCCACCTTTTCGTAGGCAATTTTCGTAAGAGAATTTAATACGGAGCTGACAATCTCGACCTTTAACATTCTAAGGCTCGATATAGGACGGGCGAATCTCCGCAAGGACCCCTTTTGCGCGCTCATTACGATTGCCACCGCCTGCGTCCTTTTTTTTCTGCCCCTCGGCATTGAAGATTTTGAATCTCGAAGTTCTTATATTTCGCCATTTACAAGAGTACTTCAAATATTTTAGATTATGGAGGCTGCCGAAGCTGCCTTAGCTGCGCTGAATATTCTAAGTCCGTAAGTGCAGAAAATAACGCGTCTAATATTTAAAATGGATCCTACGCAAGCGCGCGAACAACAATAATCTACTAGTCGTTGATAATTCGTTGTTTTTAATGTTTATTTCGATGCAATGATAAAGTGAGTCGTAATTGTTCTTGCAATCGTCAATGCAAACGACTATAGATATACAACATTACTAAAAAATCGACATTATAATAAAATACAAGACCACCAGACACAGATCTGACACAGACACTCACAGTTACTCGCAGACACCCCCTCACGCAGAACACACGAATACCCTTCCACACAGATAATGAGGTCCTTCAATAATGTTAATAATAATATTCATCCATAATGATAAAAAATGCTGACACTTCGTCGTCATATTTCTTTACAATCCCGCGGAATTCACATTGAGTCAATATAATCCGTCCGATTTTAAAATCCGTCCCATTGGAAAAAAAAAAATTCGGAACATAATTTAAAGATAGTAAAATGTATAGCAACATTCATAAAATGAGTAGTTATTATATGAGAAATAAAATGCCGACATATTTTCCAAAAAAATTATGCATTTTCGTAAAAATCGTATATATTTGAATACTCGTTGGTCAATTTTTTTCTAGACAGTGCGTTACCTCATTCTACGCCAGTCACTCCTAGAAATTTGGCTCCACAATGCATAGACAGATCGTTTCCACCCACAGTGACGAGGAAAAGTTAATATTATTTTCGAGGAAGCGAGCGCGCGCATCGGGGGTGCCGAAAAACTGGTAGTGTCAATAAAAGTGGTGTGCTTACCGACCCCATGCAGCTCATGACTGGACACATCATGCTGCGCATGACGAGCAAACACTACGCATACGCGGATTCAACGAGTTATGATTTATTAAAAATAAATTTATTTGCATTTTACATATCGCAATTCCTTCAATGTATGTTACGGTGTTGAAATTTGACTTATCAGCTTCACTTTTACAAGATCCACATAGTATCGTCTTTCTGATCCTTTTGCCGGCCGGACCACTTGAAAGTGTTCCCTAATTAGCTTTCTTATCGAATACAAATGACGAGGTATTAGATTTGCATTTGTGTTAATGTGCAGCAGCGCGCAGAGGGTTCGTACGGTAATTATCGGCTAACGTTCGCTAAAGTAAGACTCGTACATCATTGACTGACTGTCGTATGAACGTGCTGATAGTGTGCACTCATTAAGGAGACTCGCTTTCGGAGTGCTGGAATGAGCTAATCGTTCCACGGACGATATCCATCTTAATACTAAAAATGAGAATGAGAACACATTTCAATGGTTGCGATTCCATGTAGGACTCTATGTAGACATTTCCTTCACGCGAAATCCCACTTCTCACCCGAAACCCCATGTAGAATGACATGCGGATAGAGTCCGTCTGCGAAAACCCACAGAGGAGACCATGTGGGACGATTCGCGTGCGTCACACGCACACGCTATCCAATGTTAGATAACTTGGGGCTAATTTACGTACATGCAAAACCGCATAGGAAAATTTGCGTGGCGCTAAAGCTGAAAATTGGCCAGATAGGGTCCACGCGAAAAATGATGTGTTGCGAAATGAGAGCTAATATAGGATTCCACATGAGTCATCGTGAGAAAAAAATGTTTTATTGTCGTCGTAATAGTCAAACTTGATACCCGTTATCTTTCTGTTTTCCCGGTCTATATGGCACTTTCTATCGCACAAAAACTTAACAAGCATTTATAGTAACACTACGAACATCATTACAGCGCTTGAGATTCTTCAAGTACTTAGCGTACTTTATATAGATATTACAGATAATAATAACGGAAACAAAAAAATAGTAACAATAATAATAATGATAATAACAGTAGCTGATGATCGTCTATTCGCTAGGAATGCACTCTCACATATCCATGAAACTTCAAACAGTTCGAATTTCTAGTAGATTCGGAAATATAGTGATAATACCGTAAACGATCGATAAACGGCTTATAAAAATATTTTTCAATCGCTGCATATTTAATAAATAAATATTGTGCGCAAATTCTTTCACATTTTCTGTTTCTCTATTATTATTTGGTTGCGTCCCTTTTGTCAACCTTGGCACACGCAAGCGCCAACCGCCGATGGAACATGCGACGATATTCTTTCTTTCTCTAACACGAAATCGACCGAACGTTTGCTATCTCTCTCAATTTTCATCTGCTCCACCGTACAGGCTACACTACTGAAAGGCTCGTAGTTGCGATAGATATAACGGCGCAATGCTGTCGTAGTTGTACCTGAACCCTCTGGAGGATTAACATTATCGGTGCAATAAAAACAGCGATCACATAAAGCAAATAAATATGGCACCGGGATTGGAAAAATTTTCAATAATATTGGACGAACCGGACAGCACGTTCTCGCCGGGGCAAACTATCGCCGGGCGTGTTATTGTCCATCTCAGTAGGATCAAGTGCGTAAAAGGTATTTCATCAACGATCGACCACGTTTTACAACACAACGAGATATACCAATTTTATTTTATTTACACAGTTACACCGGTAATACGGCTGTTAATAATTCACGTGAAACTTTTTTTTTATGCATTAATTCACATAGAGATTTAAACAATACCGTATTTTATCGACCAATATGTTTTTTTTTTTTTTGTTGAAACAATGAGGACTACGCGATCGGAATTTCATTCTGATCAATGACGCGTTTGAATTATCATTCGTCAATAATGATCGTATTTACTATCGGAGATTTACCGTGAAACCACCATATGCAATTTTTTTCTATGGCTAAATCTCAGCCGTATCGCGCATGCAACTATCCGCAATTTTTTTTTTTTCGTCCTTTGGTCAGAAAGGAGAAAGCATGCGCGAGCAACTATCGAGTGTTCTGTGAATCACATAAATTCAAAACTGTATATTGCAATAATTTCCGATCGCGAATCAGAGAGTTATTCGGTCGAAATTTTCAAGTTAATTAGAAAAAAATTGCGCCGAAATCAAATTAGACTTATTTTTTATCATTACTCGCATATAGTTAGAAAAAAATAGTACATTCAATGTGTTGGTGCCGAAAGTTTTTATGCATAAATTGGTTCATTAAAGTTAATGTGCAATAATGTGCGATGAAAAATGAATGTATCTTTACTGTGAATTTAAAGTAAATTATTGAGAGAAATCTCTACGTTTTTCAATATGTTGCGATGTTGATATTTCATCACAATTGTACATTGAATTTAATATACTAATTTGTGCATAAAAACTTTCCGCATCGGTACATAAAATATTCAGCAACTTTTTTTTACGGTATTGGACTTCACGTAAAAAATTCCTCACGGATATGTGATTCAACGCATTCGATTTAATTCGCGTTTATCATCGATCGCCATCACAAATAATCTCATCCCGAACACATAACTTCAAAATAAACAATAATTCAATGATTATTCTACATATTAAATCCTTTGGCAAAAAAGTGCAATTCGGAATATAATTCTCATTAATCGTAGGTGTCCCTTGCTTTTGAGAAATATCGTATATTATTCAATACAAATATCTTCGAGAGCATCGCGATCGATTAATTATACTGTGTACGATAAGGTCAGCAAAAAAAAAAAAAAAAGAAAATGTTTTGAAACGAAACAAACGCACTTAGGTAACGTAGAAAATAAATTTCCAATCGATACCATGTACTATGTTGTGTTGCATGTTTTTTTCTCGTCATTACGGATGTATACAAACATATCAGTAGACTCAAGGGCGACGTTTGCAACAGCCTTCACTAGTATACGAAAAAATTTATGATCGATAAAGTCCTGAATAAGAGCGACCCGATCCATTTTACATGTATAGCACTCTCTCTCTCTCTCTCGTAACCCTCATAGACGTAATGAGAGAGTCAAATGAGAATTGAAAATGCAGGACTCAAAGTATGCGTCAGGGGCCAAGGTGAAGTGGGATGGTGCAATCCCGCGGGAACTCATGGCCACATGACGTCGTATTTGAACGACGAAGAGTACATGAAAATCGAGTTCTATTTGTTCGGAGAAGCTGGTAAGCGAACACCCTTTCATCGTCAATCCGAATTTATCAACATCGCGAATTATAAAAATTTTCTTGATTTTTTTCAGACGACGAGAAGATTGAAATGGAATCCGGTGAACACGTCTACCAATTCAATTTTACTCTACCGGAAAATATTCCAAGCAGTTTTGTGCACAAATACGGACGAGTCTACTACACGATAAGAGCAGTTCTTGAGAGACCTTGGAAATTTGATCATCAGACGGATTTGGTATTTCCAGTCGAAGCTCCCTTCGATCTTAGTCTATATCCACCCGCTATGGTCAGTGAAGTTAAGTTTTATTAAGGGGGATACATCTACCTAGCAGTCCGAAAATCGAGTCACTATTTGGATTTTTTCTTCTTAAAAACTGTAGGAGGAAATAATAGTTATTTTTATGGCAAAGGCGCAAGAAGTAGGGAATTCTGCACAATCTGGGATTGCGCCCATGACGTGCACACTATTTTTTTTTCTAACTGCGCGAAAAGTTCGGTTTGAATGCCTTACTTCGCTAACCTGTGCGCAAAAATAAACTTTTTCGCACTCGTGCGTAAAAAGGGACGAATATTGGGCTCTGCGCATGCGTCGGGAGTTCTTGACGAGTGTGAAAATGCGGCATTCACACGAATCAGAATTCCCCTTTCTACGCTTCCTTTCACACAATTGTGTGCGCGGAAAGGTACTTTTTCACACTAATGCAAGAAAAAAGATGAAATTGCATTCCTACGCATGCGTAGTAATTTTCTCGCACGCGATGACAAAAAGTGCCTTTCGAAAAAGTGATTTTACGTGTTATAAAAAATTAATAAAAAAATGTTTAAATTTGATTCGGAATTCGAACCGTCAGGTAGACGTACGCCGTTAAATACCCTTTGAATTTCGGAGGCTTTTTGTTTTAAGTTCTGATGAATTACCTAGCATCCCATCGACGACGAGGAGCAAAAGCCTTTTTACTGTTTCCCATGCTTTCGCATGGGTTCAATGAAATTTCGCGTTTACGTGCCAACGAGCGGTTTCGCCGTCGACGAAACTATCGAAGCCAAGATCGACATTGATAATAATTCCACTCACGTCGACGTGACAAAAGTTGAGCTGAATTTGGAACAAGTAAGCATCGAATCTCGTCAAGTTAATTCGATACTTTGCAAACTAATTTTAAAAAAACGCATCTTAACGTTTTTTTTTTTTTTTTTTTTTTTTTTTCAGATAATTAAGGTACAAGGTCACTCGACTGTTAATCAGATAATTCAGGTATACAAACGCGGGCATACGAAAAAGAGCACTCACATCGTCCAGACAACGGAGAGATTCAGACCATTCGATAAAACCGCTCGCATTGATATCGGCCTGAAAGTACCACCACTTCCGTCGTCCAATCTTGTGCATTGTAACATTATCGACGTTAAGTATCGTCTCAACGTTGAAATTTCAGTCTCGAGTTGGTAAGCTTACTCTCGCATTAAATAAATCGTATAACAACCCCTATAGATTAACCCTCCGGAACAATGTCTTGTTAGAAATATCTTACAAGTATAGTTCCGTTGTTGCGATATTAGTGAATATGTAACATTACTTTCCAACTCGAAAAAACAGCCAAACTGCTAGCCGAAAATCTTATCCAATCGCAATTGGACGAAAACCGGACCCCAGTCCTCCGACGGCTCAAAATGATTATACGGATCCTGTCGTCGTGACGCTCAATTAATTTCTGCATTTCTTAGAGGTCTGTATAAGGTGTACAATAAATAGAAAAAAGAAATCTACAAAAGAAGAGAAAATGAATATAAAAAAAATATAGAATAAAATATTTAAAAAATTAAAAACAAAGGATAACTCATTATATTCGAATCCGAGGATTGGTTTACAAAGCGGTATACCGCTATGAACAATCCATCGCAGAGAATTGTTGATAGAGTTCTTTTTACCGATTTTTTACCAGAGATCAATATATCGTGATTTTTTTTTTATAAACGACGTGAAACTACTCAGTCGGTAACAGTAACTGCAAACCATTATTTACAAGGATTCGAAAGATTTTAAGATAAATTTAAATTATTTATGTTAATTTTATTTTAATTAATGATTATGTATTAATAATTTAATTTTTCAAATAAACAAAATAGTTTGAATGGGAAAAACCAAATCCGAAATTTTAATTCTAATCGATACCATTACAAATTTTTCAAACTTTCTCTTCGTAATTTTTAATATTCCAAATCGACGCTTCGAATGATCGTAAAGCAAATCTGAAATTCATTATTTCGTGTTAATTTACAAAAATTGGCGCCTCACCGCGGATTTTCGAAAACAGCAGCACCCCTTCAAAATTTACGTCGCGTTTCGACAACGTGACGCAACAGTTTATCTGCATTTACCTGTTTTTTTCAGCTTATTTTTCTTCACCATCGTTTTAACGAAGTGTCGTTATCCATCATACATTTCTCACTCCGAAATATTGATTTACTGAGGATAATTCTCTACTTTTGTTTTCAACCGCCGAAAAAGAAATATTGTTATTGTACAGCAAGCGGGTTGAAGGGGTTCGGATTTTATAGATTTCTCAGTAATTTTTTTTTCTCTCCATTTCGAGGAAATTACAGAGAATTCTGCAATAATTGACAAAGTTAGATACATTTTTACTGCGTCGGCTTCGGAAAAAACGCTTTAGAAATTTTGCGTCGAAATTTAAAGTCTCAATTATTTTTACGGTGTTTCTTCGAGAACTTCGGCGCTCTATTAACCGTTCACAGATTTAGACGGCATTTTTGATCGATTGCTCCCACGAATAATTGAAATTATTATTGGAAAAACATCTTCACTGAAAAAAAAAGTATTCGATAGAAAAACGAATTTGCCAAAGCCAATTTTTTTTCTGCAAAAATAATTTTCCCAACTAATTAATAGTCCGCTAATTGTTTATTTTTCTCAGTGCTAAACGATGTAAAAAAAAAAAAAATGTTACGAAGGTAGCCTTTCTCTCCCCTGCAGCACCCCAAGGATCGACGATGGGCGACGATAGAATTAATTTCATATATTTACACAATTTATTTTATATTTCCAACATCGTCATATTATAATCGTTATCATCATCGAGTCATGTCAATATCTAAAGTAACGCTAAACGATTTTAGGAAGGGAAGAGGTCAGAATTTTTTTTCGAGAAATACACTGTATTTTTTAAAGGCGTTCGTTCGGGTTACGGTGATATAAAAAAAAAAAAAGGCGAAAATAAGAGTATCGATGGATAGACGAAATTTAAAAGGAAGATATGATCGTACGATTGGCTATATTTGTCTTTTTTTTATTTCAAAAACAATAAGATACGAATAAAATAAAATACGAAAATTAATTAAGGAAATAGGAATGCGGAGAATTTGACGATTGCACGCGCAATTGGAGACTAAACGTGGAAACTATGAAATACGAATGCTCGGCAACTCAATCGAAATTCAACAGGTTATATCCTTCAAGGAGCTCTTAAAAAACAAATCTGTTTCGTAATTATCTACGACACAGATGCGCACTAACGTTAGGGAGGATTTGTTTTTTTTTTTTTTTTTTGCTTTGTTTTATTTGAAAAAATGTACACGTTGTGATGATTTGCGTTTGAACGACCAAATGCCCGGTTTTTTATATCTTGTATGTCATAGGAACTGAACCCAATCTCATATAAACCAAATATCGGTAAAATACACTCTTTGATTCAGAGAAACGGCATTAATCTTTTTTCTTTTTCCTATCGTTATTAATTCATCCGGGATAAACCTTACAAGACAATTACTTACATTATTTTTATTTATTTATTTATTTTTCATTCTTTTTTTTTTTTTTTTTTTTTTTTTTTCGGATGATTGAGTAACGTAACGCTTTTTCATTTACTACCCTTCCACTCTCTTTCTCTGTATATCTCTCTTCGAAATCCGAAGAATCGATTGTCCGCTTAACGTTTGTCGACAGAAGCGAGTATCAGCAGGAGAAATTGTGTGTTGCGAAAAACTAAAGTTTCGCGCTTATGTGCTCATCGAAAATAATCGCCAAGTTCGTCAAAAATTTGATTGCACAAAATTGTTCGGTGTATAAAAAAAAAAAAAAGAAAAAAAAGAGCCACTAACTTATTAATGTAGAAAATTGACAAACTGTCGCGTGATTGAAGCGCGTCGTTAAAGCAATATTTGCTCCCTATTTCGAAAATATCTTTTTAAAAAAATCGAGTATGACGAAGTTAACCCTGTTGTCTCAAATTTCGAAGATTTTAGAGTCTTTTTTTTGTTCCTCGATCCTCTAACTTTTGGAATGGAACACTCTAAAGAGGCGTAATTAATAATTAGTGTTGTAACAAAGTGTTCCGACTATTTTATCATTGTTAATAATAATAAATCCCTGACGCCGATTTGCCGAATTTTCCATTAACGTTGCGACGATGATTTAAAAAAAAATTAAAGAACAAAAAAAAAAAGTAAAAGAAAAACAGAAAGGAACTCTGTGCGCTCTGGGCGTTAGAAAATTTTCTTCGTTTCTCACATTTATGTTACATCATTAATCTTTCCTCGGCTTAAGACAACAACCCTCAATATATATTATTATCATAAATAAATTTGGTCTATCGGTAATAATGTAAATACGCCGGTTCCTGGCAGTATTTGGTTCAGGCGGAGTCAGTTTTAGCGGACGGCGTCCAAACAGCGTAATCGACGAATCGTCTCGAGATAATAATAATTCGGCGATAGCGAAAAAAAAAATAAAAAATAAAAAAAAAATCCGTAGGAGAAAATAAAAAAAGTCGATCTACGCTTCGTTTGCCACAGTCCGGTAAACTCGACTCTTGACCCTTGGATCGGATGGCCGGGGCTTTTGCAAATCTATTGACCATACAAGGCGATAATATATATATTTTTTCTTTTATTTGTTTCTCTTCGTTCTCATGGCGAGCGAAGGTCAGAGGGGAGTTTTTTTTATGAACGAAAAAAAAATAATAATAATAATTTCATTGAGACACAAAATTTTGCTCCCGAGAGTCGAATCGGATGAGATCTCTAACACGAGTCGCTAAAAGTATGTAAAGTTTGTGATTTTTTTTTTTTTTTTTTAATAAAATGAATCGACGAAGGCGAACCGTTGCCAGTCAACTTTTGTCGGATCAACGATATCAAAATGTCGGTCAATAAATTGTGATTAATCTTCGAAGGAGGCGCGCGACTCGTTGGCTTGTCCAGTGAGATGATATTATCGCATCGATCTACAAAACTTCCCCGGTCAACGTGTATTATAAAACTATCGTGACCTGCTTATTTTTTATTTTACTTTTTTTTTTATCTGCGGCACTTTGTTTAAAAAATATAATCGGTATTGTGTGTGTTGTGTGACCGTAGTGTGTACTGTTCGTAGTTGTTATTTTCGTCGTTGCCTTAGGTTCAGGAGCGATATCAACATTAAATCTTTTTTTTTTTTTCTCTTTCTTCACCTCTCATCGATCTTCGGTATTTGTTAACAGTAACTGTAGTTATTTAAAAAAAAAAAAGAAAAAACAAACTGTGCTTTTCGCTACTGAGTCACACGTTGATCCGCGTCGTGAACCAGAGGTGACTTGTTGTATATCTTCACTTTCGTGTAATCTGTTGTATTTGTTTTTCGTTTCTTTTTTTTTTCTTTTTCTTTTTCAGTGTATGTGTTTGTGTGTGACGTTTACGTTTCAGTTTTACCATTCACTTTTTTTTTTTCCTTTCTCTACTCAATCGTTACACTTTTCTCAGTCTGCACGCTTGCAAATACACCTGCAACAATGATAAATCCTTGTTGTTGTTTTTTTTTTTCACAATGATGATACAGCTGATGATTATGCATAATGCCGGAAGATCGGAGAACTATCAAAATGGATTCGACTTATCAACGTTTCCGTCGATCAACTTTAGCGAAAAGTATACCTTAATTTTTTGTCGCCGGGACAAAAAAAATAATAATAAATTGTATCACAAATTCCTGATTTTCAATTGTTCGCCGAGGGTTCTGATCACATAATAAAAATCCCCGGGACTCGGTATAAAAATGATCGTAGGAATTCCATTTATCATTCGAACAGAATATGTAAACAAAAAAAATGGAAAAAATGGAACTGTTCTTGTCATTTTTTCATAGGAACCTGAGAATATTTTTACTTTTTTTATATTTGCGAGTTTTTTATAGACATTTTGTTCTCGGAGAAAAAAAGAACGATTTGTAACCCGAAGTCGATGGACTCCACCTTTACTTCTAATGATCTTCAAGATCAATCCCCAGTTTGATGTTTTCTGAATATTTAATTCCTAATAAAACTTTAAAACTCTGACAGAGTCTAAACGAAAACTTTTTCGCATTTATACAAAAATAACAGTAAAGTATATATTACGGTACACATTGGGAATGGAAACGATATTACAGATCGGCTCGCCAGTTAAATAATTAATAGATATGCATTTCGTAAAGGCATATTTCGGAAAATATGTAAAACCTTTCGCTACCTTTGGTTCAATTTTGTAGAACAAGAAAATTCGAAAGCAATTTAATTGAAAAATTGTTATAACCGACAAAGCGGAAAAAATCGGTGCATCAAATGAAAGAATATTTTCTGAATTTTTCAAAACATTTTTCAGTGTAGTCAACGTTTTAATATTTAGAAGGAACAAAAACTAAAAATTGACAAAATTAATATCGGATATTTATCTGTTTAAATGTAAATCCGAAAACTATAATCGATAATCGGTACAATCGAAGCGAAAAAAAAAAAACGAGGACGTCATAATTCAGCGAAAAAAAAAATAGTGGGAATAGAGAAAAAGAAAAATTCACGGCTAAACGAAAAAATTCACGGACTTTCGTCATTTCCAAGACAACAGGACACCGTGCAAAATACAGATATCAATATTAAAATCCGTTACTGCAAAGATAAAAAGCATATCTAAGTAAATATATTGACATCCTTATGACTTAGAATCACATAAACTTTTTATTCTATTAAAAAATCAATGAAATTGCCGGAATGTTGAAAATTCCCGATTTATCAAAATCTTTTGTTTCTCTTGATTTTCGTAATAAATGGCGCAGCGGAAATCATTCAAACTCATCGTTCTCTTATTTTGAAAGGACTCCGATCCGGCGTGACGATTAAAAACATCGTTGCATCTTACCATAACTAAACGCCTGATGACTTAGCCCTCTCTCTTGATTGCACCCGGCGCCTCCGCCAGTCCTTTGACTTTGAGTCGATCCGCCGTTTTCAAAAACGCTGGTAGCTGATCCTGTGAAACGTTTACTTCGCCGGCGTACATGAATTCCAATATCGCTTGGAGGTGACTATAAGCTACATCCTTGAGTATTATAATTGGATGTTTGGACGGATTTTCCTGAAAAAAAAAAAAAAAAATTTCAATTTTTTTTTTTTGCATTTTTTTTTTTTTTTTTTTTTTTTACGTACCTCTAACAAAGATTTGAAATAAGGACTACAGGCGGAGAGCACCATCTTGTGAGCTTTGCACGTTTGACCGTCGCACGCCAGTGTCACATCCGTAAAGCTCTTTTCTTCCCTCAAATGTTTGAAGGACATAACCATGTTGGATTGAAAGTCGTTCCATTTGAGAAAAAATTGTTGCTGTTCGCCAGCCATCGTGGAATTGTATTTATAATATTTGTATTGTTTTTTTTACACCCTTTGAAAGGGAAGGTAGGGGTAAGTTTCGCCGAGTCGTTGATACGAAGTCTGAAACTGGTCAAGAAAAACATTTAATAAATTATCCTTCAGCAATTAGACGCGTGTAAATAAGCGTAAAAATTAAAAAATCGATCGAGAAAATTTTCGCGACATATGGCGGGATAACGAAATAACGAAATATCGGGATGATCGACGCGCACGACTAACGGTGGACGCGAAGCAACGGAATCGTTAAACAAATTAACTGAAAGTTTTGAGGTTAACTCGAGCGAAAGCAAACGTCTATGCGATGAATATATGATTAAAAAAAAAAGATAACATTGAGAATGCAAAAGAGTTGTTATTTACTTATTTTCGTGTTAAAAATACGAATTTTGCAGGCGACTTCATTTCTTTCCGTGTATCGAGGGTGTTTAATTATTTATTTATTTTTTTAATAATTCTCGGAATGAATTCTGAACACACGAATATAAATGCGATTAATCGAGTTTTAGGCCTCGCGCTTTTGTCTGTGATCGTCAAAACAATGCGCGGTGTGCGTCCTCTCGTTCGTAATCTTTCCCGATGCCACCCGTGAACGTGAATCAACGTTAAGAGAGCACACTTGGGACCCCAACAAAACGGGCCCCGAAGTGTGAATCTTTGACGCGTACGTACAAATTGAATCGTATATAACATTTGAGAAGAATCCACGACTTACCTTTACTATCGCCGCGTTAATTATCCGTCGTATTTCTTCTAACGACTCGACGGATGGGAACCGTTATTAAGAACGCGGAAAAATATTTATAACACTCTCGCTATAACTATTTCGTCGTCGTATATATATACTGGCGAAAAGTTTTTACCCCGAGTGGTACCAATAATTTTTTTTTGTTGTGGCTAATACCACGGTGAGAGAAAATTCGGTTGGATTCGGGAATTTCCGTGTTGGCTCCGTCGTCGAAGTCGAGAGGCGATGCGTCGTAGACGAAATGTGTTTTTCTTCCGGACACGAGCGTTGCTCGAACACTTACGACATCTCGCGGAAGCGTTTGCCTGTAACGGTCGACGATTCAGTGTTACGATGAACTTCGATCGTGTGGGGGCTTTTGTATCAGCTGTTGTGAACAGCTTGGCTGTTGCGTGGGTAGAAATCTTTATTCGTTAATTATAACGCGCGTTCGTAGATGACACTTGAATGACGATACGTACAAAACAATAGTTTGGGGAGAATTTGTCGGAATTAATAGAATTCGTTTGGGAGTTGAATTGTTTGCACTTCGATATAATTTTATCGGGTTTATTCACTCACATTTCTGTACATTTTCAAGCGGCGGGACTAACAAAGAATTCACGAAACAATGTAAGTAAAATTATTAATAGAACCCTAACAATAACAACAACAATAATAATAACACTAAAATTGAGTAATATTTTGTTAAATAATTAAATAATGCGATTACTTGAATCAAAGATTGAACATTAAAAACTTTTGGCAAAACAACCCGAAATCCTGATTACAAAAAACCCGGAAGTATTCGCAAGATTGATGAGTTCCCGAGTTTGCGAGTAGTACAACTTTGTATAGTACTAAATACGATTTTTCTTTGTATTCTGCAGTATATATCTTGTATGGTCAATTCATTAACTAATATCCCGGCACTGAAAAAAAAATCGTTTAAATCGACTAACTATATCGGCGCTCGCGGGTGGCGAATCAAATATTTTATTAATTAAGCAAGAAAAACCTAACCAATCGTACTAACTGTTAGTTAAATTAACAATTTATTTTCGTATTATGATGATTATTTCGTTTAATGAATCGATTATTTGTTTCGTCACACGCAAGCGCCAATTTAATCGATTCAAGCGATTTTTTTTTCGCCGTTTCAGTGCCGAAATTCGCTGAAACTTTTACCATTCTTGGGCATTGATATTATGGGCAATACGCAGATTCTTTTTATCGAATTTCGCTAATAATACGGTTCGTTCCCTCACTCGGCAAACAATACTTGATACAGCCTCCCACCGCCTATTCAAGCGAACAATTACAACTTTTTTTTCGTTATTTCGAATGACGCACATCCAACGAGGAGAATGATTATTGATTAATACACACAAATATAAATACGGATACGTTCGATAAAAATTGCTTATCGCTCAAAAGATTAACATTCACGAATGTTAATTGCCCCAACGAGTTTCGCCAGTGAGCAACTATTCGGAAATGAACACAGTAACGGTGTTAAGTACAACATTATCCGTACCAAAAAAAATGTGATTTTTACGACCAGTTAAGTGTGAAATGCAATTTTTGCAGTACCGCCAATTGTATTTTTCACTTTTTTTTTTTCTTTTTTCATTAATATTCCCGAACAATTTTGATGTACTGTTCGCTTAAATTATTTTATTTTTACTCAAGTGAAATTCAAGTCTCGGGCCTTCGGACACGTAGAGATGTCGTCCACATTGGAACGGCGACAGAACTCCGACAATATCCAACATCGCAGGCTTCAAGGTATTTGGTATTCTCTCAAAAACTATTCTACATTAACATTAATTCGTTATTAACAATATATTTGTGTGATACGAATAGTAATAGAGAGTCACTACGACAAATATTGTTTACGCAAAACATCGTCGGCACTGATGGACGAATAAGAAAAGTTCTTTTTCTATTTTCATTGTGCATATAATGTTTAAAAACTAATGCTATAAATAAATTTGAAAAAAAAAAAAAAATACGTTTTTTGCATAAAAAAAAAAAAAAAAATCATGTCAGTTTTTTTTTTATGTTCGATAAGACTTTGAAAAAATCCGTTCAATTTAATCGCCGTCGTCGTCGTTGTCGTTTTTTATCGTCATTTCATATACAGATTACATGAAATGAAATTTACATAGAAGGTATGTCAATTCATTGCAATTTTCATGATAGATATCTGAAAAAAGGTGACGCGATAAATCGTTTTGAAATTTGGTGAACGCTAAACAACAACAATGTTGTATTATCATTATTTTTGCTTTTTTGTTAATACAGAAAACTAACGTTACACAATAATAAAACAACAACAATAATAATCATTATTATTATTTTAAATAATGTTGTATTATTATTATTTTTGTCTTTTTGTTAATACAAAAAGTGTTATACTTTTAACTTTAAATTTAACTTCATCATCGATCTTTCTTAAGGGGATTGATATTTTTTCGATATTTTTAAAAAATTTATTCGAATGCGTCTCTACCGAATCGACGACAGTAGAAAAGTAGCCAATGGGCAGTTGGAAATCAACAGGTAGATGTTCGGGTCTATAGAAACGCGATGCGCACTATACGGGCCGACATTCGTTCACGCAGCGGTCTAAGAACCGCCCCGAGGGTGGTTCTCCACTCGGGACTCGTCCAATCCCATCCTCCCTTACGAGGTCAACCGGATACGACTTTCTTTATCCGTAATCCGTGCGACTCTTCCCATCCCCCGTCATTCTCGCGTCTCGTCTTAACGCGCGTTAAACGCTCGAACGCTCTTCGCGGAAGACTCTGTTATTTTACCGGATTGCTGCTGATTGCGCAATTTCGCGTAAAACTGTATCCAAGTCATGTCATACACGGTGACTTCGGAACTTCCGGTGGAATTCGGGTCGCAAAAAAAAAAAAATATTTCGCTCCGTTGCAAAAATGTTAATTATTTACCGGCAATTTTACTTTCGGCATTTTTGATACCGAAAGGTATCAAAAATAAAAAAAAAAAGCATTTTTGATACCGAAGCGTATCAAAATTGCTACAAACGAGTTTTTCCGCGTACAACGACCATCCGAGACCAGTAAAGACGTTTTCACACGATTCCGACTACTCATGTGATAAAGTTGTACGATTTTTTAAATATCGAAATATTATCACACACTTTTGTTTGTAAAACTTCGAGACATTAATATCAAGTCGAAAAAAAAAAAATCGATTGTAATATCGATATTTTACTAATGACTTATTTATGAGAAGTACCGCCATATTCGTAATAATATTTCAGACGTTAACCGTTAAATCGCGTCGTAAAATTGTACGATTATTTTCAATACATTAAAAGTTATATTACCCACGTGCGTTGGCGAAATGTTGCTAATTAATTTAGTCGAAAAAAAAAAAAAAATTGATCGAGTATATCAAACGAGTTTTTCATTTCTTTTTTGCTAATTAATTGAGTTAAAAAAAAAAAAAAAACTCGTTTGCTATTTCCGACAATTTTTTTTTTATCGTCATGAGAATTCGTGAATATTACGAAAAATTGTGAACTTTTTTTTTTTGCCCCGACGTATATACGAATCGTATTTGAAATTCGTTGCAATCGATTCCAAAAAAGTTTATATATTACCAACTGCGCAAAAAATGCGCGACGGCAAAAGAATTTTCTCTCGAAGCAGTGGTCGTTTCATCGCGACACTTCGGCGCGAAGTAAAGCCGCGAAGTTCGCGTGAACGAATCACCCTGGAGAAGTATAAAACAAGAAAAATGGAGTGAGGAGAGGGGTTAGGAATTGAGTGGTGGGGGGGAAAAGGGAATCTCGCGGTACCCGAAGAGACACCGTGTCCGCGCTATAGAGTTGTGCGTCTTCTCGGCGCATGCGCGGAAACCTCTCACGCGGAGTTGGCGCGCGCCACATTGAAAGCTTGCGACATGCTGCCGAGTTAGTCAGTCGCGCGCCAACTCTCGCTCGGTTGGTTTGAGTTTAACGAGTTTAAGTTTCCATGCATCACGGCTTTTGAATATAATAAATACACACACACGAGATAATTGACGACAACGAAACGAGTTTTAAACGCGAGTTTTTTCATCTCGATTATCGTTTATCATTTTTTTGTGTGTGTGTTATTGTCGCAGTTTCCACGTCGAGCGGTTAACGTTTTTTTCTTTTCTTTTTCCCTCATAAAAACAAGAAAAAGAAAATTTCTCGAACTTCGCATCCTCTGGATTTTGTTGTAAATCGAGGTGTCGTGATAAGGATAAAAAAAAACACATAATAAACTAATCAGCGCATAGTGAATAGCGTGCGGGAGAAGTGTTCTCTAACGATCGTAAAAAAAAAAAAAAAAAAAGAAAAAAAAAAAAAGTCCCAACAATCCCGGTGAACCCCAATAACAAACACCGGGTGTTGCAACACCGCGAAAATTTGGGTGCAGTGAACTAATTATTCCACTCACCAAAGCCATTTGCGAATAGCGGGCGAAACAAAAAACAAGCAAAAAAAAAAGTTCCTTCGACAAACGAGTCACGAAACATTTGTTATCTGTGATGCGCGAGTGAGTGCGGTGTTATTATGGAGTCACCAGTAATGTACGAGTCCGCAGCCCACCAGGTGCAACCGCAGGTTCCCGCGGATCTGAAAAAGTCCCCCATTGTTCTCGCGAACAACAACAACAACAACTCCACGAATGCAAACAACAATAACAACAACAACAACTCAGCGCTACAGGTGAATCACAATCAGCAAACGAGTAGTACAGGAGTTAGTAAAGTATCGGCAAGCAAAGCGAGTCTTCATCAGCAATACGCGGAGCATTGCGCCGCAGCCGGTGAACTGACGGACCTAAATACGCCGGAAATATCGTTGGATCTTCAGCATCTAATAGACGATTCGCACTTCAACGATGGTCTCTTGGATATGCTTGGCGGTGGAAACGGTGCCATCAAACATCCGCGAACGACAGGCTATCCGAGAACAACACTCGCATACATGCCGCAACCGGTTCACAGCGGTGCGAGTTATCACCAAGGAAGCAACAGTTGCAGCGACAGCAACAGCTCGAGTTCCGAATCGCCAAGTATCAAAGAGGAACCCCTCGATCCGGCGGATTATCGGCGACACTGTCCCCAATATCCACCCGGTGGTTACAGTCCGGCAAATGGACCATTTGCAAATGGCGGACCAACCTTTACGAACCTCACGCCGACTACGGTACCCGGTGGACATCCCGGTGTTCATCATCAGCAACATCAACAACAGGGACAACCGGGACAACAGCAACAATCCCATCAGCAACAAGCCGGACGCGGTGGACCTATGAAGCCGGTGATGGCGCATCAACAGCATCAAGCTGCAGCGGCCGCAGCAGCGGCAGCGGCTGCAGCCGCGAGAAAGCAGAGCAAAGCCATCGACAAAGCAAGCGACGAGTATCGAAGAAGACGCGAGAGGAACAACATTGCAGTGAGAAAAAGTCGGGAAAAGGCGAAGGTACGGTCGCGGGAGACCGAGGAAAAGGTTAAATTGTTGGTTAAAGACAATGATCTTCTTAAGAAGAGAATCGAACTTTTGACGGAGGAACTCAACGTATTGAGATCGTTGTTTAGTAGCGTTGGCGTTGTACCCGAACAACTGCATCGCGAGATATCGAGACACTTGGATCAGTTTCAGCAACACGCGGTCGGTCCCATGTAGCATCGATCATTCGTGAAGACTCATCATCGTCGTCAGACGACGATGATGCGACGATGCTAATTGGACGCCACTGAAACGGGGAAAATCAGCGGTTAGGCGGAGGGGCTTTCCCTTTTGTCGGATATTCCTGATACCGAACGTTTCTGTTCGCGCGATGCGAAAAAACCTCAGCGACCTTCGATGCATTCGCAATGCTCGAACGATACGCGGAAGCTGCGAAGGACAAAATCCGGCTGTGAGAACTTTCCGCGCGATTTGCAAACGCGAAATCCGCCCGTTTACGTTCTCGAAACCTCCCCAATCGCCCAACGATCTCGAAAGTACCGCGCCAAGTGCGCCGGCAGCTCCCGCGAGAGGGGAGAGAAACGTCGAGGAAGCTATACACCCCGCCGGGGAAATTTGAATAAAAGCGCGTCGATCATTCCCGATCGTGTCGACGGTTGGTGATATTTCCGTTTGGTCCTCTACCTCGTCCGTTTTTTATCGACGATATTTAATGTTACGATTTTGCGTAGATAAATCGCGAAGGCGTAAGATTAGAATCTTTTTTTTTTTTTTTTTTTTTTTTTTTTTTTCGTGGCTACCGAATGAACGATGTTTGCGACTCGATAAGGGCGGAGCTATACGCGTGGAGGAAACCTCTGATGTACTTGAACCCAATTGAAATATCGGAATCCGATTGGAAAGAATTGAAAGCCTATAGAATACGAAAACAATAATATCGATAGGCTATCGATGTTTTCCTGGTTACTATCGCTGAACTCTATCGGAATTTTTGGAGCAGAGATCTCGCGTGTTTTTTGTTTTGTTGTACGCAGATTAATATCATCTAAACGAATTGAGCGGTAAAATAATTTGTTTTTTTTTTTTATTGCACCAAGTAATTCGGACTTTACACACACGTGCCGTATACGGGTACGCTAAAAAAAATCGGTCTCGATATTTCGGGTATTCAGAGTCTTCGCAGTCAACGCTTTTACACGCAAACAATCTATTATTGCGTACTATTTAATAGTACAAACGTAATGAAAAAAAAAAAAGAAAAAAATCGATACGAGGGAACAAGCGAAAAGTCAAGAAATCAAAGTGCCTTTTGTAACTTCGCAAATTTCGAAGATCGTAGGTAACAATTATATCAATACTCTTCGAACGCGCGAGCGATTCGAGAAACCGCGGGGGTTGTGCTTCTTTTTTTTTATGTTTTTAGAAAAAGAGAAAAAAAAAATGGGCTTTCGGTATGCGCCCACAGGACCCGGTCGTTTACTGATCTCCTACTGTCACAAAACTCGCTCTCGAGCACACGAAAAGTAGACGAAATGACCGGGTGCGCGTGTATGTGAGAATGTGCGCGTGAGTGTGTGTTCGTGTAGATAGAGGCAACTAAATCGACTTCGAACTTCTTCGACTTTCTCTCTATTTTACTCACCGCGAAGAATCTTGAAATTTTTGTCACGCCTTGCATAAGAAAATGAAATAATAATAATGAAGACTGGCATACGCTTCCGACCTGACGCCGATAAATAGATGAACGATAATAAAAAAAAAAAAATGAAAAACTATAGTGAAATACAAAAAAAAAAATTAAAAAAAATAAAAATAAATGACAAGAAAAAAATAAAAACTATACACAGACGAGGAGAACAGGGACAGGAAGTCACACCGTTGGTTGACGATGATTGTACATTTTGTTCGAATGGCGTTGTGATTAGATACGGTTTTACAATAGATATATATCGGAGATAATTTAATTAAGTAGCGTGTAGTATATCGCTCTTGTACCTAAGTACCTCGTGGCATATCGAGATACCGTAATTACCTGCGCGCACTATCGATACCATCGAAGGCATAAGCATGCAAAGTAAAAACCCACGCAAACTCACACACAACGACACGCGCGCGCGCACATACGTGAACAAAAAAAACCTCGTCATTCGATAACGTATTTATCAAGTACCCGCGAGCTTTATCACCATCACCCCGGCCCGCGGCGTCGAACTGAGGGTTAGATGCATATAAGTAAAAAAAAACGCCCCGCCCCGTCCTCGCGCTAAAATTTCCCCCTCAAAAAATAATAAAAAAAAAAACAAAAAAAAAACACTCACAATGTACACAATCTTGTATTATAGCTATCTTTAAATTTATTATTAAATCGAAAGAAAAAAAAATCTGTAATTAAGAGTTAATATATATATATTTTGTTTAGATAATGCGCGCGTGCGCGAGACATGAGTGGAAAAAACGTGCGAAAGAGTGCGATTATTGCGAATGACTGCGAATATATATATAAATAATTTTTTTTTTTTTTTCCTACAAATTTGAATGTTTTTAGCGAGAACGAGAGTGTGTATGTGCGTTTTTTTTCTTAATAGCATATTATACATATATTTTTGTTAAGACACGAGTATGAGAGAAGAAAAATAGATGACCCGCCGGTCAGTCTGCGTTACCTGGGACTTCGATATATATCGAAGTCCCGATCGATGAGTTACCGTAAAAAACAAAAAAAAAAAATAAGAAAATACAAAAATAAATAAAAATCGTGTGAAGCGGGCTTCATTGTTAATTCGTTCGACTGTTGTTTTGTTGCGCGCGAGCGATTGGAATTTATTGATGAATATTGTATATGTATAAATAGGAATTTATATGTATGTGTATAGGGCGAATTATAGCGAATGTAAAATAGAAATGAATTCGAATCGACGACGAAGCGGTGCATGACGAGGAACGAGAAAATAGGAGCTCAATCGCACGTGTATGAATGTATATAGGTCTATAAATGAATGTGTGTCTGCATGCACGCGTATGTACAAAGTATACGCGCACGCGTTTGTATGCTTGCGACGTGTGCCGAGTATGAGATTACCTTTCACGGTTGTCTTCTTGTCTACGCACAAATATATTTTGATATAAAAATCGTAAAAAAAAACAATCTATTTTATTACACTTCCGATTCACCATTCCATTTTCCCTTAAAATTAAAAAAAAAAAAAATTACTTTCCCGGAATAAAAAGCCTTTTGTGCCGATTCTACGAGGTACCACTGTGCTACAGAACGAAAAAACAGAAATACATTTTTTTTTTTATTATTTTTTTTTCATTTTTGTGCAAAAAAAAAAAACTTTTTTTGTAAATTTTTATTTGGCACGGAATACGATGCGCCCTTCAAAATTCGAATCACATTCTCAATTGTCAGAATGTCGCAAAATTTCAATGGGTTTTTCTGCACACAATGATCAATCGATTAATAATAGAAAAAAAAATCATACAGAAAGCGAGAAATGCTCTTCATGCAAATTTAAACGATAACTCGGAAACAGTTATTTGAAAATAATTAAAATTCGGACGAGATATTTCAATAAAATAGTGCTTAAAAATTTTGCGAAAAAGAAAAAAAAAAGTTGCAACCTCATCGTGCTAATCGCGCTATAATTCGAGGCGATTAAAATATGACGGAAAAAAAAGAGGGCGAAGAAAAAGAACGAGGAAGATCCCCAAGGCGCCCAGTGGAAATTTCTATTTGTTTCCCCCCTTCGAAAGCTCGTTCTATAATAACATACGATTGACCCCCCGACGGTAGGCGTAAAAGCCGAAGATGTTCGTTCCGTTGTCCAGAGTTTATCGTGTCCCGACCTCGAATCATCAATGACTTTTGACAACTGATATCTCTCAGTTCTCTGGGTCCCCAGTTAACGTTAACATCCGATTAACGGCACGAAGCCTATGCTTTCCACGGGCAACAAACGTACCGAAGGAAAGATAGGAACGAGTGTCACAGAGTTAAAGTGGAGTAGCATTTTAAACGAATGTATCCGAAGATACCAGAAGAAAAATCGACTCTCCCGGGTATGAGCGCGAAACGCAAACCCATTTGCCGCATGAGTCACGAGATAAGTTTGTTGTTAGTCAGATAACTAGATTAACACCATTGTGACTGATGCGGTCGAGCGATGCACATTCACATATTATTCCTTCGTGCATAACGTACTTTCGTGTGTATATATTTGCGGATACATATATATATATATATATATATATATATATATATACCGTTGAAATGTGTGTGCGATAGGCCGCACGCAGCGGAAACGTCGACGAGCATCTAATACGCGTGCAATTTTTAAATATACATAAATAGAACTGCACACACACCTTCGCGAAACAGAGGCACAGGTGAGTTGTGCTTATAACTATGCTTCGCTCGCGAAGTGTATAGTCGTTAGTGGATTCGTCAAACAGGTTTTCCGTTCCGGGTAAAAAGGAAGCTGGTAAGCGAGATGGAAAAAAAAAGGTGTGTATGTATTTGCAGACGTGGCGAGACGGAAGCAGAAAAAAATTCCCAACGTCGTTCTTTAACGATTTTTATCGTGACACTGAGATACTAATAATTCATTAAACCCTTCGCGCACCGGGATTTTTTTTAGCGAAAACTGCATTGCGTTATTCAAAGATAGAACAATCGTGTGAATTATTGTAGTCAATTTCTTTTTTTTTTCTATAAAAAAAAAAAACCTGGGAAAGCTGCATTTCGCTTTGGGAACAATTCAAAAATTTTGTCGACACTTAATTACCGTGGGAACATTTTGAAAATTGAAAACCATTGGATTCTCGTTGGACGCGAAGACGGCGAAGGATTCAATGAAAAGCGATGAAAAAAATCATTTTCTTTTAGAAAAATTTTCTCGAGCGATGTAAAAATGTTGAGAAGTTCGGAGAATATATGACGATGATGCATTCTTACGCGGATGAGAAAAATTTTACTTTATTACTGTTTTAAACATTTTTTTTTTTTTTTAAATATGCGCGTTTACATGTTCTACAACTCTCTATAGCTCTACCAAAAATTACAACTACCGGAATACAAAAGTTCATCCGAATTAAACTGTGAACTACCTGACATTTTTTTATAATTTATTGTGGGAGCAAAAAAAAAAGTTGAATACATTACATTCGATTATTTGGCATTTTCCACTTTTTTGCTCCGAAAGTTTGAAAATATTTCAGTTGAAATCGCGGTGTCGTATAGATTCCGTTTCGTCTAGTTGATCGCCTAGAATTGCATCAATGTTAGAGTCGACGATCTCTCGATATGATTTTGCAAACTCTACGTCGGCGACAGACTGCAGCCGCGTCTATCCCTATTGCCGGTCTTAGATCTCCGCGTAATGCCTGCGATGACCGCGAGCGACAGTGCGAACGACGACGAGACTCGGTCGTAATAAGCTATGACATAATGTGCCGAGTTTTGACGCCCCGTTGTCTAGGTGTTGGCGTCGAGGTCGTCGGTTTCCGGTTTTAGATCAAACGCTCGTATAACATTATAACAAGCACACGCGTTAATCTCGACTGTTCTTGTTTTTCGTCCCCAACGCCCTTTTTCTCATGGAAAAACAACTTCTCACCGCGTAATTAACAAAGAAATTATTTTTAAACGAAAAATAAATTTTTCAAAAACTTGAAGATTCGAATACAAAAAAAATGTTAATACAATAATAACGAATATAGAAAAACATTTTCAGTTACATTTAACAGTGGCATCATTTTTTATCATTTCATTTTTTTTAAGCCGATTAAAACATTTTTTATTTGTACAGTTTCGATGTTCGAGTTGAATCTTCGGCGGTCATTTTTCCGATAGTGATAAATTTCATAAAATTTCTACTGCTTAATGGGACTCTTGCCAAACTTAATATCAAACATCTTTGGCAGTAATTCCTCGAGTGTACAATGTTTTAACTCGATATCTGTGAAATCAAAGAAACCGCAGCGAGTAGAAGTAAAAAAAAAAAAAATTGCGATTTGTGATATGATTTTTTTTAGGTTTAGAACATTTTGAAAAACGATGAGTTTGAAACGTTGAAAAATCACGGAAGCATTTTTTTTCTATGAGGAAACAAATTACATTCTTTTTTTTTCTCGCATTGTCTTTTATCAAATTTTTTTAATATTTTTATATCATTTTGGTATTCGGCGGAGATATTTATTTTTCTTCTGGTTGGCTATATAGTTTGTTCTCTATTCTGGCAGTAGTAATATAGGTTATGGCCAGCGCTGCCAACACTGTTCCGCTTACCCACCCCCGCGTAGATCATCCTAATCCTCGTCATCCTCATCACACGCTTCAAAGTTCTGTGCCACAGTTGTCGTGTGTCGAACGGCAGCCAGTCTTCTGCGCTGACTTGGCTGGCTTCTCGCCTCAAGTGCGATCTGTGACGCCTCATTCTGAGCGCATAATTAGTATCTATGCACTCTACGTATGTATCAGTTGCGCGTAGGTCAACCTTGAAAAAAAAAAAAAAAAAAAAAAAAAACAACAACAACTACCGACATTGCCAAAATAAACTTATAGCGCAGGATTCATTTTTAATTCGTTGAGGTGTACCATTGCCGCCTCGTTAAAGTAACCCGTAGTTTATAAACGACCCATTAAATTACAAATTATTTACATCTTCAAACACTCGTTACGTTCCTTCAAAGATTTATTAAATTTTTTTTTCCCCGACCCTCGATCTATGATAAATTTTTAATTTCTGTCGCTCGAAGTTCTTATCAAATAGACTCCGGTTTTTGATTACACGACGATCCGTCTTTGCAATTTCTTCTTCGATGTAAACCTCGAATTGCTAAATTGTGGTTTATGCATCTACGACTTGTTCGTAAATCCCCGCGGTTTAGATATTTCCTTCGGGTATAAGACGCAACTGTAAAATACAGCAAATTATAGTTATACGAAGGTAGATCGCGGCACGAAACCGCTCGACGCCAGCACATGCGCGCAATCTGTACACTTGTCTATCTCTAGCTATCTAGTGCCTACACGCGCTCAAATGTTACCCCGTCCCTCTGACATCCCCCGCGCGTTTATCCCCAGAATGCCCGTCGGGCAACGAGCCCTGAACGCGAACGGTGTGCACTTGATATACTACACCAACGCGGCCGGGTCGTTCCGCGAACTTCTCACCATCTAGAAATATATTTTCTCATGATGATGGCATATGTATATGTATGCATATAATTCGAGTTTCGTGCTTCAACTATCTTCATTCGCATCTATCTCTGTCTTCCGAGTCTGCATATCTTCTACTTTAATTCTATCTAGAAATAGTGACGCGGTATACCGAAGTACTGCGACGTTACTTTCGACGAATGAAGATCTGTAAAGTTCAAGTTATATTTAACGAAAACAAATCTGTAGAGGAGCGTCGTGGAATATCGGTGACTAAAGGGAAAACCTTAATGTAGTTCTGTCGCTTTGTGTTCATTTCGCATAAGTTCAAGGAAAATGAGAGAAAATTGCAAATATTTCTCGATGGTATAAAAATATGAAAAAATGCATGCATATTAAATGTACTGAAAAGATTAATTTTGCAAGATAATAATTCCAAAATGTTATTAACAAATTGATGAAAAAAAAAGTTAGTCAACAAATTTCCCGGAAATCCAACTTTTTTTTATTATGAAAATGATTCGTTCATTTTTCTGAATACGTATGAATTTTTTCAGATTTTTCAATTTGCTTTAAATTTTTTTTTTTTTACATGGAAAAAATGTGCGAAAAAATACTTTTTTTAAAAATCTTTTCTAATCGTGTTGTTCGGATGTATGGAGGATTATAAGTCGATACTCTCGATAACTTTGAGCAATTATTTAAAATTCGTTTGGCCGCTGTTAGCCCGCATTAGCATAATCCCTTCCGGCGATTTCTTACCGATGGAAAATAGCTTTGCTTCCTTCCAGCTATAACAACCGCGGATACATCATCTATAATTGCTTTTTTTCTATTGGTCAAGTAGGGTGAATGTGACGTCGTACATTCATTGTTGCAATGGGAAATTGGTTGTATGGATTGAGAGCTCATAATCGTCAATGGTAACCCGAGAAAGTCCACTTGCAAATGGAACAGTATTTAGAAGCGTTTAATAGACAGCTTTGCCACCGTCGTTGTCGGCCTCTACATATGACCCACACATCCACGACGTGTGGGAATCAAATCATTATACTAATTGCATCTGGAACGTGTGACTCTATTTGCGTAATTTGTAACATTCAACACACTTTCTGCACTATTCATACAATTGCGTATAGATAGTGTACCTACGCAGCTACCACGCAGCGCGGGTTTTTATCTTCGATGTACATTGTCCTAATTTATTAAATCAATCGAACACCGACCGTCCAAAAATATCTTGACAAACGTTACAAATTTAGGTATTTGAGTAGTAGAGGGGCGCTAATCAACATCGGAACAGCTGACTTCAAAAAATTGACCCGTGACGTCTTCATGAGGATTCGGGATATCAAAACAATACGATTGAAACTAATTCAATTTTTTTTTGCCGATGGAGACAAGTTTTTAGAGTTATTTATAGATTATATATGTTTTTCTTGTAAGAAATATACCAAACTTTTTCAAATGGATTTTTTTTTGTAGGAGTTTCCGGTAGAATTGAGTGTAAAAGAACAGTAAGTTTAACGTATTGGTAGTGGAAATTTGTATGGAAATAACTACTACAGTAGATTTCACCTATAATAGTGATGCAGAATGAATGTTTTTTTAGAGTAAAAATACAAGAAATTATTAAAAGTAAAGCATATCTGCGAATTTTAATATACCGTACATTGATTTTTCGTCATAATTATATTGTAAATTTTATGCAATAATTTATTCATAAAAACTTCTTGACAAATATTTTGATAAATTTTATTTTTAGGAGAAAAACAAAATTAACCGGCAGAGCAGAGAATTATTCCGGCCACTAGGTTAATCAAATGTGATTCGCTAATTAAGGATATGTTAGTCAACGCGTATTTTTATGATTGCCGAGTTACCTTTAAATCATTAAATCCATCGCTAATTATTTCTGTTATTAATTTCCAGAATCATCGTTGGATCATTTCATTTTGGTGAGTGAATAATATTGTTTAATATTTGAAAAAAAAAAAATCGATGATTAACACTATTTTCAAATTGTTAAAAATCGTTAGTTAATGATGCTCCGGCGCATTACGACATATCTAATAAGAATTCCAAACATAATCGGCATTATGAATTACCGTCGTTAATTCCCAGTCATTGATTTAAAACGATAATTATAACACTTAATTAATGAAATATTAATAATAATAATAATAATATCAACTATCAATATTGTTATTATGATTAGTAATTATCTTTCCCGGTCCAAATTTCGCGCGTTCTTTATATCTAAAAAAAAAAAAGGAAAAGTTGAAAAAATGAGGCCGTAGTTCCGGGTCCAAAGTTCGCACGGATCATCAAAAGTTCAAACAGCCTTCTCTGGCCACGTTGTCGAGTAGTCCTCTCCACGGAAAGAAATTTGACGAATCGCGCTATTCATACAATAGAAAAAAAAAAAAAAAAAAAAAAAAAAATAGAAATCGTGGTTGCGATTAAAGCGACGAGAGCACAGGAGTCACGAGTTGGGACGAGCCCCCGCGTATAGAGATCCGTCGAGTGTCTATCGGGTTATACGCCACACACAGCATACGTTACACAGTACGCTTCGGTTCGTTTAAGTGCTGGTGAACAGGCAGCCACGCGATGTGGGTGTGACCTGGTTTACGAGAGTTTCACTTTCCTGTAACGTCGCGCGGGGCTCTCGTGGATTCTCGTGCTCGAGAACGTGCGCGTTCGCGGACTCGCATTCATGGAGATGGCACAGAGGATTCGACCCCCGGGATATGTATTGTTACGTCATGTATTGTTATGCCGGCCGTAACGACAACGAGAACGACGGCGGCAGACGCGCGCCAAACCGCCCGAGAATTCAAATCAGATATACGTATATATACGCGTACGACTATAATTTATGTATATCATTTGTATATTGGACCGCCAGTAGAAAAGGATATTAAATTAAATTAAATTAAACGCCGAGAAAAAATGACAAAATTTTAAGTCTCTGAATCCGAATACGAGATAAATAAAATAAAAGCTGCGATATAATTTTTTTTTTTTACGTATTATATTCGCTTCACTCGCATCCGGGAAACGATAAATAGGCGTATAGCGAGAGCTTCGAATTACAAAAAAATGACATATAATTTTGAAAATTTGAGAAATATCCGCGTTTATTTCATTCAATAAAACGGGTTGAAGTAAAAATACACGCTACGAGTATTTGTGCGAAAAAAACGCAATGTACACACGGAGATTATTATAATCACCGGGCTAATCAGTGAGCGAATTGATATGTATCCAGTAAAATGGAGAGCACCCTGTGTAATGTCCTCGATAGCTTCTCGAAGTCATAAATACACTTATCCGTTATTATATTTGTCCTTTATTCATACTTATTAACGATTTACATATTAGTCGGCGAGAGGCTCCTCGCTATCGTTATAATTATACAATGTATACTCATGCGTGACGCAAGGCGTGTTGTACTTTTTATTCAATTTTTTACAACTGCTGGTTTTTTTTTTCTTCACTTAAATGCGGCGTATGAAAGAAAATAAGAGGCAAAAAGGGCGCGAATGATACATCTACCTTGACGTCGCGCGTGCCACTGCGCGACTACGAAGCCTCGAGCGACAATTCCGTTGCGTTTATACCGCGATGCATCGTAGTCGAGCGCTTCACACGTTTTACGCGGCACGCTATGCTGCGTAGATACACTTTAAAAGTGCTGTTACGGTGACGCGCAAGCGCGTGTCATGTGTACTCACTTCACTGACAGATGTTAGTTTTGCATGTGCGCGTACGGGCGCGCGAGAGGAGAAGAAAAGAACGAGATAATGAAAAACTGAGAAAATATGCCAATTTACACAATTGCATTCGTAGCCATATTATTTTTGACAGTTTTCATGTCTGGCAAATTCTTAATTCGTTCCCCAATCCAACGACCGCAAAGGACCAAAAAACCGGAAAAATTTAGAAAAATCGTTGATCATCTTATCGAAAATTTCAACTAAAAACTTATTTGAAATTAAAATTTAAACGAAATTAATAATATTAATTATCAAAAAAATTTTATTCAAAATTAATTTTTTTAAAATTGCGTCCCATGTTTATGCTGAATATAACATAAACCATATTAAAAACGTATACTTAAATTTTTTCGAAAATTTGAACGCTAATTATACCAAAGATTGCAGTCATTAGGTACGTAGAATATATACCCAAATGGGATTGATCAAAAATTTGTTTTACGAAAAGAGAAATCTATCAGAGAACATAATGTCGGTTTTTTTTTTTTTTTTTCATTTTCTACTTTGAACAACAATTAATTCGCCAATTGGAGTCGATATGTGAAAAGTATAAAATTCTGCGTAACCGGAAGCGGAATAAAGGGTGCATCTAGAATTCTATATTAAGCAAAGGTACAAGAGATAGAAGTTTGGAATTTCGGAAGATGGGTCCGGTAATAAAAACGTGGAAACAACAGGGAACAAGTATCGTTAAGTAGAGAACGAATAACAGCTGAAAGACGAACGCGTGAAGGAGTGAAGTAGAAACAGCTGGTAGTATACAGACGCGCCGTACAAGCATAGATTAAACAGACTAACACATACGTCGAATCTCTGCACGTCGTGCACGCGCGCGCTAGCCATATATAAAAAGAGCGCTCTAGCAGGCATGCGACCTATATTCAACGCCTGCGTCGCCTATATTAGTGACTCTCGCATACGGCGTCCAGGGACAACCGGCCACCCGACGAAGATCGTAGGCGCTCGCAGCGAATGTGCGAGACAACACAAGTCCGCTCCCACCTGTCTTACCGTTCGATTTTTATCCAGAATAGAAGAAATAAAAAAAAAAAATAACCTGTCCGCAACATCCGGTGTAGAATAATGCATACGTATTTAGCGACTGTGTCGATTTATGAGCGAATAGACACGTCATAAACGCTGATTATTAAAATCGCGTCAACAGAAAACTAACACGCGGAAGACTCGATGATACAGAATCGTTTTGAAAGCAATGATTATAGCGATAGATGATATAGATAAGATAAGAAAATTGAAAAGACGAGAGAAAAAAATTTTATTCATAAACACGAGAAACACAATTTTTTTATTACTCTGCTCCGAAGTTTCCGATTAACATGAATAGACTTAAATAGATGCCGAGTTGTCGATCAGTAGCGAAAAATTGCTGCGGATACAGCGTTTAAACGACGAGTGTCAACATTACGACTCGCATATTCTATTTTATTTGATTTTTGAGAAAAGTGACGATCTGTTGTATACTGAAGCTAAAGGGATGTCTTTGCTTCCGAATGGAACACCGAAATTAAAATAGATAAGATTTAGAAACTTAGAGTGATTACAGATAAATTACAGTGCTATGAAATACGCAAAAAGCAGTACAGAGAAGTTGCTTTATCGGCGAGATATAGGACTATCAACTGTTCTTTTTTTTATTTCGGGAAAAATAAGTATAAATAGATCGCTCTTTTTATTTCTACTCGCGTGACATGGAACGTTACAGATTTTTTTTTCTTCATTTAATTGTTGTTTTGCACAAGTTTCTCAAATTTCCAAGCGTCACAACTTCCATTATCAACGTCATGACGAGAAACGAGGAAGTAAAGAAATTCATTTTTACGAAAGTTTGCATCGATCATTCGCCGAGAAACCCGACGAGTCGCAACGATGCAGTGGACCTCGATCTTCTTTCCCATTTATCATGCAGCGATAGGATGTTACTAGCCGGCGATAACAGTCTCTCCATAATCAACAATAATGGGATGCATTTTTTAAAAATAATCAAAACATTAGTTAGCAACGACGTCACAGATGCTTCTGTATGACGCGCTAATTTATCTGCCAAAAGCAATATTTTCCAATTTCAAGATTCCTACATTACAATACCAACGCAATATAATAAAATATAAAATGAAAGAAACTATAGTGCAAAATATATCTCTGATATATTAATATATTTTCTACGAAAAATGTTATATTGTGAATATATTTCGGACTATATTTCTGTAAATATAACTCACGAAATACACATATAACAAATTATATGATTAATATATTGATCATATAAAAATTCCGAATATCACATCATTCTAATATATTTTTTACACATAACTTTTTTTCGATTTGAATGATACATCGATATCAATCAATACGACAACATAAATTAGACACATACATTTCATCCCCAATCACGCCATTCTCTTCGATAAATCTCCACTTTGCTTTCCCCACTACTGCAGCGAAAAACATCGAAAGTACATCCGATGGAGCGCAGAATTTTTTAAATAGTGATAAGTAAATTGTTATCAAAATAGTCAAAAAGTATCGAATATATTAATGAATTCGTGGACACGGGGCCGGTAGTTCCCAGAGAGTGAAATTGAGATTGTACTTTCGTCACCCAATGACAGTCATCACGGTCCTCCTCCTCCTCCCCCCCCCCTCCCTCTCTTCCCTTCTACCGGCGTTGATGCTAAGCAAAGCGCTCAGCCAGACTCTACAGCTCTTCTACCATTAGGTCATAAATGAATGACATTAACGGCGCTATAATATTGTGGAGGTAGGTACTACTATTACCGTGGCTGCCGTGGTATTACGTGGCTCGGAGTCCGTTCCCCTCTTGACTCTTGCCGCGTCTCGCCGTTCCTTTTTCTCACTTAGAGTATAATATATACTCTGTCTCGCTTACTCGTTCAACCGTTACCGATCACCCTTTCTTTCGCTCTCACTCCCTCGCACTTGACGCCTGGCTCTCTCACTCTTCGGGGGAAACACTCTTACTCTTGCTTGCATGCTACAAGAAATCAGGTCACTGAGCGCACCAAGAAAGCCACGTTCTACTCGCCCTCCCCGCCCGCTCCTCCGACCACGCGGATTAGAATTATTATCGAATACATAAATATATACTCGCTATTACTGTAACCATGAGATCGTCGACTCGGATCTATATTTATTTATTTATATATATCCCCTATCTATTGAAAATGGAAATAGATAAATCGTATGAAAAATCTGTTGCATCAATAGCAAAGAAATGAATGAAAACCGGATGTTAAGATGAATCAACGTTTGAGAGCCTTCGGCGAGGAAAAAATCTTAAATTGATGACTTCTGTACCATTGAACTTTAGACATTTGTGAACATTTGTGAATTTTAACGATTTCGGCAAAAAAAAAAAAAACACGTGTTTTTTTTTTTTCATCGGTCAAAGAAATTTGCATTACAAAAATATCTCACCATTGATTCTTTGCAATACGAGTTCTGATAATGTAAACAAACTCTTGAATACGTATTTATACAGATAAATTGTAAGAATAGTTCCAATTTATTCAATAATTTTTTTATTTATATTGGCTATTTGCACAAAAATGAGACTCGTTACAATTTTTCGTATTGAAATTTGCGATCTTTTTTTTACGTGATCAGCACACCCCTTGCAACTCATTGTGCAGAGAATTTTGGAGTTAAAAACTATAAATACAATACATTTTTTGCCTGAATAGTTCAATTTATGGAAACATTTTTTTTTACCACTGAATTTTCCTTGGAATCGTACGATTTAAATTAAATCAGATTTTTAAATAAATTACGTACATTTAAACGATATGGTTAAAAAAAAAGGAATAACACAATCAATAAAACAAAAGAATAACGGAGAATGGTGGCATGTAAAATTGAAGAAAAATCGACATGTTATTCGAGAATATGATTGTTATTTAAAAATGATTCGATAGGCCGTTTAAAAGATACAGAGCGTAAGTATAAAAGATCTGGAATTTTAATCTTCATGTCCTTCGAGTGAAAAAAGCTGATTTCACATCAGTATTACTAATAAATTGCAATAAGATTGAGTCCTATTATTCGTTGACCCACATTGCTTCTTCCTTCATTGAGAATGGTCGATGCGAGTGTTCCATCAAACATCGTGCGCCATTGAAAAGGTTAACAACCCGCTACTGCTGATCGCACGTTCGTATTAAAAGTACCGCGAAAAATCGTCCATAGAAATAACTCTGCGTGACTTTCGACTGTATAGAAGACCCGAGTAGTTTCCAAGTAAGTAGCAATAATGACTGACGTAAGTTTTTTTTTTCGAAACTGGATGCAAAGAGACGCGGGGTCAGCTAATTCGAGTCTTTTATCGTCGTTTGCCCGAGCAGCGAAAAAAATTCTAGTGCAGAGGCCATCGAACTGTTCAATATATTATTTTTTGTATTTCCGTGATAATTCGCAGTTTTTTAATATACTTTCGATTAATTTTTCCAGTCTCTTTCTCTGATGTTTTTATGAAATTAGCAATACACGATGAAAAAAAAAAAAATTGAAAGCCGTTAAATACAACATTTATAACTGTTTTGCTAAAAACAACAACATTTTTATACAGTTAACGAAGAAAATAAAATCACTTTACAGACAGGAGAAAGAGTTTCTGTGGAAATAGGTGATTTTTATTTACAAAATTAGGAAAACATTAGTTTTGTGTTTATTTTTTAATAACTCTCTACAAATTTTTAATGCCCAACGTTATAACAATGGATAAAAATAGCAACAGCGAGAAGATACGAAGCAATTTACAGAATTCCGGTAACAAAAAAGAAAGAGCGTAAGAGCGAATGAAACATTCGTGGAGAAGCGAAGCATATCGACCGCGTCACGAAGATCATCTCATTGCGAATTAACGTGAACGAAGGCTGCTCTTCTCTTCCTGCATTCCTTCGCGCAAGGACGCCATCGCGATGGAATGAGAATCGTCCTGTCGCATTTCTGTGTTTCACTCGATCTTCGCGTTCATTCTTTATACTATCGTATACATAGATCTATATATAAATATATCTCTACAGTTCGTTTTACAATATTTTACCGCATGACAAAATCGTCGCTGTGCTTCGTCATTGGCTCTTTATTCCAATCGCTCTCGGGGCATCCAATCAGTCAACATTTCTTTTCTATCATTCGTGTCTTCCACATCCTGCCCGACACGTACGTTACCTGGAACTCCGTAGCTAATTGTACAAGACAATAGATTAAAAAAATGGGAAAGATTCGAACGATATGGCAAGAATCTAGAATCCGAGAAGTGACTATTTTGCTATACCGTTCGTTAATTGACGTTCTATAAACTTTTTTTTTATGCGCGTGTGTGTGTTTTTTTCAACATCGGCGCTCCACACTCATTTGAAAATGATAACGGTGTAATATGAATTTTTTTTTCGTTCGCTGCAAGCGAGGTGTCCGTATCAAATATTAAGATGGGCGCGAAAATAATTTAAAAAATTATAATCAGCTGGAAAATCAGGCAAAAAAACTATGATTCGAATGATATTTATAGTACGGAACATTTTTTCAAAGTTTTAAAGTTTCGAAGTTCTAATGTTCTAAAGCTTCAAAGTGTTAATGTTTTGCAGTTTAGTTGCACCATAAGTTTTAAAGGATTCCATTTAAAGTTTCGAAAGTTTTAAAATTTTTATTTAAAACTTTGAAGTTCAGGTTATAGTTGCATATCGGGAGTCCAGATAAATCAGAAGTTCACGCAGCAGATAGAAATAAAAAGAACGTGCATTACGCGATGCGGTTGACGAAGAAGCCGATGACGGTACCTCCCTGCTGCTGCACGCTATGACGGAATAGAAGTTTTGCTAGCCGCGCTGTGAGTGCTTGTGGCCCCGCAACGCCTCTCTGTATTATACCTACGCTGCGAGCCACTCACTTTCCTTTTCCACTGGCCTAGATCATCCGTCTGTCTTCCTTTCCTAGAGAATTGCGATGTCTAGCATAGCGGATTGCCTGCTAGTTATTACAGCGGACTTTGCTCTTTCCGTTGTCTTTTTGTCTCTCCTTCCGTCGCGTCGTAATTTAAAAAAAAACTAATGAAATACATGAAATAAAAAAAAGCACTACAAAATCGTTGACCAAACCAACCCCTTGACCCTTTATAATTTATAATAGGAAACGCGAAAAAATTCCACTCTTTTTCTTTGCGGTGGTCCCCACTTAACGTTCCATTGAAGGGTTAATAAGACAATAGTAGCTTCAATATTAGCATAAATGTAAATTGACCTATGGACTTGTAGACAATTCGCTTCAATAAAAAAAAAAAAACCGATATTATGTTGAAATCTCGAAGATATCTCATTCGTTATTTTATCGAAATTACAATGCGGAAAATGTATAATTTTATTGATTTTTTCGCTTCACTTCGTTTGAAAGAAGATACCCACTCAGGCGGAAAAGATTTACATAGACTTTATACAGTTCATTCTCTTAGTTTTTCAGTCTCTTAATTTATACTCTATACAGGATGTAAATATATTACATTTTTTTATAAATGTACAGAAAAAATACAGAAAAAGTACATACATTTCATATTCAAATTATATATACGACATATATTAATTATATGCGTCCAAATCGATATACAAGTTGTATATAGTCTAATAAGATTTTTTCGAGTGGCTACCGTTTTGTTTTTTCTTTTTTTTTTTTCATTATAAATCATGTTGAACGATTTCTTTGCAATTATTAAGGGTAATATAATTAATATCATTTTATAATAATTATATAATTCGTTATAATATTTTTTTAATATCCCCGCAACTGATTGATTGATAGGTTTGTTCGAATCTTTCGCATCAAATGCCAACAAAGAATGTTTTGTAGGTATAATTTATTTATCGCCGATATCTGTGGTTGTTAAATAAAACACCGCGCCGGCCACGTTGCCCGTTATTCTTCTATTTGAAAAAAATGTAAGTGTAGTAGAAAATGATGTTTATCTACGCGCGTACGTGAATGTAGTGCGCTAGAATTACTCTCGTTACGTTTGTCTCGTCTCGGTCGTGCGTGTCGAACAGCTGGGATCCGTATGACGATAATAATGTGTGTAGGTATCTCGATGGAACTACAGTACATTGATAATACGTTTTATATAGTGGAAGCGTTTCGCCTATGCTAGCCACGTGTCTACTCACTCAATACGTAGTACTACGTGACGTGTATTATCTATTCCGTGCGGTGGTGTGAACCGTTATACACACTCCCACACGTGCGATTCACGCGCGCACGCTTCCACCACGCATGTCTTCGTAACGCTGTATACAGTAATAGCGAAGTCACAGACAAATGGTACTGCGTGCCGCGCTGCTAATGCTTAACCAGAGATTCTCAACTCAATTAATTATTTAACAGCGAATCTCGAAACTCTCTGTTAATTACCTTTATTTGTATAATTACAATCATTTCAATAGTATAGAATATTTTTTTATTCATTATTTAAATATTAATAATTATTTTATTATTGTTATTTTTTACGAAAAAATACATAATAAAATAACTATTATTGTTTTTTTTCGTTGATTAATTTAATTATTCGTTCAATGACTTATTTTTTATTTTTCTTTGTTGTAATCGATTCGTAAAAAATGCCATTATTATTCAATTAGCAGTTTGGTGAGATATTGCTGCGATTTATTAAGTATTAATAACTCTTTCACGAAAAAAGTCCACCGAAATATCACGTTCATTGAATCTCTACTATTGGAGGGTAAGAGTTGGAAAAATGGGATGATCCAAGTTGCGAAATACTGTGGTTACCGTTTCCGGCAGACTTACCTGTTTTTACCACTTTTTCTCTATTGTAACTCTACCAGAATAAAATTACGACCACTCAGCCGACGAACAGCTGAGATCTTCTTTACGCATTTTTTACCACGAGGCGCGTCGTTATAAATATATTTGGTGCCATTTCTTGGACCGTAGAAATTTCCATAGACTCATCGTTATGCAACTTCATTATCAACTGCATTCGCTTTGGTAGAGTTATTACGGTTCAGATTGATAATGTCGCAGAGTTTTGGTGATCGGCTGCCATAAGACGGCACAATGTTACAATACAGTAGAACATTTCTTTAGTTGTATTCTGGTTAACTTTTTAATCGGTAGAGCTGCGCGTAATGTGTTATATACGCCGTATCATGAATATTCATACGTCGATCATAGGCCCATGTGGAAGAGGAATTAATAGAAGCCATGAAAGGGATATTCTTTTCGCGGTACATCGAGTTTCGGCTAAGAGAGCCTTCGTATAACACACGAAACAATGGTCTTTCTTATTGGAAACTCGGAAGGACGCGTACACTTATCTAGTTGAGTCTACTTACGCCTACTTTCCGGACTCACGTACCTATATTCATCTTTTACACTACAGCAGCTATAATATAATCGCCAAGACGGCTGCGGAGGTTGCATGCATCCAAATCATCGTCATCATCGTCGTTTACACGGATACGAACACATATACATGTGCAGCGTCTCTATATCTTATAGTTAGTTAACAGAAGGAATCGCAACAGCTGATTTTGATATTATCGCATTTCTGTACCCCCCTTCCATTCCTCGGTGTCTGAGAGACTATTCGTTTTGACTTTTATATGTATAAATGTATATAGTATATATATATATACACATATACAGTCACACGCGTAGTAATCTAAGACACTTCGAAGCTTATTCGCAGTGAAACACATTTTACTTTCAAGTATCTCTATATATAGACGAGGCAAGAAATGAAGGCGATGATTACCGTCATTACGCGATCGTTTCGAGTCTCCGGCATGTCACTAAAAAGTACAAAAATGGTATGAAGGGCTCGTGATTTTATGTAGGTCAACCATAAACCGTGGGTTTTCGCTCAAACGATACATTTCGGCGCAAATCAATGTATGCGGTAAAGAAAAAAAATTAAAAATCGGACGTAAATGAGATTTACACATTTAAGGAGGTCGAAATAACTAAAAACCGTCGATATTTATTCCTCTACTAAAATACACATTGCACGAGAAAAGAATGTTGTTCGTCCTTCGAATATGACAAAAGGAGGTTTACTTGAAATTTTTTTCAAACTTTGTGGCCACTTTATTATGTCTTCCAACGGAAGTTTTGAAGTGCAGTAGAAATTTTTGCAAATAAAATTAACGCACTTTAGATAATGGTACCGTATAAATAATAATGATATTGGCATCTGAATCGGCATTATAATAAATTTAAATGCGCAAATAGTATTGTACAGAATTTTACTTCGCAAGGTGTAAAAATGGGGATTATACGGCCGCGAAGTGTACGTATAACCCCCATTTTTCGCACCGTGTGAAATAAAAAAATTAATTAAGAAAAATCAATCGACGATTTTGAAAATTTAAAAAGTGCGCGAATACGCGTGTCTACTTTCTTACTTTTTCTGAAATGTAGACATGGAAGTGGAGTTTCTCGTTTGGCTCTGCAAGTCCGCTTCGTGAAACTCCGCTTCTTCTCTTCGATTCATCGCGCAAAACAGGAAATTCCGATACGGGTAGAAACGCTTCGAAAATCGACATCGAATACATCGAGTTATCAAGGACTTCGAGACTTGGTTCGCTGCGTTCGTGTTGCTCGCGTTGATGGGAAGCCTCGCGCGCGCTCAACGCTCGTAGGCAAGAAGGCAAGAAGTCGAGAATTCAAGCGAGGGAAGCGGGCATGCAACGAAGTGAAACGATAATTTTGGAGAGTGCCCTCCTACTTCTTCATTCTGGGTCGCAAAGTAGGTCAGTTAGATACCGCGACGGAGAAGCGCCACGGCCTCTTCTATGCCCCCCGCCACCGATACATCGACATGGAAGACCCGCTTAACGTAAAAATAAAAGAGGAAAAAGAGACTTAGGGAAGAAGAGAAATCGGACGCTCGCAGGGCTCTCCTACAGACTCGACATGTGTATACACGTTGTTAATTCATATTTCAACGGAAAATCAGTCGATGCAATCGGCAACCCTTTGAAAGTTTAGGACAGTTTCCTCTCGCGTTATCGGAAGATGACGAAGGAGGAAAAAAAATCCCCCAAAGATAAGAAATCTCCGCTCATCCAAAGCTCGAACGACGCGATATACGACCGGCGACTCAAGAATTCGAGATCATTGAGTTTTTTTTTTTAATTTTTTTTTTGAGTTTCTCATTATTTCATTTTCGAATGAACTCTGTATGATTCCGATAAATGAATAAGTTCCGCGAAATGCACGAGTTAATTAGTTACCATTTTTTCGAAGATATCGGAACGAGTATATGTTAAGTTCGATAGGATAGAATTTGTGACCGATATCTTTGCGTGACCTCGCAAAGTCCATTCCGAAGATTATAACTAAATAAAACGAGGGGGTTTATAAGGTGAAAAAGAAGCAAGGGACGTCACGCGTATCTTCGATGATATTCGAACTCAAAGGTGACGGATCTTATCGTTGTGTCTCGAAAAAAAAAAAAAAAAAAAATCCTCCGCACATAATATTGTTCCGAGATGATTAGACAGACTTATTCTTAACTCCAAATGAGTCGTATCGAATCTCGCTTGACCTCATCATTATAAATCTTTCCTGTTCAAAGCGCAATATATATAACTGCGCGCGAAAGAATAAATCCTTGAAATTCGTGAGAGAGCGACCGTTCAACGCGATGCCGAAGAGAGCGAAACGAAAGGGCAAGTAAAAGTCATAGAAATTTTTTTCGGGCGTTAGCGAAAGCGTGTCCGGAACACACACATAGATATGGAGACGACGCGACGTTAATGTATTGGAGCGTTAGAATTGAGAGTGGGCCACATTAGAGAATAGAGAACTGGAGTGAAGTTTCGAAATTCCTTTGTACAGTTGACATTTCAAGAGATATAGACAATTGAATGCATTATTGATTTTTTTTTTCGACTTGTTGCCTCTCAAAGATTTCTTCGATCTTATGGAAAAAAGATCGTCTTTTTGCAATTCTGCAACATTATTTGTTTCTTATTCGAAAAACTCTCTAATTATTATTATAATAATAATAATTATTATTATTATTATTAATTATATCGTATTAGTAAGTGGAGTAAAAATTGAGTTAATTTTTTTAATTTCAATTTTTCTATAAAATTCAAATTCATTAAGAAATTAATAAAAAAAATATGAAGCTAAAGGGACTTTAATTGTAAACCTTAGAAAATAAAAAATAATAAAAATAAATATAAAATGCAAATTAAAAAAAAATATCAATAATTTCTGTTATGTTGTTAAAAATATTTCTGTAAATGTAGTTAATTAGGTAATATGGTATTCATATATGAAGGGTTTTTTTTTTCTTTTTTTACAAAGTGGTAATATCAGAGCGGACGAATCAATGAGAAAGGAAAAGCAATGCTTGCAATGATGGGATTGTCGACTTATCGGCCATTCGTGATGATCTACGATTTTCTAATCTTCTCTCCTTATCGTTTCTAATCCGGAAAGATATTCATCAATTCCCGGGTAAGATATTTATGCCACAGGATAGGGAAATACTTCAATGTGAGAATTGTCGAGTGTATACACTTCAAGACAATATTTCAAGAGAGATGGCCTCGAGAATAGCCCACTCGATATTTTATCGGTCCCATGAATAAACTTGCTGCGTAGACCATTTACTCGTTTGATCTCTTTCAATAAGAAGAAAAAAACGAAGGATAAAGAATAATCAAAAAGATAAGATGAAATGTCACGCGTACTACGCATTTATCCAATACGATGAACCACGCGTGATTTAAGACGATTTTTATAGATGCCTTTTCCTTTTTTTACCACCAATTTAAACGATGATGAAGTTAAAACTTTGATAATACGTAATGGTGTAGATTTCAAAAAGTTCGAATTGCTTCCGGTCGATTCACATAATTTTTTTTATCAGTCAACAAAAGACTCGTGACTATTACAATCGCTTCCATGTATATACATCTCTCGTTCTCTTGCTCGACGTTTTTTTTTTTTCGTAAACAAGTATCTGGAAACGCGTGCGAGTTCTGATAAGTGTCTCATCAGTCTCAGACGTACGAAGTGTTATAACCTTTTCAGCGATAAGAGGCCTAACGCTTCGAAGAGTTCAGGGATAGAAATTTGATACACGTGTGTAGTTTTTCTCATTCCTATGCATCGGCTTTATTAACTTCGACTCAAAAATGTCGGCTTATGCAAGTTTTAGACATTATTTAAATAGAATTGGATTTTAGAGATCGATAAGAGTTTCATGCCAGGATCGGCATGAATAATTGTTGTCTAACTAACTTCGCGTCCATCCGCATGGAACATTTGCAATGAGAAAAATGATGAGTTGGCAGAACTTAACAATGAGTTGAAATAATTAATAGTACCGGCGTACAACGTGATTTTTCACTATTTATCGCATGTCCGTTAGTTCGACGATCGTTATCATATATATTCCGATTTCTAAATGTACTTACATTTCCTTCGTTCCTCATGGGAGCGTCTTTGCGTGGATCTATTATTATTCATAATGATTCGAATATAAAAGAGACGGGAAGGTGTGAAGAATAAATACGCGAAACAATGAACTCAAATGTAAAAGGTCTTCTGGAAGTCAGAGTTCAGAACTGCGTTCACAATAATTCTCAAGATTCCATCAATAAATGGTGAATAAAAATACTAGAAATGGAATATCGTGCTGTTCGTAATAATCTATTATTACATTCGTACATACGTACACGTGGTGTTAAAAAGTAAATACCGGAAGTAATGGACTCGAAATAAAATGTCTTTTAGACGTCAGAGTTCAGAACTGCGATCACAATATTTGTCAAGATTTCATCAATGGATGGCAAATAAAAAACATTGTCAATGGAATACCGTGTTATTCGTAAGAATCTATTATTATATTCGTACATACGTATTTGCGGTGTGTATGTACAGCCTGATCAAAGTATAACTCGATCTATCGAAGCCGTATCATAGTTTCTACGTAACACAAGTGTAAACGTGACATTTTGAGTAATTTGACTAATTTGATCGAATATGAAAAGTCGCGGGGCTTCTCATGAATTAAACTCGATTCTCGATCAATTCCATTACAGTGGAAACTCCCGTATTTGATGGAATTGAGAGACATCGTCAACTACGGGAGGGACCAATCAGGTGCACGAAACAACGGTGGCGCGCCAATCGCTTAGCAAGCAATTTTCCTCTCCCCATTGCGCATGCAAGGCAGCAGCCAGTAAGCGGGGCTCTCATCAAATACGAGTGTCAAATACGGGGGGTTCTACTGTATTACCATATCATTTCAATGCCGAAAAATAACAATCGGCAAAATTCCATTACGCACGACACAATATCAATAAGACTGCGAAAATTCTATTTTTAGTTTACACTTGAATTATTTCACGTGCGAGAAAAATGAAAATAGATTCTTGTTGCCATGACGCGTCTATCTAAAGTGTGCAAATAATTCTGATTTATGGGAATTTTGGATGATTGAGTCTATGTTTATCGGGTATTTTCATCGATTAACCTAACATAGTCACAAATACATGCGAATCGTCGAGTTTTAGATACGCTGCATATGTATATTATATATTATATTCTATATTAATTTCTGATCATATTAATATAAAGAGTAATATGAATATATATTTTTTATAACTCGTAACTCTTAATTAAATACAATAAAAAAGGATATATAGCTATACATCATCTTTTTCGCGGTTTCGTTTAATGTCTAAACGATTTTTAGCGATGTATTTGTGTTCAAAGAGTTAATCCTTTGAGCAGATTGGATTGAGATCAGTTACATATCAGTTGCGTTCATTTTCGTGTTGCCGGCATGAAAATGTCAACTTTTCATGCCCCTAAACTGTGCGTCTAAAGGTATTTCATGCGCCACTGTGCCTAAAAATCCTAACGCATGCGCAGATTCTAATATTCGTCTCTTTGTATGCACTTGTGCTGTAAAGTGTCCTTTTGCGCACAAGTTAGAGATGTTAGGGTATTCAACGTCAAACTTCAAATGCAGTCAACACAAAAAATAAATGAAATGAAATTCGGCGGAAGCGCCGAACGAAAACGAATATGAAGCCAATAGCTGCTTTGGTCTAAATTGAAGAAGCACAATGGTGATCGCGGAAAAACAGTTTCTTTTGTTTTCGGGGTGATCAAAGTTCCTTGTGAATACCTTTCGGTTTAATTCTCATGTCAATTCAACGACCAATCAACATACGAATAAATCGACATTAATGTCTGTCAATAATTTCAAGTTCTTTTTTTTTTTTTAAAGCAGTACTATCGCGACAATTTCAGCCAAAAGTATACTCGTTTGCAGATCTCTTAAAGATCTAAAATTTTATCGGGACAACATAAAATCATTTTTAAAGCATCTAATATTGATGTGGTACTAATAAAAAATATAAGGAATATTGTACATGCACCGCAGCGAAACAGAGAGAAATGTTGGCTAAAATTGTGCGTGCAATGCGCCAGGACGTCGCTCGTTTCCTCCGTCACGTTTCGTGCTTCTCAAAGGTACATCTTTGAAACTAGACGATAAATGACCCTCAAATTTTTTTCGCGTTTTCCGTATAATACCTCTCTACCGTTCGTGCGTTTTTTATTTACCTCTCAAACGCAGTTTTGACGAGATGAATTAAAACATATCATCGCTGCATGCTTTGTCCATAGATTGCATGCAAGTTATGCCAAATTTGAGTGTAAATATTGCGGCTTCGGGACGGTAAAAGGAATTCAAATTTTACAGATGTTTAAATAGTATATTAAATAATGTACACCCGAAGTTCGAACAAATTCTTGAAAAAACAAACCTGCCGGAGTATTCAATACAGATTCTTCAACTTTCTCAGTTTTTGGGTTAAAACATCGAGAATCATTATTTTTTAGAAGGCAGTTAAAAAATTTCGTGAACAAAAAGTTTCGAACGACGCGAATATGAATTTCGCGGAAGATCGAGTACGGGGATCGATGTTCTCGCCTGTGATCATAGCGCGAATACAACTCGAATCTACCCACGCCAGTGGGTAGATGCATCGGGAACTGCAACACGACGACGGGGTCTCCTCTCGTTAGCATGAATAAATGTTAGCGCACGCGCGATACTCTTTTGCTCGTGTGAACCATATGCGACTTGCGCTGGCACATGAAACGCGCAATGCAGCGCGGTAGTGGCGACGGCGACCGACAAGGTCGAACGATGTGCATCGTCGTCGCCGTCATCGTCGTAAGTAACAACCGAGGCACACTAGCTGGAGGGTTACGCGTGCGCGCATAGCTCGCATAACCCGACAAGTGTATGTACATACATAATGCGTACGATATATTTACGAGTGTAAAATACACTTGCTCGTCGCGAGAGATCTGCCACTCTCTCTCTCTCTCTCTACAAACCAGCGTGATAAACTCGCTCGAGGCGCAAGGAAAGTTCTACAAAAATTAAATACCATTTGACATCAGTCAAAACATATTATTAATGATCGATTTTTTTTCTTATAGTAATCTTTTTTTTTTTTACACTTAATCCCGCTGAATTGGAGCTATTCGTTCCGGAATTTCTAATCGATTCGATAGTAATGAAATGACAAAAAAAAGCTTCGACAAAAATTAATAATCGGCTTAAGGCGGAACATCCGAGTATAGACGGCTGGAAACAACAATAAATTTTTTAACAAAATTTCAACATTTGGAAGTTGAAGTTTGATTTCGTTGCGAAGAGTTCCCGACTTAATTGTTTAATCAAAACGCTAATTTGAAATAAGTTATTTTCGAGATGCAGTTGATACCCAATTTAAAATCGATGTTTCGAGAGAACTGAGTTTAAATTTTAACAAACAAATAACGCCAGTAGAAGATCCATATCACAAAACAAACAAAAGAAACCGTAAAAATATTTTTTAAATAGAAAAAATGTTTATATGTTGAATTCACATCGTTGTTATAACTGGAAAATGGTAACAGCCCGTTACGACATCATTCAAACCGCAGCCACGTAAAGAAATTTGAATTGTTGATAATGTTAAAATTGTAAAGATAATTTCAGAACAATGTGCCTGAAAACGATTCGAGTTTTATTTTCATTGTATTGCATTTCCGAGTGTGACGCAGCCGTTGCATATGCCGCAAGAAACTTGGTATGTGGGGTGAGCAAGTGCGTAGACTCGCACTCGTTTATATGTTATACTGCTGATGGTGTTCGGAGATTACAGCCATAGCTCTCGACAGAGCTATTGAATTTAATAAGTATACTCGGGCGGCGATGATGAATGTGGGTAGTGTCAATCCATCGGGGGACGCGCGACACATATAGCGCTGAAGGATCTTTCGGTTTTTCTTATCGCGATGGCTGGTGTTTCTAATAAGGTTTCTCTCCGTTCGTAACTCTTTCCAATTTGGTTTTAGAGAGGAGTTCGGACAGAACGGAGTACGACAAGCGAATCGAAAATTTATTTTAAAAATTAGGCATCCATGTTCAATCGATTTTTAACCCTATAACGTCACGCGTGGATCTACTCGCACATGGAAAAAAAAAATATTAGAAATATATGAAATTCGGCATTTTTATATAATTAACGTGATAATCATATAATGTGTTATATATTTAGTTATTTCTAATTTCAGGAATATAGCCAATTAGACAACGAATAAAGCGACAATTAAAATCTCGAATTTCGATATATTCGAAATAGAATATCGTTACTCACGAACTCTTTAAGGGAGGATTTTTTAATCAATAACTTTGTTTGATTCTTCAGCTTTCTTATTGAATTAACTTTGTGAATTAAAGAAAATGATGAAAAAACTATGCAAAAAATTGCTAATTTACGGGGCGATCTGATCTTATGGCGATGAGACACTTTTGTTTTGGAGCTGAAAAGGGTCAAGATCCGCACGTGTAGTTGAAAGAAACACGGAACTATCGTTGCGATGAATAGTACACATTTCTTTCCGTCGATTTCCTACATGGAAATGCGATACAGCATGTTCAGCTTGTAGTTAAGTAAAGTCAGCGGACTTTGACGTCAGCTCGAAAAATGGAAGAGAGAAAAAAAAGGCTGCGAATGCCGAAAGTGACTCATCGAATTGTCAAGAGAACGACGTTGGGTCATTGACTTTAAATTAATTATCTACCGGCGGCGGTCGAGGCTTCCTAGACACGAGTCACCTGACGCGTGTGCAACGCGCAACATGATAATTGTTTCGTTTGTTCGAATCTACTGCATCAAAAGTTCATTATCTTCTTCGCATCGGTTTACTCAACTTCGTCGAATAAATTTTGATTTCTATGGGCGACAATACGTCGTTACGGCCGATTGTTGTCAATTGTTCTAACGCGTCGATTTTTTCTACATTTCTCTCGTAAGAACAGATATTGCTTAGAGTGGCAAACACGTGGGTTTTTTGTCGTTTTTTCCAATAAAATAACTCAAGTCACACCGATAATCTTAATGAGCGTGAAAATGAAAAAAATTTCATCGACGACGAGACACGGTAACCGGTGTTTCCGTCGATCTTTGTGACGTGTAGGTCGAGCCGTGGAATTGCGAATTGCAGTTTTCCTCGGAAGAGAGAGAGAGAGAAAGAGAGATTGCAGATTGGCACCGTGATGAACCCACGAGCAAAACTAGCAGTCTGGCTCTCTGCCTCTGTAGATGACACGCTGTGGGCTTTCAACCCACGTGGCTCGATGCCGATCACTGCTCACTATACTTTTCATGTAATCGCCCACGAAACATCGCGGCACCGCTCCTGTGTCAGCCATTGAATAATAATTGCTAATGTTTCGCTGTTATTTGAAAAAAATCTAAAGTTCCAACACAACAGTGGATGTATTTAAGAAACAAAAAAAAACCAATGAAGATTTTTTTTAACGTCGACCAATTTTTTTATTCAGCGCAAAACATTTCATACTACCCTTAAATTTTCACTAAAAATTATAGTTTAATTACTTTTTTGAAACATTTTTCATTGCCAAAAAAACCATTTTGAAACTTCGCCGATTGCGGTATACGGTGTATTTTTTTCCCGTAGCGTGTCAACATTTACACAAAATTTTTACAATGTCAATTTCCGGCAAAATGAATCGTATAGAAAAATATCGGCTATAATTAATATATTTTTTCACGAAGATTATGAATCTGCGAGTTATAATGTTATTTCAGGTTAATATACAATACAAACACTAATGCCGGTAGCCGGTAGCAACGAAAATATTGTTTTTAGCAATTGGCATTTTCATATCGAAGTAAAGGGGAAAACATGGTAAACCTTGACACAGCCTATCGGCATCGCTGACCCGTAAGCAGAGGGCTCGACCGATTGATGTTGATGCTTCTGGTATGCAGAACAGATTCGCTCTGCCAAAATGAACGGTCTGATTAGAGTTCTGTTAACCTCGAGACACGTTTGCACACCGTATACATGTCATATATCGAGTTATCGTCAACAGTTCTACATGCCGACATTGTCTCTAAGGGGAGTACCGGCATATATCGTCGATGTTCGAGAAAATCTTAATATCGATAAAAATACAAGTAAATTCATTGACTGATACCTCTGGTCGTTATAAAAACAGAATTTACTAAAAAGTTACGCCGCGATGTGTACATTTTTTTAAGACACCTTATAGATAAACGGATTATCTCAAGATAGCGACCGACCAAAAACGCACGACGCGCTCAATACGTAACCATTACTCGAAAAGGTTAATCCCACGCCATATGTCATCATTTGTGCTATTTATATATTGCTATTTATAAAGCTATTTTTGAAAAACTTTAGCCAAACTGAAAACAAAAAGAAATTTAGCGTTTAACGCGATTGAAAAACTATTATTTACATACTAATACAGCGATGTTCTGATCGTCTTAAAAAATGTATCGAGTTATTTTTTTCCAATGGATTTACTTTGATTTTCGTAATAATAAGATGGTTCAGGACTCATTGCAATATCACAACGTCATTCTTCAAATGCAACAAAAACCGATATTTCGATGTGCTCTTCTATCGAACTGTTTAGACAACAACAAAAAATGTCTAAAAAATGTCACGCGCGTCCAATGGTGGCTGACAAATAGTGCAAATTGAAAAAAAAGATAATCGTATTGTTATCTCAAACGTCGCTCAACCGCATCCTCTACTGTGCATAAATGATTCATTCATCGCTCCGCGTTACTTCTTCGTACACTTATATTTCCCGATAATCGCGTCTATTAAAACGAACGACAGAGTCACGCGGTCACTAAGGGGATTCATTGTTTTCCATTGAAAATCTCGAGCAGCTACGTTCATAATAATGCGCCCATGTCGACGGTCATGAAAAAAAATAACAGAAAGGCATATCCGTCGGCGTTTAAAATGTAAAACAATGTGGGTTACGCCTTTCTGTTTTCCGAGCAGTCGTTATAATATAACGAACGGAAAAGAATTTTAGATGACGAATGGCGACTAGAAACCGCAAAAGAACAGAAGCTATTCCCTCGTGTATACACGCTTTACTCTGCAGTACAGTGTATCGCAGAATGCAACTGTGGAGAGTTCGATGGCCGCTCGAAGTTGCCGCAAAATGTACAGAAAGAGTCGACGGCGACGTTAAAGTTTGCGTGGCAATTTATGCCGGACGGCATCAACGTCGTTGACGTAAACTCGCTCGACGGTGCTCGCTTGATCTACATGTATGTGTACATATATACATAGCATTTCATTGTGTAGATGACAAATACATGCATAGATGTGTGTACAGAGGGTTGCGTGTGTGTCAGCAACGTGCGTATGTCCGATCGACTCGCCGGCTTTTATCTACGACAATTCATGAATGAACGCATCGCGCTCGACGACGCGCGTGGTCGCGGGTTTTGTTAGGAGGAGCGTAAGGGGAAGCGAACGGTATAAGACAGTGGCGAAAGAAAAAAAAAAGGTGAAGAAAAGAAAATAAAGGAAGAAACAAGAGTTAAAGAATCAGGTTGAACGTAATCGGGGCGGTTATTTTTAAATCTAAAATTCCGCTGCAAACGAGCTTATCAATGACAACGATGCGCGACCGATAGCCCGGTGCCTCGGAGCAATGTGCTACGGCTATCGATACTTATTGGCGCGTGCTTGAGTACTTTTTTCAGCTATATGCACGCAGGGCAAAGGGGGCAAAATGGACCACCCGGATTGACATTAGCTTTGTCGAAGTTAGGACAGTCCATATTCACTGATATTACACCACATAATGACCAATAATTTGGGATAATTAGGGTTATTGGAAATCATTGGAATTAGATGAGGTCGTAAACAAGAATTATGCCGATTAAATTTCCATGTCGTTGGCTCATGCTATTTTTAACTATGTTTAAAATAGTATTTCGCGCGTGAATCACATAATATTTTACGTCACTGCGGCACGGAAAATGAGGTTTTCCTCTCTTTGTGACGTAAAATTGTATACGATACTCGGCGGAAAAACGTTTCCTCGTGCAACTATCGTCAGAAAAGAGTTTTCCCGCCCTCGGGTCGTGATATACTATTTTGTAAAAAAATTACCAAAAACGCCCCCTTTTCACTCCTGAAAAGTGTGGTAAAAGTACGCGAAAACTAACTTACGTGTCAACGTAGCACCTGAAAAATCACTAGCGTCTTATAAATACAAAAGCGTCTGATTTTGGCATTTCATACCGAAATGCGCCACTTTTGCCACACTTTACAGGCACACAAAACAAAATGAGGAAGCAATATGTAATAGTATACGATTTTACTTTACAAGGTGTGAAAAGAGAGTTTTTTTTGTGGAGAGAGATGGAAAACCACACTTTTCATACCGCAGTGAAGTAAACATAATTTGCATGATTTATTTACTCTTTAATAAAAAATAAATGACATTCATTGTTAAATAACACTTTTTTGTTGTTTTCGAAAACTAAATATACATTCCAATGCTGTTACTTATCTTGCAATTGCCCTTCGAAGTGCGTCGATATTTTACTCGTTGACAAGTGTACCGTAATGCCTTGAAGACCCAACGCCTCAAAAACGAGAAATGGCACAGTAACGACAATGTTTTTCTTATTTATACAAGCGGCTCTTTTATGTGGGGAGAATTTAGAACTTATGGTTTTCGACATATGATGATGCTAGCCAAAGAAATCGAAATTCTGCAATATCGCAATCCGTTATAGGTATTTGCTGTGTGTACAGCAAATAAATAACGCCTAAGACTAGGCGAATACACCCTTTGATTTCCGTCACTGTTTATTCACCATGTGGAATTATTTGCCGAAATTAGTTGATTAATCAGCTCCATTGCTTCATTTCACAGACGTCGGAGTTATTTGCACAGTTTGATAGGGTATGTCATTGGAATGAGACTCTATTTGAAATTTCTTTCACACGCAACGAGTTAAGCGTATGTAACAAAGAAAAATAGATTATTCGCGCTCCCGTTGACATTGTAGCGTGCGTAAGTCGGATATCGTCGATTGATATTTAAATTGATGTCGAAATAATTAGTAATAGACTTATCGAAAACACTTTGGCTGATGAGGAAACACCTGGCCTTCTCCGATCCAATAAAATATAGCCTCAATTTAGGAAAATACGCGTCAGTTTGCATTTCTATTACGTACAAACTTTAACCCGTGAAGGTTTTTTAATACACATTGAAAATACGCAAGTACGAATGTTATCATAGATTCTTACGTACGAATAACATGTAAGGTCATTCATAAAATTTCTTGTTTGCCATTTAATCTACAAAATCTTGATAAATATCCTGCACATCGTTCTGAGGTCTCGGAACTTTTTTTGAACGTTATAAACGACGTATAGAACGATGGTCCCATGTGATTCACGTGTCGATGATTGGGAATAACAACCCTTTAGTTTATATTTTTCGGCTTGTCAATAGAAAAAATGCATCGAATAAACAATTCATTCGCAATAAACATCGTACAAGTCAATACGAAAAAGAAAAACCACAATTTGGCACAAAAACATACCGAATGAATCAACATTATCAATAAGGTTTTAATAAAATTGCACGAATTAGCAAAAAAATGTCCGATGCTGTTGAGGACTGAGAATAAATGAATTCAACAGGCGTTCCGCCGACTGCATCGAAGACTTTTTTCTAATCTGTGAAGTTATATAAAAACCAAATAGATATTTACTTTTCCTCGACGCGAATTTCCTTTAATCTTTGTCTCGATGCGGTTATTGATAGCGATACTAATGCGAGAAAGCGGACTACAAAGCATCGAGCCCTACAACGACATGGGGCGAAGCTGAGTGTTGCTTGTAGCGCGAACCAACGCGAGTCACACGAGTTAAGAAACAGTTTTTCGTATGTGAATCGTAGAAAATTTTAATTCATAAGGTCCGAAAATGGGGGTTATTCGCGCGCGAAGCGTGCGTAAAACTGCCTTTTTCGACGAACGAACGGACGGCAGAACAAATCAACAAATAGCCGGACTAGAAAGCCGAAAAGCGTAATTTCACGGCAATGCAAATCTAACGCAAAAACTTCTCCTTGTCAGGGGAGTGTTAAGAATAGAGAAAATAGAAACTAAAATATTCCTAAAACGTTCCAAAAACAATAAATATCGTATAAATTGCGACTGATGTTTGGTCACTATTTGTTCACGATTTGGAATTATTTGCTGAAATTAGTCGATTACTCGGCTCGAGTGCCCCAATTTCATACACATCAGAGTTATTTGCACAGTTTGATCGGCGCGTCATTGAAACGAGGACCTATATGAATTTTCTCTCACGCGAAGCGTTCGAAGCACGTGCGAAAAGAAAATCGATCATTCGCAATCTTATCGATACGTCGCTGTGCGTAATATGGAATGCCGTCGATTGATATTTTCGAGGAATGTCGAAAGAACGAGTTATAGATTTATCGAAAAATGCCGAGAAGGCAACCAATGGACTTTCTCCCACATGATAAATTAACTCGAATCAGGAAAAATAGGCGCCGATAACATCTGTAAGCCAAATGCGTGCGCCCATTAACGCAAGTGCTATATTTGCACTTGTATTACGCGCAAACTTTAAATCGACTTTAGTTGATCCGGTTAGACTTTGCACAGGTTGTGTGTATATACTATAAATTGCGTATGTATCAATCTAATCGTGTAATTTTGACGAAAAACAAGGCGCTATGTCATTCATAATATTGAGGTGTTTTTCGCGCTCATTGATGAAATTTTCGAGCACTTTTGTGGACACAGTTCTGCGCTCTGACGTCTTCAGGATGTCCTTTAACGTCATAAGGGGAATTTAGGCCGATTGTTCGACGCATGTTTTTTGCATATACCTACCAATTCCGTATCTATGATATTTGAATAACACGAATATGAATATATAACAACATTTTAGGTTCAAAATTTCAACTTTTTTTTTTTTAATCGACGAATCAGCGATCAAACGTTACTCAATCGACTGTGATCGTGCGCGTGTTATTCCATTGCGCAATTGTTGCATAATTACTTTGAATTGAGTCTCCAAAAGTCTCGTGTTCACCGCTGTAACGCGGTGAAACTCAGTGAAACCGCTGCCCGGCTTCGTAGACAGGATGGTGTATATAACAGTCGGAAAAAAGTTTCGGCTTTCGATCGGATTGCGCGAATGATACACACGATTCGATGGATTGGCGAGTAAAAAAACAATGAGACGACAAAAACGATTAAGATTATGCCACTATTTCGAATAATTCTTCAAGACGGGGCACGACTATCGAAAAGCCGCGACTACGCCCTTTACGATTTGATTTACAACGAATATATTGCCCAACGCTGGCCATACTTCCGCAGATAAAATTGTAACCTCGTAAAAAAGGATTTGTTTAAATGGAAGAAAGAAATATAGATAATTCCGTCAAAAAGTGTTCCGAATCATCTCTTAAACTTTGACAAATCAACTAAAAACAGAATATCCCGGATGTATGTATACAAGTTAACTGGAGAACATTTCAGTCAAGAAGGTGACAATCATCACTCAGACAACGAATAGCCAATCCTCATTTTTTTTCTCAACATCTTAGTGATCTCATTGCAATCGTTAACACTTCGCGCATTTCTGAAATCGAGTGGATACGTCTATTCGTAAGCTCTCGTAATTTTTCAGCTATCAGACTAAATAGTTCCATAAATTACAGGAATTGAATTCAATGGAACTATCATAGGCGCGTATCGCCGTTCTCCAGAACGTTTCGCTAAAAAAAAAAACTGGTATTCTATAGAAAAAGGTTTCTCTAAGACAAAGAAGAACAGCTACCGCGGTTTCAAGCACAGTTTGCCTTGTGCGCACTGCAAAACGATAAACATCAACGTCCAAATACACTTTCAGTCTCGTTGCTTTATATTAGATCCGATCTACGCGATCTGTATGCATTGTGAGCCTTCATTTTCAGTATCCTAGAAAAAGGACGAGAGAGAATGGAAAAACATTTGCTTGACAACATTCAATGATGTTTACTTAAAACTTGGAATAAAAAAAGAAACAGCCGTTTTTTAGTCGGAGACCCGATACTTCCCCGAACGAGTGCGCGACAGCGTCACTGGTAATAGTACGCGCTGTTTCTATAGAAGTGTACCCCGCTGGCTCGTCTATCGTTCTGTGACGGTGGTCGACTAGTGGTAAGTGCCAGGGGGCTATACGCTAGTAGTAGTAGATGTAGTAGTCCGGCCGGTCCGGCTTTCTCGACGAGAAGTGCACCTTGGCACACTTAGGATCAACCCCACGCCAACCAGCGAACAAGCAAGCGAACGAACGAACGAGCGAACGAACGAGTCGGCCAGCAAGCCGAGCCAAACCAACCAAAGCCAAGTCAAGCCGTTCGACTCTCTTCGAATCCACTCTACTCTCGTATACCTACACTCCGCAGACTCCCAAGCAAATCGGTTGATCCTCTCTGCTGGCTCCGTTCACCGAACGGCCAATTCCGTGTATAGTAAACTCGAAAGGATACCACAGAATCGACAAGATTCATCCGTGAATCTTACTGTTTCTTCTCACTCTCTATAACTCCACGTTGCTTCGTTGTTGTTTCTTTTATACTCTCGTGATCCGCTTATTCGGGTCGAATTCCCATGGACTTCAAACAGATCGGATGAATGTTTTACCATTGTTCAGTCTTTGAGAACCAATCTTTATCTTTCGCGAAAGCAAAAATAGTTAAAGTTGATGCAATTTTTGCACAAAACAGTTATTCGGGTTTTGGTAGTTCAGTTACTTATACGGATATCATATAGCAATTTGAAGTAAAAAGCGAATTTTTTATTGAACTAATCGACGAATAAGAAGATAAGGAATCTATTAGAATCGTAACATTGGGGATAATCCACTCTGCAGGGGATGAAATATAATAATAATGATAATAATAGTAATAATATATAAAACCGATGGCCTACGCTGATCACAATATTTTATAACAATAACATTTTTTTTATTTGAAATATACATATATATTGTTAACTCAATATTTTTATAATTATTAAATTTGATGCAATTTCTCAAAAAAACTAACTGTCGAGTAACCAGTAAGAGTTATAACGGAAAGTGAATATGAGATGCGAGTTCGGCAATTCGCGTTCACCAACGAATGTAAACATCGCGTTAAGCTGAAACTGTCGAGGATTTGCCATGCCACTGACGAGGACGACAACGCGATTCATCCGATCCGCTCTCTTCTTGTTCGCGCGTTCGGCTCTGTTGATGCCAGCGGTTCTCGCGGCTTCGAGAATCGTTCGCGGTTACATAATAACAACCAAAGGAGACGGAGGGGAGGTACACACGCTGCGCCCCTTCTTACGCGTGCGACTTGCCTCACCTTATCTTTTATACCTTTGCGCCTCTCTTCGATCCTTCCTTCACTCTCGCTTTTTCAATTGCTCTCACTCACTTTTTATTTTCCCTTTTTTTATTTTCATCGTGTTCTATCGCATTCACTAGTATTACCGCATACCTCATACTCTCCAAGTACGTGCGCGTATTTTGAGGTCTCCATCGACCGGGGTAAGCAAAACAGCTATCTTGTTACGGGACAAATAGCAATCAAGTTTCTCGAGTACCTTCGTCCCTTGCATAATTGTTACTTCTCGATTGTTCGTCGGCAAATCCTATCGCTTCTTATTGACATCGGAAAAGATTGATTGTGGCATTGATCACATCAACGCCAGAAATCCTAGAGAAGACCAAGTGGTCAGAGTAAACAATGTGTTATGATTGTCGATGAATGTAAGATAAATGAAATCTGTTCAAAAATGATTTTGTACATGCAGCATTCAGATATGTACAGAGATATTCCACTTCCTATTAACGTGTGGAAGAAACGACAGATCAATCTGTACAAAGATTAAAATCAGCCTCCTTGTTATCTCTATTTCGTATGTTCACAATAAAGTACATTGAATGTTACAAATGTTACGAATTAATAAAAAAAAAAATAAGAAAAAGCAAAGTTTGATTGTAAGATTTTTTTTTCTACGCGGTAGAAAAATATAGTAAATTAAATGCACTCGTACCGGAAGTTTTAATGCATAAGTTGAATTCGTACAAATATACTTTTGAATGACAATCAAATATGTGTTGAAATTTTCAACAGCTTTTTGCAAGGTAATGAAAAAATTGGCAATTTCAATGTCATTTTTTTTTTTTTTGTTTAAATGTTCTGCAAATTTTTTGGTCAGGATATTTGAACATCCCATTGATGTACGATGGTTGTTAATTTTTTATTTTTGAGTAGATTTTACCATTCTTTTTTACATTGTAAATCGATGATAAATATCAGTGCTAAATTATTGAAAATCTTTCCGCACTCTTGTTTCTCGGATTGTCTGACATACTTATTCGATCTATCGAACATATCTAAGCATAAAACACCTAATCTATCGAAGAAACAAAGAACCGATAATGTTTATTATTTATGTTACGGTAAGAATTATATTATTACCCTCCGGAAAAAACATGTCGTTGGAGGGTTGAGACGACAGTAACGCGATGCATTACGCACGCTGCGAGAATCACGTTAGCCTATGAAATTACAATAACAACAAACACGAGTTTCCTTGAACGCGTGCGCACGTAGTCCTACGACTTCTCGAGACGCTTTACGAGCTTCTCAAACATCAAACTAGACAAGCGAACAGCAATGTGTGCGGCTCTTTTAGACTATTCTATGGTAGTATGTAACACGAACTAAGCGAACAGCGTCGCTCTCGACAGAGTGAGAGATGATAATAAAGTACAAGGCTTCTGACCCCGACGGACCGGCTGACGCCACGTCGTGGATTGTTTCACCCGTGACACGCAAATTCTTTCCCGTCAGTCACTCTGTGTCTTTCTCTCGACTTCGTCGATGCGCGTCACTTGAATAAAGCTTAACGTACAAACCATTCGACTCGAAGCAACGATGAAAAAAAAAAAATATTAATAACCAAAAATATTTGGTATTCCTTGGACGACTGCCATTAAAATGCTTCTAAAAAAGCCTTTCAATCCATTTTTATATATTGAAAAAATATACAATTTTCGCATAAAAATAGTGACTCTTTCGGAGAATTTGTTGATTAACCGAAAAGAATAAAGTGTGATAAGGCATAAAAATAACATACTGGGAAGAAAATCTTTGTCGCAGTTGTTGGTATGCGAAGACAAGAAGTCAACGAACATCTCCCCGAGTCTATCAAAGACTTTTTCCCCGATTTACAACATTTTTTTTTTTTTTTTTTGGAGATTAGACATTGCGTTCGGTTCATGATTTTTATTTTCATTTTCTTCTTTTTATATCTACAATTTTTTGCTGTAAACTTCATAAATCTGATTCGCGGCATGATTATTACGAAAATCTAACGGAAGTAACTGATATATCAAAATTTAATGGACATGAGAAGCATAACATAAGTTTCGAAACGTGTAAAAAATTTTAGGTTCAAATATATAAAAATGCAAGAGTTCTATTATTTTTATTAAAAATATTTGAAATTATTTAATTGAAAAAAATGATATTCCTCTCACAATTTTCTTACGATTTATATTTTACAGAGAAAAAGTATTAAATAAAGTACTCAATAAATAAAATTACTCGGCGAAGAATTCTGCACATTTAATTTATGGGATCCGTTAGGCCGTTTACCGACCATTGACGCTAACAGAGAGAACACAATAAATCGAATAGATTCGCTTGAAAGTACAACGCAGAGCGCATAACATTCCGTAATTTTAATCAGGTTTTAAAGAAACGAAAGGATCTACAAGTGGTGAAAGAATATCACCGCTAATCTTCGTCAAACTTCATGCCGGGCGTTTAAATCCTACGACATTGATTACCAGCGGTGACGATTGATTGCCGGCTGAACGCGATGATTACGGCCGTAAATCTTGACACACGCGCAAAAACTCGGTCAACTTGAACACGTGCTACGCTCGATTGATGTCCGATACTTGATTCCTCGTGATAATTTATACAGAGTACATGTCCAACAGGAAAGTCGATTTTTTGCATCCTTCACGTAAGAAAATCTTTATCAGGATTCAACTACATCGAAGAAACTCGCAATTGTAAAAAAAAAAAATATTAAAGCGAAATTTATAGTTGAATAAACACTTAGCGAATGTCGAGTTCGGAGCGACATGTTTACACCTGATCCCACGAATATTTTTGCTCATTACAACTTGCACTATAAATAATAACCGTGTGGTATATTATTATTATCATAGGCATAAAGTATACCCGCCAATAGAGGTACAGTAACACGCGTAGGAGTCGACAATATTATAATAGATAAGAGAATTGATAAACAGTGTGAGATCTGCGGCTAAATCGTTGATCGATATGTCTCCACCGTGAACCAACGCAAAACGCGTGCCACTGACTTGACTGGCGCCCACGGGTTTGACGATAACGATACAACGATGATAACATGCGAGACTCCGCGTGTCTTATCGTTGCTGTGCCGTGTAGAGTCGGCGGTCTGTGTGTATCGCCAACTATAGGAAAAACAGGTCTTTACGCAAATTGAACGTTCGATAAACTTCTCCGATCAACGTTACAAACCGCTGCAAGGGACTCCCCGACTCGTCGGATTATCGTTGACGTAGGCCGTTATTATAGTAATATACACCCAATGGCATTATCGGAATTTAATATATCGCGTCGAGATAGTCGCGCTCCGTAATTAAACACCGTGAGACGACGAAATCGAAATCAGCTAATCTGCGGCCTCATAAATCTCGAAATTTAGGTTGCAATTATCGCATACAGAATGTCACCAAATTTGGGCATTAAAAACTGCAAAATGTTCGTAATTCAAAAGCAAACAAATGTTCACTTTAGACATTCTTTTCAAAATGGACACTTATTGGCTGAAATACGAAGTTCCTGTAAATCGGAAAAATGCGAAAAATATTTCGAACGAAAATTTAACACATTTTGGCATCGTAAATATAGCATTGCCTTTGAAATGTCTTGTGCACTGAAGTTGGCTAAATCGGATCATTTACTTGAAAATTTATACAGCTAAACTTTTCATCCAACAAAATTAGGATTTTATAAAAATATGTTTTTAGCAATAGGCAATGGGTAGTAGTCGTTTATTTTTGAGGTATGGCTGCAGTTTCTTTTTCCGAGAAATCCTTTAAAGTAACTTAACTCTAATTCTGGTAGAAAGAAGAAGAAAAACATTTTTTTTTTGCGGCTTTTCCCTCCAATAACTCGATTAATTCACCCTGCAGTGATGCAGGTTATTAGGCGAATTTAAACATTTCGATTGTGCAACTACTTCGATGAATTTTTCTGGATAAAAAGTGGAACTGATAAAAAAAAATCTATCGCAATGATTGGATGATCGCCAATTATAGTATTCGCCAGAAATTTCACATCCTAACGACATCCCGTATAAAATTAATAGCCGAATAGAATATACACATGGAAGTGGAATGACAAAGCCATGCGGTGAGCATCGGACCGTTAGAGCGGATCTCGTTACAATTTCTCTCGAGTCTCAATGCGATCTTTATCGGCGTTAGCCGCGTGCGCACAATCGCGTATACCCATGTAGACTACCATGATCCGCTCCGAACCAGGAGTTTCGTCGTTGGTGAAAGCGAGAAAACAAAGCGCACCCACGCGGACCCATTTTTAACGCGGGTCGTATAATACCGGTACGAGTACAGTGTGGGGCCCCATGCGAAGAGCTTCGGGCGCATTATAGTGGGCAGTAAGAAAGGCACAAGGTGGTACAAGAGGTCTTAAATCTTTCGTAGGGCTCAGTCCAGTACTTATACACGCCTTTTCGGCTACGGCTCGCGCCTTTCTAAAAATACATGACGAGATGACCCCCGCACCTCCTTCATCGCCTCTATATTCACCTTCCGAGCCGTGCGCGTCGTCGCCGGCTTCATTTTCGGGTTCGGGGCTCGCCTCTAGGCCAGGCCGAGGCTGTGGCTGTTGATTCTGCTCTCTGACTGCTTCGTTTGCGCACATGTGCTTCTCTCCTAGACAACTTGGCTATACATAGCTTGTACATAAGCAAGACTTGTATGTACGTACCTACGAGACTCTCACCGTACACGTGTACGTTTTTTCACTCATATCGATACATAAGAACTGTTTATGTAGACGTGTAACACTTGTCTGCTTGTATACATATAGCATACTGCAATATATATATATATATATATATGTAGAGGACGGATATATCTGTAGATATCGGTATTGAGGGCATCTTTCTAATAATAGACGACGCGAGAAAATTTTTAGCCCTTGATGCGAGCGTCCGAGTCCATCGTAGGAAAGCATTTGCGTATCGGGGTCTCTCCTGGTTTCGAATTGGGCTAAAAGAACATTAAGGGAGAATGGACCAATATCGAAATATCGGTAAAAATTATCGCGACAATTAAAAAAAATTGAATCGTTGTACTCGGATCGGTATTGATTTATTTCATTCCGTACATCTGATCAATAAGATCGAATCTGTACCTTTAATTTGTTAGGAGGGTTGGATATGAGAAGTATATATTCGAAATATATAAGAATAGGCGGTAAATACCAAATATATTGATCATGTAATTTTTTATATGTTCGGTGACATATTTTTATTTATTTCAGAATATATTTCTGCGCATTTACGTCACCTAATGTATAAGAAATTATAAGATCGCTATATTATTTATTAATTGTTTATAATCGCTGAATTGTATTATATGATAATGTATTCTCAAAAATCTCGTAAAATTAAATTTGGCTAAAGACACGTGCGATCTGATATGCGTAAAACTTGCAATAATTAGGCGTCGAGAGGAACGAACAAAAAATTAAAACTTAGTCGTTTCGACAGGCGAAAAGTTGTTAACAAGCTTATCTCGAAAGTACGGTGCGAAAGGGTTATATTTTCACAAAGTAAAGATTAAAGTCTCGCGATTGGATGACGTTCGTCATATTTGCTCGCTGGAGTCCGTCTACCCACGGGTTTGATAAACTCTCAAAGAAACGTTACATACGCGACGTATATCCGCTACTCATTCGACTTTTACGTCCAAGATATGTATCTGTCGCGAGGGTGATGTTCGATTCCAATCGCTTCCGCGGACGCTCGGCTCTCTCGATCTGCCAGTATCCGCTGTGTGCGCCAGTTCTTCGTAAACGATATATAACCCACCTATATTTATATATATATGTATACTCTCGAGCCCACAACGATAAGATAGTCGTCTGACAATAAGATAAAGTAACCTGCGACGTCGACGACCAAGTTTTTGCTTCTCAAACATGTACGCTGCAACGCCCGACGTTCGCGTGTGTTCGTAGAGAAAAAAAAAATTTCAACGACGACAAATCTCATTCCAATAGTTGTCTCGTGCCGTCGTGGTTCAGCTTGTCTCGTGTCGAAAGGCAAAACCGCACGGTTCTCAGTTTTACTCTTGTTTTGTTAATAGAGTAACGCTTCAAACTTTCCAGCCAAGAAAAATGTTTATTTAACTTTTATCGCCTGCAACTGAAATCGAATAACAGGTCGCTTCCGCATTTGTTCTTTTTGTTTTTTTTTTATTTTTGTAATTCAGCTCGTATCTTGGAGCTTTTGGGATACATTTTTGTTGGGAATAGCGTTGACGACAAATTCAGAAGATAACATTGTAAATGCTACTCGCAATTGATGTTAATGGAATTCAAAAGTACAATATTTTCGCAGTATAATTTGCAGGGATGATTTTAGATTAGTGTTTTCAGTAGTTATAGCAGTGCGGGCCAAGGAGCCTCGGCTATTCATAGCCGTACTAGAACTACTTTGGTGTGCTGCGACTTTGATCCAAAGCCTCGTTTCGCCCCACCGCCAAGAACTTTGCACTGACTTAAACGCTCCGCGACTTCTCGCTTCCAGCTGATCGTATTCTTGTACTTGCGTATTGCGATCTCATCATAGAAAATTATTATTATCGATGGACCAACGTCATATTACGGTTACTCTGATGTTTTCAGATTACCGATATAAACCCTGCGATTCCGATTTTAGGCACTCCAATTTAATGGGGACTTGAATCGTACGATATAGCAATTATCGCGATGCTCGGGAAAATGTATACTTTTCCATGACTATCGTGACAACATTGGGACAAAGCTATAAGAAATTTATAACCCTTCGAACGCTTAATGTACAAGAATTTCATAGCTTTTCCGCGAATCACGAGTTCATAATGTATTCACATGAATAAAAAATTTATAAAAAAAATATATCAGAAATATATTGAATTCGTGAAATACATTATTTTTTATATATTTGGCGGTATATATTCTAAAATATATCTGAGATATCCAATTTTTCAACGAAAATATATTGGATATATCATAGATATAATTTTTTCCCAAACGGATTATTCAGATATTAATAGTAAAAACTGTGCCAGAAGTGCAAAAAAAAATGGCGCATTGATATTACTGGAAAAAAATAAACCGGTATGACTCCCACGGAAATCCCCTCGAGGTACAAGAGTATGGGATGCTGACTATTATACGTGCGGAGACTCACGAAGAAGATGAAGAAGAAACAGAACATCAGCCCTTTCTACGTCTCTCGTACTGCATGCAGCCGGAGAGCTCGTACACTTCGGAATAATAACAGTAATTCACTTTCCTGTCCTTCGACCTACTCGCCACAAAAGCGTTTCAGTTCCGGCTACCGTCTCTGTCTTCTCACTATCTTTTTCTTGCCCTCCGTTCTCTTTCTCGTTCTTTGGTTCTCGATGAAACGCAGATCTCGTCCTGCGAGCGCAGCATGCGCCCGATCACGTGTAGAGTTATACACAGTTGGTATACATGCTATAACTATATACGTTCTCCAAGTGGGTCACGCGTCTGCATAAAGAACTAACATTTCTTCAAAGATTTTTTTTCTTTTTTAGTTTTTTCACTATTTTATTATCATCAGATTTACAAAGCAAATGAATTAATTCAGTTAATGGAAGCATATTTTTCAAGAATTTTTCTCAGACGATTTTTCGTTACATTTGTATTATCGCCAGACATTTATTTCTTAAACAATCGAAAAAAACGATTTTCCTCATATTTGTATGGATTAATATATATATATGTATATTTTTTTTTGTTGTTGAATGCAATATTGTCATTTCCGGTATCATTTTAACAGAATCATTAAATCTCTCGTATCGCACCGAATACACGAAAAAGTACTTAATTATTGCGATGCGTTTACGCGACAAATACCAATTCAACAATCGTGTGTATGAATGGAGACTACGTCGCGCCGTTTGCTGACACATCAAATGTATTTTCCGCTTTCTCGATATTCTCGGAAACGAATACTGGAAGAGAGATAATCGCTCGCTTGCGCCGTTTTGCTAACCACACGTTGGCGTCAGAAATATGAAAAAAGAAAAAAAGAATAACGAACGCTCGATCAATGAGCGGATTGAATATCGAAATATTCCGTTGGATCGAAGACTTTGAAGAATTTAATTACTTTTTTTTTTTATTTTTGCAATTATTTCGAGTCGCGGCAATCGAAGGTTCGGAAGACCTTTCTGTTTGCGGAATGATTCACTCTCGTCATCACCGATAAGTATTCCCATTGTACGGATACCAATCAAGTGTTACTTTTAATCAACACTTCTCGATGAGACGTTCGCGAGGATTCATTTATCGATATTTGATCAGAAAAGTTTTCGCAACTTGTACAACAAAGTCAAGTGATCTTTCTTCCTCAGCTTTCTTCGCAGTGCATGAATCAGGAAAATTATCGACAAACGGGGATTCCGATCGATCGGGGAAAATTGTAATAAAAATTGCAATAGGGAAAACCGAAGATCTGATAAGTGAAGATTTATATCTATCGCGTTAAATATTATGCGCCAACAATTGGAAAAATATAATATTAATAATTTATCGCGGAATATTTAATCGAGAAAATCGAGAAAAAAGGGCTCTAATTTTTTCAGCAATTTATTCGTTTATGGAGATCCACTTTATTGAACGCGTTAATGCGGATGCCAATTACAAAATGAAAGATTCAAGTTATGTCGTAGACGATGATAAATGGGTGTTTTATCGATACGTTATCCGGTAAACGTGTATCGCCGGACAGATTCATTCGAGCGTTTGACGCGATGAGTATGTTAACTCTATCGCCATTATTCCGATTAGCTTCGAGCTTTGCGTTATGCGTCGGGGCACGCGAAGCCGTGCGGTCTGTGGAGAACTACGACTGCTAGAGACGTAATATATAAGAGGCAAAAGAGGCCCAAGAGTGAGCTGGTAGGAGATCGTGCCGCGGTAACGGCGGCAGTCGATGCCTGACCAGCGTGCCACTTTCACTACTTCATATTTGGGTCGTCGTCGCATCCAGCGCTATACCCGGCTGGTGGTTCGCCATGGCGGGGTGTGGGGGGATGGGGGGCTTCCTTCTTTTCGATTCTCAATGCATCGCCTCGGGTTCCATGAGTATTTTTCGAATCCGGCGTAACAAACTTAAAACACAAACAATTCTGCACTACCGATATGGAAAACAAGTATATGCAATAAATATATGAAAAATATATGAAACGCGGCGTTCTTATATAATTAATAATTTGTCATATATATGTTTATTCAATTTATTGTTTGTTATTTAGTGATAAATGTTTCAGAGATATACTCAAAAATATATCTGTAATATACGATTTTTCGTGGAAAATATATTGAATATATTGTATTGGATATAGTGACGATGGAACCCTATTTATCGATACGCACGTGTTGTAGTAGTTAAAGGACTTGTTAAAGGCGTTTTACATCTATATTTCCACTTATTTGATCAGAAATAACAATTACTGATAACATGAGAAATAAAACCGTAATTTTTGTATATTCAAAAAGTTTTTTTTATGAGAATATCTTCCGCAATTTCTTGTATTTCTCCCGGTGGTAGCACTGTGGACAAAGGACAATGCTGAGAAATTGATGCAATTTTTTCCAAATTTCAGGTTTACTTTATTTTAGCTCATTCGCGAATTACTTGGAACATTTTTTTTACGTCAAGTTGTCTACACACCAATGAGCAAATATTTTCTCTAACGTAACATTTCAACATTCCATTCCGTTAAGATTTTGTAGCTTCTTCTATAAAGAGAATTAAGTTACAAAAAATAGAGAAAAATCATAAATCGATGCCAATATTTTCGTATTGAGATTTTTTTTATTTTCCTTTTACGGATTGATTTTTAGAGATTTTCGCTTTTTAATAAAAATGAACTAAAAGGACATAAAACCGATGATACAACGAAATATACATTTATTCCCACATGGAAAAACAGTATGTGCAAAAAATATATCAGAAATATATTTCTGAATATAAAAATCCGTATTCCCGAAACCCGCCGAATATACATACATATGCATGAAATTCGGCGGTTTTATATAATTAATACATTAATCACATAATTTGTTATGTTAATGACATATATTTACAGAAATATATTATACAACATATCCGTAATATACGATTTTTCTTGGAAATATATTGGATATATCATATCAGATATATTTGCTGTATACATTTTTTTCACGTAGGATTAAGCGGCTTCGTCTTCATACAATTTTTTGCTTCTCGCTTTGTTTACAAAAGAAAGGGAAATTAAAAAAAATATTTCCGATGCTGAACTCTTGTTTTTCAGGTAAATACTTCCAGTTGAAAAAAAAAACGTTTTCTTTACTTTTCTTCAGTCGATATTCGCAAAATCTACGTGGATAGATACACGCCGTCACTCGCAGTTTCGTTCATTCGCTCGTTTCGTTGTGTCAGTAACACGTAGATTGTGGTTCTCCCATTTACCCAGTTCCCCTCGCGTTCGCGAGTTGGCTCGCGCGCGCTCGCGCGCTCACTCGGTTATGTAACCAAGTGAAAGTGGCACAGCGCGGCCGGCGAGCGCACCGACATCGGCCCAACTCCGCGGCCGAGAGTGGCAACCATCCTCCCGTGGCAGAGCGTCGTCGCCAACGACGTGTACCGACGGCCAGACCAGGTTAGCTACGGAAAACAACGCAGTTGCCACAAAAGTTCAGACAAAGTTTACAGATATTCCATATTTTCTTCCAATGCAAACAAGAATTGCATCTAAAAACAAAGATAGTAAATTTACATTTTTTTTTTTTCAAAATAATTTTTTGTTGTCTCGGGATGTTTATTGATTTTTTTTTTCAAGCAAATGTCTTCACGCCGACAAAAATTACATTATTGGAGGCCACATCGACGAATAACTTTTATTTTTGGTGGATTCAGTTCATATTTCATATTTCTGGAGAGTTGAGATTTTGTGGGCTATGAAATTTTGAACGCTTCTTATAAAATTAAATAAACCGGTTATTGAATTCATGTCAGTTCTTTGATTTATGTTCTGATTCACGTCCTAATGTTACGATGGGAAGAATCTCACCGATATATTAGTCCATTTTTGTCTTCATTCCGTCTGCCTAAGGGACGACTATAACTGGTGCAAATTTCGTTTACCACTATAGAAAAAAGTATATGCTAAAAATATATTACAAATATGTGAAATATAATAACAATAATAATAAATATTATTAAATAAATTGTATTATTATTATTATTATTAAATATTTTATTTTTAAAATTATTCTTTTTTTTATTTATTAAGTATCACGTCAGCGGGTGGCAGTTTTTTATATATAAAATAAATATATACCAAATCTAGAGATCGTTCTAAAAACTTTTCAAGAAGATCTGTAAAATTGAAAATCGTCAATATTGTTTTGTTTTGACATACGAAAAAGGGTAAAACAAGATTCGGTCGATCGATCTGGCATGTGCCCTCCTAGGTAGCGATCTACATCGATAGATGAATCGAAAAAAAAAAAAAAAAAAAAAAAAAAAAAAAAAACAGCTTTGCTGCCTGGTAGAGCCGTTGGACCTCATTGCGGCGTTCTGATCCCCCCATAGAGCTCACGATGCTTGACTTCGACAGTGTAAACAGACGATGTCGTAATAGGTTTTGCTTAGTCGTTGGCACTGCTGCCGCACTCGCCACGTCGGTCGGGCTTGATCGGTTATCGAGGTGGATGCCGGCTACCGTTCAACTACTTTCGATTGGGGAAAGGAATTCGCCAGTTTGTCGCGCCCGCAGCCTCTCGCAAGAACGTTCGGGGAAAAAAAAGGGAAAGGGCGATTGCCCGATTAGATATGCCACAGTATGTACAACGCCGTTGCCGATCGACTGTGCAGAACCGGCTGAGTTCGATCATCGGCTAATCATCGTTCTCAATCAAACAAGAATCGACATTATTTCATTCAACCCTTTACGGATAAATTCGCGAAAAATTCCAATTTCAGATTACTTACGCATATTTCATCATCGACGCGACACCGTTTTATCGTTTATCCGCGGCAAATCGATACGGTCAAATATCAGCCATTCGGAACGACGGAAAAAGCAACTTCCGTTGTAATTTTTAATACAGGATCGAGTTTTATGAGGTGCAAAAGTATTGGCTACATTCAACAAAGTTAAACAAGTTATTGATCATTTTTTGATCGTCTTTTTTTCGACATGGATAAATTTCAATTTGCGATAACGAACGTGTCTATATTAATCCCAGAAATATATTGGTTGAGTCAGAAGCGAAGTTTAATTATTTTTTTCGAGTCAACTGAGGGTAACGAAGATCACTGTGAAGCTTCATTACTTTACTTTTTCTATTTTTATTGAATCCTACGAATACTCTCTTAGATGACTCGCATAACCCCAAAATTCCTTTGGATGGCCTGTTTCGCACGTTAATTTACGTTACAGTGTACGATAATTAAGACACGAGCCTCGTGACGTTGATGACTTCAGCCTACGAGCAAATGTTACTGATACGTAAGAAAGAAAAAATAACAAGAAAAGATCGCTATCATTTTTGATAATAAAGTCGAGAGGCCACGGGTACTTAGTCGAGTGAAATTTAATACCGACGCGCACCGTTCACGTTGTTTCAAGTATCCTAAATCTCGTTCCCTCAACGAGACGCAAGAAAGCGAACGTACACGGGGCGGAAGCAGAAGGGGGCGGACGGGGGAGGTACGTCCGCGTCGGGACCAAAGAGCAAAACGTAATACGCGCTCGCGCGCGCTCGGTGGAAAGTGAAATTCACTCAACAATTACGACTGTGCAAACTACGGGAGTAAAAGAAGCGTTTCAACGATTGTACCGGAGAGGTATACGTGTGTAAGTTCACAACGAACGATGGTAGCATCACCTATAACCCCTTGGGCCGTGCCACCCTGGTTAACGCTCACTGGAAATCTCGTACGCTCAGTGAAACAGTAATAATGCTCTTAGCCGCGACGAGACACTTCGCCGTCTACGAACTGTACGAACTGATTTAAAACTACTACTGTTACTACCGCTGTTTAATACAACTACTACAGTTGCCTGGCTCTGGTTATACAACGGCTTAATTACTCTGCCCTATTTTCGCGAGGCATTGTCTTGATGGGGGCACTTACTTTCAAACCCCGGCGTCGCGACTGACGCGTGCATTAGGCACTAAGGCGGCCGACGGCGCACCGTACCAAACCTCTCCTCTTAACGCAGTAATCGGGAGCCTGTTATGCAACGCGACGCAGAATACTGAGAAGAATAAGTGGAAGAAAAAAAAATTGTTATAATTTGCGTGCCGGGCGAATGAGTGCGGAAAATTAATGCTGTACTGTCATAAATTAACTTACGTATCCTGACTCTTTCTCTGTGTAATGTTGGCAGCGATTCTGTTGATCTTAGAACACCATAGGGTAGGCGTAAAGGTTTTCGCCATTTTTGGTACACTTTCGAAAGAACAGTCGATTTAATTTAACAATGTACACGTACCCCACGTTGATCTATTTTGCTCGTAACAATAACACGAAAGGGCATACAAATATTCTCTTTGGACCTCCAAAAAAAGACATTCAAAGAGTACCCTAACATTTTTTCCAGCTTTTTTTTACGGAGTTTGGTAATTAAACGGACCATTTGAAGGTAATAATTGGTTGAAAATGCCGGATGTATATTTACGTCACACGTACGTGAGGAGTTAACATCGAAATGGGAGTAAACAAGAATTTGGCAGCAATTTGTACCGAAAATGGCCACAAATGGTGCATCTATCCTACACATGTCAGTTGCCGTGACTTTGAAGACAAATTGATACGGCGGGATATAAGAAAATAATTGAACAATCGCAACATCTAATAAGCTACTCGATTCGGGTGCAATTGTAGCCATTGTGTGACCAAAATCGGAAGGACTTTATTTCTTTATACATATAAGCCATCGAAATACGCCATTCCGTCTTTAAGATTCGACTGAAAAAGAATGTTATAGCCGATCGCCATTTTCATGAATGTGACATTTTGGTTTTCCATCGTCTCGAAGTCGTTGAAAAGATTAACGAATTGTCATAATGGAAAAAGTAAATGGCAAAATATACATTTATGATATATATTATATATATGTATACCACGAAAAAATCGTATATGACGGATATATTTTAGAGTATATTTCTGTAAATATATGATATTGATATATTAATTACAATAAAAACGCTAAATTTCATAAATTTTGCACAATAAAACTGTTGTGGCGGAAAATAAAAAAGATTTCGGAATAAAATAGAAACAATATGGAGAGATTTATGAAGGAAGCTGTACTTGAATGACTTGAAGAAATGATATTCCGCGGTCTGGTTATAAATATGGGCTCGTCACATCCTGCCATGCAGGATCTGAAAATGCGAAACGTGACCAACCGCAAGAAGATAAAACCAGCGTGGGTGAAGACAGTGATGAAGATTGACTCACTCGTCGCGGATAGCAAGAATCCTTCCAGCGGAAATTCGCCATATGTTCGCTGGCATCCCTCCGTTCGGATTGGTCATATCCTTCCTTATGAACATTTTCGATTTATACTTGGAAAAAAAAAAATGGCTCGCTTATTCACGATTTTCAGGAATACACTGAAAAGTAAAAAAGTGCGGGAGTCTCACACGGCTTGTTGCTCCCCCCGGGAAGTCCGCGCTGCGTATAGACGGGAATCACCATTTAACCCGACATTAAAAAATCACAAGACAAAGCTAATTTCATAACGTGGTATATATATATATGCAATGTAGCAGCAATTAAGGTAACCTTTGCGGTACGGTCCACATTTGCTAATATCGATAGGATCCATGCAAAGTAAAAGATGTTTGTGTTTTTGACAAACATTTTTCGTCCAAAATTTAACAATTCTGTTTTGTTCGTATTATGTCAAATTTCCATTGGTAAAAATGGCCAAAATTAACAAGACAGTTATCAATTTTTGTGGACACGCGTCATCGGTACTCGAATGGGTTAAAATGGCAGTAAGGCTGCTTTAGGAGGATTAGGTTCACTCCAAGCGCCTCCATTGATTATATTTAATTCAGCATACTTGATCGCGCATAATCTTGAATGAACAACCTGAAGCCAGTTGTGAGCGTTAATAACATCGAATAATAATGATAACAACGTTTGCTACTGGTTTGCGGCGATTTCGATCGAATCGTAGTCAATCGATCGGCTGCTCCGCGGTAATAAGTAATATTTTACTTCGATGGATAATATATCTGTGTTGATCATGCGTACGATTGAAATGAAAATCAGCTTCAACTTGCGGCTTCTGGCTAATATACGTATTGGCAATAAGCGTAATTGCAGAATTTCTCAATGTTGCGACTCGAGCGCGCGGTACGTATACTGCGCGGCTCTCGCGCGGGTGCTTGCGGTAAAGGTGCGAACGCCGCATCGTGCAGTACTGAGATGAAATATGCGATTGACACGAGACCCCCCCGGCGCTTCGACGCGCATTTTTCTTTTGTCCTTATGACTTCGTGTAACATTTTCACACTTTTTGTACTTTCACGCTCGCTTCGCGCAGTAGCGATTTGTATCGGTCACGCGGGAGAGCGCGGGAAGAACGGTGAGTAATTGGAAAATGATGGGCGTTCTTAATCGAGCAGCGCGTAATTAATTACCGCATTGCATTCGACGTCGGAATAATTAGCGTTAATAACGTAATATTCTGTAGAAATGTTAATGACTATTGTCGAACGGGGATCTGGATGAAACCGAAGCCTTTATGTACACAAAAATTAAATCATACATTGAATTTACTGAAAATTACCTCAGCTTACGCTGATCAACCGTCAGGCATAATTTTGTTGGACGCATTTTCAGCGAAGTTGAATTTATTTATTAAAGTACTTATTTACTTCATTATTTATTTATTTATTTATTTACGGGCTCGTAAAATTACGGGTTTGTAATTTTAGTTCTATTTGCATGAGTAACAGTTTAGGTTATTCCTTGAAATATGTTCTATAAATTCACCAAAGAATTAGAAAAAAATATTTATAAAAATAACTGTAAAATGAGAATTAGCATTATGTAGTAATTTTTTTTCCGCATCCTTCTTTCCGATGGAAAAAGTCGCGATTATAATTATTCAACAACCGAATGACAAGTATATTTGCCTTAACAATTCGAAAACGAAAAGAGCGAAAAAACAATCGACTAAGCGCAAGATATCGAGCCGCAGATCGGAAAGACTCGTGAAAATGATTGAACAGATCTCTTTCGTCCTGAAATGGATAAAGGTGGTTCCGCATGATATCGAAGCGTTTTGCGAGAGTGTAATCCGAAGTAGGAGATCGGCAACGGTCAAAGTAGACTCTTATTTAACGATTTTAGTGAAACGCTCGCGGTATTATACAATCGGCCTCAATCCTGAGTCACGGAGCGTCACGGATCGTGAGCCGGTGAACCAGCCATCCAGAGTCAGCCATAGTAAGAGGAACCATCGAACGAGAGTACTTGGGGCTTTGGCTAGCCGAAGCCACACAGTAAGATTGCCCTCGCCGCTACTGCTGTACAAACCGAACACCGAGCGACAGACACACTTCGCTTCGCTTCGCTCGTTTAGCCGCGCTCCGAATGACACGTGCACGATGTGGCCACCGAGTTGGTTAGAAGCGCCGACACGTTTCCATCTCAAACTCCACTATTTCAGATTTTCGTTTTTATGGCCCCAGAAAGTGAGGAGAAAAAAAGGAAACTAATAATGTATTTCGGCAGACATGTCACCGCGTGGGGTATGGGAGTGGATTAGATAATTTAGCTGCGTGTAATTAGGTTTATCTGTTACCTCACTTGGAGCGCCTTTCAAGTTTGATTCGGCCGACGCTCCGGGCGCAAAACAATAAAAAGGTTAGAACGCCAATGCAGAAGAAAAAAGGCCCTTCGTCCGATTTTTATTTCTGTCCGGGGAATAGGTGAGTGAATAAAGTTAATGGTTGACTAGGTTCACTCAAGGAACGGAAGAAATAATTTAATACATTTTCGGTAAACTTTGAAAAAAGAAATTTTAAATGACATTCGACAAAAATTGAGTTAAAATTGGAAAAAAAAAAACTACGAGGCGTTTTTTTTTTTATGTTGCCTCCAATTGTATCTAAATTTTTGTTAGCATTCAGTTTCTGTTTGATGAATAATAATGAATACGAATTGTCAAAAGACTGATTCAATTCATTCGCCTTAACCCTGCGCGGAATTTGATTTTCTATAGTTCGCTCGATCGCGAAAGTATTTGGAAATCGATGATTCACGGCGAGTCGAGGCACTTCCGTTTCTTTTACGAATCTTTTGCCTATCTAATTACCTTCGAGTAATTTTCTTGCTCTTATATTTCTTCCCCTCGTAATCGTTCTCATTCTTACCGCCTGTTTCCACCGATCCCTCAAATCGCTTATTCCATATTCGATCAAACGGAAACACGTGAAATTTGTTCCTTATAGAAAATACCCAAGTAACATGCCATTGCCGACTATATCTAAGTAATTTATAACCTCTGATCCTATCGCGATTTTTTTTTCTCGCAAAATCCGGCGTCGAAAATGGTGTCTCGTCGATTTTCTATTTTCAGCGGACATCGAGAGCCTACAGTATCGGGAGGGGTTTTACCGTCGTGTAGAAAGATCGATAGAGTGAAAGAGCGAGAAAGAATTTATTCTGGAAGTAGAGAGACACCGAGGCATTAGAATGTGAAATGGACTTTCCAAGGCTGCACGTAGGTACGACGCATTGTAACCCACTGGCGAACGTTCTTCAGCTACAGACTGAATATAGATACGCTCTCCTGCGTGTGTCAAAGCCTTGAATATCGATATTCGTGAATTTTCCAGCAATTTAATCCTTCGAACTGATTGCCGTTCGAAAATATTAAGAATTAATAAGGATAACACCGTTTCTATATTCCGTAATTAGCTACCAAATGATTTACACAGACGATAAAGAGGGGTTGTTGTTAGAGGATCAACAGCAATACGTTCGCCATTCTCACACACGAACAGTGACATTCTGTTAGTAAGTCATGGCCATTACTATTGACTTGTTTACATCCAAGGAATCAGCGCATGCATGTGGAATACATTATAACGCGCTCATCAGGCGATACTTCTTTCGCCGCGAAACAAATGGGAAAGATCCTTCTCCGGATCGCGTTACCAAAGGCCAAAGGGTGTAATGGTGTACAGAATATACGCTCTTGGATCTTTGGTAATGCGAGACACGTGTCAATGATGCTACCGTACCGGTTAACCCATCCGAGACACCATAAATGGTAACGCCTCTCAGCAAAACAACGCGCACCTTGGAAAATGGACGAAAAAAAGATGTAAACAAACCCGTCGACGCATCTTGGGTGCCATTATTAGTTGTCACCGCACTGTTTGAAACCATTTGTATCGTTTTTTAGTGACATTTTGGTTTTTAATAATCGCACGTTGATTTTTCACAAGTATTCATTAAATGTAACTGGTTTATCGGTTCGATGTTTTTTTAAATAAATTTTTTGTATATACATCCCTTGAAACGCGGTGACCACAATTGGATCAAAATTGTTCAAAAACAGTACCTCTTGCCGATTGGCCCGGACGATGTCATGGGGATTTGGGTTATCGGACACAAAGGCCGCAAGAAAAAAAGATATTATCTTCCAAACAAATGCTATTTTCCCGAAATCATACGACGTGCTGCCGGATGTGACCAGCGGAAGTCGCGAGCTCCCGCGGATCAATTTTTCGAATTTGTAACAACGAACATGCGGTCGTTTTCTCCATCGGTCTTTTTCTCCGGAATTCGGTTTGGTTACATTGACCCTTTGATAAATACAGTCGAAAATTCTTACAAATTCAATGTATCAACGAAGAAATACATATATACATATATTTGCGAATTCCCTCATGTCGAATGGCAAAGTCATTTTTCAAAGTATTAATGAACTAAAATCTCCTCAAAAAATGTTTGTAAAAGGAAAAGCATATCTCTTCATATTCGCACTGGTTTTACGCGCGCGTTCCATTGCACCACATAACATGGTTGGCCGTTAGGTCGGCCGATTGCCAGGGTCAGGCATTCCGTTATTACGCCTTTGGTGGTTTATTTTCTCCTCTCTCGTCGACGAGTCAGAAGCGGTGGCTGTGCCGCGTACCTTATTTCTCACAGAGGAAGCAGGAGTATCACACAGCCTCGCGACAACTTTTCGCGGGATGGTTGAAGCGTCGCTACCGAACTCGATGTGTATATGTCTGTACATAAGTGTGCGTTTCACGCTCACCGAGAAACTCTCCGGGGGCTTTTGCCTGTTACGCGCTCGCCAACTCACGAGTTGGATAACATCGCCGGGTAAAAGGAAAAGTGGCTAACCTACTAACCGCATCGCACGGACGGATGCGGGCTCTCTGGCGCGAGAGCGAAACGATCTCGCCCCCGTCTATCTGTCTCCGTCTTTATCGTAACAGCAGAGACTTCGCTGACTCCTCGCTCTTTCACATAAATCCGACCGTGCTCGTCGAAGAACTGCCTTCGCCGAGAGCAAAAAAGATCGGCAGGTAACCAGTTCGCCGGCTCGGACGTACGAAGTACTTATACAGTCCGGTCGCGGCTCGACGCCTCGTGCTTCCTCTCCATTGCCGAGATTAGATAAATTATAAAATAAAACGGCTGAGCTCGTTACTTATTTATTTCTTTTTATATTTTTATCTCGTTGATTCATTTCTTTTGTTAGGCTGCTTTTTCAGTCAATGAACACTCGATGCGGGAAGCAAAAACAATCCTACGGTAGAGGATGATTTTATGCAATAAGATTATTGGGCACATTATATGGATGAATCCAAAATCGACCAAAGGATTCCTTGGTATTGATTTTAATTATAATCGAAGAGAACGTTTGCTCTTTTATTTTACGGTAATTTTAATAAATTTACATCGCAAACATGTATATTTATATTTTTACACAGGAAAAAAAATATAATTAATATATTAATATTATTACGCATTATATTGATAATATTGGTTTGTAAAACATTTTTATATTTATAATTTTTTTTTTTGGGTGATATATTGATTATATTTTTTCAAATATATAGCAAATTATGTGATTAATACATTAATTCTATAGTAACGCGAAATAGGTTCAACAATCTGGAAGCATATAACGTTTAATGCGTCGTCTACTGTTGTTTACTAGTTATTGTAATACACGGGTAGATTTATCGTTGGCAAAGGTAGGTAGGTATGATGTCCTCCTACTTGCCTTCTTTCGTTGTTAGAACGCGACGAAACAACGGTCACGTTTCTCGCATCTGAAAGGGAAAACCGCGAGCGCGTATATCCGACGCCGACCTCGGTTGTGAGTCCTTAATGCTTGGAAGAGTTCTCTTCGGCCGACGAGCGAAGCGAGCGCGTATGGTCTCGCAAAGGTAGGGAGGGAAGTATCCGCGCACGGGCAACTTTCTCCCTCGATTAGTGGCCACCAAACGTGCGGGTACGCACGCGGTCACGAATTTCTCGGGAAGATCGCGTGTGGCTTTCCGAAAAATGCGGCCTTCGTTGCCCGGATAAACGTCGTTCGCGCCGTCGAAAACACGAAAAATTTTCTCAGTACTCTAACGCAGTACGGATAACGCAGTAAGAAAGTAAACGAAAAGATTTTTCGAAAAAATAATAATTACTGTAAATGCAATATATTATAATATAATTGATAATTATAATATAATATTAATGCCCCATTATTGCTAAGGATTGAAAAAAAATAGATCGCCGATATTAATCGAATGTGGCGAGTAACAATGACCAGTTCAGCATCATTTACTTCTTAAAAACAGATCGATGCACCTTGATTTTCAGTGAAGACATTAAGTTTCTTTTGAGATAAGGTTCTCCTCCCTCAGGTGGTTCATACGTGCGCATGACTACCGAAGAAGTTCCGTAAAGTTAATCCGTACGTTTAAGATATGATACGAATTAACTAGTTCTTCTTCTCTGAATCGAATCGATGTCACACCCGTTACCTTCGACCAATCGAATATCTGATGCCTGCGTCACCATCGTCTACCGACGAGCTGACGCTTCGTGAATCTTCAAGCGTCAGACTGCGGCACACAAAAAAACATACCTACTATTCGTACACGATTGACCTACTTAGCCCATGTTTCCTACCCCCACTCGTTTCCTCTCTCTCTCTCGCGCCACTACTGTGCGGCACTCACAAAAAAAAAAATCTTTTGCTCCATCGACGCACACCAATGCGGACATGCATCCGCTTGACGGTACAAACACACCGATATAAATCCAGCGATTCGTTTATAAATCGGGAATTGCGAAATCGTCGAAAAACGGATGGCTGCGAATAAACTCTAAGTGCTGTGTGGAAGCCCCCTCTCTATTTACGGCATATTATTATTTCCAATAGATAGACCTGCTGACACACTTAGAAACCGAAGACTACACTCGGAGTCATAGCATTTTGACGGAGTCAACGGTGATGCCGCGAAGCGGTAGGTGGGGAAAGTGACAACACGTTGCGCCGTCGATCGTAACGAAGTTACGTCGTTGATATATCTATACGATGCTGTTGAGAATATCGTCGTATAAGTTGGGATACGATAAAGAAGTCGGAAGAAATTCGAATGCGTCGATCAATAGACATTTTCTACTTGCATTTTAATAGGATTCAATTTTTGTACAGTGACTTGCAGCGCGTTTCTGCACATCACGAGTCTGTTAGTTTTCTCTTAGGATCTCGTATCAGTTTCTGATCGGAACCTTTTATCTCAGTCTGCTGTCTCCAGTCTCTTATTTAGGTTCTGGAATAAGTCTCTCGTCTCAGTCTTCCATCTCAGCCTCTCGTTTCAAGTGTCCTATTGTAGGAGTCTCGTCGCATCGTCTTATTGTCGCAGCCTCTCGTAGCAAAAGTTTGTTAGTTTCATCTTAGACTGTCGTCTCAGTCTCTTATTTTAGCTTGTAGACTCTTTCGTTTCTCCTCCTGTTTGTTATCGCAGTCTCTCGCCTGAGCCTCTCGTCTTAGTTTCTCGTCTGAAGCTCTGTTCTTAGTTTCCTGCCTGAGCCTCTCATTTCATTCGCATGTTTCGCTATCTTGTCTCAGTCTCTCATCGCAGTCTTTTGTTTTAGACTTTCATCTCAACCTCTTGTCTCCGCCTTTAGCATCAGTCTCACGTCTCTCTTTCTCGTCTCCGTCTCTCATTCCACACTCTCTAATAATTCTGCGCAACGTCAATCAGCATGAACAACATTCCTCACCGATTCGCGACGCGCGCACGCGTTCATCATCCAGAACGCCTCGGGAGATGAGTCTATGATTTTCTCAGGACTCTCGATGACCCCGGTACGGTGCATTACGCACGCTGGATAATGAACGCCAATCCATTGAATTCAGATAAGAAATAAGGCGCTAGAAAGATCCCTACTGACGATAATTACGATAATGATCACAAGTTTCAATATTACCACTATAATATCGGCTCTTACTTTATCGCTTTCCTTGAAAGAATGAGAACTCTCGCGTATTAAATCAACTTCGTCGCTGGTAGCATGCATATTTCGCCCCCGGGCCATTTCTCTATCCGTCAGTCGTGGTCGTTACCGTGCACTAGGTGTCCCGACCCGCGGGACTCCAATATTCCAGTGCACGCACTTCCTTCTTCCAAAACGTATAAATAAATCAATAAATATACTTCGTAAGACAGGAGTGAAAATGTAGTAAAAGAAATTATATGGTCGCACCGATCAGACTCCTGAATATGTTCGATATTCGATGAGTATATACCGCGATCTATGCCAGTGGGTCTCGCGATACATACGCTACACTGACACGCAATGCTACATAATATAGTGGTATATAAAATGTCTGTGTCCCGGATAGCGCGTAGATTCACTTTCAGCGTAGTTCGACCAGCGGACTCTCGGCAAGTAGTTACGGCGAACTTTGATCAGCCAAGCGCGAGAAGGAAGAGTCTCTGGTTTTTTTTTTTTTTTTTTTATTTCTACTATAAACTGATCAAAGAGTCTCGTAGACCAAAAGTAAGACGCCACTACTCTCCAAGTTTTTACCGTCCGCTTTGAATTAAATTTTAGTCTCAGCAAAACCTGATTTTTTTTTTCGTTTTAAATAACACGATAGTTGAATTTTATTATCGATTCGGTTGTTGCGTTTTCTTATCGCTTCGAATTTTACAGGTAAAAGTGTCGGACACTCGTATAGCGTACTATCTAATGTTAATACATGCCCGTGGGGTCATTTGAGATTTAATGATAGTAAAGTAGCGGTTTAGAGACCGAACACAGTCCGGACGAATAGCTGCCGAAGCCCGGGCCTCTTTTAAAAACGAAAGTTCCTTCTGTTCGCGTATTCAAGCCTCGTGCATGCGCGCCTCTCCTGTCGTCCAAGTTTCACCGTAACATATCGCGGGGCTTTTCTATGCTCGGCTACGTGCAGTTCTATAAGGCACCACACATTTTTCGGCCACTCGCTATCGAGACTTTTAAGCATCCCGACAAAGGCAACGAGATCACAGTCACGCGGGAAAAAGTAGTCCTAAAATCGTTGAGCTTCGTTCACACATAATTCGGGAAAAATGATCTCGTTAGACGAAAGATCAAGTACTATCTTGTAACGACTCGTCTGACACGCTTGTACGGCCACAATAAAAGACGCACTTTGACTCTGCACAAGAGCGTGTGTGTACGCGCGATGTAGCGCTCAACGTAGCGTTACACTGGAGCGCGCGCAGTACAACCACCTCGGTCATAGCCAGCGACAGATTTACGACTTTTACTGCGTTGATGGTTTTTTTTTTTTTTTTTCTTGCGCTGTAGCACAAGTATCTTTCTGTCTTTATCGCACTCTCTTTGCCGAGAGTCTCAGCGTCAGCTTCTTATATTCATAGATAACTTACAGCAGCAATACGCTCGTTCTAGAACCGGCTAAAATGCGCTTCATGACGTTTGCGTGGATCTAAGAACCAAGGCGATTCTTGCTTAAGCTAAGACCGCTTCTTTGTTCTGATTCGACGTGATTTAAGGTAGTAGTACCGCGATAATCTCAACCAAAAATATAATCGTACGCAAATTTCTTAAAGATCGATAATTATATCGATCCAATATTAAACAAAGATTTATGAAGCGTCTAATATCAACGTTGTTCTGATAAAAACAGAAGGAATATTATTAACCACTGTTAAATTTTGTATATTCATTATTTTCGTCATACCAGCGAGAGTAAACTTTTTGCTAAACCGGTTCGCCCACATGGAAAAAAAGGATATGCAAAAAATATATTTCGAAATATATTTAATAATAATATATTAGAAAAATATGAAATGAAAGAAATCTATAATCGAAAAAAGACCAATATCGCCGCAAGGCACATTTCTCGTACTCCAATTTTTCTACTTTTTGTCGTTCGGTCGTTTTTTCGTTTTTTTACTATTGGCGTCAGATCACAAAAATTACGAAGACGATAAAAAGTAGAGCGATTTTCTTCAAATTTAAGCTTTTTTTAAGACATTTGAGACCAGAAAAATGAAATATACGGTCCGATTTGCCATAAATCGTTTTCCGCTGCTCATTATCAGCTCTAAGGCTCATGAAAGCTCATGAAAGCTCCGCGGGCGGAGCGACAAGCCTACTAGACTTCGTCCGCTAGTCGGCAGCCCGACTGGCCAGTTACCACTGCCACCCAATGTACACTCTTACGATGAGAACAGCCGTCGTGCTCTCGCACGGTGTGTGACGTCGAGCGTCGAAAAAGTGAAACTCGGCTCGGCTGCGCGTGTAACCTAGAAATGGAAAGGAGGTTCTCAACCATCGAATCGTGTAACATCGCCAACTTGTTATAGCATAATACCACTATATATGCTTAGATGAATGTGCGCGACCGCGAGAAGAGAGTTATAACATCCTTCCAGCGTTCTATTGACGCACAAATGTACTTTTTTTTTCTCTCCTTTTATTTTTCTTTTTTTTTCTTCTGACCGAAGGTCCGGGCTCTCTCGGCTCGTTACAAAGAAAGAAGCGCGATGCTATGTACGATTGAAGTATTTATTATCAATATTCAGTAGCGGAGATACAGGCGAAGAAGAGAAGAAGGAGACTTTGTGGCTCTGGTATGATGACCATTGGTTAGTCAGCAGCGAAGAACAATTTCTGTAAATCGTCGATGCTGTATACCTATTCTTCCTCTATTATAAATCTTATCGCTGTATTTGTATGTCTATCTTTATTATATTAATGTGAGAAGTATATATTGAATGTTGCGTAACGTCGGAAAGAAGTATAATACGAACTTTCTACCAAATATAATTATTCTCAAGTGCAAACAATATCTCCGTAAGACACATTTTTCGTACCTCCATTTTTTTCCATTTCTTTACACAATATAGATATTCAGCTTTCCCACTGAGAAAAATTTGTTGCCACGAAATAAAATTCTTTTTTTTTTATCCTGAGATTTTCGAACGCGCGAGGAGTGACACGAGAATCTGCGTTAGAACGCTATAATCGAGTCATCGTCAAGGGAAGAAAGTCTCGATTTCTCGAGGTTATTTCATAGCTGTGCCGAAAATTCTTCAGAAACTTTTCTTTCTTGAAATAAAAATTTCGTTTGTATATACAACTTTCGAATGGACTACAATCGATCTTTTATGAAAATACCAAAACTTTCATTTTGATTTCTCGTCGATCTAATGATTTTATAAAACTTCGTTAAGCGCAGTCGTTACAAAAGATTATAGGAGATAACGGGGGATTATGGGTTTTTGCTGCAATCCATGAAGAATAGTAAAAAAAAAATTTAACTTGTACGATAGTTTAGGATTATTGTACTAAACGTGATATGGCGGCATCGAAGCACCATATCAATTGAGTTCCCGTATGCAAATCCCACATGAAAAAAAAGTATATTGCAGTATCACAGATTTATTTATCTACGATTTATCCAATACATTTTCTTCGTATATCGCGGATATATTTCAGAATACATTTCGACAAACATTCGTCAACAAATTATATATTAAATATATTAAGTATATGCGAACGCCGAATTTCGTATATTTCTAATATACTTTTTTTCGTTGTTTAAATAAACCCCACGATTTTTGCAATGCGTGTCTCTCAGCCCCCTTTTTTGTCTCCCAAAAAAAAAGGATTTTTCGAGATCAAAGATCCGAAACATTCGTGGAAGCCACAGGCCTACGTGACTTTCCTGCCGCTTTGTGTAATGACAAGAGAGATGGAAGCTTCGATAAAAAAAAAAACCAAAAGACTTAAAAAATTTGGTTGAGCACCACGCGCGCAGCGAGTTAGGTTTAGCTAAGCGTGTAGGCAGGTACGAGAGACGTTAGTAGTGCGAGAAGCATATAGTTTCTACATGTGTGTATGCGTGAGTTTGAGAGCCAAGTCAGGACAAGCTATCGAGTGGTGGGTACTTATACATTAGTGAAAGTATGAGCCGCCGCGAGTAAAGTATCGTCGAACGCAGGCCGCGCAGCGTCCGACTGTTCATGCGTGGTACTTGTTAGTATATATATATACATACATGTATATCGTACGGAAAGCTGCGGGCGACTGTAGCGCCAAGGATCAAGGCCGGCAGCTACTCTCGTGGCTCCCCTGTATGTGTTAATATGTATAGCTACTGCATGGAAGAGAACCGATATGTGTTAAAATCCATCGAGAAATACATGTACTCGCGGTCTGCTCGACGTGTACCCATTCTACTGTTGAACTGCAAGGCAGATACGGCTAGAGATGTAAGTGCAAGAGAAGTGACGGGTGCCCACGCTTCCGTTTCCTACCGCAACAGCGTCAGTTACTACGGTAATTAGCGCTTTAATATAGGTATAATATGTACGGCAGAGCCACTGACATAATCAGCATTTCTACCTGCAATGATCATTCTCACTTTGTAATTGCTGTCTCTGCGATAAACGATTGCTAAATATAGATATTAGGCAAAGTTAAAAATCGCGAATGACAGATTAGTTAATTGGAGACATTCTAAAAATGTGGGCGCATACTGATGATAATGAATAGTTTAGAAAATAATACCGAAGGAGCATAGATCGGCTGTCATTGGCGATCAGAAATTATTAAATTGCTTCCTCATCGAAGAATCTCCGTTTTTCTGAGAAAAAAAAAATCAACATTTTTATATGAAATTATTTATTTTCTCAGTAATGAAATTAAAAAAAAATCAAGTAATTAATAAACCATCATAAATGTAACTCCAAGCGAACGGCTGTCCGTCGAGCTAAAAAATCGTCTAAAACGAACAACAAATAAATGAAAGGTTGATAAATCATTAATCACTGATGCATACAAATTATAGAAAAAAGTTTCTGATAGAAGGAGCTCTGCAATTGAAAGAAGATAACGTAGAAGCGATGTTAAAATTTCCAGTTTTTGGAAGTACTTTTCGTATTCGTAAAAGCCGTCGTTCTCGGGATGCGGGGGCACGACATCCGGTCCAAAAGCATCTCAGCTACTTTAGGCAACTCGTACACTCACGTTGCCTTGTAGTAGTGACTGCGAAGTTCCGTTACTTCACCGTTTAAAAGTTCTCTCATATTTCTTCGTGCCCCTCTTTCGCCCGTTCGTTTTCTAACCGTTCTTCGGTACCTCTGACTCCCTCGGGCCGATGCACTCACTCGAAGCTCCCAACGAACGGTACATTATGTTGATGTATGCACAATAGTATTTATGTAAGAATTTCCATCAACCGGACCCCGTTTTCAATTTCTGTTTATTCTTCGTGTACTAATTTTCATTAATTTTACAATGTGTACCGTGAAAAAGACAATTTTTTCATTGATTAATAACTTTTTATGGATATACGTGACTCCGGATGGATGAATAGCTCCGGAGTCGCGATGTTTTAACTACGAACTTTTGATTGAGACGACAATGTGGACGTCGAGTCGTTTGCGTGTCTATCTGGAATACGTTGTGAGGCGTCTACGATCGCCTCCGTAAAATCCATCGCACGCGCGAGACGTGTAAGAAGCAATCAGAAGAAAAGGAACCGCCTACGTTTAACAAGATTGCGAGTCAGCCGCGCTAATGTAGCCCACGATTAATCGTGCGCGCGCACTTTACGATTTTTTCAATCCTTTTTTTTTCCTCCCCCTTTTCGTATTCATCTTCACAATCTTTTTTTTTTTTTAACCCAACCGCGCCTCGTTTTCCTACGCTCTTTACCATTTTTGCATTGCCGCCAAGTTGCCCGCACTTACAATAGCGCGATGCAATATCGCGGATCGTGGAGTACTCCACCGCGAGCTCCCACTTCATTCACACGGAGCATTATCAGATTATTTTTTATGTAATATTACGAGGGCACAGCTACGCCTGCGTATAATTGTTCTTCCTTTTCTTTGGTATGTTTTTTTTAATATAATACTGATAGACAACGAGAGTGCGTGCGGTTTTCTGTAATAATGCCTAACGCAGAATTCAGTGGTTTTTCGGAGTTATTGTCCTCAGAAAAAAAAGAACATTTATCGAAGTCATGCGTACTGTTGAATGAAAAATAATTGGGAACGTTACAAATGTTTTTTCAAGGCTCCGAAACTGCAATTATAATAAGAATTTTAAATAATTAAATAATAATAGTAGTAGTAGTAGTACATGTGCTTTATTGGCCCCAAAATTCGTTATATGTCGATTGCCCTTATTTTTATTGTGCGCATGTGTGTTTCCTTGAAGAGCAATTGGCCATTGACCGTAGTCTTTCAGTCCGGTACGTGCAATTGTTTCGATTCTCATTCCGCAATTTCGACATTTTTTTTTATCCGTCGCGCGTTTTATAAAAAATGTGCAAATTTTATTCATCGTACTTTTTTGTGTGTTAAAGCATTTTTTTATGAAAAAAAAATAATAATCCCCCGACTTATTGGCAGAAAAGGGTAACGTAATCGATTGGTCTGCAAAAAATGGTCCTACAACTTTCTTAAAAAATAAAACAAAAACAAACCCTAAACAGTAACCCAATTGAAGACGCGATTAATCGGATTGTCCTTTTCACATGAACAGTTTTTTTTCTATGACGATGTAAAAAATGATCAGCTCTCTCCAAAGTCGTATAGAGAAAAATGTATATGGAGAGAATTTATTTCTATTTACATACGCCTGGTGCATAACGAGTCACGCTTGCCTGCCGTTATTGTTCTCGTGTGTAAAGTGTACTACACGCACTGTTATGAAGTACACTGTACACTGTATACAACGAACCGTAAGCTGAGGGTCTGCACTTTACAGTAATAATAGTAAAGCCACCGACGGACCGCATGCATAGAGTGCAGTGGCCCGCTGGTGAGTGCGCGAGAGCGTGTATCAACCGAGTGGCGTCACGCGACTATGCAACGTAATGGCAACGTAATGCAGAACGCGTAACCGAAGGCGCGGGTCGCTCGCGCAGCGAATGCAAGTCTCATCGTATATATATGTATATATATTCCAACGTAACTCTCTCGGAACAAGTGCGTTTATTCGCTACTTTCGTTATGCAATTACGTAGTGAATGCCCGATTCACCTACTAACCTACTGGTACGTTGTATATCTCGACCTCTCGCAATATTCCAACTTTCAAGATCGTCTTTCTCCTACTCAGTTACGACGAATTCGATCTCTTTAATTGTACGTACAACAATAGCGCATTCATTTTAACAATAATTAGTTATTCGAAAGGTATAACAAATCTATTGGCCACATGCAAAGCCTGAGAAGCGTTAATACAAATGACCTTTCAAATTGACGGAAAAAAAGACCGATAGAAAAAAATGATTGAAGAAAAGAATCGTCTGATGATTTTTTTCACACTGCTATTCATCGTATCGGTTCATGAAAAGACGCTCTTGAATACACTTTCGCGTCAAGAATGGTCGGCAGACGCAGCATAAACAAGAATGCGGACATTTAGCTCATTCATCAACACAAAAACATTTTTCCAAACTGGAAAAATGTTTATTTCTGCTGCCATTTTTTGTCGGATTTCGTCTTTTTGCACCACGGTCTTCGTCGCCATTTTCCTCCTTGGTATTAAATCGATTTTTAAAATTTTATTCGATTTTTATGGATTTCGAAAGCTCTAACACTTCGCTGGTGTTCTCGACTCTTCGTTCTTTTCTTTTGATCCGAATTACACGACAAAACAAATTTTGAAGGGTCATCTATGTATATTTATCGGTCATCAACATTCGCTAAAAGTTCAACAAAGGCACAGCATAGTATATTAATGTTCGAAATTTCGTAAATGCGCTCTAAATTTCATAGCATTGAGTTTTATCGAATAAATCGAAATCTCAGAAGAGTCGGAAGCCGCAGCCTCTCGTTAAGTCGTCGTGAGTCGATGAAAGATATTTCTCTGTAGCTACAAACGTTCGGATGTATATGTATAGAGAAGTAGCCTGAAGAAAACGGGGAGAGGTCGCGGTGGATTGCGGCATTTGCTTCGTTATTCTGTCTCACTCTCGGCCGCAACAGCTGTTTCGCGAAGTCGACCCTGACCTTGCTCCCGGCATCGAGCACCGAGAGAAACCGAGAGAAATCCGGCGACCCACGCCAAGCAATATTACTCGCACCAGGCTACGCACACTACGGCTATAGTTTACATTACGTATATGTAGGTACAACATAACGTTTCGTCGAGTGAATCGCCATGGGGCGAACGAATCGCGAGCCAGAGTTACCGGAGTCAGTGGCCGGGAGAGGTCGATCATATCCGGCAATATAATTCATTCATCCTGATCTCAGAGGAACTGGATGAATTAAGTAACCGACTGTTGGTTGGTCAATCGTCTCGTCAATACCAATAGCAGACAAAAAGAGCGTTGCTCTTTAGCAACGAACTGAAACGATGAAGCTTTCATAGGAGTCGCTTTGAAACAAAGTTACTGGTCCGTCGTGCGTTTTCTCGTAGCGGCCGAATCGTTCAAATGAATCATATGCCACAGACGAAACGTGTTAAATTTTTCGCTGAGTAATGTTGACGCGTTTGTTTGTTAATTCGTTCAGTCGTTCGTACATACATAAAGTTTCATTTGGTCATCGAGCAAAAATTCAAGCATCACAATAAAAAAAAAAGCTTCAAGATTAAGTGAAAAAAAAAAAAAAAAATTGGCCACCTGAAAAATTGTTAATTATCATGAAAAATTCAACAATCGGTGCAGCTGGAGTTGAGGGAACTCCCATATGTGGGGTGGAGACTTTTTCGAGTGCGAAAAATTATGTTAATCCTTTTTTGTGTAAACAATTTTTCCGTCGCGATATATTTTTCTCGGAATTTTTATTTGATTGTATCTCCACCGGACGGTCCACATCGACATTCGATACGATTATATAACATTAATTCGCAGATATAGAGCCTTCGGAGATTGAAATCAAACGAATAGATTCGGTAACTCCCGGTCGATGCGATTAAGAAGTTATCGGAGTCGCGCGCTACGTCCGGTTCCTGAAAACGTTTATATTCTCATTTTTCTTTTTCCGGTATTTAATAAATTTCAAAACTCTTGTTATTATTCTCGACAGGGACCACATATCCACATGGGAAAAAGTATGTCGGAAAATATATCTGATATATCGAATATATTTTTGCCTAAAAAATGATATATTGTGGATATATTAAAAAATATATTTACTTCACTGCGGTATGGAAAGTGAGATTTTCCGCGCGTGTCGCGGTTTCACCTCGTGAAGTAAAATCGTTTCTGCAAATATATATAAATATATTTTACCAAATATGTAATAAATTCTATGATTAATATATAAGTTATACAAAAACGCCGAATTTCATATTTGTCGAGTCTATTTGTTGCATTTTCTTTTTCTCTGTGTGAATTGTCACCAACAGCCATTCTCGTGTTGACGCGTGCAGTTTATTCTACGGTTTGCGCGTTGGGTTCGGAAGTTATAGACTTTTTGGCGAGCGTATTAGTTTTTGTATACAAAAGAAAGTCTATATTTGCAAATTCGTCTGTCCGTACTGACGGCTCACAAGTTAATTTTCAACGTTGCCAATGAAGAATGATCTCCAGCGTAACTTGAGTCGCAGGATCGCCAAACGAAGGGCCGATCTCCCATAAATTAAATTGCAGATTTGTCAAGGATATCTACAATCGTTGCTCTGCTCTCGAGAAACTCGCCCGACGTTCCGTAGCCTTCCCCGAGGCAATTTTCCACCTTTCTGTTCATCACTCTCAACTGACTAATAAAATCAGACCGACATGCCGTCGTCGAGAAGTTGCCACGCAATTACTCACCGCGATGATGTTAAAACCGACAGACGAGTGTCGGGTTTCCGGTCAATGATTCTCACCGCCTCGCGACATTAACGAACAGCGCACGACGTTCGAGAGAAATATCCAAACGCGACTTCTGCCATCTACCAGAACCGTCTCAAGATTCACATAAATAATGCATCGATCGTGAAGATCGAGAAGAGTTCAACTCGAAATCTTTCGTGGCACGTCTGCGCTTACGTGTCCCGATGTATTTTCCACCTTCCTATGAATTTCCTGGAAAATCGTGTCAGCCAATGTGCCGATGACAATCGTTCAGTCAGAATTTATAGGCACGCGTCGACGTCTCCGGTGAGACTGAATAGAATTCACCTTATTCGACGTCGAGAATAATTTATTTCCTTTCACAGTACCCGCACAGCTCGTATCTGCATAATACGATGCATAATTTGTACGGCAACCATGCAAATAAATAATCTTTGACTCTCGCAGTAGCCGGTGCGCCTTGTTCGAGAATAAAAGAAAATCGCTTTATTTCTAGACGATTATCTACATATATTTTAGCTTGTTCGTTACAGGCGACTTGCCTCGCCTGTTGCTTTTTGCCACTTGACGAACTCTAAACCACCACTGTTTACACTGATATAAACTTACCTGACTACTTAGACTGCGTCTACCTACTACCGAAACATATATACCTACTGCATAGAATGTTTATTATAAACTATAGATATAGATACACATATTTATCTATATATATAGTTTAAACATGTGCACGCGCGAGTTAACACTCGTAAAAGTTCTCGCTTACGATATTACGCCCGTGTGTATGCGTTTGTGTGCATGTAAAGCACAAGATAGACATAGATAAGCTGAGCGAAACGTGCATAGAGCATAGTGCATACGTGCACGCGCGTCCGAGCTACCGACGCGTGCGTGTATTTATATTTACGTGCAACCAACTTGGCGAGACTCCAATATGCCAGAAGCGCGTAAAACGGCCCAGCTGCGCGACTCAAGAACGAACTACCACCTCGATTGAGTGCCCTATTTTATTTCAATCGTTCACAACGGCGACGGATGTTCCAGACCCTTTTTTTATTATTTTATGAAACAGACTGTCTTTTTTTTTTAATTTTAATCGACCGTTAATAATTTTTCTTGGATTTTTAATTATAGCCATCGGAAGATTTTAAGTATGCAACATTCTTTAAACACTATTCGGATTTAATGTTAATAAATGAACTTGCAAAATGCAATGATGAAAATGCTGCGATTTTAATGTTGTATTGATTTTACAAAAAAAATTGAATTTTGCAGTGCAAAGTGCCGCATTTCTTGATTCATTTACGAAAATATTCAATTTTTTTCTGAGTACATTGAATTAATTTTTTTGAGTTTACGGTAAATTTTTTAAAAGGTTGGAATATATTTCAGACTTTTATATAACATTTAACGCGTACGAACCAATATTAGAGCCTCGAAGACTCGAAGGTCTGTGGAATGTGAAATAAGGTTAAAATTTCCTTGTATTTATTTGCGTAAAAAAATTAACTTTTTGAAATTCCATAAATTTTTTGCATTATTTTTTACACGTGAGGAAGTCGGGTTTTCCAGCAGGAAAAAATGGGCAGTACCCACATTTTATCGAACGTGTGAGCGCATCTTTATAAACGATCGGAATACGTTCGTAAGTTCATTGAAAAAAACTCGCGGCAAAAATTATATTTTTATTGTTTTATATTTAAACATTTTTTTTTAGTAAATATTTTATTCTTCGGGTTCTCAAAATCTTAAATATCGGGATATAATGTATACAATAAATTAGGCCAATGCAACTGTAAATCTTTTCATTCGTTTGCGTATTTTGCGAAGCTGATACGATTGGGAGCCCATTTTCTCGGAATCCCGGCTATTTTTCGATGTTAATAATTAGTCCGTGAAATAAGAAAGGTTCTCTCGTTCTACCTGGATGAGTTTGAACCGAAAAAGAAGATGGTCGATGATATTTTACGGATATAATACGAGACCTGTGTGTGCAGCGGGGTAGGCAGACAGGAAAGAAGAAGCATCACCGTAGACCTAAAAGGGTTCGTTGACCCGTTGAAAGAAACACGGCAGCGAAACAAGCGAAGTAGGGCCCCCCTGGTAGACAAGACTTGCCGGCTCACCTGCACCAAATTCCTAGCTGTGGCCCAGCGGCGGCAACGGAGCATCGGTCGTCGACCCTTTCGGCGCTCATCCACGAAAACGAGATGAACCGAAAACCATGGGCATTGCACAAAAAATGATCACTTCTAAGTTCTCTCGGCTTCTTTTTATCTCCGATAGACAAGATTCACACGTTAATTTCTCATTGGCCGAGAGATACGATTGACAATTTTTCATTCAAAAGCTTGCAGTTCTCGATATACGAAGTGCTATTCTTGTTACTATAAGTCGTCGTCGCTACTTTACGGAAGCGGGGTCCGTCGATTTCAGGTAGTAAAACGCATTTTTTTTCTCCATGAAAGAAAAATCATAAAAAGTCTCCCACGATTGAGCGCCAGGATGACGTTCTGATCGTGTAAAAAAATCTCCGGATGTCAATATAAAAAATTGTCGGAGGAGTTTCATTTTTTTATAAACATGAAATATCGAACAAAATTTTATTGATAAAAATTCGAACTTCTCTTCAACTTGATAACTCGAGTTTTACGATGGAGTCGGGACTTTTATAGTCATTTTTTGTAAAATTTCGTTAACATTAAAAAAAAAATGCCAAATAATACACACAGAACGACACACATACGAACATATTTACCCACATGTGTGGCGTTGTACATACATGTGCGCATAGTGTGTACGTAATGTTAATATAATGTAATTAATGTGTGTGAGTGCATGTAATGTTATCTGATACTGTTAATTTCGTTCACGTTTCGTAACGTTTAAAAATAAATGTTTCGGCTTGATACCTTGAGCCGTAAAAATTTTAATTGTTCAGGTTCTAGGAAAGACGTCCATCCAGACTTTTTAATGTTTTAATTGAATTTTTCAATATTTCGGAGCAATTAAAAAACGTTTCCACAAAATTTGATTGATAAACGGCTTGAGCGATCGGCTCGACTTTCGAGAGATGTTCTTGAAATTTTGATCATCACCAATATATAACATTTTTTGTTACAAATTAAAAAAAAAAAAAAAACATAACAATAATAATAATTTCGAGAAAAATATTTTCACGAAAAACGGGCTCTCTACGAGAAAGCAATTTACAAGGAATCGTTATCGAAATATGAAAGAAAAAAAGGACGAAAAACGGGATGATACAGATTACTGATACCAACACGTACGTGCTGATGTACGAACGAAATGGATATACTTTCCTTCGAAGTCACTGAAACAAGATACACAAAAACCGGCTGTTCGGTATACTGGCGGCTACGCGGACAGAGACAGAAACTGAGTCGTCCAGCTTCGTTATGCCCATTACACGTACGCTCGCCATCTGTATACATTGCCCCGGTGTGTACGAGATTATATCAGATCGAGAGGGCTCCTTCCTCGCGTTGAATACAAAAAAAAAAATAATGTTAAATAAGAAACTCGTAGCACGAACGTGTATGCATATAGCAGTATATAAACTACCAACGAAACGTGTTCTCGTGTGTTACAGAACGGCAATTAATAACGAGTAGATTGATGGCGCGCACCGTGAACTCGCCGGAATCTGCACGTACGAAATGCAATGGCAAATTGTTGTATTATACATCGAGTATTTTGTTTTTGTAACTATAAGAATTTACTACGTATCTTTGAAAACGGGAAAAAAAAAATGGCTTCCGAAATTCCCGGGTTCGTTTATCCTATTTTCGCGATTTTTCCATCCTCATTCAGAATCTTTCTCTGATGTCACGCGAGTGGCGTGTTGCATAATTAGCGCCAATGGACGGTGAAGGCCGTGTCACTTATTATAGCATTCAGCACTGTGGTTCGGTGGAAAACCCACGTAAGAAAGTTGGATTGCACTACACTCTCGTATACCGAGGAATTTGTGTAGAGGGTACCTATATACATGCCTGCTAGCCTCTCGCGAGAACGCGCGTAGATGGAACTGTGATACACACGTATCTTCCAGTAGAACTGGTCAACACCATGATGCGTTACGTCGTGAAACTCTCAATGCCAAATCTGGTGAAAGCCCGAACCCCCGAAGAGTAAAAGCAAGCTAAATAAATGAATTCCACGTTTAGTTTATTAGACGAATAGTATAAAAAGGAGTTCAAGAAAAAAAATTTAAAAACATGGTTTTGCTATGCATTTATGCATAAGAGTTTATTTTCAGTTTAATTCGAGATGCATGAAGAAAAAATTATATGAATATTTTATATTACACTATATATATAATTTTATGAATTATAGATATTATTATTATAGATAATCATATAATTCATAAAATAATATATATAACATTATATTTGCGTATTATTATTATTTGAGTTCGACACAGCGGAAGTTATAAAATCGTTTTTCGCAATAAATAGAAATGTGCTTAACCATCACCCGAAAACTCTCGAATATATCGAGAATTAAAATTGACGAAGTGGAACCGCTTTTATATGAATGGTCACTATTAATAATTGTCGGGAAGCGAGAGAGGGAACTCGGGAGTTCGATGGAAATAATGTATGAGATAACGTTGATTGCTGAAGAAAAGAATGGTGTATATCATAGAATTCGACTAGCTGCATGACATGGCATACGTCCTTCTGCTTCGTAAAAATGATTTTACAGTGTCGAAGACACAGAATCTTCTCGTGTGAATCGTTATTGAGAACCACTGGGAACTCGCAGAGGCTTCCTAAACAATGCTCGAGTCACTTTCACTTCCTCCCCACCACACAGGACTCACTTCAGCTCGGTGTATGTTTGCATGTATGGATGTACCTATATAGTTACTTACAACACGAGATGCAACGTACACAATTGTACATACGGTTAATAAAAAAATATATATATTTATAGCGAAAACCGGGGTTTCGTAGGTACATAAATGGAAGTTCCTTCGATGATACAGAGATACCGCGATCTTTATGTCGGCGTATATGTATTTTTTTTAATCGTATGGAAATTTATATATTATTATTTTAAAAAATATTTATTCATATTTTTTTTTATTATTATTTTTGTAAAGTAATCGAGATTTTAATGAAAACGTGTTCAAGTTATTCCAATACGTTGAAAAATCGCATTTTGAAAAAACTGTCGCGATGTTTATGTGTGTTACAAGTCCAAAAAATTGAAATCTTCATACCTCGATAATGTCCGTGAGGCTGTGTTTCTTATATACCAATTATAGGTATCCATTCTTTGATCTTTATTCAACGTCGTCGCGAAACACTATAAACGTCTATCGTGTAGAATAATCGGCGAACACTTGATTGAAATTTGAGAAGCCTCGCTGAACTTAAGACTTCTTAAGGCTTCTTAGTGTACACCGATAAATTAGCGGGTTGCGTGTCACACTCGACAGAGGAACCACTTAATTAGATAGCAGCCGTTGCGAGAGTGTTAAACAATTGGTTAGATAGCGCACACGACAAATTTGCGCGGTACATTCGGCATGATAACTCCATCGAGACGAAAAGTGGAATCGCCTGCAAATATATCAGAATCGCGATAGAGTGCGTTATCTCGACTGATATGCCTTCACGTCGGAATAATTAATTGTAACAACGCGGATGCCATTCCCCATTATAAAGAGAATACGCTCGTCGGATACCGAAATTTGCACCTAATGCGCAATCCGCAGTCATACCGTTAACCTCACTTCTACATATTCATTGTCCATTACATTATTGCATACAATGGCCGTTAATGCGAGCGGTAACTAGGATAAGGGAATAATAAAATGTAACAATTAGTCACATTGTTCTAATTACGCGATTTGTCGAGTCTACGAATTCTTACTTTTGAAAAATATTTTCTCGCCGATGCGATATCTTGGGAGATCTCAGTACTGTATAGCCATTCAGTCCTGCGGACTTCAAATGAGATATATACATTAATATCTTAAATATATCTTTTTTTTTTCTTTCTTTTTATGATTTTAACGATACATATAATTTCTTATGAAAAAAATGTATTTACATCACAGACGCATTTACATTTGAGTTTATGTTCGCTTTTTTCTTTTTTTCTTTAATTTTTAAATGTCGTAAATATAACTTTATATAGATATTTGCTGATGCATTTAAATGAAATTCAAAAAATAAAATAAATGAAAAAAAAAAATCAAAATTAAAGAAAATTAAAAAAAAAAATGTTTCGTTAATAAGCATTTTTTGCTTTCCGATAAATCAAAATTGAATTTTTTTTTTATCAAACTTTAAGCACATATCGTTCGAATATCAAAATAAACCACGACGATTCATAAAATATTGAGCAATTTATGTTTCGGTTTAGCAAACCTCCGCCGACAATGAAGCTTTTCAGAAGCCTCCATGCCGCCTCGTGCTACAATAGCACTACTTACAAATCTGTATACAATTCTCGTTCTAGTTATACTTGGGAAAATTGCAAAAGCCATTTCTATCGTTCCCTGTCCCGAGGTACGACAATGCAGCGTTTCGTCGCAAATCCGCTCCAGATTTCGCGTGGGTCACACGGCGTCTCACTTTCATAAAGCAATTTGCATAACCCTCCGACGTCAATACGACTAATTATCCTCTGTCTCTTGGATAATAAAGCTTACGAGAAATGTATTACGGAGATTCGGAAAACCATTGTTTTGAGCCGATAAATCATACGACAAATTTAAATCGGTCAATACGAAATGACATAGTCGGCGATATGGCGCATTATTTTTTACTTTTTCCACACGGAAAAAAGTATATTGCAAAATAAGTATAAATACTTATGATAATATACGATATATTTTCCATGGAAAATGATATAATACGAATAAATTTTAGAATGTATTTGCGCAAATATGTATCATCAATCATAATATCATCCCTTTTGACGAAAAAAACGTCCGTACCACTGCACTGTCGGTAACTAATTTTCAGTTCTCTGCACTAATAATGTTTTCAGGGTATCGAATTTCTGCATTATCTTATATCCCTTCGGAGGAAGTAAAGTTTTTAATCAGATTTGCAATATTCCACACGATTGGCTCTGCGAATGCAGATAAAAAGATTTTTAGCTCGAAGAGTCATGCGGTTTTTCGGTGTAATACCAGTAGCGCTTTGTCCCGGTTAACGCCGGTGAATTGGTGTCGGTTACATAAGGAGCTCACCGACTCGGCGCTCCATCTTTCTCATTTCCTCTCTCACCGCTCTGTCTGATTCTCTCTATCTACTCCAACTGGATTCTTCTCGGTGAGCTGCTAGCTGAACGGCAACGGGGGTGGAACAGCAACAGCTACAGCTACAGCTCCAGCAGCAGCGGCAGCGGCAGCTCCGTCAAGGAAGAGAAAGGCGAGGGAAAAGAAAAAAGAAGATGACAAAGAGAGGCGGCGCAAGAGTTAAAGATAAAAAGTGCGAACGAGGACACAAAAGAGGAAGAAACAATATAAAGGAAAAAAAAAAAAACAATACGAACGAGCGAAAGATCGTGCGTTGCTCGTGGAAACGAGCGAAGAACGATGGGAGAAAGAGGGAGATACGAGCGAACGGACGGTGACCAATGAACGAATAGAGGAAACGAGGAAGGGCCACTGACGGGACAGCTATAAAGCTTAGGCGGGGAGATGAAAAAAAAAGTGAAAGTTTCTGCTGCTCCGACAGCGGAAAGAGAACCCCCTTCGTGCGCGAGTACACAGCAATTCGCTTCGTCGATCCTCCGTTCTCCGTCTATACTGCGAGGGCTCTATCGCTAATTTCCCCTCGTGTGCGCTTTTGCTCTTCATAGATACGAATTGCAGTTCTCATTTTTTTCGTATTACCAACACGCGCATTTAACTTCCTTCCAAGATTTCCATCTATTTTTATCTTGCGATCGATATATCGAATCTCACGTCAGCAGTGATCGGACATAAAAACCTAAATATTTAATTCCAACGATATAAAAAACAATAAGTATATATATCGTATTTTAATAAAAATAAATAATGTTCAGAGATTTTTTGATTTTTGGTATTTTTGTAAACAGCAATTTCAGCGATTTTCGAATAAGTATTCGGGAAATGGAGTTGAAAAAAAAACTGAAAATAAAAAATTAGTTGGGAGAACTAAATACGCAGTGGAAATAATTAATAGTTGGTAGATAAAACCATTTTTTTTTTAGAAAATGTATCTGTTCCAACTTAACTTTTAGTTCAGCCCGCAATTTTTTTTTTTCGGCGATATCAGATCTATGGGACGAAATACCTTAAGTTGCGGTATCGACCACAAAGTATTCTATCGCGGGGAACTCGTGCTTTGCGGTGTCCACCGCAAAGTACTCTATCTCGAGTATTTTGTAATACTTAGAATATTCACAATCAGTATCCGAATCCGAACTTTTTTTGTACAGAATTGTTGCTTCATTGAGAAGCAATTCCCGTAAAAGACCGATGAAAAACATTGATAGATTCTGATAGAGGGTACCATTACGATTTTCTGACTACATATTAAAAGTGTTTGGAAATATTCCGATGGACTATACGTATTTCAATGTATTCTTTTTCCCTTTAACACAAATTGAACTTTGAATGTTCAAAATGAAAACCGGATATTGAAAACCGGCAAAAAAATTTTATGTCGATTTTTCGACTATTTTTTTTTCGCACCTTTTCTTCTAATTTGATGATTTGATAAAATAATGATACTGATTTAATGATTTTTTTTTATGCAATAAAAATTGTTATTGGAATAACATAAAGTCTTCTATCCAAACTTCATTATTAGTAACGATCTATTGATTTTGGAGAAATAAATCGATACCGTGTTTAAAGGCGACATTTCGCACCTTCACCAGATCTTTATCCTATTATATCGGTAGTCGAATAGAGACATATACCCCTTCGAGCGGTAGTCAAGCAAAGAGTTGTCAGACTCGAATTACACGTGGGGTACCGTGTATCGAACCGCAAATCGGCTAAGCTGTTCAGTATCAAGCAACAACTGTCGACTTGCCCCCGGGGGAAGCGGTAAAACAACGAGGCTGTCGGATCCGCGGACAACTTTGTCCCCTCGTTGTCGACGTCGTCGTCGTCGTCGTTGATTCCACCAAGAACGCGACTTTACGGTGTTGTTAGTCTCGCCGGGGTGCGGCACAACTGCAGGCGCCCTCGATTTCACTTTCATTGCGAGGCCGTCGCGACTAAGGAACTCCGCATCGGGTGTAATCTCATTCACTGCCATTTGTAACCATTCGCCCGCATCGCGTCTAAGCGCCTCCCCAATTCTCAATGATAATGGTATTTGTTAGGTACGTACTATTGGTACTTGCATCGATAACTACATTGACCCAAAACATTCGCCGAAATATACATTTTTTTTGTTGTTCTCAAAGCTCTCAAAACTACTGACAAAAAATTCGATCTTTTCGAGACAAAAAGAAAAGAAATCAATCAAACATCCTGATAAACCGTATGGCAGACATTTAAATTTATCATGTTTTTTTATTCACGTAAAAAAAAAAAGGGAAACCTGATGAACCGAAGCGCTATGAAAAATCTTACATATCCGTATCGTTCTACGGTACTAATACCTTATCGACGCTCGTTTCTTGCTTGAAAATTATGACGAAGCGATAACTTCGAAGACCTTTTGTTATCCTTATCCGGATTTTACTGCGTTTAATTATTATTTTTCTTCCGAACGAACTCGGTAATGATCTGCCTGTAACTGGTTTCAACGAAAGATACGTTTGCGATGTTCGTAACATGGATGGGCCGAGTAATTGTTATTGGAAATTTATTCGAGGGGCGAAGATGCGGTATTAATCGCCTATCGAGTGACTTCATCGACTAAAAGTTGTTGGACTTTATTTTTCTTCGCTGAATTGACCCGGCGCTTCTGGGAATGGTGAGACACGCAGGGGCACGCGCGGCAAAACATAGATAACTGAAAAGCGTTTAACTCGCTTTGAACCGTAAAAAAAATAAAATAATGGAACATTGGAAGAAATATTTTAAAGAAAAATGGTTTCTTGCCAACATTTCCGGTTGTCGTGCGACAAATTAAAGGGATATTTCGTTCGTGAAACTAAATAAGACGAAAATTCGATCCTCGAGGTGAGAAAATAAATGGGATGTGACTTTAATATCAATAGCTAATGATACACATCGCGAGCAATTAGTCCATCAACTTCTTTTGCCGTTCGTGAGCATTCCGTCAGTTTCACCGGGGGGTGCAGTGCAATTGTAATCGAATTGTGCAACATCGCCCGCTGCTCGTGATCCTTACAACGGCATCTCGCGAAGCTCCGGACTCCACTGGTCCAACTGACGCAACGTTTTGCGGATTTAATCATTATTAAAGTGACAGCTATTACCGGTGGCCAGATGGCACTGTTTCATTACGAAACGGTGTCTCGGGAGCTTCAACCGTCGTACAATATTCTTATTTGTTTTTTTTTTTTTTCTTATTCGTTTCGCATTCGAATGGATTCGCAAAAAATGACTTTTTTTTTATCTTCACGAAAAAAAAGAGTTGAAATGTCGAGTGTGAAATGCAAAAAGAAAATGCAAATTGTATTGCCACATCGCTACCTCATTTTTTTAAATCTCCGTTTGGAAGTAAAACATTTTTTAATTGAATTTCTCTTGAGGGCCTTTGTGAACGACGATTTAAAAAAATAAGTAAACGACGTGATACAGCGGCTGAAAAAGATCAAATTATGAAAAAAGTATCTTGAGATCAGCCTTCAGCTGCCTCGTCAGTGCGCAACAGGGAACAATCGACAAATATCGAACTGAAGTGCCAATGAAGAAGCCGTATAAGCAACACAAACACACAAAGAAAAACTAAAACCGAGATCTGAGGAGCAATCGAGAGAAGTGCAGATAATCGTACGAGAGTAGAAAACTAAGCAAGAAAGCATGCAAACCTTAACTTCTTCAAGAGTGAGAGAGAAGTCCGCGAACAGTCTCGACCCAGTTGCTCGCTGAAGCTTAGCGTCGGTGCAGGCTGCTCACTTTCGATTAAGTAATCCCTCCGCGTGTTGCCCGATAAAACTAGACCCCCCTGTCCCCTCTCCCACTTCCTCACTTATAATAATTTTATCTAGATACCTCGCAAACTTAATACCTATGCCATATAATCTAACGACTCGCCAATTTACCGCGGCAAGAACTTGAAACTCGTTTCGGGGTTTCGTGCAATCAAAGCGATCCTATAATAATCGAGTATAACCACAAAATTTCTCATTCGAAGATTCAGATCCCAGTCGCGAAGAGGGATTATATTTGTCGATATACTCGCGTGTTGGAATCTCATAAAATATCATTATCCTGCGTAATACCGCGTTGTATGATCGATTGGTATCATTATAACTTTACGATCTTTCGCAAGTTCCGGTCTATTAGCCGCAAGGTCTAACACCACATCATTCGTTTTTCTTTTTTCTCACGTGAGTTTATACGCAATTACTGCATTCCCGAAAATGACATTTCAAGAATATCGTAAGATAGTCTATTTTTACTCTCAATGGCAACGCGCTATCTTTTACTTTGTCTCATCAACGCTGATTTTTCAATCCATAATCGCTCAACAGTTTTAAAATGTAATCTCCAAATGATGTTTCATTGGTGTCCGGAAAAACTGCAATTTCTTGAAGTCTCTGTTGGGAAATACGCGGTGTGAGAGGGAAGAAATAAATACAATGTTTATTAAAGATAAATTAATAAAGTTTATAGTTATCATTTATCGTTGTTTATCGAAAGATAGACATGTTACTCGTGATCGATTGACCGACGTGCTGATCAATAAACAGAGCCGTTGATAGGAGTATAATAAAGTTATATAACGATATAACGCTATACGCTCAAGAAAAACAAAATTGAGTATATATAATAACTTGAGTAATGCGCAAGATAAATACTTTAATACGGCCATTCGGAACCGTTGTTGTACCTAAAAAAAAGGCCTCTTCTATCCGAGGAACCAATAATTTTCAGCTTGCAATTTGCCGTTGAAATAGCAGCGATATGTGATTTTTAAAAAATGTATAATTAAGTGCAAAGAAATATTTTAAAGGTTCGCTATATTAAAGACACATTAATTCCAAACATTCGTATCGTTGCTGCAAGTAAAAGACGAATTTCTCTAACAAGGTTTCACCGTTTTCCAGGCTGCAACTCTGAAACAGTTCGGATAGGAATACAATGTGCAGAAAAAAATGATCGGAAAGTTCACAGACGTGACTCAGTGAGGTTTAATTGATATCGCAAAAATTCGTGTCATTATTGTGAACACTTAATTTAAGACCCTGCTATGCCGTATACTTGTCAACCATTACTTAAAAGTAAAGAAAAAAAAATTGAAGCTAAAACGAAGAGTTGAAGACACGGAATAAGAGAATGGCTTCGGTGCAACGTTAAACGAAACTACGTGCAACCCCTTATACTACATAGTAGAAGCCCACAGTCGAGTGTTCTTCAAGATTGTATATTTCTGTCCTTCCACAAGATACACATTAACTGCACTAGCATCAGAAGCGCATTAACCCGCGGATCACGAGTGGCAGGCATGATGAGTGGTCTCGAGAAATTACACGGAAGCAAAAAGACTACCAAGTCTATTTTGCCAGTCCACGTGGACCAGCTGCAGTAGCAATAGCTTGTACACTAAGGTACCTAATACTTAATGACAGTATGATGAGGGCCTATGTTTTGCAAAGAGCCTCAACGCGGTTATGACATGTTCGTGCATACGTTTTTTTGCTTACATTCGCCGCTAAAGGATTGCCTCCGGTCTCCTGAAATGTCTTGTACTCTAAACGCAGCGGGAACTTCGGACAAGTATGGACAGCGATGAATCGATTCGATTTACAACTATCAAAAGCAAACAGCAACGTGTCCCAATAGATTTTCGCGTGTAGGCTAAACGACAAATTGTCCTGTTAATATACTCCATCCGTACGCGTTTCCACAGGTAGGGTGCATGTTGGTGACGATATTTCGTGTAGGTGCTTGAACGACCAACATTTCTTTTTTTTTCCTTGCTTGCCGCCCGGACGCGGTCAGTAGGGAGTCAGTCATGCATTACGTCCTATTTTCGCCTACTATACTTATTTTCAGGCATATTAGATATGCATGTATACATAAGTCTGCAAGGGTGTTTGTAGATACGGGTTTATCGACTGACGAAATTACAGAATAATCTGCTTTATTTTTAGTTAAAGAAAAGTCGAATTTCTTTCCTGTTTTTAGATGTTGATTACGATTTTAATTGATTAAGCGATCTGTCAGTTTGCGTTATTAATAATTTATCGATATAAAGACATGCTGCAATGGCCGGAATTGCGTTTGTATTGTACCCATGCCATCCAGAAAGATCGGTCAATCGCGCTACCGATCTGTCCAACAAATGCCAAAAATTAATCTTATGAATATGTCTGACAATTGCTAAGTATTGATAGGCAGAGTATCAGAAAATAAGCACACGGTGGATAAAGTTATCCAATTCGCGAACCTCACTGGATTTTCCGATATGTTAACTACAAAAAACGCGCCTCTCAAAGTCTGCCATTTATCGTAAGTAAAACAGATCGAACCAATAGATCGCTTTTAAGAACATCCTGAATCGGCTGCAAATACGAAGATGGGCTGAATGTTTTTGTTATAAACTGTGCGCAACAACACCAATCCAGATCCACTTTGACATTACGCGTTCAATCTTCAAAATCAGTCTGATCGGTGTCAGCGTTTGCTTCCCTAATGTAATTGTTGTCTTTGGTCGGCGTGCGCAAAAATGAGGGAGTTTTGCGGCCTCGCAACTGTTCCAACATAACGTTACAGACCTAACTCGAGTTGCTCTAGTATAATGCCATGACCTTGACTCTGGTAAGCCAACGAGCAGCTGGTCTACGCCAGGAATAAGCTCCGAGCGCGGTTACCATGTTGCAACGCTAATATTAGCAGTGCCTCTCGCATGTTGCTGCCGCTGCTGCCCTAGCTAGCTATGACAACGTAAACCGCCTGCGCGCCGGACCTGACCGAGAAACCGTGCTTTAGATAAGCTTCATTTGTCTAGGACACTACTCGATCATTCCGATCAGACAGAAATCGGATTAAGTTAAGTAATGTTCTGTTCATTCAAGATTGGGAAGCAAACCGCTACCTCATCAGTCTATTAAACTTGGTACTGTTTTCACGAAAGCAACGCCTTCAAAATTAAAAGACGCTTAAGAATTACAATTTCCGGTAGATTAATTTTTCTCTCAAACTAATTTTTCGCTAATAATTCGAGTAGAAATAAAAATTTGAACAAATGTCGATAATGAATTATTACATTCGATGTCGTTGACGCACTTTCGTACTTCAAGCGAAGGAAATACTCCGATTAAGAAACATTTTTATGACGAGTATGTGAATAGGCAGATGAATAAGTATGCAAACAAAACCTATCATAATCGAACAAAAGTTTCAACGACATTACCGTCTTAATCGTCCGTTGAACTGCAACGCAATTATCTGTCGCGTGAGCTCCCTTATCATTATTTTTTCTTCGTCTATGTCGCATTTGCGCATGTGAAAAATCGAACCGATCGTTATCGTCTCGTTGCGAATGTAAATTTATTCTTGAATGTAGTCTAATGGTCGATCGAACGAACCAGAACAATGGCTTTCGTGGCGTCGCGCCCAAGCGTTCGAACAACGAAATCCAACCAGTGACTGGCAATAACAAAAGATTTTTGCCAGCGGCATCAATTTTGTAAATAATAAGTAATAACGAAAAAAAAAGTATTTCTTTTTATTTTCGATGACTTTCCATTACTCAATTTTATAAATCAAGATACGAAAAATTAACAATTTATAACAATAATGAAACAGTATCGTTATATTCACAGCCAAAAGGGAGATCCCGAGAGAATTTCGAATATTTCTCAGCTCGATGAAAATCTGAAAAATATCAACCACATAGAAGATGTAAAGAACATTGATTTTCCATAATAATAATCCCGAAAAATTATTAACAAATTAATTTTTTAAAAAGTTGTTCAATAAAGCATCCGGCGACTGAATTTTTTTTCATCATAAATTGACTGGTAAAAAAAAAATTCGCTTTTAATAACTTTTCTAATTGTTATTATGCGAAATTAATCTTCTTAGACTTAAACAGATTAATAGACACCTTCTATATGGTTAATCTTTTTCAGATTTTTATTCGATTATAAAGTATTCGAAACTCTCTGAATTTCACTTTTGGGTGGAAATGTAACAATGCAATCTTCTGGAATCAGACTGATCTTAAACTTGATTATTCATTTATTTTAGTATCACTCTTTTTATGATTATTATGTTATTTTATTTACGGTGGTCAATGTGCATGTATTGACTCTGAGGCGGTAGGCTTGTTTCAGCGGACTACATCGTTTTCAAGGTAATTTTTTTCAAGGTTCCGCCGAATCATATAGTCGCACCATCCGTACGTATGTTATCCCGTTCCCCGGGAAGTTTTCGCCGAACGTCCTTGCCGGCTAGCGGTACGATTCAGTTTCGCAACAAGAACGTTAAATACCGTATTGTCAGTAACGTCGTGGAATACCTGAGTTTGTTGGTCGATCGTGCTGGACGAACGGATCGTCGTACGACATATACAACAAGTGTGGCGAAATCATTTCTGTGGCTGCTGACTCGTCACTTACGTCGTGAAGGAGTGAGTCTCACTCGATCGCCCATCCTTCGAATAATTCACGTATACATGCGTATATATATAGTGTATATATATGATCGGTGTTACGTGTTTACGGGAAAACAAATGAGAACCATAACCCACTTTAAGGAAGGAACGACGAGGCGAGCTGACGGGGACTTCCCCGGAATTTGTACGGTCATCATTAAAACAAACTGCGAATTAAACAAAGAAAAAAAATCGTACGCTGGCGCGACTGCCGAGTAAATGACGTATAAAAAATGTTGAAAAAATAAATATCAATGATTAATCTGAGAAAAAAATAATAATAATTTTACAGACTGGAAATAATCGGGTTTACGAAAAACGGCAAAAATTTCATATCGATGTTATTTTTTTTCTTTCAAAATTCAACGAGCAAAGTTCGAAAAATGAAGCGATATTTGCAACTGAAATTCTTCCCCCAAAAAAGCAATACGCAATCCGTGACGTGCGCGGATCAAAGTCCTAGATATTTGAAATCAGTGGTGCCGATACGTTAGGAAGGAGACGAGCCTCCCGAGACCACCCGCGAAATCCCGATTAACTTAATCGATATATATATATAAACATTTTTTTTTTTCGTTTCGCAAAAGTTCAACGTACAAAGTACAAACTGTCGATGTTTAACGTTTGATACGATATTTTGACTAGAGTCCTTCCGCAATTAAACGAAGGGGGTTGATTACGGCATTATTATTACTTTATTGATACGCGGATGAAAGTCCAAATTTATTCAGATTACCAGATGCGAAGGGGGGTAGCAGGGAGAACTATGTCATTTTATTTTGTTATTATACAAGGATAAATGATCCATTCGGCATCAAAGCTTTATCTTGACTATTTATGATCATTTTGATTATTCAGTACTGAAAAAAAAATTAAGGTAAATGGTCCCATTTCCGACCCCTGTAATTACAGCGGTCGACATTTTTTAACGTCACTCTCAAGAATCCTCTTGGATCTATATTTATTCTGCACTTTACAATCCTTGTATACAGTCTGAGATTCTACATTTTTTCAGTCTACTATTCATCGTATTGTTCAATCAACAGCCGAGCAAATAAATTGTAGTGTCAAAGTGACCAATCGAGGAGCATTGACGCGAGTGCCGACATTTGTTCGAATTTACATATTATTAATCTAAAAATCGATTCAAACATGTGATATTCCAAATGTGATTTATAATCGTTTTCGAAATAATCCCGATCACGTCAAAATGAGAATTTAAAAAAAAAAAGGTCCGTGCATGAAAAAATTTCACGAAAATAAAACTTTGTCTATAGAACCACAAAAAAATTGAACTTCTCCAATTTTTTAAATTCATGAACGTGTTTTTTTTTTAAGTTTTAAGTTGCCTAATGCTTTTTCGGGTTTATTTTTAACAATAAAAGAAAATTAAATAAATTGCGCTTTAAAAAAATAAATTATATCTTGTCGACACATCAATCACGAGACGACTAATTGTGCGACGGATACATTTCACCGTTACGCAATTTGTTATCGTTTTCCAACGATATTTTCTAGCATAAATAGCAAGCGCCTCTCTCATCCATGCGTTGCAATCCCCCCGGAGAGTTTCGTGACCCACTCGATCTGCTGGGGGTATCGCGGTATTTCGCCATCGCAATAATAACGTTGTCGTCAGTAAACGATATTTGCGCGTGTACGCGTTCAACGATATACGTTAGTTCGATAATAAACAGCGCGCGAGAATTGCGTTAACGTAAGCACACACGATTGCCGAGTGAAAATATGTACGAATAAGAAAAACGAGAGAAAAAAAAATAGAATGATAGCTCTCGCGTGTTTGGACCCCCTGCGACGCATTATATGTCGTCTGACGCCATATTGCATCAGCGGGATCTCCCCTTTCGAACAACTTGAACCTCAGGGGTTATCGGATAATTTTTTTTTCGCTGTTTATTCCTTCACCCAATACCAATGGGATTCCGAGTCACGGAAAGACTATTCGAGATTAATCTTCGGTACGCACTTCGATCGCGATAATATACTTTCCTCTATCTTGCGACAATAAGAGTTATGTGTGTCATGAGTGTTTCTATATATATATATATATATTCTTAGTAGTTTATGAGATTGACGATCTGCGCCATCGTCGAGTAATCTTTCCGTCCGGCCTTCGGCCCGTAGCAACGGCAAATATAATTTTAAATTACGTCAGCTCGTCGTTCGATAATTCAGCAACGATCCTTAGACGATAGTTTGGCTGCAAGGGTTGCATTTCTCCGTCTAATATTTGCGAGATTTTTCCATTTAGCCGCTGACCACCATAAACGGGGGATGGAGCTATATACTGCTGTTATAATCGCATGGCACTACAGTTTCAGGATTAATAACTCACTGTTTCTTCCGCAAATAAGCGTTACCCAAGCAATTATTATTTAATGCCGATGTATATACTGCCGATCGCATCGGTATGCAAATTATGAAATGTCTCAAAGGATAATTGCTGATCCAGGAATATCAAAAAATTGTATATAGTCACTTCTCATCGAAGAGCGAAGGATAACCGTAACATCGTGTTGAAAAACATGGCGGGTATTTGATAGGTGAAAATCTGAACCTATTTTTTATCGAACAAAAATTGAATTTCATGTAAAGATTTTTTTTCCGATGAATAATTATTTTCGTCGGAAAATTGTATATTACGGATATATTTTAGAATATATTTCCGTAAACATGTAACAAATTATATGCTTAATATATATGGTAAAAATTTTGCAAGTAGATACAGCATGTTAGAACGATATATTTTTCGAGCTTTTGCCTTCTCATATTGAAGATGCAATTCTAATTTTGGTCCAATTAGCAGAAGAGTTCATTTGTGTTTAATCGCGCGACAACGATTTTTCGTTGAATGATCCGATTAATCATCTGACCCTATCGCACCCATCACGGCAAGATTTGCTCTATAATATAAATCAGAAATTTGAGGAAAGTCGCGAATCTATAAGATAAAAGAAGATCATGACGGTGCATAAATCGCGGAGAGGTTTATTTTTTATTTACACCCGTTTCTCACGATTAACGTTTCGCGACCTCGTCGGTAACCCTTCCGTTACGAATATCGCTCATTAGTCCGTCAGCCTTGAATTGAGTGGCGTCACAGACTGTTGTTGTACACCCGGTAATGTAAAAACAATGAAGAAAAAAAAACAACAGAAGAAGAAAGAAGCGATAATCCTCACATGACCGTCTCATGTTGGATCTCATCGCCATGGCAACTGCATTTAATTTTAATCAGTGGCACATCCCTCGTGCCAACATTTGCGCCGATTATAAGAGAATAAGAGTGGATACGAGGGAGAAGCAATATAATTAGAAGATTTCATCGCGCTGAGGGGCAGGTCTTACCCTCTGACCTGCTAACGATTCCACTGAAATACAAATACTAACCGTAGCAACGAAATACATAACAAGTATACAATACACATATATGCAAAATTCTATCTCGCTAACGCGCATGTAATCTCGTGACTACCCCAAGCAGAGAGGTCATCGCAAATAACTGATTAATCCGCGTCTGCGCGTGTATTTCTTACACATACAATAATGTCGCATGTGTTTTTACAGCGTGTCGCTATGTGCCTTCTAATAGACAATTGTTATCGCCGATTTTTATTCGAAATCACAATAATTGCAATAATAAACGAGAAAGTTATGATTTCGTGATTTTAAATTTTGAGGTTAGCGATCGTTTTGAAACTTTTGAAACGTTTATAACTAAAAAAAAACTCGATCTGGCGGGTGGAATGTTTTTTTTTTAATTGTTAATTTTTTTAATTATCAAATATTTGACTTTTGAGAATTAGTATTTTTCGTAGAAATACTGTGACTACTTTTTCTATAAACTTCGGAGCTGTCGCCCGAAACCTGTGAACTACAAATTGGAAGATACGCGGAGTATCGATCTTTAAAAATCATGACTATTTTAGGAGGTATCACCCTGCAGTTAATATCCTTGAAGACGTCGAAAGCGATGATTTCGCGGGTATATGGCCTTTACATGCCGATCAGATTTCTCGTTGTTACAAACTACCGCGTGAAATGACACTATACCGACAACATTCGTGTTCATCGTGGCTGATTCGTCGTCGACGCTGAATCGCTGGTCACGACTTTCGACTTTCCTTTTTTTTTTATTCAGTCGCCTAACGATGTTAGTCGCGGCACGACGATCAACCTTTGGCTCGCGGCTCTTATACAACTTTGGGCATTATTCCTGCTTAGCAATCCGACGACGTTATTAGCCGCACCGAAATGTATCAGTTAAGAGCAAAAATCGATAAGACGAATATACAGCCACATGTAGCATAAGTAATGAAGAGGATTATTCATTAGGCTAATTCCGGGTGATATGGTTGGTTATTTGTAGCATCTTCTTCTTGCAAGACACGTCAAAACTGTTTAGAACTTTTCCGAATAATTAATTGTTATTTTACACTTTTTTGTTGATAGAATTTCTTTCAGTACTTTTTCAGTCGGGAGTTTTTAAAATTTTTGTAATAGTATATTACGTCACGAGATAGGAAAAACTTTTTCTCACGAGTAGCGCGCAACGCGCGAAAAACCTCACTTTCCATACCGCAGTGAAGGAAATTTTTTTCCTAATGTACGTTTCTTTCATCTATATTGCATGCATATTACCCGGCAGTACTCCGTATAAGGAAAAAAATTGCTTATCATTCGTAGATTGAAAAAATGTTCCCAAATCTTCCCTAACTACGAATCGAGTGATATCGACGAGGGGAACGGAGCTGCCCTCGTCAGTGGAATTGTACGGACAATATATTCTTCGAAACGTTCAGCGTCCGATCTCTCAGTGGAGGACGGTCGTTCGGTTTCCGATAGCGGGGTAAACGACGAAAAAAACACACGGTTGGGATAGTCGTCACACGAGTGAAGACGCGGCTAATAAATAAGATACGGAATCGGTTTTATTGTTACCACAAAAGCTTTGTATTCTTTCGTGGCGCTTAATCGGAGTTGCGAAAACATGTTTTGCATGATTTACTCTCTCAACGATCGTGCATGCAGGCGGAAACGATTGTTTTGCGATACTTTACTGCAAAAAAGTGTAATCGCTGCCGCGTAACGGTGATAACATTCCCGACATGAATTATGACGATATGTTTATGAAACTATGTATTGATTTTCGTTTTACATGCGTTTCATTGTATACATCGTAATCTCTGTCGATTCTTTACGATATTTCCTCCTTCGATGAAAATTTGAGGACAGATTCCCCATTTTGTTACTTCCTCGTAGAGGAAACTTTACGAATAAAAAAAGACTTAAGGAAAATATGCTAATAAAAAAAAGTAAATTGTCGTTTTTTCAGGATATTGGATTTTTGTTCATTGAAAAATAGCTTAAGGCAATTTTTCTTTTTAGAAAAATTCAGATTTTCAAAAAATTCAATTTTAATAATACGCGCTTTAATAATTGCATCAAATTGTAGTTCGATTATTCACCATATCTGCATCCTTTTTTCTTCTCTTCTTTACCAACCAATCTGCATGCACGGTATTAAATTTTAGTTGTAAATTTTTCATGCATTTCATTATATTCATGGCATCTCAGTCGACGCTTCACGACATTTTCTCTTTCGACGATAATTAAGTTTCGAAGAATAAATGAACTTTTTTGGCTTTCGTGTAAATTTTAGATTTTCCAGGGAATTTATTTATTGATTTATTTGTTGATATATGCCATATTATGTTTGTTGTTTTTTTGCACACAGAAATACCAACTATCACGCGCAAGATTAACGAGAAAACGTACCTTTGATTTTTTTCGTTTTAACTCACCCATCCCATCATTGTGGATACCATCGGTATCCACAAAACTCATTTCCAATAATTCTCACGCGAGGATTATTGGAAACCTCACCTCACTTCACTTATCGACAATTTACAAAATTTTAGTTCGATAATTCTCCTCTTTACCAATCTAACTGTATTCGCAGTACGTAATTTTAGTTGCTCTACTCAATTACAACTGTGCAGATTACCCAATATCGAAGTACGCACGACATATCCGCGAAGGCGCGAACGAAGAAAAATAATATCTCCTTACCAGCCGGCGCTGTTGATGATGCGTTGCTAATTCGGTACCCTCCAAGATACAAATACGGTATCGCAACCGTAAGTGTAAATATTAATGTTTGATTAAGTTATATATTTTTCTTTCATAATATTGATCACGGTCCACTGAAGATTCCTGTTTAACGAACTCTTTTCGTTTTTTTTGTTTTATCTTTCCCTACCCTACGAACGCGCAAAACGAATGTTTGTCCACATCACGATTGCCCCGCCCACAATATTTGAATAAATAGGATAACTCCATATCGTCATGATAATGTTAATAATAATTATAGTAACGAAAAAGATAATTTTAATATCGTGGGATATGGATGGTTCGATCTTTGGACCGACCAATGGCGTGAAGCTTCGGTGCCTTACCCCCATTGCACGTGACGTAGGAACCACTATCGCCGATGACCCCACAACAAAAAGTGAGTGAATAATAACCGCGATTTAATAATAATCTTGAGAAGTCGAGGTATATACTTCTCCGTCCTCTTGCCGTCGTATTTTCGAGGCGTGTCGCGTATGCCACGAGCGAACGCTCTCGATATCGTCATTTCATGTTTTTTTTTCTTACCACTGTTAAATATAACGTTGATAAAACCGCCCCATTTATCCGTCATCCACTTTAGATATCATTTTTTTTTTTTTTTCATCTTCTTTCCTCTCCCTCGCGCGACAATCGCGCGAGATGAAGCGCCCGTATAATTCTTTTCCACGAACGAGTAGCCTGATATCGTTTATTTTTTATTTTAATCAATTCTTACCGATTGAATAATTATTAGACGGCATCAATAAAATAGCAATAAAAAATTGATTTTTCAACTGTTGTCTCGATAGCTTCGCTTACCTTGATACGCCATTCTCTTGTAAATCGTAAATATCACAGAAATGATTTGCATTCCATAATAAAGAAGAACATGTGGGTTTTTTTTATTTATTTTTACGTATTATTTATTCAACGTAAAGTTAGACACTACAACTTTGGTATAAAAACATAAAGTATAGTGGCACTGAATAGACAGTAAAAAACGGGGATAGGTTACGCAGTCGTAGTTCAAGGAAGAATTTGGTTTTCGTATTTTCATCATTTTTTTCACGATTCAAAGACTTATGAAAAAAAAAAAAAAAAAAAACAAATTGTTAGTCATAAGTTTTAATAGATCGAGAGTCAAATCGGCGACTGCGACCTTCATAACAACGGAATTCACGCGTAATGAGTTCATTTTTTTAAAAGCGACTTCTTCGCGCATCTATCGCGAAGAAATTCTTAATATGGACACGGAAACGAAGCAAAATTGATGCGGGGATATTTTCATTACATAACGTTTTTTTTTTTTTTTTTTTTTATACGAACGCGAGTGAACGCACTATCGGACGAATCGATCGGCCAAACAGGAAACGCGTATCTTGCGTTCGACGCGCGCGGCGAACTTTCATCGTAATCATTCCAAAATACATCGACTCACATATCGTACTTCATAAAAAAAAAATTTTTAATTCCAATAAAAATTGTACGAATTTCCTTGCGAAAAGAAATGCGCCAAAATTATTAGGCAAAAAACAAAAAAAAAAAAAAAATGCGTTTATCGAAGCACAAGATCCGCGACCCGTCGGCCGATCGATCATCGTCATGATATATTCATATTGAATGAAAACAAAAAAAAAAAAACCGAGAATTCATACGTAACAACGAGTGAAAAGCTTTCCAAGCATCACGGTGGATTAAGTCGTAAATACCTATTAATAATTATTAATAATTAATATTTTTAGATGTTATTCGTATAAGTAGTAGTAGCAGTATTACGTAGTAGTGTAGTGTTATTTAATTATCGTTACTTCATTATCCGTAATATATCATAATATTATTAGTTAGGAGGGCATAGCTATATATTTTTTTAAATTCTGGGTTTCACGATCTTATTAAACACATACACGAGACACGGAAAAAATTTGCTGCGTAGCGTTATTTATGTAGTTATAGGTATATTATTTTCTTGTGTTTTTTTTTTTTTTAATTCTGGTTGTTAATTAGTGGGTTTTTCTGTTATCCTGTTAAAATCACATTTACGAGTAAAGTGCGTACGGAGCGAAGCTGTCGGAGACGAGGGATGATTCATTTTGTTTTCTTGCTTTTTTTTTTTTCTTTGCTCACATTCTAATTTTTTCTCTAACTTTTGCTTTTTTTTTTTAATTGTCAGCTTCTACTTTATCTGTTTCTCGTCGCAGCATCGAAATATCGATATCTTGGTCGTTGGCGTTCTCGCGGACCCCTCTTACCCATCACCTCAATTATTATGACATAGACGCGTACACACATTAATCACAGAGCACGAAGTTCGACATCGACGTATACGAACGCAAAATAAATAAAAAAAATTGAGTCAAAGATGATTATGAAGTTTATCGAATTTACCGCGATCTATGAGTCGCAATCCCTCGTCTCTCGCTTTGCTCGTCAGCGTCGCACGACGAAACTGATCGACGACGATTTATTCTTTTTTTTTTTTTTTTTAATTAATATATTTCCTTCGTTTCTGCGCGATCTACTCAACGGCAACGTAAACTAATGAAGAAAGTAAGAAAGAAGAAAAAACAAAACATCAGCGACCCTAACATCTACGATACGTTTGACATACGCTAAAACGAGTATCTTGGTGATAAAAACGATCTATGAGACTCGTACTAATGTACCACACGCGTAACTCGCTCCTCGCCACGAAGTAACGTTGTTGAATCGTCAATTAATTTTGTTTTTACTTTCACACGAAAAAAAAAAAAAAAAAACGTCTTCAGCAAATCGTTTTTCGTAGAACAAAGTTCCGCAAATTCGATATTTTTTGTCTCACGTTGACGCTATCGGTAGTACGAGAAGAAAAAAAGGTTCGTAAGACGTTGATTGAGAAATATGCATTTTTTTACTACTACGTTATTTCGCGGTGGCGAGTTACGCCCACTTCCGGCAAATAGTACTCTCTCGCGACCACCATCCGTCCTAAATACGTACGTGAGTCCGACCTATTCTATATGTTCAACCATGAATAATATCAATTACTCGCGAATCGCTTTGAGGGAAGGGACGCCCTTAACATCTAATCTACATCGTCGTCGCGTTTTCTCATTTTTTTTTCTTGTTTTTACCGTTTAAACTTCAATGGGAATTTGTTTCATTATTTTTTTTTTTTTGTCTTCGATATTTATCCAGTATGAATTAATATTATCATTGTTTAATATTAAGGTATGTGGGGGGTAGTGGATTACAACAGTGTAAGAACGATTACGAATTGCATCAGGCAGAGTTTGTCTGTTGCTGTTGAATTTTTCTTTTTTTTTTTCATTCTCGAGTGATCTTCGTCATTCCGTCGTGTAAAGACGACAAGTCGATATCTTTATTCATTCCGAAGAACGCGTCACCGAATGATCAAATTTTATTATATTTTCCTTTCTACCGAGTGTTGCTATAGAGTTTTGAGAATTTGTATGTTTTACTTTTTCTTTTTTTTGTTTTTCCATTAAAAAGAGTTTTCGCGTATTTTCACGTGACTTTGATCTCTCTCGCGGGTTCTCTTTTTGCTTCGACGACGCGATATTGTTAATTTTTTTGTTTCGAATAGAAGATTAATCGACGATTCCACGGGGAGCACAACCTTCGTTACGAGAAATAATAGACAAAAGGACAATAATCATCGCGTGTTCGCGCCGATAGGGAATATCCGGCAGTGTGGCACAACCAATGACTTAATTAAAACACAACGAGCAACTAATCACACTCTTCGCGTATCGATAGTACTTTTTTTAATCTGATAGAGCGCTCGCAAGAGAAAAAAAAATGCTAAATCTAAATCCGTTATCGATACCGCGCGTGAGTCATGAAATGAAAAAAAAGTTTCGCAAATCGTGAACATCCGGTCTCGTCGTAAATGCCATTCGCCTTTGACGATATTTTTACCATCGTCTTTTCTTTTTTTTGCTTTTTTTTTTCGGCTTCACGAACGTTCACGACTATTGAAATTGTTTTTCGTATGACTTTTCACACTCTCCAGGCGTAACCACGAGTCCCTTCGGTTCTTCGGTCGCATCGAATTCACATACATTTCGCGCAGCAATTCGTTGTCTCGAATCGACGATACCGATCTATTCTTTTTCATATTCCTGCGGCATTGTTTATCATAAGATATCGTCTCGAGTTCGAATAAAAAAAACTCATTTTTCTCGAACGTCCGATCCATTTTTTTTATCGTGTGAAAAAAAAAACGCACTGGACGCAACTGGAGTTATTGATAGTTGAATTTAATTGAGTTTCGACTAAGTTATCACAAGTCTCAAAGCGCGCAAAGCTTTTTCGACGTTAACTCAAATAAAGTCAAGTATTGATTTTTGGTTTCGTAAGTCGAGAACTATATATCGAAGTTCGAGATTGTCTTTTCTTTTTCGTAAAGTCATTTGTTTACGCATCGATAAACATCCTGTCGAAAATAAAAAAAGAAAGCAGCGATCAATCACTGTATCGTCGATTCGATACTCGAGTTATCTTTAGCCTCAAAAAATTCGTTAATTAATCAAAACGACAAATAACGAACGAAGAGTCAATGAAAAAAAAAAAAAAAAAAAAAAAAACGATACAAAATTACGATGAGCAAAAAAAGAAAGTTTTCAGAACTTGCGCGACTCGTGGTTCCGCGATTATCGCCACATTTACCGCGTAAAACCGAACACCGCTGTATATATAAAATATACACAAACCCTTACGTTATTATCGAATCTAACTATCTCCAAAAAAAAAAAAAACAAAGAAAGCAATGAATTAATCTTCAATAATTTAAATGGTAAATCGTTGCAATTGGACCAACGCTATTGAGCACTGGGTAAAAAAAGGATTTTCCGAGAGAAAGGGTTTTTGTTTTTTTTCACGAGGATTGTGAGTTTAGATTAGCAGAGTAGTACCTTTCTCCCGTTTTTTTTTTTTTTTTTTTTTACTTCGGATAAAACCTCATCTACTACTCGGTTGTTAAAATCTTTTTTTTTGTTTCCTTATCGACGAGAGAGACGTTTAGCCGTGTTTCGATTGATGGCGTTGAGGCGAATGGCGTCATTTTCTTTTGTCGCTCCAATTTACAGATTACACTGCCACAGTATCGTAGGGTGTGAGGAGTCCCCCGTGATTGCTGTGGGGGGAGCTGGTTTGCCGCCCTGGGGCTTCGTTTCTGTAACAATTAATTTCATTATATTATCAACGGATTCTTCGGCTCGATTCGCGCAACGAATGATTCCGGGGCGGTGGGGACATTGTCTGGTTAGCATGGATTTTCTGTTTTTTTTTTTCGATCTCCGGACGCTGGTTCGTCAAGATGCGACTGCTTCGATCGGCGTTAAAAAAAATAAGAAAAATTAAACGACTCGGGCTTCAGCGTCGAATACGTTGTACAGAGTGCCCTTTTACTAAATTGTGCTTTTTTTTTTTTGCATCGATGCAATAATATATATCGTGATACTTGACGAGCCAAGCGTGCGTTTTTCGTGCGACAATACGGCAGCGGTAAGTAGCGTAATAATTTGATGGATGTGCCGAATTTAAGGACATTCTTCTTTTTTTTTTTTTTTTTTTTACGCTTTCGGGGTACACGATGATAATGAAAGAGGGGGCTATTCAGCGAGGGGAAGAAGATGGTCTTCGGCGGGATGAACAGCAGCAACGCCAGCACCAGCAGTCGAATGGTTATCAGCCAGTTAATGAATTCAACTTCTACACGCTACAATGATTTATTAATTACGAAATTATTATCTATTTTTTGTTTTAGTCAATAATACTCGATTAGTAACCGACTCACGCGCACTCACGCACACGCATACAAAGACGAATGATTCAAAACATTTAATCGCATGCAAGAATTACTCTCTCGTTCGATCTTTTTGTTTTATCGTTCGTAACGATGACGATGAAGATGATACGATGGACAACTTGGATTTTTTGATAAACCAACGGCATCTTCGTGCCAAACAGTGAAGGGAGACCCAATTATGAAAGCCCATTGGAGGGAACATTCCGACGATACGGTTTGATTGTCTCGACAAGAATAGAATTATCGAATTTTACATTTTACTGCTTTTTTCTCTGCTTTTACTGCAGAGATCAGTGCACTCTAAAAAAAAAAAATTAACGAAAATAATTTGCTATTCGGCTTTTATCGAAATGTCGGAAGGCACCCTATAGGATAAAGACGGTTAACTGACTTACGGCTTCCTGAGCAAAGAGTCATGGAACAATAAAAAAGTTTACGGTACATGTTAGACGGGTCTCTGAGGATAAAGATTTCGAGAAGCCATACGTTGAATTCACCGCTCGCGAGTTATCCAATTGAATCGACAAAACTTTTCTATTGGAAAACTAACGAACGGATTTTGGTTTCAAAATCAATGGCATTTCTTCCCGATATTAGAAAAGAGTGATACCGCTTGCATTGTAGGGGAGCGCAGGATAATACCGACGAAGCTAATTTTAAGGAAATTATCTGGTTACGCGCGTCAAAGCAAAATTATTAAATTGATTATTAACTTTTTTTCTGGTCGAAAAAAAATTTCTGTTTCGTAGATTCGATATGTTTTTTTTTTCTGTATAAGAATTGCGGCGCTTTGAAAGGTTTTCGTGTTGTAGATTACTTGCCGTGGAATTAATTATGGCGATGGAGTTTAATCGCACCGTTCACCAGACACTTGAGTCTCCATAAAAGTCAAAAGCTTTGATAGATAGCGTTTTTTTTATGGGAAAAACAAGACGGTAGTCGTAGAGTTATATCGGCAATAAGGTAATCACGTGACATTTGTGGATTGAGTTTCCATTTGGCAATATGTATTATTTTTCATAGATATGATTTAATATTTATTAATGTCTCGATAAATCAGATGTCTGTCTGTTGAAGAGAACTAACAGTTGCAGACGATGAATAATAGCGGCAACTACGCTATCCCCACCGTCTCTATAAATATTAAAAGACGTTTAGAAAAATATATACTAGATAACGGAAATTCCATTCACAAATTTTACATCATTACCTACTTATCGATGTTAGTCGTCGGCGACTGTTAGTTTTGAATTCCGCATAACATTTTTTTCATTCTACTCGCTGTGCCGACGGAACGATTATATATATTGAGAAGCGAAGTCAACGACTTCAACTCAGAGCTCGAAAAATGTTATATTTTATTTAATTAATCTAATTAAATAATAAAATTAGGTACTGTGAAAAAAACGTCGACTTCGCTTCTTAATATAAATGGTCGTTTCATCTTCTCAGCGAGAAGAGACAAAATGTATTTAAATCAACTGCTGCTGATATATAATAAGTTATTTATCAAAGTGTTGACTTTTTAATTACCCGTCGGCATAGTTTTTCCAAAGCCAAGATAAGTACCAAAAAAAATGCACCTTTCAAAGTCCGATAAAAATAGCGTTCGATCATTTTGAAGCGTAAAAGCGTTCGAGGATTAATTTTATCGAAACTTCGCTTTATAACTCAACTATCAACTTTTTTTTATCATGTGATCGGTAGATGCCAACGCTCCCATACGAATAAGTTACGGGAGTTGAAATTTGTAAATTATAAAAGAGATCTACGAAAAGAGTAGCTGCGTCGCATTCGTCGCCTCAAATCACTTGCCAAATGATCTATTTTCGTGTATAATACAAGTTTGGAAGACTTTGGGAAGAAATTTGTTGTTGTTGTTGTTTTTTCATTTTTTTTTTTCGTATTCGTGAAGTGATGAAAATTGTGGGAAAGGTATTTCAGGTATGAAATTGGCGAAACGACCTGACGCGACGGAAAGCTCTTGAAGAGTCGAATTCGTAACGCAACGTTAAATAAAAACGTTACGAAGCGTTTTTTTCGACTTGCAAAGCCCAAGGAGGCGCGTTGAATGTAATTTAAACGTCATTGAAAAAACCTCCTTGAATCCGAAAAAGACTTTCCCACACGCAAGCTACTGACCTCTCTATGAGTTTGCGCATCTCCTCGGTGGTCATGCCGTCCTTGCCGCGAGCATTGACTGAAATAGAAAAACACACGAACCGATTGACACAACGATAAACTACTACAGCGACGAACAACGTTAACAAAAAAACAATAAAAACGAAAACACAACATATAACATGCAATTTCGAAGCACAATAAAGATACAAAATGAATTTGTTAGCCAATTTGTTTCTTCGCGTTTCTCGGGCCTCTCGACGGGGTCCGCGGCGGACCGACAGACTCGTTTCCGACGTTTCCCCGAAAGAGAAAAATCCGAAACGAGTGACAATAAGAAAAAATTAACCGTCGACGATGTCCGATTAATCGGAGTCGTGAATCAACGCCGTCGGCGTTGCAGAATCGTCTACGACGCTCGACGTTTACAAGTCAAACATGCAATTTTACCGAAGCTATATTACAAAACCACACATAGAAAAAAGTTGTCAAAAATAATTTAGTTGTCTCCGATCTTTCCGTTTTCGAAGCTGTAAGGCACAAGAATAAACCAATTTTTCGTTGTTCCTAAACAGGAAAGCTGCAATAAACAGATAATCGTTAGCCAATCGTTTGCCAAGAATTTTCAGAACGGCGAGACGGACTGAAAAATAAATAAAAAAGAAATCGATTCGAGCTGTGGACACTGAGCGAGGAAAATCTTTTGTCTCTTCATTTTTTTTTTTTGTTTTTTTTCTACAAAAGTCTTCCTCCGAAATTTTCGATCTCTTTCTCTCTTAGGTACTGACCGCCGTAGTTACGATTCATCTGCAACTGATCGCGATCGCACTCCGCCTCGCTGATCTCGTTGCTTTCCTTGCTGTCGTTGAAACTCGAGTTGTTCTGATCGTGATTCCTGGGTGGGGGTGGTGGAGGTTCCGGCGAGCCGGACATCGGAAGATTGCGCGCCGATCCTACGCTGCGTCGGCCGACCGAGCCGCGAGATCCGTAATGATCGTAGGGAGCTCCGTATTGACCGTATTGGGATCCGTATTGATCTTCTTCGGGTGCGCAGTTTGCTGGGTCATCGTATTCCGGCGAGAAAACGTTCTGATTGCCACCCTGCGATGGAACTCGGGAGTATCGGCCGTTCTGTCGTGGCTGAGAAAAAGTTACGACAATGCATTAAAAATACATCGACGACTGGGATGATATCCATATATAATTGGCATCTTTTTTTCATTTTTTTACACAGACTGTAACTTTATAACGTCAAAATCATTATATAGCATTCATATTTATATATGCAGCTCGATGGCTCGGTAAATCAATTAATTACCTATAAAGTTAGAGACATACCATAGATTGAGATCCGGAGCGGCTATGAGCCGATGCATTGGTCGGATGACCAGCCGGCGGTCCCATGGTGCCGGAGTGTCCATTTCCGGGATGCGGGAAAGTTTGGAATTGCATAGCTTTAGTCGGATCCATTTCTTCGCGGAATCCAAGAAGATGGAATGTTGCGTACGGGCAGATCTCATCCTCCATACCTGAAATCACGATTATCGCGCCGGGTAGACACTGTTGCTGGATCACGAGTATATAGATTCGAACAAAATGAGATAAACAGTCAATAACTACCAAGAGACATTTTCTTTTTCAATGCATCTTTCAAAATTCGTTATTCGAGAAATTTCCTTGTTTCGTAATTTTTTTTTTTTTTTTTTTTTTTTTTTTTTATCCCGTGTTTAAGACACGTCATCGTGCTTACATGCCCCATGAGCTCTAATGTATATATTCGATGTAATTATCAATTGTGGATGTGTCAGTATAGTTTCAAGAATTTTTTTCCAACGCATACCTACCTCACGGGGATTCATTGCAAATTACGGTTTTATCGTTTATATTCGTAAATTATAAATACGCAGTATATCAGATGTGTTTATGTTCGAGGTGCGACTAACGATGAGGATGATTGTGTGAATTAGTTTTGTCGATATTTTAATAACAAAATAAAGAAATAAAAAGACCAAGAAAAAATATAGCGACTCGCATGCGAACGTGCAACATTAATATTGCCTTTTAAAATAACAACCGGCGAACTTGGAGAACTTACGACTCGTCGTGTTGTATCGGGGCTCCGATAGATGCCTAGTAGTACTTTTGAGAGGGTAAGGGAGGTACTTGCGTTTTTTCAGATTTTACTCGACTCACAGAAACTTTTGCGACAAATTATTGCAAAATTTGAAAGCGTTTCGATCGGCAAATATTGATTTTTGAAAAGTTTCTGGTATTTTTTTTTTTTTTTTTTTTTTTCGGTGATTATTTTAACTCGAGAAAAGAAGTGCGCCGAAGGATCTTTTTCTTTTTTTTTTTTTTCAAACTTTGTACACGACAAAAGTTTAGTTAGTAACAGCTTCGTTAGTTAATGTTTATGATACATATATTTACAAGCAGCAATCGTTCACATACGACTAATTTGTCAACTCTTTAGAGAAAATTCTAAACGAAATTTGTTCTTTTGAACCGATCCCCCCGGGGGATCATCATCACGAGGAGCATCACGATGTGAACACTCGTTTACCAACCTCTGTGCGGCAAGCCATCGGTACTCCCCATACGTGGCGGAGGCGGACACCTTCTGTTCGGTGCGCAGTGAGACAATTCCTCGTACATGTGCCTCCTGGGGTCCCACGTTGAGTGACTTCTAAACGAACCTGTTCCACCTGTCGAACATACGCTACACAACGACCGTCGCTAACCCGCTTGCGCTTATCAAGCCGTAAAATCCACCTTTTTTTTCCTTTTCCTCAAATCATCGATTTCCAGTAAATCGAAGACTTTTTGCAATCACTTTTTCTCACGATGAATCAACAACGAATGACAACGCGAAATCTAATCGAAAACTTGATGAGTCAACTGCGCTTATTCGGCAAATTGAATTTCACGTAAAAATATTTTCGGTGAGATTCGAAAGTCGGGCTGAAAATTTTACTAAATTTTGTCGATAGGACGGTACGCGTTTTTCGAGGAAACTTTTCATGGGGCAATAAAATTATGCTTTCGGATAAAAATGAGAAAATTATTACACTTGGCGATCTTTTCGCGCGCAGCAAATCTCCTCGATTGCGGGAAATTTTTACGAGACGATAATCTCGATCGTTGAAAAATTCTAATAAAACACTTGGTAGGCGCAACGCGGGTTGCCACGAAGCTCAACGAAACAAATCGAAATAGGCCAACGTACCATCGAGGTTTCCCGTGGTAATGACAAACGAGAAATAAAAGGGAAATTAAAAAATTTGCAAAGAAAATGTAAAAACCGGTGGCAAAGCACCTATAGCACTAATTTAATGTGAACATTTTGACGAGGAGAGTGTTAAATTATTGAATGTTTATGATGATGATGACGATGATGATGATAACGATAGAGATAGTGTCGAGAACTTTTGTCTTTCATGCCCTTTGGTTTTTTACTTATGATGTCGTGTCGTGTTTATCGAGGGACAGCAATGAGAATGGTGCACTACAGTCTACGATAGTATTGTCTCATTGAAATGAAAGTTATTCTCTCACAGTTACTTTTTTTCGAGACTCAATGCCTAATTTTTCATTTCCCGAATAAATACACCATCTCTCGAGTGTTCGTGTCATTATCGTACGTGAAACAAGAGTCGTGCGTGACGTTCACAAGGAAAATACGAAAATCTCGCATTACTCGAGTCACCAGTGAGCTCCGTTTGGGTTAAAGTTTAAAAAAAAAAATAAAAAAAAAAAATTTCGTGCCGATGCGACATCTATAGACGTTTAAGTAAAGAGTAGAATTGTTCATCTAGAGAAATCGGATTTGTTGGCAAGGGTGGCTTACTTATAACTGTACCTCGCTTGATACGATCACACGTGTTGTAGTTGGATCCCGGAACAGGCGGAAGTTTGCGATTGGGCGGTGCGATGTAGCCGAGTTCGTCGCGAAGATCCGGTCGGCGTTTGTCCAAAGTTGCGCCACCAACGCCGGTTTGCTGATACACCACATCATCTGTAACGAATAAACGCGACTCGAAGGATTCAGACAAAAGTCTCGACAGTCAATCATCCGTTCCGCTATCCGGACAAATTCTTTTTTTTTTATCACAGATCTTTCGCGAAACCTTAGTTCATGCGTTCTAAGAATCAATGCCGAAAAATCATCGCGTCACTTCGGCTCAACAATTGTTTATTTCGAGTAATCGATTTCTTCGAACGATTAACGCCGATACTTCACAAATATAATTCACAGAAGTTGACTCGAGTGAGACGACGCGTGGAAATTTTAGTTTTCACAGAGAATATCGGAAAAATTGATTTTTTGAGTGAAGTGAAAGACAACGATCTAAACTCTACAATGACTTACACGCAGTAGCAGTCGGAAAGATTGGAAAACTTTTCGATTTTCTACTAATATTTATTATGGAGCAATTTCTTTTTTTTTGTTTTTCTATTTCGAACAGATTAAAGCATAATCTTTCCGACTGCTCTCTCCGTCAGCTTAATATGAATATTATAAAAAAAAACAAAGTTTTTATACATTGTCCCTCGTAATATTTCTCGTCGGCTGATGAGATACCTCGCAGCCGCGTTTGTTCAGGGCCTCGAGTTCGTCTCGAAAGTGCGACGCAAATGACGACAATGCCGACTATAATAACGACGACCGTAGCACCGACCGGTACGACAACGTTAACGTCGAGCCAAGTCGGTAACCACGGGAAGAAACGTCTCACATCGGTGTTATCCGGTCCGCCAGTTTTTACGGGTGGTGCGATAGTACCTGTGTTACGCGCGCGCGGAAAGGGGGAAAAAAAGAAAAAAAACACAGATGAAAAATCGTTGTTTACAGACCTTTGTCTCCGGCACCGTGGCCCTTTCCTCGCAGAACGCAGATTACGATGACGGCAACGATTATAACGAGTAGCGCAGCCACGACCGGTACAACCAAATTCAAGTTAGCCATGAAAATTTTCATCGGATCTTCGTCGTTGCCACCACCGTTAACGTCCGGTAGTTCGCGAGCCGGCGCAATGGTGCCTGGAACACAAAAGTATTTCACGATGCTTCGTGCGTCAAACGAGACGATTTGAAAAAAAAAAAAAACTAATTCCCAGCCACCATTATGCACCGGCTAAACCGTAACGGCCGCGAACTACTTTACGCGGAAAGGAACCATTCTAACGGTTCGGTTCTTTTTTTTTTTCTTCCGAACGTCCGACTTACCCCCGGTTACGGTTAGAGTCGCGAATTCGTATTCAGCCACGGCAAAGCCTGCGTTATTGTGAGCGGTAACGCGAAGATGATACCAAGTTGCCGGATCGAGATCCATAACGACGAAATTTCCGGTTGGCTTGACGTTGTTCGATACTTGATTCCATTCTTGCTGATGTCTGCGACAGAATTGAGGAAAATAGCGTTAGTTACGAAATTTTCCAACTATTTTTTTATCATATTTTTCTGTTTTTTTTTTAACATCGGGCTATTAAAAGCATTTGCTACGGTTGCCGAGAAAAAGCTCCGATGGTAACCAATCGACGTTCCTATTTTCATCGAAACGATTGATCGTTCGATGAAAAGGAAATTAGGTCTTCATGCGTCTATCTAGTGACTCCAAAAACCTAATTTGCTTTTAGTTGTCATAGCAACCATTTCGGAAAAAATAGGGAAGCTGATTTGTTACCGACTGAGTCAATAATAAAAATTGTAATGGTATTTTTTTTATAATCGGTAAACTTTAGCGTCTAACGGAAATAGAATGTCACTGCGTTTTGCAATGGCAGCCAATTTACTTTATAGGCAAAAGGTTTAGTACCTTAGAAAAAATAGCATTACAGTTTTTGTTACCGACCGCGGTATTCCACATGTCTGTAAATCGCATGGATCAAGACGATGTGAAACATTTCCCATTCCATTCAACTTGCGCAAAGTCGTTAATAAAAATTGTAATACACTTTTTTCACGGATCTCGAAAATTTTGGAATGAATAAAAATTGATAGCATTATCATCTAACAGTTGCGTGAATGCTGACAATATGATTTTTCTTGACAGTTTAGACCCATCGAAAAAAATCGTTTACAGTTTTTATTACCGACCGAGCGCCAGTATAGCGTGGAAATTTCATCCAGCATTTAATTTCGAATAGTTCGTTCTCGTTTTATCGCTTTCATTCTCTTTCGCGTCGATTATAACGCGTTTTCTGTATTTCTCGTTCAGTCCAAAGAATTCACGCCGTCTCGAAGTTTCCAGCTCTTCATTTTCTTCTTACTTTTTCTTATTTTCGACGACAAAGTAGAGCATCGGGCAGCCACCGTCGGACCAGGCGCTCAGGTGAAGTGTTATGCTTTCGGTCGATACCTCGATGAATCTTGCTGCTTCCGGTATGATAGGCTTGGATCCTTTCGTGCGCGTGTTCAGTATGTCTGATGGATCGCCGGTGCCGATGCTGTGGAAAAAAAAGAAATACATTACAATCCAAAACAACGAAGCCACAAGTTGCCGATAAAAGCACAACGCGTTTTCTGCGAAGCCTGCGAAACCAGCATCTATACTCAAAACTTTCGCGTCGCAATGAAACTAGCGATACGATTTGTCGCAGAAAAATAAAATATAAAATCTTGACGATGAAATGAGGAACTTCGTCTTGCGACAAAAACTTACCCGTTGTAAGCGGTCACGTAAATCTGATACCTCGATCCGCACCAAAGATTCTCAAGTGTGTATTTTTGAGTGGTCGAGTTTATTTGCATTGTTTCCCAATCGCCGAATTCAGGTTTGTAGTGGATCGTATAGCCGTGAATCGGTGCGTTGTCGGTCATGTGAGGGCGGAGTTTCATCGTCAATGAATTCGTCGTCGTTGCGGTGAGGGTTACTTGCGGCGAGTGCGGAGGAGCTGCGAGATACCGGACAGAGATCGAGAGAGAGAGAGAAGAGATAGGGAGAGAGAAAAAAAAAACAAAAAAACAAAAAAGAACATTTCGTTAGATATCAACTTTTGGAGCACAAACTTGTTTCAGCGGTTTTCCGGTTCGCGGATACCTTTCGGGGGAGGAGAGGAGGGCTCGCCGCGTGTGCGCGGTTCACAGAGAACAAAAACAAAATTTTGAAAGAATGACGAAAGTTTCGACAAAACTTCGATTGTACGAATGACGTGGATGAATCGATGAAGGCGATCAAATTTTTCGTCGCGAAATAGCTTACGAAGTGCTCTAATAATAATGCATAGGTCGTCGACGAAAAATTTATAATTGAAAAGTTTTCTAGTGACTCGTTTTTGAGTTTTTCTTTTTGCGGCAAGCATAGAGAGCGTGAGGAATGAGAGGGATGGCGCCGCACAAACGATCGCTCTTCTTACCGTGTACGATTAATTGATGCGTCACCGTGTCGTGACCAAACGAATTTTCAACGTAACAAGAGTATTCTCCAGCGTCGGCGCGATCGACTTCTTTGATGAATAGAGAGCCCTCAGGCAATTGTCGGAGTCTGTCGGAGGGTTGGAGAGTCGCGTCACGAATCTTCCAGGTTACCTCGGGTGCCGGGACGCCTACGGCGAGACAGGGAAGTTTCACATCCTCTTTGTACGTCGCGGTGAATTTGTCGTCGAATGATGCGATCTTCGCGGGAACTGTGGAAACAAAAGAATCAATTAAAAATTCCATATTTCTCTCGACTTTTGTACAGATTAAAAAAAAAAGTGTGTGCTTAAGACCACACGATGGAAGTGAAACTTCTGAAGCCGAGATAGATAGCTATATATATCTGGGAATCGATACACGACTTTGTAAATTGATAAAATGCAGAAAAAGATTATGTAATCGATTTCCATATATATTTTCGTCTTTCGGTATTTCGGTATTTTCGGATTTTCGTTACACATCACCCGGATTTACTCTACCAGCGATTTTTACATACATGTATATTTTCGTCAGTCGGTAAAGTCCCAACGTAACGATTTTCATTACACATCGGTCGGTTTCACTCTACCAGCAATTTTTCCACATGGATGTCCTGTACCTCGCGTAAAGAAGTTTCACTTCAAAGAAAATTAATACTCGGATCGTTACCTCGAATATTGGGTGCAGATTTGGCAATTTTGGAAGCCTGTCCCTCGCCTATGTTCGTACTGGCGGTTACCCAAAATTCGTAAGTCAATTTCTTGTCCAATCCCGTGGCTTCGTAGGTCAATTGATTCGGTGGTACTTTGGCGCTGGTGGGTTCGACATTCTTCTCTGCTGGTTTCGTGTAAACGGTGTACTGCGATATAACGCCATTTGGCTGACTTGGTGGACGCCAAGAGATGAGAATCGATTCGGCAGACATAACGAGAGCCTTGACGGAGATGGGAGCCTCGGGTGCTGAAATAATGGATAATGGTAATTGGATCGATCAACGTTCACTTCCTTTTTATCACAGATTTCATGATAACTTTCTTTTTTATCGCTACTCACCGTCCTGTTCGGTTTGACAATGAATTGCTGCGGATTTTACTCCATCGCCACCGGTTGTGAATGCCAATACTTGCATACTGTAGTTTGTGTATTTCTTCAATCCGTGCAAAATCGTCTCGCTGGAGGCTGAGATCTTCGTGTCCTTTGAGTTCTCGTCGTACCAGGATTCGGATGGTCCGTAAATCACCTACAAATAAAGACAAAGTTTCAACTAAATGTTTTCCGCGATGTATTAACGCGACTTGTTTTTCGATGATCCGAAGCAACAGAATTTATAACAAAAAAAAAATGTATATCCATGTAATCGTAATTCACCCAAATTTACATCTAAATATCATGTGACAAAACTTCGTCAGTAACCAAAACTGTAATCTTAACAGCTTCGGACACTCGGATAGAGTTAATGAAAAGTATTGGAAGTATTCGAAGTCCTTCTGTAAGTTTTCTTCACATTTTTTTTTACAATTTTTTCTTGATATCCAAATTGTTTGAAGTTTGGATGGTAAAGTCTTTATCTCGTTAGACAAGAATCCCATTCGTGGAGTTTATTTATTTTTATTTGTAAATAAACTTCGTAAATAAAAAAAATGATAACTATTATTAGATTTATATTTAATTCTTTATTATTAATTTATTTGGAACAAATAAATAATTTTAAAAAATTACCTTGTAACCAGTAATGACGCCATTGGCAGCTTGAAGAGGGGGAGATACCCAGGAAACTCTGATAGTCTGAGAAGTAAGAGTCGTGCAGGTGGTGTCGTGCGGTGGTTGTTCCGGTACGCCTTCGGCAGTGTGTTGTTTCTTCTCTTCGCTCATAGGACCGGAGCCAACTTTGTTGAATGCCTGAACAACGACGCTGTACTGTGTGTATGTCTTCAGATTCATGATTTGCAGATGATGTTCCTTTCCGTCTTCCTTCGAGAATTCAACGGTCTCAAACATGTAGGGCTTCTCGGATGATGATAGTCTGTAGCCGACGTAGTAGCCGAGGATCTCGCCGTTCCAGTCTTCGCGTGGGGGAGGTTTCCACGTGACCTATAAAATCAGCCATTCGTTAGTATGCATTTATCACAAAAAGAAAACAAAAAAAAAGTTCTCCGTTAAATTTTAATCTTATGGACATTTCGCAGGCGCTTTGCATCTCGAAGTTTTACTGCGTCAGCCGCAATTGTAGTGTTCGCAATTGTTTCTCGATACGCACCTTGAGAGTATGTTGATCGAGCGCATCGACGCGTACGGAGCTCGGAGGACCGGACGGTGCTTCTTCGGCGGTAATGATGGTAACGGTGTCTGATGGATCGGAAGTTCCAATTTCGTTTTCGGCAACGATGCGCAAGTGATAAGTCGTAGCGGGTCGGAGATTGAAAACACCAGCGACGTTTTGCTGAGATCCAGGAACGAGTACGCGGTCGATGTCGCTTTCCCACGAACCCTTACTGATCTTATACTCGATTACGTAACGTTTGATCGGACTGTTACCGTCGTAAGGCGCGGCCCACGAGAGCTGAACGGAACGGCCGGATTTGTCGAGTACCTTAAGACCGTAGGGAATCTCGGGAACCTCTGTGAATGAGAGAAAATAATAAGTATATATATTTGTTAACGGTTACTATGATTTTTTGTCATCGCAAAACTTTGACTCACCTTGGACAATCATGTTGATGCTTGTGTCGTCGCTGCCAAAGGCGTTGGTCGCTACGCAAGTAAAGAGTGCAGAGTCGCTTCGTTCGGTTCGCTTGATGCTTAAATCGGCCAGTACTCCGTTAGCGAGAATTTCTTCGCGGATTGTGTAACGAGAATCGCTCTTCGGGTCGAGACGTTTGTTGTTCATGTTCCACAAGATTCCAATTGGCTTCTCACCCTGTGCCTCGCATTGCAATACCGCCGGTTCGCCGCGACGCGCTGTCTGGTTACGCAATTTGATCTCAAAGTGCGGCGGAGCTGCGAACAATCGTCGAATTATTAATACAAGACAAGTGGAGCAAGAAAACGCTTTTCATCGATTCTTACGATGAAAACATGTTTAGCGAAGCTTTTAAATGTGAAACTTCTCCAAAAAGAGTTACACGACAGCGTAAACATAAATAAAATGGACTTTTACTCGAGGAAAGGATCAAAATTCTTTATCAAATTCAGTTGGCGGCAAACGAAGTCTATTGATAAATAATCAAAATGTAATCTGAACGGTAAAATTATTATTGGAAAGTTATCCAAATGCGTTTATTCTCAAAAGAAATAGTGCGAAAATCGAAATAAACTAACGAAATCCAGAATAAAAGTCGTGAATCCCTTGAATGATGGAAATGGACCGATTAATTCGACCTAAAAATTCTGAATACAGAAATTTAAGAAGCTATATCTGGTGTTCTCATCGCAGATTAGCGAAAGGAATATAAAAGAGTAACAGATATAAATTATAAATTGACTCATAATAATGCAGTAAATCAATGTTTAGGTCTGATATTAAGCGATACGGGGGATTACGACGTAACGGATTCTTTTGAAAGATTAGTAAAAAAAAATGCACAGTATCCTTATAAGCGTCACAGCTATTCTTTAAATCGAATAAAAAAATCATAATACCCGAAAAAGCGTTGCGGCCTTTCCGAGGGCCAATATTTTAGAATTTTAGAATTCTATTTTGGATGTAATATCTTAGCTGACAAAAAGGAACTCATTACAACGTGTCTATTCTATTCTTAATAAAATCCCAATGCCGCCGCGATGTTTTCACGAATTATTTTTTTTTCTCCACGTTATTTTTTAAATAGAAAATTTGGATCTCGTACCTTGAACGGAGATGAGAATAACAGCAGAGAGACCGGAACCAATTCCATTGACCGCTTCGCAAAGATAATAACCCTCGTTGGTCTTTTGAATGTTATTGATCGATAGAGTGCCATCTTCGACGCTTATGTCAGGATTGTTGAGTTTCAAGTCGGTGTAATCGCCCGGAGTGTCCCCTGCGAAAATGAGTTAAAAGCATTTAATTACAACGACGTCATTACAGAAGTTGCGGATGGTAAAAAAAAAAAAAATTCTTAAAAAAATCCTTCATTACTGACACCACTCGAGAAATCGTTCGGATACTCGAATTCTGTTAAATCCGTAGAGAAGATATCGAGCGAAATTAAGCGTCAAAGTGAATTCAGATTCGAGATTCGTTCGATATAAATTAAACGAGAAATTGGTTACATACCAGCAGCCCTCTTCCACGTGACCTGAGGCTTGGGAAATCCGTCGGCTTTACACTCGACGCGAGCGTCCGAGCCTTGAGCGAATGCTTTGTCGGTGGGCTCCAGGATCCAGCGAGGAGGCACTGTTGCAGAGTAAATTGAGTTACTTTTTGCCCGCGCGCTCCCGGGTCCTAGTTGGGAAAATTGCTATCGAGAGCGAGTCATGCCTGCGCTCATCCGAGAGCCGTGCTACCAATAATTTCACGCCTCCAAGGAAAGAAATTACAAAGTAGATACGGCCCTCGGATTGTTCGATCCTCTAGCCGTTCGTCAATTCGAAGTATCGATTGCGTTTATTCAATTACATTCGTCGAGCGAGCGAATTTATTTGCAAAATAAAACAACTTTCAGCGTCGCCTGTATCGACATTTTAATTTAATAGATTTTCCATATTGCAGGAGAATAATTTACAGACGATGTAGTGAGATATTTTTATAATTTCAACGCTGTTTCACTATTCATTAATTTTGATATATTTATTTTTAATTTTTTTCGACGACGGCTTGACGATCGTGGCACAGTTTGCTCGTGTCGCTTGTCGCATGCGCATACAAAGCGTGTTTTGACTCTCGCTAAATTATAACTACCGGCATGCAAGAGAGAGTTACAGAGATAGAAAATCGGAAGAGTCAATCAACGAGTACCCGAGACAAATCGAGGTGATCGTTGATTTAAAAGAGTTTATATTTTCAATTAATAATCGTATGCCTAAAGCACAGATGGGAATTAAAGCTCGATAAGCTCGGAAGGAGCCTCACGTGCGATTGACTCAAATTCATTTTATTATCCTTGCTTCAAGGAGACATGTAAGACGATCAAACGAAAACTTTTATGAAAGCCTAAACGTTATTAAATGTTTATTTACTATTTAAGCAATTTTTTTTTTTCCCCCACAAAAAAGAATCGGAACATCTTCCACAATTTTCGGATAATGTAAAAAAATGGCGATTCAATTTCAACAAATTGTTGAAAGAGTTCCGAATTTTTTGAAAATAATGTCTTGAGAAAAAATTAAAAATGGAACACAACCTACAATTCCGGAATTTTGTAATATTTTTTTTCGAAAGCCATAACGAATAGTCAATAGTTGGTGATTTTCTTTTAATCGATGAAAAAATTAAAAGCTTAATTTCGTTATTAAAACATTGAATCAGCAAAAATAATTTTATATGATTAAGAAATTACATATTCGAAGAAATGTCGATACAAACCCAATAGATTGATATAGATATCTGATTGTTTTTTTTTTTTTTCATAAATATCTGAAAATTAAGATTTTGTGAGATTGTTGTCCAATTGTTTCTTAGAACGTTAGTCGTTTGCATCTTTGAAGCAAGGCGAATATTCACGTATACTCTCGATAGCACACTCGGTGCCACATGCACCACACCACAATAAATTCAATTGTTATTCTTCACCCAGTGGCAATAATTAAAAAAAATAAAATAAAAACAAATAATAAGCATGCAAACTATTTATCGTTTACGACAGGTATCTACGAAACGAAAAGATGAGACGTGTGAGGGGTTTTTTGGAGGGTATAAAAAAATGGTCGGGTTTATGGGCGTTTGAGGGTATTTTGGTGATAGGCTTTTGGGAAGAAGAGTCAATGGGCCAATTTTCGTTTATTCGTGGATTTAATTTAACGGCGAGGAAGTGGAGGCGAGGTGAATCGACTCCGCGAATATCTATATTTTTTTTTTTAATTCTTTTCATTACGACGAAAAACGCAAGAAGCCTAACAGTTTTACTTATTCTTTCCGATAAGTGACACAGAACATCATCTACGATTTCTTTTTTTTTTCCAAATCCAACAACCCTTTTCGTATGTGGTAATGGAAAAAAAATAGCGGTAACGGCAGAACCGAGCGTGAGAAAAGGAGAACACGATCGGCTAATCGGGGCAATTTGGCGCTATCCAATCGCAGAGAAAATTGCTTGGCAAGAACGATCGATACGTGAGAAGTACGACAACATCTTGACCCGAAGCAGCTCCTCATTTTATCCAATACCTACAAGAATAACGCTTGGACTACAGCCGGGACAGACGGACGATAAATTATGAGTTTCGTAAACTCGATTTTTTCTGTATTTTTTTTTCAGAACAAGTAATTAAAAAAAAAACTCAATATCTCATGAAAATTTTAAAAATTTGTTAAGATACTTTGTAGACGCAACGTCAACATTTTTCTGTCTTCAGGAAAATTCCTAATTTCCGCAGTAACTACAACGATATCTAATTTTCGGATTACTTCGTTATATTCCGAGTTGCTTTTATGGCAAATAATTCTACACGATTTGTTTTTTAATGAATTGGAACAGAAGATACGGCGGTGAAATGAAACGAGAGCGAGTACTTTATAACAACTAAACCAGATAATGAGGTATCTCATTCGGAGAATAGAAACAGATAAATCTAACGAGACAAAGTAGTCTCCGATGAACGGATGGCGGACTAATTAGCAGCGCGAAACGATGAGAGAGAGTGAGAGTCGCACCGGGGTTTTGTGAGAGGCAAAACGAACGATACAATAATGTATGTATAAGTATATATGGTTTATATATGCGTATGATAGCTACACGCTTCAGGCATAGGAGTGACAGACAGACGTTTTACGGGTGGCGAGAAAGGGTTTGGGTTTTGCTCGGTTATACATAAGCGTAGTTATATATGCTTCTCGCAACGCCGTGTACTATACATTGTATGTCTGTGTGGTATGCACTGACGGATGCATAGGCGGTTGGTATATACGAAAAAATATAGTAAAGTACAGAGTATAGTTTACGAGAGATAGAGGTAAAGAGAGAAGAGCGAAAGAGTCGGTCCCGTAGACGCTTTATTACATCCAGCACCGGTATAAAAGGCGAGGGGTGACTTTCTCGGGTGTCGAGCTGACGGATGTGCTGAGGGATGTTTTTTTTTTTTTTTTTTTTTTTTTTTTTTTTTTTTCAAGCATCAGCATGGTAGCAGCCAGTCAGTCAGCCAAACACGGTCTCAGCTTCAATTATAAGTTTACGGATATATTTATAATATTTTGCCATTTTTTTTATAGATTAACAGTTCCAGAAAGCTCAGCGTCGCGACTTTCACGGTATTTTTTTTCTTTTTTCGATTTTTTTTTGTTTTGTTTTGGCGACGCCGTTAATGTGCTCTGTTGCTACATATCAGGCGTTTTTACCAGTAAACACGACGATGCATCAAGCGCTCACCAAAAAGCACATTACGATTCACAATATTTCGAACTCATTTCCTGCGATCTTTTTTTTTTCACCACGGCATCCCCTTTTTTTTCAATCATTTTTTTAAATATGATTTACAAGACTCATTCGCGATGTTGCAAAAAAAAATTCACTCTTATTGCGATGGTTGTTTTTTTTGTATACGTGTGCGTGCGAATGTGTGTAGCGCGAGAGGTGGAAGTAATACGCTATATGTTCGTGTGATAACCCTGGAAAAGTGGATTTCTTTTTTTACACCTCGAGGGTCTGAGGTACCTGAATTCTACGTCATTGCGATACTTTGACGAAAATCAATATTCGAAAAATTTGATTTAATTATCTGGTTGATTAACGAAGCAAAGATAAATCTGAAAGAACAAATCGATTAAGAAATGTAAGAATTTCTTGAAACCGTCGTTTTTTTTTTAATTAAGGTTTTAATTTTTTTGTTGTTGTGTAATCGATGTTCACCATTGACTATCACATACTTTTAGATTTTACTTTAAAAAAAAAATGTATTTAAAGATATTGTAATCGATATTTTTTTTACTCGAAATTAATTTTTTCGATTGAAATTTCAAGACAACGCATTACTCTCATCTCCGGCTACGGTTTGTCTCGTTATGTTTGTATATGTTTTTGTTAACTGCAAATAATCGCCCTAACCGTGAACGCGCAATGTTGCCTCGTGGTAAGCGGAACCCGAAGGATTTTTAGCGACGCAAGCGTAAGTTCCGGCGTGTCGTGGTGTGGCCGGCTCGATGAGCAGTATACTCGTTCGTGGACCGAGCTTTCCGATGCTGTGTTCCAAAAGGGGTGGTATCGTCTTGCCGTCCAGTGTCCAGGTGATCTTTATCGGCAAATCACCAACCGGTACCATACACGCTAACTGCGCTGCCTGACCGGCATAGATCGGCCGTTCGCCAAAATCGAATGGACTGATCCTTGGCAAGACTGCAATTATCGGAATTTCATGCAAATCTTGATGCACCCATATTCTATTATGTTACTTATTCTTTTCGTATTTTCTTCCTCCTTTTTTTTTATATCTTCCATTTGAAATTTTTGTTTTTCGAATCTTTGGTTCGCTCTTCTTTTATTCTTTGTTAACTTTCATTACCATTGCTGCGATCATTCCCTCTTGATATCTCCGTTGAATCGTTTTCGCATTTACTCCAGAAACGGGGAAAGGAGTCAACAGAGCAGATAAAGGAAATAAGGATCGTTTGGTTCGCGAACTCGTGGCTTCGAATGTACATATCGGTGGCCACGAAGCGAAATCCACGTGAACCAGCAACGAGTTACAATCGTTTAATGCTTTGAAGCAAATTTAATTTTTGCTATACGCAAAGCAACTTGAATTGCTGAAACTCTATACTCCAGGATTTTTTTTTTTTTCGAATCGCTGATTAACGAATATGAGTTCCAAATTCAGAAATTCTAAATCTGCGATCTCCGATCAACTTCAGTAACGAGTTTCATGCTGTTGATTCCCTATTCGAATTTTTCGGTCGGTGATGTTGTAATCGCAATATCTCCAATTTTTTACGGTTTACGGTTAAGATTCGGGGTTAACATTTGTGAATTTCGAAGAAATAAGTGGATGGAAAGACCACTGTATTTCAAAGGGTTAAAGAACGACGATCTGCTTAATACTCATGCAAGGGATGTTGTTTTCAATTTCTTTTTCCTGATCTAATTTCGATCGGAAAAAGAGAAATAGGAGGCAACATCCCTTGCCAAGGGCCTTAAAAATCGTAATTTCATTACGACTTGTCATGGACCTAACTACGTGTATGATTTCAGCTGATAGGGACGTAGTCACGTACTTACGGCTTCAATAACAAAAAATATAAAAAAAAAAAACAATTAAACGACTGAGACGATGCGAACAGTTATATCAGACGAACACACAAACTTCGAAGTACTTTCTCATACAATAATGATTTGTACTAATAATATCCACAACAGCAACAGTGAGTGAAGCGGTCGAAGAGATTTCGCTTTGTCTTTTTTATTTTAATAATTTTTTACGCAGGGATGCATCATCAGCAAAAAATCCAATAATTACTTTTTTACGATATGAGAGATAGCGGATATTATCTACCTACTGCCTAATCATTGTCAACACGAATAAATCAATATGAATTCTCATTATAAGATTTTTTTTGTTGCTTGCATTCTCTTGAATTTTTTTTTTTTTTTTTTTAATTATAGTGTACCGTTGACTTTGAGATGCGCGCTGTGTCTCGCGCGACCAGCCGGATTGTCGGCAACGCAGGCATATTCCCCGGCGTGTTCGCCTCTCACAGCCGGTATCGTGAGTGCCGATACTCTGTCGCCCAACGACGTGATACGCACACCGTCGCCTACTTCTAAATGACGTCCAGCAAACAACCACTTGAGCGACAACGGTGCGTCGCCTTTAACAACCGCGCAATGTACGATTATCAGGTCCCCGGAGTTCGTCTCCTCGAATGAAAAAGGCTGAAGATGTGGCGCGACTGCGGAAATGCATAAAAAATGTGCCGAGTGACAATCGCTCGATATTGGAAAGAACCGATCGAATTATTTCTCGAATAAGACAATCCGATGTATTGAAGAAGAATGGCGACGAAAGCTTCTCATTGGATTGGATTTTTCTGTGTACTATGTATCTTCCCTGATTTTGAAAATGTCCTTACAATCGTCGAGGAAATTGACCCGATAGAAAAAGGAACGGGCGGAGGTCTAAACTCATCATTAACGAAAAAGAATTAAGCTGGAAAACAAACTTCTACGAAAGTAAATATCAATTGCAAAATAGAAAAAAAAAAAGTGTGTTCAACGAATAAATGACTGTCGCATGAGTCGATAATATCGAATTCATCGTGGAGGATATTTTGTATTTTTTTTTTTTTTATGATCACACCATTGACTACAAGATCGGCCGAGAGTTCGTGTCTTCCGGCAAGATTTTCGGCAATGCAAGTGTAAATGCCGGCGTGGGAGGCCTGGACCGATCCTATGCTGAGTATAGCGCCGCGTCCGCCGAGATCCAATATCGCTATTCCCGAGTGTGGCGATATTCCGTGACCGTTCAAGGTCCAACGAAGCTTGAGGGGAGAATCACCCTCGATAACTGCGCACGGTACCGTTACTACTTGACCGGAGTTCAAGGGTTCCTCACCGAACGCGAATGGCAACAATTTCGGTGTTACTGCAAATGGTAAAACACAGTGGGGAACACCGCATCATGTGAGAATCTCAAAAACTAAAGGTCTTTCAGTTTCCTTCGAACTTTCTAGTCTACTTTTCGTCATAAAAAAAAAGATCCTTTGCGGCATTTTAGTTGTATTTTTCCCCAATTGTCATTTCTCGTCGCTAAACTCGCTAAAAAGATTCGGCTAAATATCTCTATTTATATGTATAAACAAGAGCTTTGGGTAATGGATGTCCATCTGCGCTCAGTGACTGAGACTCCAGTCACTCGCAGTCACTTGCAGACACTCCAGTCAGTCGCAATCACTTGCAGACCCTCAATGACGCTCCTTTCACTTGCAGACACTCACAGACACTTACAAATGCTCATGGAAACGCGCAGTCTCTCACAGTCGCTGACATACGCTTACAAACGCTCAGGAAGACTCAAAGCGCTCTTACAGGCATTAACAGACACTCACCCTTCACTAGTGTAAGTCCCCATTCAATCCCTCGTCTACCACGAGGTCATTATAAGTCCCTTTCGGGACTCCTTTATTAATTCGCTGGTTATTCTAAGTCCCCATTGAAGCATCTCGCCAGAACTTACATCATTACGCGTAGTTTTTGGAGACCTTCCTGCAAACCCTTTTTATTAAGTTCTTTGGAGGTTTTCGTGATGAGTTTTAAGGAGAGACTCAGAAAAAAGCGATGGAATTTCTAAACTATCAATAATATGAGCAGAACGGCGAAGTTCAACATAAGATCGTTAATATTAGTTAATATCAGTTTCAACGATTTATAATCCCTGAGATGCGAGGGCCCAACGCGCCATTATGCATATAAACGAAAGTTCCGGAAAATGTTTTCCTGTCTCCCTTCATATATATCACTCTTAGGCACTCGCAGACGCTTGCATATACTCTCATAGACACTCATAGACACGCACTCTGCATTATATCCTTCCGATGCCCCGACCTGAGTCTGATTAGTTTCCTTCGAGACCTTTAGAGAACTTGGCTTTCAGATCAGATTGGTCAATAATTTGGAAAGATCAGTAATAGATGTTCCATTTTGATATTAGATTCAGTGATCTACAGTTTCTCAGACGTATTTTCGAATAAATGGAACATATGTTGCAACGATTGCGATGACAATCGGATGGCAAGACATGGCAACGATGGTATGAATTTCCTAAAAAAGTCTCGAGCTCTTTCGCCTTCATCTTCTTTTTCTTCTCGATGATTCAATTTCCTTTTCCTCGGTAAATAATTCCCGTCCGTTTTGAAGCGCAAAATGTTGTGCGTTTAAATGAAAGCCGGCAAAGCTTGGATGGCGAAAGGTCGGGGTTGGGAAATGATAGGGGTGATGAATGATAACGGTTCAACAAAAAAGGGGTGATAATTGGATCAGGAAATCAGGAAACGATGAACCCATTGAGTCGTCTTAATCGATTACAGCAATCCTTGACGATTTATGAATTTGAAGGGTACCGTTGACGTCGAGAATAGCCGAGTGCGATGCCGATCCAGCGGCGTTCGAAGCAACGCACGTGTATTCTCCTGCGTGTCTCGCAGCTACCGCATCGATCGTCAATTGTTTGACCCGTTTACCAGAATCGGTGATCAGCACGTCCATGCGATCGACTTCGATGGGACGCGAGTCGAACATCCATGTGATTTCCAGTGGAAAGTCACCCTTACTCACGGCGCACTGTATCGATGCCAAGTCACCGGCGTTAACGGGCTCATCGCCGAAGCTCAGCGGCAAAATCTGCGGAGCGACTGCGGTAGACCAGTTTGGAAGGAAATAAAAGAAGGCTTTTGGTGAAAAAAAAGATCGTGAAGTTTGTGAAAATGGAGAGAAAAATAAATATACAAATAATTCGTGAAAAATAATTCGATCAATCCGATCGCACTTTCTGCGGCTAAATAAAAGATCAATGGTTCGGTAAAAAATAAAGGATTACTTGACGCACATCTCATCGTTTCGACCCTTCATAGCCCCCTGTCCTGTCGCATACTTATTCGCAGGTCAAACGATGCAAGTAGTAAAGAAAATCGTTGTAAAATCGAATAGAATTATCTATTTATCTACCGTTGACCGATAGGATTGCCGATCGTGTCGTAGACCCGGCCACGTTGCTAGCTTCACAACTGTATTCTCCTGCGTGACGCGCGGTAACCGCATCGATGCTCAGCAACGATATCATTCTGCCGGTCTTGGTGATCGTCACGTCCGGATGGGATTGATGAGTTATCGGTAAACCGTTGAGATTCCAACGAATCTCGAGGGGCGAGTCGCCCTTCAGAACGCTACACATCGCGGATACCTGCTCCCCCCAATTTGCCGGCTCTTCGCCAATCGAAAAAGGCGCTATTTGCGGCGCGACTGGAAAGTACATCGGTAAACGACGAAAGCGTTGCAAATCAGTCGATGGATGTTCACGATTTTTTGTAGACACGAGAATGATATTCAATAGAGGAATAATTTTCAATGCCGATTTCTTCCTAACGTACGCGATTGGGCTGAAACCTGATCGGTTCAAATTTGCAATGAAAATTGTACAATGGGATATAGCGACTGAGGATTCGTTTGTATTGGTAGGACTTCCGGGGAGGGATCTGCTGGTTGAGTCTTAAGGCGATGTGAAACAACCGTCCGCCTGTTCCGGACCCGATCGGTAACGTAAACTATAATCATCTCTTTCCCAAAGGTGCTGAAACTATCAGACAATATTTGATTTGTCACTGACGACTTTCGGCACCCTTGAAGAAAGATCGTTACTTTACCGATCGAGTGATAATGTCACATTGCCTGAAAACTCAATAAATCGAAAGAAAATAATGAAAAATATCAACTGCACTTCGAAGGCTGCTAAACTACTGCAAGATGAAGAAAACAGAAAACTACGTTGAGCTCCACTACGACGAGGGCGGTTGTTCTTTTTTTTTTTTCTTCTAATACCGTTAACGGAAAGTTCAGCGCTGTGACTCGTGGCTCCCGCCCTGTTCGACACGGTACAAGTATATTCGCCGCTGTGTCTCGCGGCAACGGAGTCGATCGCCAGCGTGCTATGACGTCTGCCACCGGTTACCGTGATGTCCGAACGATGAGCCGACAATGGCTCGCCGTTGAAGGCCCACGCAATGTCCAACGGTAAATCGCCCTTCGATATCGAGCATATCAGCGTTACCGCCTCCCCGGAATTCGATGGTTCGTCACCAAACGCGAACGGTAGTATCTGCGGGATAACTGAGAACGTGGCGTAACGTACGTTGCGCTATCGGAAGTCTACATCGATGTCAAAAAAATTTAATCACTCCAACCGATCCTATCCTAAGTTAAAGGGTGAATTTCACCCCCTAACCGTCTCCTAAACGTTCTCAAGAGATTTTTAATAATTGCTCCAAATCGCGGTTCACCTATCGCCTGACTTTCGCCCGGATTCGCTGGGAATGGGAAACATAGCTGATGGATCAAGGAATCGTTTGATCTGTATGCAAAACAACAAATACAATCATATCGTGAATAAATCAATGCCAGTGTCCATGTCGTGCAGATACGAACGCGCGCGTTAGAAAGCTAACGAAAGAAAAATAAGTAGTGAATTAAAAAACATAGTGAAACGAGAAGACAAATATATATTGGCACATGTGCTGTGCGTTTACAAAAATAATCACCGTTCACGGAAAGATCGGCCGAATGACTGACGTTCCCTGCACGATTGGTCGCTATGCACGTGTACTCGCCCGCGTGTCTCGCAGCGACAGATTCTATGCTGATGATGCTCATGTGTTTACTGACTTTCGTCACGATAATATCGGGATTGTTGCTAAGATTAATCGGCTCTCCGTTAAATCGCCATACTATCTTTACCGGGGAATCCCCTTTCACTATAGCACAGGTTGCCGACACCATGTCGCCTGAGTTTGCCGGACCATCACTGATCGCGAAGGGCGCTATCTGCGGCGGTACTATAACGATAAGGAAAACCATGCGGGTAATGAAATATTTTTCAACATTGGTTTGTCCTGTTCACCATCGTCAGTTTCTTCTCTTGGAGAAGCGAGTTTAGGTAAAAAAAATCGTACTTTAATTTTTTCTGGGCGAAAAAAAATAAAAATCGTATAAAAAAATTACCATCGAGCGTAAGGATTTTTGATCGTGTAAAAAGTCCCTACGGTCCAATATGAAAAATCGTAGAAAGATTTTTATTTTTCATATATTTTTTTTATTAAAAAATTATTGAGACCCGTCGACGATTTTTTTATATTCGGACTGGTGGATCTTATTAAACAATCGGAATACCCTTACAACCGACGGTAAGAGATTTTTGTACAACTTTTATTTTTTTTTTTTTCATAGAAAGACTTAAAATACGTTATTTTTCTTGTTGATATCGATGGACCCTCTCGTAAAAGAGACATGGCGAACGCGAATTCACCTATTTTCGAAACTTCGAAAAATGCAATGCACCTATGAAATTTCAATCGAATGTAAAAAAAAAGATCAACGACCTTCTCTACCGTGTTGCCGCGATGACTATCTCCGCGACTTTGGAAGGATTAATTGTGGAAATAAATGTGGAGATTGAGGGAGTCTCATGGTTAAAAAAATAGACACTAAGTAAAGGATGGAATGATTTGAGGGAGAGAAACGTTGTACCGTTAACCGCCAAGGGTGCCGAATAGCTCGTTCCACCAGCAGCGTTGCTTGCGGTACACGTGTACTCGCCGGCGTGGCTGGCGCTCACGGCTTCAATGGTAAGAAGACTGACGCGTTTGCTCGTTACAACATTTACGTCCGGATAGTTATGATTTATTGGTTCGCCATTCAATGCCCACTCGATATCCATTGGATGATCTCCTTTGATCACGGTGCACGTTGCCGTTACCGTGTCGCCCCAATTAGCGGGTTCCTCGCCCATGTCGAATGGCGCGATCTGAGGAGCAACTGCGATTGCGAGGAGAACATAATTCATTTTTTTCTCAAAGTAAAAATCAACGAATCGCCCATTTATATTTTTTGCTGCAGTCCCTGACTCGCCAAAGATCGCATTCGGGCGAATTTCGACTTTTTGACGATATATGACTATACGGCGAACACGATACCTCGAAATCCCAAGGGAGTAGAATTTTCAGTGTCACGTCCGAGGCGGTGGTAATGTTTTCTTTTGAGGATTTTACCCGTTGGAAAATCATGCAAGGATAATGCAAAAGCCATAAAAGTGTAAATAAAAATTCAACAGTTCTCAAGATAGTTTGGAACATAGATAAATAAGAAACGAAGCGATATTTCTTGTTTGTTCTGATGGTTATACTTTGTAAGCAATGCGACACGAGGATATAGCCAAATTGGGGGATTTTTTTTTTTTTTTTTCGCGAGGGCACATACCGTTGACTATTAACATAGCCGATTGGCTCATTGTTCCGGCTCCGTTGGTCGCCACGCAAGTGAACTCTCCTGCGTGCTTCGCCGCTACCGATTCTATGCTGATAACACTCATGTGTCTACTTATTTTCGATATCGATATATCACGATTTTCGTAACCTATCGGATAGCCGTTGTGCTTCCAATTGATCTTCATTGGGAAATCGCCTTTAACGACTGTACACATCGCGGATACTGGATCACCCGAATTAGCCGGACCGTCGCTGAACGTAAATGCCGCGATCAACGGAGCGACTATAATATAGAATATTAAAAAAAAATGTTTATGCAAATAAACCGCTTGGATTCGACATTCGTATTTAAATCGAAGATCTTCATTGATGAACACGAGTTTTCGATGTTTTTTTATTCTACGCAGCATCCTCCGCGAAACATCGATATACCTTTGTTAGAAACGTCCTGAAGAAGATAAAATTCGAAAGGCAGAAGGTTTTAGTAGGGTAGATGTACTTTTTGTGACCATTTTCACTCGAAACTGCGAATTGTTGATTACCCACATTTCAATCTCAATTTTTCAAAGTATTTATATGAATATATGGAATAACCGGTCGTCTACTTAAATTGTATTCAAAGTTCTGTACTTTCGAACATAGGGGCCAAAAGTGGACCGAAAATGGCCACATCGGTACTTTTACCTAATTAATTTTTTTTTGTTTAGTTCCGGAAACATGGATGACAAGGATGGGCGAATAAATATTGATAGGAATATGCGAGGACACGTCGTCTCTTCGAATCGCTTCTACCAGCTATTAGGAAATTATTTAAAAAAAAACGTAAAGTTCTGTATCGGTGTAAAATGTACCGTTGATTGCAAGGGTCGAAGAATAACTCGTGCCTCCAGCGGCGTTGCTAGCCGTACACGTGTATTCTCCAGCGTGATTCGCGTTCACGCCATCGATCGTTAATATGTTAACGCGTCTGCTGGTACTCACTATCGTTATATCGGGATAGTCGCGCGATATCGGTTCGCCGTTTTTTGCCCATTGAATGTCAATGGGATAATCGCCCTTCAGAACTGTACAAGCTGCGGTGACGGTATCTCCCCAATTCGAAGGTTTATCGCCAAAATCAAAAGGTGCGATCTCGGGAGCAACTGAATCGCAAAAATCGACAATCGGTAACCTTTTTATTTTTTACGTATCCAAAAAAGTTAATTTTCGAAGGTAAGACAACATATAGACGACCATTTGTGATAATATCTTCCAAAATGCTGCTTCCTGTTCTATGGGAAGAAAATCAAAGAATCTTATTTTTTGACTTCCGTCAAAGGATTCGAACCTTTTGCTTTCGCGTTGCTTAGCAAAGAATGCAAAAAAAATGTTTTAAGCAATGCGCACTTTGCGGCGATTTTTAATCTCGTCTGATAATCCGGATCCGCGAGACTTCAGTTTAACTTTGTTACGAATGCCCGTGAGAAAATAAAAATCGGTAGGCGGAAAGTTGTATTAGGGATCTTTTTTTTTATAGCCGATTTCCGTATTTTATTTTTGGTTTAAATGAATTTACAAGGAAGAAATGGGCGAAAAAATATTGACAGGAATAGATGAGGACACGTCGTCTCTTCCATTCGTTTTTACGGACTACTGGCAGTAATTAAAAAAAATATATGTAAAGTTCTATATCGGTGTAAAGTGTACCGTTGATCGCAAGGGTCGAGGAATAGCTCGTGCCTCCAGCTGCGTTACTAGCCGTACACGTGTATTCACCAGCGTGACTCGCAGTCACACCGTCGATCGTTAATAAACTGACGCGTCTGCTTGTGCTGACAATTGTTATGTCCTGATAGTCGCGCGATATTGGTTCGCCGTTTAGTGCCCATTGGATATCGATGGGATAGTCGCCCTTCAGAACTGTACACGGTGCCGTCACCGTATCTCCCCAATTTGAAGGTTTATCGCCAAAATCAAAAGGCGCGATCTCGGGAGCAACTGGATAACGAAATACGCGGATAGAAGACAATAACGACATTTCTGATTAAAACGGCTTTGATTCACCTCATCCCCGCTTTTTTTTATTTGCTTTTTGGGAACAGGAAAACTTTACGAAAGAACGAAAAACTCGGTAAACTTGAAGCTATTTAAGTTTTTTCGTTGTTCACCGTTAACTGCCAAAGATGCCGAATAGCTCGTTCCTCCAGCGGCGTTGCTCGCCGTACAGGTGTACTCCCCAGCGTGACGAGCCGCCACAGCCTCGATAGTCAATACCTTATTTCTTTTGCTTGTACTTCCTATACTTATGTCGGGATAATTGTGAGATATCGGTTCGCCGTTCAAAGACCACTCAATCTCGATGGGATAGTCTCCTTTGATCACCGTGCATCCAGTCGATACTGTTTCACCCCAATTGGCTGGTTCCTCGCCAAATGTGAACGGCGCTATACCCGGAGCGACTGTAGGATTTTTTTTTATTTTCAATGTTCAAACGAGTTTCTAATGGACGTTCGTAAAAAAAAAAAAAATCGCCGCTTTCCTGAATTGTACAAATTTTTCTCTGTCGAGAGTCAATACTAGTCACCCCTACTCGATGGGTTTGGGATCGGGAGACGCATAGGAATGGTCATCAAAAAAATATAAATAAAAATAAATAATAATAAATAATATAATATATTATAATAATGTTATAATATATAATATTATTATTATTTATTATTATTTTTACTAATAATTAATAATTGTAATAAACTAAGTATTAAAAAAATTGTGTGATCGATGAGAAAAAGTCTCCCTCTGTCGTTTCGTAGATCAATCCCGCGTGCAATACAAAAAAGACGGGGAGAAAAAATGGTCATTGCATTTTTGTTGGATTTTCGTAAATGGCTTTACCATTAACAACGAGAGATGCTGTATAACTCGTTCCACCGGCGGAATTGCTCGCGGTACAAGTGTATTCGCCGGCATGACGAGCGGCGACTGCATCGATCGTGAGTACGCTAACGCGTTTGCTTGTCGCGACAACAGTGATGTCCGGATAATTGTGCGATATTGGTTCGCCGTTGACGGCCCACTGTACATCGATAGGATAGTCGCCTTTGATAATCGTGCATGTTGCCGTCACGGTATCCCCCCAATTCGCGGGTTCGTCGCCCATTACGAACGGCGATATCTGAGGAGCGACTGGACAATTTTCGCATTTGCTAATTACATCGATTCGACAATCTATGGGTTTTTTTTTTTTTTTCAAAGGGTTGTTTTGGAACGGGAAAATGGAAAAATCGTTTCGTAGACCCTACTAATGTTTTCTTCCGAGCAATTAATAAAAAAGATAAGTTGTAGTTGCTGAAAAAAAAAACGGCGTGATTCAGTAAAGTACCATTGACTATTAGAGATGCCGAATAGCTGGTACCACCGGCAGAGTTGCTCGCGCTGCAGGTGTATTCACCGGCGTGTCTCGCTGTCACACCGTCGATCGTTAGCAAGCTGACGCTCTTTCCCGTGCCGACACTTACGTCGGGATAATTGATACCGATCGGTTCACCGTTCAGTGACCATTCGATCGAAATCGGACGATCGCCTTTGATCACAGTGCACGTTGCCGTTACCGTATCACCCCAATTAGCGGGCTCGTCGCCCATAACGAAGGGAGTTATCTGCGGGGCAACTGCGTCGCGATAAAATAATTAATACTCGTAAAAAATAATTTTTTTTTTCACCACGAGCCCCAAAATTTCGGGGAAAGTGAATCGTGGAAAAGCGACGATGGGATGGATGGGACGGATAGGATCGTTTCGTAGATGAACCCAATAAAAAAAAAATAAAAAAAAAACAAGTGAATGCAGAAGACTTTAAACGAAAAGAAATTGTGATGGATTTTGTCAATCGGGATCTACCGTTCACTGCCAAATATGCCGAATAGCTCGTTCCACCGGCAGCGTTGCTGGCCGTACAGGTGTATTCTCCGGCATGACGAGCCGACACCGCGTCGATAGTCAGGACGCTCACGCGTTTACTTGAACTACTGATCGTTACGTCTGGATAATCGTGAGACAAAGGCTCTCCATTGAGAGCCCACGCGATATCTATGGGAAAATCGCCTTTCGATACTGCGCAGGTAACGGCTACACCGTCTCCCGAATTGGCTGGTTCTTCGCCAATAACGAACGGTACGATTTGGGGTGCAACTATGGAAATTTCAAAATTACGAAGAAAAAAATTATTTTCTAAAGAAAGAAGAAAAAAAAACATCGCATTTGAAAAATGGTGTGTTGATAAAAAAATTATAATCGAATAGCTGAATAGCCGAAGTATTTTTGACAATACTTCAGTTGCAGTTTTCAATTTTTTTAATACGATCGTAATTTTCTTTAGATTTTTACTCGTTAATCGGAATTTACGTATTTTTGACAACAATTTTGTTTATTCCTTGTGATTCAGTAGGATTATTCGAATAATCTATCGACTGTAAACGACATTCTGTACTGAAACTGACGTGACATTTTTTTTGTTTTCAGGGCGACGCTGAAATCCTCGCCGCGAACTAAAAGGAGTTTTATGAACGATCGACTAAACGAATCAAAGGCCGGGACTGGAGATTACTCAGCGAAACCTTAATTTTAGGCATTTCATCTCTGGGATATGTAGAGTTCTTTTCAAACGATTCAAACGCTGCGAAGACATATAACGAACCGATAAAATCGTTTCAAAGTCAAACGAATTACACCCCTCCCTGTCGATCAGGTGTATACTACGAATATATTTTAGATTATATATCTGCAAATTTATGTCATATCAAATATATAAAAAATTATATAAAAACTCCAAATATCATATATTTAGAATATATTTTTTATGTCTTCGTTTTTTTCCATATGGGGAAAGTTAAGGAATTGTTGGAATGTAAAAAAATCGTTTCGCAGATAACCTGACGCGTTCGATATATTTTTGCGTTAAACAAAAAAAGAACATCATTGACGATTGTGCGATGCTGAATGGGTACCATTTACTGCTAATGATGCTGAATAACTCGTTCCTCCGGCTGCATTGCTCGCCGAACAGGTGTACTCCCCGGCGTGACGAGCAGCCACAGCGTCGATAGTCAACACGCTCACCCGTTTGGTCGATGTGCTTATCGTTATGTCTGGATAATCGTGAGATATCGGTTCACCGTTCAGTGACCATTCTATGTCTATCGGAAAGTCACCCTTAAAAACTGTGCATGTCGCCGTGACCGCTTCGCCCCAATTAGCCGGCTCGTCGCCCATCTCGAATGGCACGATTTGAGGCGCAACTGCGATGAGGGGATAAACATTGGATTAATCTTTAACGCGTGTATATCACTTGGGGAAAGATTGCAATCACGATTAGTGGCTTCGTTGGATGAGTATTGATAATTTTCGATTTGTGTCGCTCGGCCCTATCGTCGAATCAGATATTCAAAGATTGAGTGTCGAAAAAAGAAGCGCCAGTTAACTACTTCATAGTGCTCTGCATACGATAAAGTTAGCGTGTGTTACGGAAGTCTGCCGGTTTATTCTTCGAAAATATATCTCCCATATATCGGATGTATTGGTTGTGTATATCAAATACATTATATAAAAATTAATAGTATATGATATACGATATATGATATACGATATACGATATACGATATACGATATACGATATACGATATACGATATACGATATACGATATACGATATACGATATACGATATACGATATACGATATACGATATACGATATACGATATACGATATACGATATACGATATATTGTGACAAAAAGCTCTATATCTTGTATTCTCAGTATATACTGCATTTCAATGAGGGATTGCCTAATGAAGAGGGATCAGAAGGGAGTATTTCGTTCCGTAGATGACCTGACATCCGAAAAACTTGATCTCAGTACCATTAACTGCTAGAGATGCTGAAAAGCTCGTTCCTCCAGCAGTGTTGCTCGCCGCGCAAGTGTACTCTCCCGCGTGATGTGCCGTTACAGCATCGATGGTCAGAAAACTAACGCGCTTTCGCGGCTCTATCGTAATGTCGGGAGAATTTCGAGATATCGGTTGGCCGTTGAGGGACCACTCTATGTCGATCGGTAAATCGCCCTTGAAAACTGTACAAGTCGCCGTAACTGCATCGCCCCAATTAGCCGGTTCCTCGCTTATCACGAACGGCGCGATTTGAGGGGCAACTGCGAGGAACGCAAAGACATTCAATTAATTTTTATCGTTTGTATCGATAGCGGAAAAAAACATCCCGGACACGATTCGTGAATCCAATGGTCGAGATCGGTATCTTTTTTTTCTGCATCATCTATTCTGTGTCGCTCGGCCCTATAATAAAATTCTTCTGAGTTCCTCACTTCTAAAAATCCCGTAAAATTTTATCATAATTTATAAATCACATAAAAAAAATTAAAATAACGATAGAAATTGTTACATAATGTAAATTTGTTATTCGTACGATTCGAATTGTGTATAGGTGCATACAAAGGGGAGTATTTCGTTTCGTAGATGACCTCTCATATTCGGAAATATCTTATCTCGGTACCGTTCACTGCCAGAGATGCGGAAAAGCTCGTTCCTCCAGCAGCGTTGCTCGCCGCGCAAGTGTACTCTCCCGCATGTTGAGCGGTTACAGCATCGATAGTCATAAGACTAAAGCGCTTTCGCGGCTCTATCGTAATGCCGGGATAATTTCGCGATATCGGTTGACCGTTCAAGGACCACTCTATGTCGATCGGTAAATCGCCCTTGAAAACTGTACAAGTCGCCGTAACTGCATCGCCCCAATTAGCCGGTTCCTCACTTATCACGAAAGGCGCGATTTGAGGGGCAACTGCGAGAAACGCAAAGACATTCAATTAATTTTTCGAAAAAAATAATTCCGGACACGATTCGTGAATCCAATGATCGAGATCGGTATCTTTTTTTTCTGCAATCATCTATTCTGTGTCGCTCGGCCCTATAATAAAATTCATTTGGGTTCCTCACTTCTAAAAATCCCGTAAAATTTTATCATAATTTGTAAATCACATTAAAAAATTAAAATAACGATGGAAATTGTTACATAATACAAATTTGTTATTCGTACGATTTGAATTGTGTATAGGTGCATACAAAGGGGAGTTTTTCGTTTCGTAGATGACCTCTCATATCCGGAAAAATCTTATCTCGGTACCGTTTACTGCCAGAGATGCGGAAAAGCTCGTTCCTCCAGCAGCGTTGCTCGCCGCGCAAGTGTACTCTCCCGCATGTTGAGCGGTTACAGCATCGATAGTCAGAAGACTAACGCGTTTGCTAGGCGCTATCGTTATATCGGGATAATTTCGTGATATCGGTTGACCGTTCAAGGACCACTCAATGTCGATCGGTAAATCACCCTTGAAAACTGTACAAGTCGCCGTGACCGCATCGCCCCAATTAGCCGGTTCGTCGCCCATTACGAATGGCACGATTTGAGGCGCAACTACGAATAAAGGATTCATATGTTTGATTCATCATTGACGCATATTGTATCACTTCCGGAAAGATTACGATCGTAATTTATGATTTTTGAAAAAAAATTATTTTGCATTTTCTGTTTATGTCACTCGGCCCTATCATCGATTTTTTTCTACTCATTTTTCGCTTTTCGATTTCGATTTTTTATCATTTTTTATTATCGATTTTTTTCTACTCATTTTTCGCTTTTCGAAATTCCTGCTAAATTTTACCACCAGTCATCGATTTTATCGCTATCTAATGGAGGACAGCCTGATGAAAGAGGATTAGAAGGGAATATTTCGTTTCGTAGATAACCCGTTTATCCGAAAAAAAATGCTCTCTCAATACCATTAACTGCCAGAGATGATGAAAAGCTCGTTCCCCCGGCAGCATTGCTCGCTGCGCAAGTGTACTCCCCCGCGTGCCGAGCCGTTACGGCATCAATAGTCAGAAGACTAACTCGTTTGCTGGACGCTATCGTTATATCGGGATTATTTCGAGATATCGGTTGACCGTTGAGGGACCATTCAATATCGATCGGTAAGTCACCCTTAAATACCGAACACGTAGCCGTCACGCCTTCTCCCCAATTTGCTGGCTCATCGCCAAGTTCGAAGGGAGCGATTTGAGGAGCGACTGCAAACGCATCCAGTCGAATTATTATCAATTTAAAAAAAAAAAGAATAATTTTTCATCAGCGTAATTAATTTTACAATGAAATCGGGTCGATTGCCGATTTTCGAGTCGTTCTTCCTCGCAGGATCGTTCTAATAATTGAAGGAACAGGAAAAACACCCGAGGATTGCGGGGGAAAGAAAAAAGATAAACGAATGTAAAGTGAGGGTTTCCGGAAGACATTTTACCGTTGACCGCTAGCGTCGCCGTTTGGCTCGTCGCACCGGCGAGATTGGACGCCGAACAAGTGTACTCTCCGGCGTGTATCGCCGCTACCGATTCGATCGTCAGGATACTGTTCTTTCGACTTGTCGCAACGATGTTAATGTCGCTACGCGTACGACGAATCGGCTCGCCGTTCAGAGCCCAAGATATCTCGATCGGTAGATCACCCTTCAGTACCGAACAACTGACCGTTATCGATTCGCCCGAACTCACCGGATCGTCGGACATAGTGAATGGAGCTATTTGCGGCGCGACTGCAAATGTCGAATATTAATTTTTCGGTAATTATTATTTGCGTTAACAAAGCCGATTTTCGATACGCGGCTCTCATCTCGCGAAATCGGCAAGAAAACCGGTTGCGGAGTCGCTACAGCTCGCGGGAATTACTCTTTGGAGAAATGAAGAAGGAAGAAAGGGGTAAGGAACAAACTTGAAAAAATGATAATGCGATCGTTTCGGGGAGACGAACGGGAAAATTACCGTTGACCGCTAGAGTCGCCGAATGGCTAGTACCCCCGGCAATGTTCGACGCCGTGCATGTATACTCTCCGGCGTGACTGGCCGCTACCGATTCGATGCTCAGGATACTATTCTTTCTCGTTGTCGACAGAACATTAATGTCATCACGCTCCCGTCGTATCGGCACTCCATTGAGCGCCCAAGAGATTTCGATCGGTAAATCACCTTTGAGTACCGAACAAGTAACACTGATGGACTCGCCGGAACTCACCGGACCCTCGGCAATTGCGAATGGTGCGATTTGCGGAGCGACTGTAAAATGTTGCCATTTTTGCTCGATACCGATTTTTTTTTTGCATGTCAAGAAATTGTGAATCACAGTAAAGGATAACGAAGATGCGCCATCCTACCAAATAACCTCGAAAAAATTCTCCTATCGTCAGAACTCATCGCTCTTCGCAGTCGATTTTTGTGAAGATCGAGGAATGGAACGTTGTTACGGACAGGTTTTCGTTTTGGTCTATGGAAATGTATACGAAACGGTTTATGTCGAATTTTGAGAACAAGAAATCGGTTGCCAAATGATAAAAAAATAAAATACTTGATTGGGAGAAATGATGAATAATTGGATAGGTTTTTGTGTAAAGATTGCTAATTCGAAAAAAAAGGAAAGAAAAGTAACTCGCAAAAAGAATGTATGCAAAGGAAAGCTTGCTTGGTGCCAACGTGAAAAATGAATTTGTATCTCCCGGGTACCGTTGACCGTAAGTTCAGCGGAATAGCTCGTAGCTCCTGCAGCATTGGATGCAACGCACGTATATTCTCCCGCGTGACTCGGACTCGCAGAATCAATGGAGATGAAACTGTTTCTCTTGGTTGTTGTTATAGAGATCGATGGATTATTCGTATCGATTGCAATGCCGTTCAGTGCCCACGTTATTTCCAACGGTGCGTCACCGCTCACGAGGGTACAAACTCCCGATACGGATTCTCCCCAATTCACCGCTTTGTCTGCCATTTTGAAAGGAGCGATCCGCGGGGGAACTGTCGTGTTATCGAAAAAAAGGCAACGAAACTAATAATTAGAAGAACACGTTAAGACGATTTTTAAAATCGTTGAAAATCGTGAGTTGCCGATCATTTTAATCGCTAATCGATATATCGAAGTTTAAACCGATCTAAAATCTTTTTTTATCGGGATATCACTTTATAGTTGAAATATTAAGAATTATCTTTTTATACGGAAATCGGTATTGAAAACAAAATTAACTGATGACTTGTTAATCGATGAAGGACCTGATGTGAATTGACGGGGAAATTCTTCGCTCGTAGTCATTCCTGAAAGATTCCGAACTAAATTTTCGAAATTCATGCGTCACGCCCAACACCCGGGAGTTGATGAATCAATATATAGCATTATAATATATCGATGGCGAAGAATCGAAAGAGCGTGATCGGTATATTTGACACGTGGCCTATCGTCCATTTGATTCTTAGCCGTCGATGCGTGCTGTGCAAGGATGTGCTTTCTTTTCGCTCGAAATAAGTTTAGTAAACGTTTGTGCAACTTTCGCAACGTGTGTGCCATGGAATCGGTAAAAATCGGTGGTAAAAGTAAAAATCAATGCATCGAAGGCGCACGAAAATTTTTCGAATCGGCATGCAAACCGTTGCCAGCCAATCCAGCCAGCGTTACCGATAACGTGAATTGTGTTATCACAAATAACGATAAAGAGAAAAAGTAAAGAAAATCAAATAAATATTTATTGAACGACGCTGAAAAATCAGCGTACCATTGACCGACAAATCGGCCGCGTGTTCGGCAGTACCGGCAGAGTTACTCGCACTGCAAGAATAAACACCCGCGTGACGCGCCGCTACGGAATCGATGGTCAGCGTGCTGGCGCGCTTGCCGTTGCTCTGTATGACGATGTCCCGATGGTAAGGATCGCCCGGATCGGCGCTCACGACGATCGGACGATCGTTCAACGACCAAACGATTTCCACGGGAAGATCGCCCTTTATAACGGCGCACTGAACGGTCGCCATGTCACCGGCGTTCGCCGCCTCGTCGCCAAACGTAAACGGGGCTATCTGTGGCGCTACTGTAATTTTTTTTATTCGAAAGCTTCGATTTGAGTGACGATCGGTATTAAAAAAAAATAGAGAAATAACACAAAATATTCGTCGTAGTTGCCGAGTCTGCTGAGGGACGGGTAATAAAAAAAAAGAAACATTATCTGCGTTGAACCTGCGTAGACGAAGGTAAAAAATGTATAGGTCTCAATTAGGAATCTTTCCTACGGGAAGCCGATTGATAAGCGGGATAAAGGATATCGAGCGTTTGTTTTCTTTTTTTTTTTTTCTCAAGAATAAATACTGATGAATTAATTGTCTCGTCGAGGCTGACACACTCTCAAACATCAAATTGTTGACGACAACGGCGGAGACTTGCATTATACTACACGGACAATAATAGTTTTTTTTTTTTTTTTGTTGCCTTTTTTTTTTCTAATCAATATACGAACGTTGATTATTTCGAGATACGGGGATGCAGACAATCTCGTAATTCCTGCGCGATCAGCGTGCACTGAACTTCACCATCGCAGATCGTTCCCTATCGTCATCGGCACATTTTTTTTTTGTTTCATTAAAAAAGAAAAACTCATTTTTTTTTTTTTTTTCATTCCATTGAACTCGGAACAACTAATTGCTCGGGATGGACTTGCGACGATGACGAGAGGACCGGATAACGATGGCAAGGCGATTAGAGTTTCAAATTGGAAAGAAAAGAATAAATGAAGAAAAAGAAAATGCAATCGATATATCGATCAATGGAAGAATTTGAATAACTGCGAACTACCATTGACAACGAGAAGTGCCGTGTGACTGTGAGATCCTGCGCCGTTAGACGCCGTACACTTGTATCTCCCTGCGTGCCTTGCAGATACGCTGTCGATGCTCAAGAAGCTGACCCTCTTATTATTATTAACGATCGTAACGTCGCCGTTACCGTAGTCGATCAATGGCACGTCATTGAAGCTCCACGTGAGATTAACCGGTAGATCGCCTTTGATTATCGTGCAGGATACGGACAACATTTCGCCCGAGTTTAGGGGATCGTCACCGAATGAGAACTGAAGGACCTGCGGCGCGACTGCGTAGACAATTTTTGTTCGCATAAGCATTCACGATATTAGGGCCGAGCGACTGGCATTTTAATCGTTAGAGCGAATCTCTCCGAAACACAAGATCACCATCGATCTTTTAACCGATTTTTTTCTTTTTTTTTTTTATGGATGGACTTTTTATATTTTTCGATGAAAGTAGGAAAGTGATGAAAGTGGAGCTCCTCCTATGCTATAAACCATTATTTCATCTCTATGCTATATATATATATCTGATGAAAAAAAAAAAATAACGAGATTAACGATTTATTTCTCATCAACCTAAACGTCTCGAGAGAGGGATTTCGTGCGTGCAGCAAGCTGGCGTAATAAAAAAAAAAAGATGTAAACATTAAAATAATTACTTTATCGTGAATCGGATGAAAAAAATATATATGTTTGAAGTTGCGATGTGAATAAAACATATGGAATATGAAGAAAATAAAGAAAAGCGGTCACTTCAGTTCCGGGCAGTGAGTCAGAGATTTAAGAGAGGAGGATAAAGAAACGCGAACCGTTTACTGTGAGGAGTGTCGAGTAGGAGGACGTTCCCGCCGCGTTCTCGGCTGTGCAAACGTAATCCCCCGCGTGTCTCGCGGTGATGACCGATATCATTAGCATGCTAACGCGATCGGCAACCTTCTTCGCTATCACACCGGACGAACCACCCATCTCGACGCCAGGATAGCTCCATCTTATCGTCAGTGGCAAGTCACCGGTCGGCACGATGCACTGAAGATTCGCGAACTCACCGGCGTTCATTGGCAGCTTCGTGAACGCAAACTCTTGTACAGTGGGTGGCACTGAAGTTTTTTTTATTTCACGCGTGTATAACCCTCGCATTTCGTACCGTGTGTCCGTTATCAGTAATATTATTTCATTCAATTAACTGCGACATTTTTATCATAAGATGAATATGCTATCGAGCAACAAATGCGTCGTTGTTCGACAAATTGCGTACCGACCGCGCAATCCGCGAACTGATTTTTTTTTTTAATTTTTTCTCAGATTTCAATAGATTTAGGTAAAGGCGAGTAAAACAAAGAGAAATTGTAAATGATTGTAACTGCAGTTTGTTGTTTAAAAATCTTGTTGAATCGATAGATAAAAATGTTGAATTATATTCAATGTGTCTATACTTCGTAGAAAATTTGAAATCTATACTTCTGTATGAGAAAAAAATTCATTAAATAAACAATAAATACGTAATTTAGTGTCATATATTTCTTTTTCTTTGATGATATTTTGTTCATTAGCGAAGAACGCGGTAACAAGGAGGAACTTTGCCGATCGATGGTGAAAATGTAAAAGAAAAGAAAAACTTCAAACGAGACACACGGTAAACGGCGATAGTGAAAGTGGTTCGATCCACTCGTACCGTCGATCAACATCGCCACGCGAGTTACTCTCACGTGTGTATGTGGATGTGCGCAACAATAATTAATGTATAGGAAACATCAAAGGGCCATAAACGCGTCACGAACCCACGGAGTTTGCGAAACGCGGGGTACGGTGTGTTGTTGAGCGTTGAATATATCGAATACTCCAAAGCCTTCGAGACTCGAGATGAAGTTTCTTGTGATCTCGGGTTACCGTACCGTAGCGTAGGCTGACTCGGCCCGCAGATAAGGCGGATGGGAGAAGACGAGAATAAAGGCAGACGGAACGGAGAACGGGCGCAGGCGGCAGGTGTGCCGAGATTCAGGAACACCTGCCGCCTCGCAACGCAGCGCGCGGATACGCGTTTCGAGACTTTGCGAACCGAAACTCACCCTACCGTCGATCAACGCGATAATGTAACCGACGACGATCAATCGTAGCGAATTGCTGTAATAAAAATTCTTACGCTAACAAAATATCGACAATCGCATAGAACATCATAAATTTTCGTGGCCTGAAAAATCTGAAAGAAAGTTACGGTTACGGTAAATGAATTATCAACGAGATGAGTAGCGAATTGTTGTCGTTGTAACAGTTAAAAGAGAAATATGTTTATCGCGACGTAAGACCGGATGTCTTTGACGCCATTCGGTCGCATCCGTTCGTCAAAAAAGTTATTCATTATCCTTGAGTTTTCGTTCTGCAGCACGCAACTACTTCCTCCCATTTATCTTCGTTCTCTTGTTCCGTACAAAGTACGACTTTTTTTCTTTTTCTTTTTTAACCAGAATCTTCGCGCGTCGGCCGTATGGTCCGGAAGTGAAACATCAGCGCTGCGAAGTACGGGGGGCTCTTCCAATAATAAATATCAGTTCGTGTTGATAATTTGTGAAATTCGCTCGTCATCCGTCGAGAAACATTGAATGAACTCTGGTAAGAAAGACGTCTCGATACGACGAGAGATCGTCGCTCGTGTTTATTACCGCGTAGGCGAACAATGGAAGGCAAACCGGTGCCATGTAATGCGAGTGATAAATGTCGCGTTAGATGCGACTGCACGACACAATACAACAGGACGCTAACGAGGATCAAATCTTTGCGATAAATCATTTTAAATCAAGTTGTTCCTTTTTTTTAATCTTCAAAACTCCGATTGCGTAATCGGACGTTATTAAATCTTCACGTTGCGGTTCAGCGATGTAGCAGAGTTCATTAATGTTTTTTTTTTATCGAATTGAATACTTTATTAAGAGAGTAGAATCGTAACGACAGAACTTACCCATTACTTGAACTTCGAGGGTTCCTCTAGCGCTGTATCCCTGTGCATTGCGCGCAACGCAAGTGTAAGTTGCCTGATCGCTGTGACGTTCGACGTTCTCGATGATGAGGGTTCCGTTGGGGAATACTTTCTGTTTTCTGTTGATCGGAAGAACTCGGGTGTCGCGTTCCCAGACGATGCTTTCGATGGGATATCCAGCTACCGGACAGGTCACGCGAAGAGTCTCACCAGCGACGATAGCTTTCTTATCCATATGACGAATGAACGGCAAACCGTAGACGTTGAGACGAGCTGAATGTTCGGCGGCTCCGACCTGAAGAAATCAAATTCGTGTCATTGGTGCGAGGAATCGACTATCAGTTTTGTTTTGGGAAAATAATTCAATGACTAATCGTTCAAACGACGTTGAAGGTGCAGATAAAGATTAACCGATCGCTGTTGATTTGATAACTTTCCGTTTATACTCTATCGTTGACGCTATTTTTATTTTTTAATCGAATTAAGGGAAGCGCCAGAACATCGCTCGATTCTTCTTCTCGCGATTAGTCGTCTTCGCGTTTGTCTAATATTAATAATATCGTTCTTTTCACGGCGAACATTTGAAAACTAAACGGTAAATGATCGTAAAATTTCTTCAGACTGTTCGTATATTCCCTCTCCAGCGTATGTTCGTTTTGCTCACTGTTATCTACTTATCAAATGCATTACGACGAAATCGTCAAAATTTCAAAACGGATCAGTCAATATTTCGGGATGGTAAAATGAATTTAAATTTCACAGAATGTTCAATAATATGGCGAATGATTTGAATGGCAAGTTTGAAGAAATAAAAAAAAATAATAAAAATCCAATCCAACAATCGAAACACATTTCGATTTGGATGCTCGATTAAGCGTTCGGAATAAGCGGATTATCATCGCTTGATAACGTCGTTCTTAGCGATTTGTAACGCGAGTTTAAAAGTCTTTTTTTTTACCTTCGATGCGGCGATACACTTGTACAATCCTCCGTCGTTGGTGTGAATACTAGAAATGTTGAGATGGGAAACGACATCACCGTTGACCTTGACGTACTGCCCAACTTGAAGTCTTTCCGTGTTCGATAGTCGTTTTCCGTCGAGTTCCCAGGCAATTTCGGGAGTGGGGTTGCCGCTTGCGATACAGTTCAGGAAGACACTGGGTCCCGGCTGAAGAGTCTCCTCGGCGAACGCCTGTTTGATCTGCGGCGGCTCAACTGTCGATATCGGTTAATGTCCGTTAGTATCGGCCTATGATACTGCTGCGGCGAGTCACTTAAAGTACACAGCAGCAACCTGTCGCTGCGCTATGCTTCGGCCCCATTATTTTCACACCCACTCGGCTTCATTCTTTGCAAGTTTCCAGCCGCTACGAGAATACAGCCCACGCGAGAATACTGTATTGTAACGCTCACCGATATAATTCCGCGAACTTTCACAAAGCTATTTTTCCTTTTTTTTTTTTTTTTTTTTTTCAAATAAAAAAGTTCGTGACTACGGCGTAGCGTTACGATAAATAAATTTCAATATCGAAAAAAATGTATATTTTTTCGTAAATACATTTATTTGCGTTTCAATTGTTCGACTTTAAGAAGCTATGAGGCTTTTGACTCCTTTAATCGGTTCAGTGAATGCAGAATATCAGTTTTCTTAATCTGTATGGTAATCATAAGGTAAATGTCTCCATGCGCTTCGGTGTTTTCTCTATCGACCACTTTGACCGTAAAGTTTGTTTATTTACTTTTGTCGCCGTTGAAAATGCCATATCTCCGTCAGGTCGATTTTATAGGGATCGGGAATGGGGACATTTACCTTAATACTATAAGACGATCTATATTTCGTTATTGCTAATGATGTATCAAGTAACTCACATCGTCCTCCGAGTTTCAATTCCGCAGTGGCTTGAGCGCTTTCCTGATCATTTCTAACGAAACATTGATACATTCCTTTGTCCTCTTTCTTGACGCTCTCGATTCTCAGCACCGGATCCTCAAGTCCCAGAGGTTTTCCATCCTTGAGCCATGAAATAGTTTTGATGGGATTTCCACGAACGATGCAAGTGAAAGTAGCTGGTCTTCCGAAGTCGACGGTCTGAGTTCTCGGTTCGATTTCGGCTGCCAGGGGTGCGGTTACGGTAAGTACGGTTTCCACGCTCTCGCCACCGACGGAGTTGTTGACGATGCAAAGATATTTTCCAGAATCTTCTACTCGGGCCTCGCGAATAATCAGAGTTCCGCTCACTTGACGCACGCGCTCGTTAAGCTGAACCGGTTGTCTCCTCGATGTGCCGTCGATAAACTTGTACCATCTGCAACAATGAGCAAAACGAGACGTTCCCGTATATTCATCTGTTCGTATCGACGAATTCGCATACGAGGATTATCCCGACGTCTACAGTGCGCCCGATACAAGATACACACACCGTGAAACTCCTAAACGATTCCGTACGATCGGAAAGACCAACGGATTACTTTTACAATGTGATTATCGATACTCGCATGAAAAGACTATTGCATGTTGGGTCCAAAATCGTATACTCGTTAAATGATGCAACTTTGATGAGTGAAAGTACCGGTTAAAGCTGATATTGAAGAAATTGCATTATGTTTTCCGATGCCAAGTGGATATTTCTGTTTTACCGTTAACTGATAGTTGCGAAAAGTTATGGGTCTCTAATCTGCCGCAGTATTTTGCCCCTTTTTTCTTTTTTTTTTATTTATTGAAGAGGAGATGTAAGACTCGGAATCGATGATTTCGCGAAGGAATCGAATCTCGGTGTGACGAGAAATACTTTAGACGCGACAGGAGAGCACGTGTCATGCATGTACCTAGATATCGGGGCAGGAAATCCTTGTGCCGCGCATGCTAGCGCCAGTGAATCGCCCTCTACACTCCCGTATTTATTAAGACCGTCTCCAGTACCCTTCGGTGCTGTACGACCAGACGGTTCTGAAAATAAAACGACCCACGATCCTTTTACCCCGTTTACGATCGCAGCTAGTGACTACGAGCGATCATGAGGGATGCATGATACGGATACTCGTTGATTTTCCACGACAACTCGTAACTCATGATTATCTCTCGTTGATCCGTCCAATCGCGAGTTTCTTGGCTTCGAGATTATTTAGAAATTATATAAAAAAAAAAAAAACACGAACTAAAATATCACACGCACACAGATCATCTCCTGACGACTTACCTCGTTGAATTCGGCGTTTCCTGTGTCTTCATCGCGATTTAGTTATCTTGAACTAACTACGTAATTGATACTACGCTTACCTTGTGTTATCCGGCAATCGAGACTAATATTTGCTACTGTGCTGTTTGTATAGCTAACGTGCGAAAATTCCTAATATATTCCAATATGGAGGAAAAGTATATGCAATAAATATATGAAATTCGGGATTTTCATGTAATTAATATATTAAACATAAAATTTGTTATATATTTGCAGAAATAGATGTCAAAATAGAGCCGCAATTTTCGATAAAAAAAATATATATATTGGTCATATTATAGATATATATTTTGCAATATACTTTTTTACCATACAGAATCCGAGAGCAATGAAGAATAATTGCAAATAAATAACGAGTAGTCGAACCGATGCGGTGAATGTAAAACGGTGGTGTCGTCGGAACAAATCGAGAAAGTTGAGAGAGAGATCACGAGGTCGAGGAATTTTTTTTTATCGTGTACCTGGTAATCGGAAGGGGATGTGCCTGAAGGGAGTGACTGAGAGCGACGTTACGTCCTCGGGGTACGAAAATTACTTCCCAACCCTCGTATTTTTTGCCAGTCGATCGAGGAGCTATTTCGCCGGTTCCCTCTGAAACGGGGAAGGAACGAACGTTCGAGATAGAAGATTGGTATAATCATTATTAAATAACGAGCCCAACGTTCTTTTATGCGAATGATCCAATTTTACAATCGGATGGAATACAAATGAACGAAAAAGGAGAACCCTAAACTTCGTTTGAAATTCGACGCCGACGGGTAACGAGACGACAAAAGAATCACAGAAACGTTGAAATTTTAATGAAAAACAAGAGGAAGAAATCGGGAAAATGGTTTCAGATGTGTACCTGGTTAGCGGAATAGGATGCGCCTGAAGGGAATGAGTTAGTGCCACGTTACGTCCTTGCGTTACCATAAGTACCTCCCAACCGAACTTTTTCCCTGTCGATCGCGGAGCTATTTCGCCAGTCCCCTCTGAAAAGGGAAGCAACTTTCAGCACTTTCGAAGACAAGAAGGCAACGGCTCCTACGCGAATTGAGATCAAATTGCCCGATCTAAACGCCATTCAAGATAGAAAGAAAAAAGGCACTATTCACTGTATTTAATAATAGATGTACCTCGTGACTGGAACGGGAGACCCCTGAATCGCGCAATCCAACGCGATAACTCGATCGCGGGAAACCCCCACGAGCTTTCCGCCGTCATAACGCTCACCCGCTATTCTAGGCGCTACGTTGCTGTTCGGTTCTGGAAATATTCGTTTCCACGACATTGGACAATGACACAGTCGTGTCGCGATACTGAAGGAACTGATATATCAGTCTATTTCAAGACAGAGTATTAATCGGAACAGAGACTATTGGGATATTACAGATTTGAACGCTGAGACAGGATGCTCGTGAGGGGCGGCCATTTTTCTTGTATAATTTCTTTCGTTACTATTGTTTTTTTTTTGTTTTTTAGATACCTGAAGAATGGCGCGGGAAATCCTTGCACCGGACACGTTAGGCCAACGGTATTATCTATCACGAGATTCCTCTTCATACCGTTGACTTCTTTGTCTCGAACATTTGGAGGGACACTTCCGCTAGGCTCTGCAATTGCCCACACAATTTGTACTATAAAGGTTTCCTTTCACCCTCTTTATGCGTGCAAAGTGTGTAAATACGAGGAGAAAAATCGTTAATCATTGATCAATGTGAAGGTCATTGACCTTATTGCATGAAGAGAAAAAACGGGTACCCCTGCTGATTTTACGATCTTTCTGTCGTCACTCAGTTCTACCTATGTTCCTTGCTTTTCTCTTATTGAACATCCTACCGAAACGATCGATAAACTTTGCCATATAAAGTTCTAGCGAAGGGTAGAAGTTCATAGACCTGTGCGATGCTGACCTCGCAGGGTTACCACGTGAGCCTATAGCTCTGGTTGACTACCCGCCACAATGTCGCAACTGTTACGAGATAATAACCCTCAATCGATGTAGCAGAGAGGTAACACACAGAGAATGAATATAGTCGATAAATGCGGCAGAAGAGTATCACTGATAAACACGGCAAGGCGCCAATGGCTCACCTATAAAAGGGCGCAGGACTCGCCTGCGCCTCGCACAGCATTGTGATTTCCCTTCCTTGCGCTTTTACCAGCTTGTCAAATTGCGAACGCGATGGCACGCGAGGTGGACTACTACCCACCGGTTCTACGTCGAGAGAAGCAAGAAAAATTTTACGAAACAAACACAAAATAGCCTTCGCGAAAGTGAACCCGATTGCTGGGACTTGAGGTAACCAACGCGAGAAATTGGATAAATAAGAATTCTATGGCTTAGTCCCTCCCCCTTGGATCTACCAACCAAGTTTTTCCAATCAAAGAGGGTAAAATGACAAAAGGGACCTCCGAAAAGCGTTAGGATCTCAATGGAAACTGAGCAAAATGGTACTGTTCGATCCGATTCTAAAACTACTGGAGACTTTTTTCACACACCCTTCTTCGGTGAGTACGCGCAGTCGACATGCTACTCTTTCTTATCTTTTTGCGGGTCCAAAACGTATCTGAATTTTGGGAGTGGATTTGGCGGAGTTTAACAAAGCGTTGCCTCGAGAATCGTAAAATGGCAAGGAGGGCCTTTAAAAAACGTTACGAACTGATTGGAAATTCAACCAAATGGAAACGAATAGATGTTCGATCCGATTATAAAACTACTGGAGACTTTTTTCACACACCCCCTTCATTGGTGAGTAAAGCTTTATTCTTCATTTCCCTTCCTTTCGCTTCATTTGTTTTTTTCTGCGGATCCGAGACGTACCTGAATATCGGAAGTGGATTTGCCTGCGCTTGACATAGCATCGCCATTGAAGCATCCATGGCTATCGAGAGTACCGTTATCTTTGCAGTGGGTGGAACCCTCGGCGCTGCCCCATTTACGGGTTCTGCGAATACCACCGCGAGAAAATTCTTCGAGATACGATCGATAGGATAAAACGATAATGCTACCTGAATGTCGGAAGAGGGTGTCCCTGCGCCTGACACAGCATCGTCACCGGCATTCCCTCGGCACTTCCGAGAACGTCGTACTTGGCGGTCGAAGCGACTCTAGGTTTGGCACCGTTAACCGGTTCTACGCCGTCGCGTACAAGTCGTAAGAAAAATCATTAAACTCTATTACCAATAACCATCTAATGATTCAGTCTCAGTTGGCGCTGAGGCGAACGAACCTGAACCCTGGAGCAGGGAACGCCTGGGCATCGCAGAGTAAACTCAATTCTGCGCTATTCGATATCTCGAATGAATTTATCTTCGCGGATTTCGGAAACTTCGGCGCTACTCTTCCGGCCGGTTCTGACGTCAAAAGCAAGAAAATGCAAAAAGGAAAAAGAGAGATCGAGTTAACATTACAATTTTTGTCAAGGGTCGTTCGATCGACCTGCACGTTGGAACAGGGTGCATCGGATTCACTTCTTTATTATCGTAGAGCGATGAAAAATAAAGCATAGCCTCAATCGATTCCCGATTAAACGGATTATCCCTTTCGGAGGCATTGGCCCGAAGATGAGAGGCAAAAACGCGAGCGAGTGTCGTGAATAGAAGCCGAAAAGGTAGAAGGTGAAGGAGAGGAGACGGTGCGAATCTCGAATTATAATATCAAAGTGAACTGACCTAAAGACAGGAGCCGGGTAAGCCTGGGCATCGCAGAGCATTCTCAGCTCGGTACCTCTCCCCGCTTCGAAGGTCTCGGACTTGGCCAATCTCGGAAACTTCGGTGAAACCCGTCCCGCTGGCTCTAACGAGATTCCCCCGTTCAAACAGGTGGTTAGCACGGTGGAGAAGGAAGGAGGCTCGCAGCTGCAGGGAAGGATCGAAAGCGAAAGGACCGAGAAGAACGGAAAGCCAAGAGAGAGAGAGGAGGGTTGCAGACACCAAAGGCGCAGGCAGAAGCTTCGAGAAATAGAATTGATTTCATCTGCCATTTTCTAAGTCGCGTCGAGAGAGAAAAAAGCCACTTGAAGGTATAAAACGAAAGCAGAACAGAGACGAGAATGAAGGATTTCTGGGAGAAAAATAATGATCCGGACACATTTGAACATATAGCAGTTGGTTAATCGACTGAAGGAAGGAGAACCAGTTTTCCAAAAGATCATTTTACCTGAAGGCTGGAACGGGATAAGCCTGCGCCTGGCAGAGAATGACGATGTTGCTACCGGTGTTTCTCTCCATCAAACTCCCTTTCTCTCCTACCACCGAGGGCGCTTTACTCCCTACCGGCTCTGGCGAGCATGGAACAAATTCAAGCCGCGGATGCTCGTCAAATCATTCCAAAGACTTAATCGCTAAAAAGGTGAAATTTCGAAGCGAACCTGAACGCTGGTGCGGGATAGGCCTGGGCATCGCACAGCAAACTCAATTCCATTGAACTGGCGATCTCGAAGGAATCGGATTTTGCCGATTTTGGAAATTTCGGCGAGACACGACCCGCGGGCTCTGACGATATACAGAGATTGGTTTTTTTTTTTAATACAAAAGTTATATCCAAGTTTCTTTTTACCTGAACATTGGAACAGGGTAACCCTGACCCTCGCACGGCACGACGATGTCGTAATCGGCTCGTCTCTTCATTGAGATTTTCTCTTCGCCGACAATCGCCGGAGCTTTGCTTCCAACTGGTTCTATGCATTTTACGCGTGATATTCGTGATTAACGTTTCCGTGTAGCGAATGTGAGAGATTACGAATAGAAGAACAACAAAAGGTAATGATAAATTGATGCCGTGCAAGCTGAGAAAGATTCAGTTGAGTGAATGCGTTACCTAAAATTAGGAACTGGGTATCCCTGAGCCGGACAAGACATCACCACACTCGTTCTCGCGGGTTTCGACTTCCAGCCACCTCGCAATTCGCCAGTTACCGCGGGTGCTTTGCTTCCAACGGGTTCTGCGACCACGCCCCGGGGTAAGCATGCGTTCAATCAAATACGGCATTATTTCCAAGATAAAACATAAAAATGAAAATGAAGAATAAGAATTACCTAAACGATGGAACTGGGTAACCCTGAGCTGGACACAACATCACAACGCTAGATCTGACTCTCTTCTGCATCCACCAACCCTTCATTTCACCGGTGAATCCGGGCGCTTTACTACCAACCGGTTCTAGTTGAGACGAATATTGAAAAAGCTGTTAATAACGATAACTAATTTACCTAAACGAAGGAACGGGGTATCCCTGGGCCGGGCACGCCATCACGATACTCGATTTCGCAGACTCCTGGATCCACCAACCCTTTACGATTCCCGTGAAGGCAGGGGCTTTGCTTCCGACGGGTTCTATGCAATATTGAGACCATGCAAAACGGCACATACGTAGGCTTAATCAAAGAGTAAAGCGATGGAATAGAGTATGTTTTACCGGAAAGAAGGCACGGGGTAACCTTGCGCTGGACACGCCATCACGATATTAGAATTCGCTGGTTCCACGAGCCACCATCCCTTCATTACTCCCGTGAACGCGGGCGCTTTACTTCCGACTGGTTCTATTTGCATACAACAGCAATTTTCGCGAGTAAACAAATGCCGATATTCTAATAGCGGATTAGACGTCGAGCATCGAATTAAAATGATTCTTGCTGAAGGCCCTCGGTCCTTGGGGCGTTAGCATTTTATATTGTGTATGTATTTCTCAACCAATTAGTTACTTGCTTGTAATTTAAATGTTCGAAGCTCTTTGCGACTATATGTCAATAAACCACATTTACTGCTACCACTAAAAACGATTACTATCCATAGGGGTTTCTGATCCGCGCCGGCTGAGCACTGTCTAATGCCTGCAAGACTGACTTACGCCGTTAATATAAAACGATTTAATTTCATTTCGTGTTTCCAACTGCTCCAGCACAGTTTTCAGAGAATTTTGTCGATTTGGTCTTTTTTGCAGATAAAAAAAAACTAAACGAAAAAGTTCCAGTGGTACATACCATTCACCGAGGAATCAAATGAAATTCTAGAACTAATTTTTTCGTAATCGAAATTCATGGTACTGGTTTTCCCAAGTTATCTTTTAACGATTTTCATGTTTAAGTATTTTCACATTTACTCATCGATTTTCGAAAATTTCGACCAGAGCTGAGCAATAACTTAAAATATCGAGTAATTGTTAATACTTTAAATATCAATTACTTTTACATTTTTCAACGTTTGTGAAATAAAAAGTGCGATGAAACGCTAAAAATACTACATTAAAAAAATAAATGTTTATAACAAATTGATTAAAAAATCGATATTCAGGAAAATAAGTGTATGTATGTTTAACAAACATGAAAATTGATTTTATTAACTTCATTTGCTGTTTGTTTATTTAAAAAAATATTTCGAGCTTATAGCAAAAAATTGCTAGTATTGAAAAAATCGAACGATTGTGATTTTTGTTGCTCATTTCCCGCATGTTTCTGGTTAAAAAGAAAAAGTCGTCATAAGAAATACATTTTGATAAAACGACAATTTTCCAACGAGATATATATTTTCTTTCAATTTTCCGCGTCGTAGTGCTGCTGCGACTCTAATTACAAAAGTACTCCAAGTCCTTGATGTACTCTGTACTCTAAGTACTTTTAAGTACATTGACCAGCTCTGGTTTTGATTAATTCAAAAGGTTCGCTCGTAATACCACGCTATAATGGAGGCTATTACTTTAAGATGATTATGCTCCCCCTACGGGGTCTTTGTATCTCTACTGTATTGATCGAAGGGACTATATTACCGAAAAGCGGGGACCGGGTATCCCTGAGCAGGACACGCCATGACGATACTCGATTCAGCGCTCTGTCTCATCCAACCACCCTTCAGTATGCCGGTCAACGCTGGAGCTTTGCTTCCTACCGGTTCTACATTAGGACGTGCAAAAATGACATGAGTTTACACCGTCTGCCGCAAAGTGGTAATAGCATTACGGGTTTTTTCTTTGCGTGAAAAACCGCCTTCACCCATCAGTCTATAACATGGACTACCAATACTCTGCTCATTTCCGCAGTTTCCTAGTTTCAGATATTAAAGAACATTGAACTTTGTGTACTCAGAGTAATTAACATGCCACTTAATTATAAGTTCACGCAGCAAGGGCTCTCGATGGGGCTCGCTCAATAGTTAAACTCGCGTAAAGCCCATTGTTCTACCGCACAGTTGAAAAGTAAGTCAAGTCGGTAGTACCTATACGACGGAACAGGGAACCCCTGGGCCGGGCAAGTGAGCGTAAGATCTTGTCCCGCAACTCTGTCGTACCAGGCTTTCTTTAGATCGCTCGAAAACTTTGGTCCTTTGGTACCGATCGGTTCTGTTTATAAAAATACGAATCCTTCTTCCAAATCGAATCGTTCACGCGAGAAGATAATCTCTCAATTGATACATTTTTCAACGATATACCTTATCACCGGAACTGGATAACCCTGGGCAGTGCATGGCAAGTTGACGTCGGCGCGGACTGGGCGAAGAAAGAAGAAGGACTTAACGTCACCCAGGAACGCGGGGGCTTTACTGCCGAGGGGTTCTGCTCGAAAAAGATACAGAAACGAGTCAGAATGAGAGCTTTTCCTTCGACAAATGAATTAGTAAAATACGGACGATTCAATTTCGTGTCCGATACTTTGAAAAGCAAGAATAATGCGACGGATAGGTTCTCGTAAAGAATTTATCAACGGACAAGGTTCCCCGCGTTTGTGAACCAACGAGATCTCCCCCTTGAATTAAATAACCCTCGCGCGCTCATTACCTCTTATTTTATCGTACATCCGCGACCACTTTCCGTCCCTCACTTCGCTCAGTCTCAAGGTATGTCGTCTCTATACGAAACTAGGGAAGCTTTAATGGCACAAGGCCGAGAGCAAAAGTTTACAAGTGCCTCACTAAAACGGCCACACAACGAGGCGTTTTTTATTGTTTAGCGTCTCGCTACGCTTGCGATGGAAATAGATTGATTAATTAATCAAAGCAAATCACCGTCAATACGCCTACCTAGCAATCGGAGCCGGATGAGCCTGGGCATTGCACAGCACAGCGATTTCCGAGTCCATTTGTCTCGTCAATAGTGATATTTTCGCATCACCGGAAAATGCGGGCGCTTTAGTTCCAACTGGTTCTACAATTCGTCCGATAAACAACCGAGCGATGAGATTATGTTATATGCATGTGTGTTTCCTATTTACCTAGTAGTTGGTACAGGGCTCCCCTGGGCGTCGCAAAACATCGCGGTATCCTGTCCCTCGTGTCTCCCTATCGTGCGACTCAAGTCGCCCGACGTCAGGGCCGGAGACTTTGCCCCTACCGGCTCTGAAAGTGTCGATCAAAATTGACACAACTCTCTCACTCGACCAATAATTTTATTACTAAAAGAGATCTATCCGAGTTAATCGGTAGATTGATCCCAGAATGCATTACTACAAGTTTCAAGTTTCATCAATTTCCGCCAATGATAGGATTAACAATGCAACTACGCTGTGATTCTACAAAGCAAATTTGCCGGATACCTTGCGATCGGTGCAGGACTCCCCTGGGCATTGCATGCCAGAGCGACATCATGGTCTTTGCGCCTGACGAACGCGCTGAGTGAATCGTCAGTGGAGAACATTGGTGCCTTCAATCCAACGGGTTCTGGGATTCGAGCGAATAAAAGAGTGAAGAAGCGCGTTTCGATTTGATGCATCGCGTACAGATTGTTGTTACTGTGATTTGAGTCGAATCAATTTAACGGGGACAGGGTACAGCCCTCTTCGCCTCCACCGTGCATATTATTCACGGCACTTCGCTTGACCTACTTTCGCGAATACGCCGCTTGGGGAACTTAATAATACATCACCATCGCACTCGGCTGCTGTTGTATGTCTGTATAGATCAGTCCGGATGAGAGGGACGGAGCGAGAGACGAGCGAAACGAGAGTGCATCTATTCGGAGTAGACTTCCCGGGCATCGCGCTTCATTGAAATGTCAAAGGACTTTCGTGCATTCGTCGAACGTGTGTGGGGCTGTTTGATGGTTTTACTTCAGCCAACTCTAAACCCGCAACCTATGCAATGTTGATGCGATCGTGTTGACAAATTGATTGAAACAATCAGAATTCCCACTTGCAAGCGAATTAACTTTGATAAATTATTAACATGGTGTTCGGTAAATGGTACGCAAACAGTTCGAGAACATTTCCAGTAGATTTTCGGTACAGTGAGGGTCATTCATGGCACCAATAAGAATAGATGAAATTGTGAATTGATGATATCTATTCCGATGTTTAGACATTAATATGAACCATATAATTGACCAGTTCTGTGATGCGCACTGACATTAGAGGACTGGAGGCGAGAAGACCAAAAAAGAGCCAAAGATCCAGAGAATAGTAAAGTAAAGTAAAAAATAGTAAAAAAAAGTATGAAATTTACGGGAGGAAGAAAGGAAAGAAAAAATCAAGAACCAACGAAGTAATTTAAGGACATTCCAGGACTATTCCAGGACAAGAAGAATTCAATAATATTTCCAGGATTTTCAGAACCACTGAACACAATGATCAATGATTAATCGTAGTTGCCAGATTACCTCGCTATCGGGGCGGGACTTCCTTGAGCATTGCACTCCATTGCAATATCGGAGTCCTTGCGTCTAGCGTAACCGCTGAAGGAAACATCGCTCGAGAACTTGGGCGCCTTAAGTCCAACGGGTTCTGCACGATAATCGACAATAAACGTGCGTTACAAGATTTATCGGCATTCACGAAATGGCCGATTAAAAAAGGTGCAAGTGCTCGGAACAGGGTCTTCCCGAGAGGGGGCCGTTTTATTTAAAAACGTACTGTAAGCATCGCGCGGAAAAGTTCATAGCACTCGATACTATATCTACTCATATGTATTCGAGAGTGTCGTTGACACTTTAATTTCCAGGTCACCTACTTCGTCGAGTGGTTGTACCGAGAGGGTCTCCATACAATTATGTTAACTATCGTCGTAACAAGGGTACAAATTACCTCGCAATAGGCGGAGGACTCCCTTGAGCGTTGCACTCAAGTGCAATATCGAGAGCGTTGCGTCTTGAATACGCACTCAGTGATAGATCGCTGGATAATTTTGGTGCCTTGAGTCCCACAGGTTCTGTGTACAGTTTACATTCGACAAATGACATATCTGTCAGGATGTTGATCGGTAAAACTATCTGATATTCTGGGACAGGGAAAAATACGAACAGAAGTTAAGATACGACAAATATGCAATACCTTGCCAAAGGAATTGGACTTCCTTGAGCATTGCACTGAAGTGCCAAAGCCGCACCGTTTCGTCGCGTGTAACCACTGTAGGAGCTGTCGCTCGAAAACTTCGGAGCCTTCAGGCCAACGGGTTCTACGATTGAAAAAAATAATAATAAAGTACGCGTATAGTGCGCCGTGTGGTACAGTGGCAAGAGAATCGTGATGGGATTCGCGGGACAGGGTCTCCCATTTGTGAAATGGCTTCATTCGCAATGCATAACAATAGCAGAATTCTTTGTATCGATACACAGATCACAGACGAATGATAACATTCGTGCATTCGACTCTCCAGCTTCGATACATGGATGCGAAACAATGGTAGCAATCTACTCTTTCTATTCGAAAAGAGTCCAGTTTACCTTGCAATCGGCGCTGGACTCCCCTGGGCGTTGCAATGCAGAGACAAACCTGCACCATGGCGCCTTGTATATGTACTCGATGAAGCATCACTCGCAAACTTTGGTGCCTTTAGTCCAACCGGTTCTATTCGGAAAAATTGTACAAATTGTTCCACCGGTTTTAAGTTACAACTGGAGATGCAAACTACGCATCCCTCGATGTAGTTGTGATTAAATCTTATTGCCAAAAATGTTGAAAAAGGTCCTAATTGCATGAACGAGCATACGAAGTCGATCGAGAAAAAATTGGCGGGACAGGGTCTCCCATCGTTAAAACGTTTTCACTGATAATTGATGACAATGACGGAGTTCTTTGGGTCTAAACAGCTCACAAATCGGCAATGGCATTCGTGCATTCGACTCGCTAGCATCAACGGCTGATAACCAATTGCAAAGTTCGAAATGAGCTGCAATTAGATTCGAAAAGAGTCCAATTTACCTTGCAATCGGTGCTGGACTTCCCTGAGCGTTGCACTGCAGAGATAAATGTACACCATTTCGCCTGACATAAGAACTGGACAAAGAATCGCTCGCAAATTTCGGTGCCTTTAGTCCAACCGGTTCTATTCGAAAAAAATAAAGAAAATCCTCGCCATTCTTTTTATCTAATGATGTCGAACCTGATTTCTACATGGGACAGGGTTTACGATGGAAAACAATAACAAGTTTTCGATAGAATTGATATCGAAATATTACCTGGCGATCGAGAAACAATTGGCGGGACAGGGTCTCCCATCGTTAGAACGTTTTCACTGATAATTGATGAAAATGACGGAGTTCTTTGGGTCTAAACAGCTCACAAATCGACAATAGCATTCGTGCATTCGACTCGCGAGCATCAACGGCTGATAACCAATTGCAAAGTTCGAAATGAGCTGCAATTAGATGCGAAAAGAGTCCAATTTACCTTGCAATCGGTGCTGGACTTCCCTGAGCATTGCAGTGCAGAGATAAATGTACACCATTTCGCCTCACATAAGAACTGGAAAAAGCATCGCTCGCGAATTTCGGTGCCTTTAGTCCAACCGGTTCTATTCGAAAAAAATAAAGAAAATCCTCACCATTCTTTTTATCTAATGATGTCGAACCTGATTTCTACATGGGACAGGGTTTACGATGGAAAACAATAACAAGTTTTCGATAGAATCGATATCGAAGTATTACCTGGCTAAGGGTGCCGGATTTCCCTGAGCATTGCAGATCATAGCCAAGTCTACGTCTTTGCGTCTCGCGTAAGCGCTCGATGAGAGATCGGTGGAAAATTTTGGTGCTTTCAGTCCAACGGGCTCTGCGCGAAAATTTAAAAAAATCCCCATGATGAGGCATTCAAACGTACTGCGGAAAAGATGGTCGTGTCTACTGAGGCAGGGTTACCCAAGTTACTGTTTCTTGATCGCGACGGGAGCTAATTCACCAATACGATTTACCTTTGACTTGACTCTATGCCGGTCAAAATCATCAATAGAATTGTTGTGGTGTCAACAAAAAAAAAAACCGTTTTAGTATGAAAATTACCTTGCCAACGGGGCCGGACTTCCCTGAGCGTTGCATTCGAGTGCAACCTCCGCATCTTTTCGTCTCATCCATGCACTCAGGGAATTCTCGCTGGAGAACTTTGGCGCTTTGAGTCCAACGGGTTCTGAAGGAGGACACGAGAAGCTAATAAAAATGCTCTTCGTCTAAATTGATATTTAACAACTAATCGGAGAACGCGCGGTGAAAATTGTAACTTTTTTCACCTACTGCGGAATCGGTTTACCTTGTGACTGGAGCAGGACTACCCTGAGCGCTGCACACGAGTGCCACGTTGGAATTTTTTCGCCTCGAGAACGTTCGTGACTCGTCGTCGTTAGAAAAGGACGGTGGCTTGAGTCCGACGGGTTCTAAACGTTTCATTCAAGAGTCGGCACGTTTACTACGGTTATTTCTACCGGTATTTTATCCGGGACAGGGTTTTTGCCCCTTCGTTTATTCGATCGAAGGTTAGAAGCCGCGTGCAAATAATCTCCACGAAAATTGAAGAAAAAAAAAAAAAAAAACAAATCGATTACCTTGTAATTGGCGCCGGACTTCCCTGGGCGTTACACGCGAGTGCAACGTCCGAGTCTTTGCGCCTAGCGAAAGCTCTCAGCGAATCGTCGTTGGATAAAGCTGGCGGTTTCAGCCCAACCGGCTCTGGATATCACAAACGGTAGTAGACTAATTTTAGGATCGCCTGGAGTCTCGAAGCGCGTAGTATACATCGCGCGTATGGCTGAGCTTGCAAAGCGCAGTATTATACATAAAGCGTCAAACACTGAATGGGACTTTGTGCGTCAGCTTTTATTGTTCTCCCCCCTCGAGCTTGGAATACGTTCCATTGTCTAGGCGCGCGAGTTCTACGCCACGACGAGTCTATGAATATCATTTGAAATGCAATGAATCGATCTGTCGAAAGCTGATATTGAATAGGAATTCGATTTCACACGCGGAATGTTTCCACCACCTCGAGGAGGAATCGTGAAAGCCTCGGGGCGAAATTTCATCGGATTCTCACACTATGAAATTAGTAATTGGCGCGTGTACGATAATTTGAATGACGTCGTGATATTTCCAGTCTAAGAGCCGCGAATGGAAGTGAGCCATTGCCTACCTCCATATTGGAACCGGAAAGCCTTGGACCGGACACGTCAGACTCGCCACATCTTTGGAACTCACGTCTAGCCACTCGACTTTGCGATTCGCCGGCAATTTCGGTTTAGTGCTCGTACTGGGCTCTGAATGACAAACGAGATCGATATTCGACAGAGCGATTAAGAACGACTAAAGTGGAGACAGCAAAAGGGGGATGATGGCACAAAACAGCGGGGTAGGACAGGGCTACACCCGCAGAGCACGAAGAGATTCCAACGTCGTCGAGTCAACGACATCGTCGAGTACCCAGAGACGGTCTTCTCTGGCTTGTCGTTAACCCACATTCTTGAGTTTTCAATTTCTACCTGACCCGCGAACTTTGCAATCCTCAGAGTTCGATTCGAGTGCAAAATCCACAGAATTTCGTACCGTTTTTCATTTAATCTTCTATTTTATTATTTCATTTTTAAAACTTTCTGTTTGTTCTTAGTCCGCTCCTCGTCTCGCGCCTCGCTTTGAGTCTATCGAGAAAAAACAAAGCGGAAAATCGAGAAAAGCATATTTTCTGGCTTTTCATCTTTACTGCGCGGCGCCCCTTCGCATAAATTCCTTTTTTTATTTTCTTTGTGTCTCTCACGAACAATGAAAGCGACGAGTTCTCGTCGTTTTTAGTTGAAATCGAAGAAACGAGAACAAGCGAACAGAAGAGGGATATTCGCACGCTACGAAGTCGATCGTTTTGCTATTCAAAAGCTAAGCTTCGCGGGTTGAGAGCCCACAGGAATTTCGCCTCTAGTATAATCTCGCGATCAGCGCATTTCACACTTTTCCATTGTATTTCTATGAACGACTCTACTCGAACTATATAATCTTCTACAGCTGTCAGAGAGTGAGGTATCAAAGGGCGGGAAGAGAGCCTCACCTAGAAAGAGCGATCGGATAAGCCTGCACAGGGCATAGCAGCGTCGTTGATCCGGTCGACTTCACTTCCACCAACTCGATCTTCCGATTGACCGAAAGCTTCGGCTTGGCGCTTGTACTCGGCTCTGAATTATATTAAACAGGCACACGGGAGCACAGCGGGAATTCGATTACTAATGAGTTTCGAAGGTCGATGATGTTGTTAAGATAATTCGATTTTCATGGATAATTACTGACCGTGTTACGGGGACAGGGAATCCCTGACCGGGACAGGTGAGAGCCACCGAAGTGGATCTCGTCGTTGGCTTCACGACTTTGATGTCGTCGTTAGTGAACTTTGGCTTCGCACTGGATACGGGTTCTGAGATTTATAAGTTATAAACAAATCGATTCTATGTTGAAAATTCTTTTTTGCAGATCAGGAAGTTCTTTTTTTTTGTGGGACAGGGAAATCCCCGTTACGACGACGACGCGAAGGGTCTATCACTACTTAGTTCACTCTAATGAATTATGGCGCACGCGAAAAAAATTGTTAATGACTGTCAGAACATTGACCATTTTTCGTCTTTCGGCCGATTACTTGTCTTGTAAATTGATTGGACTAACCGTGAAATAGGCACAGGAAATCCTTGGGCGGGACATGTCAGTGAAATTTCATTTCCTTCAGGCGTTGGCATGAGGACCTTTATATCAGCGTTTGTAAATTTCGGTTTGGCACTCGTCACGGGTTCTGAGCGAAATAATCCGAAAGAATGGAAGATTGAAATGAAAAGAAAACAATAATAGTCGTTAAGCCTACCTAAAAGCAGGGACTGGGTACCCCTGAGCAGGACACGAGAGGGTACAGTCGTCCTCGTTGGAGCGAACAGTGACTTCCAACGTTCTTACGGAAACTCCGGAGAATTTCGGCTTTACGCTCGCCATAGGCTCTGATCACCCAAACATATAAAAGTAGAGATATTGGCTTTAAAAGTTCGCATTACGCTCCCAATGTCTAATAATCAAATGCCAGGACCTGAATGGGCACCCCTGGGATGTGGGAAAATGAATTACCTGAACGATGGAACCGGATAGCCTTGAACGGGACATAAGAGGGTAGTCTTGCCGCTCAAAAGGATTACAGGATTCGTGGACTTGACGTCCATTGCCGTCATCTTTGGCTTCGAACTCGAAACTGGTTCTAAATCACACGAAAAGCTACGCTGGAGTCTCGATAACACTCCCATCAATTTTCAAAATGACAATAATCAGTTTAATCTTCGCAATCGCGCATTTCGCATTCGGATTTGTCTGTGGTAAGCGATAACTTACTTGAAAACTGGGACAGGATGTGCCTGTGCTGGACACAGCAGCGGTACCCCGAGGCCTTCGATTATTTCGAACGTACGACTCTTGTCGATCGTGGAAAACTTCGGCCTGGCAAAGCCCACCGGTTCTACAAGTTTTAGACTGAAGACATTAGAATAAAAATGAGAAGAGAAAAGGTTGTTTCGATCGACAAGTAGGTTTCTTTTTTAAGCGATGCCGGGACAGGGTGCCTAATAGCGAAGATCCGAGTCGGTAGATAGTCTATAATTGATAGGCGTATCCACTTTTACGTATTTTACCGATTCGGGACCGAAACCTAACATTCATTTGCCTACCCACGTGCCTATTCCCTGTTTTCAAAGTGAAAATCGCAAAAGTTGAGGTGACGGAAAGTAGTAACGGTTAAAAATCTAAGAGGTTTTTCACAAGATAGTCGGTAGCGTAAAATAGACGGAGGCAACATAAGCGAACGTCGACTGTATTGTATTTCCACAAAAACCCCTTCTTTAAGGCCACTGCGACAAGCAACCTAAGGTCTACCTTACCTAAAACTCGGAACGGGATACGCCTGAACCGGACACATCATAGTAAAGCTCGAATCTTTGGTAACGCGAAGACCAATGTCGTTCACGGATGGAAATTGTGGCTTGACGCTCGACGCGGGCTCTAGAAAACAATTGTCTCCGTTCTCAAAACTCGCGACAAACAAAATGAACTCTACGAAAAGAAAATAAAGCACACTGTTGCTGGAAAAGGGCACCAACCGATGAGCTCAATCACTTCAACCTTAGAATAACAAATGAGTCCGGAAAAAAGTCCGCGAAAGATCCGATCCTAGCAGTAATTAGCAGACATTCAATGCGCCATTGTAGTATCCATAATGGGTCTTCGCACCTTTATGAAAGTATAGTTTGTCACCGACATGACCGCAAAACCACATTACGCATAAACACCTCAGTCTCGTTATTATTATTATTATTATCGTCAAGTACAAGGTGCCTACCTATAAAGAGGCACTGGAAAACCTTGCGCGGGGCACAGAAGCGTGACGCTTATTCCCGATGCTGCTGAGAATCGTTGCAGATCGCTGGTACCGGATATCTGTGGCCTGGTACTCGATGCCGGTTCTGCATACATTACCGCGCACAATTCACACTCACAAACTCCCATACACATCCGAATACCGTAAAAGACGCAGTGGAAAGCTGCTCATTAGTATTGTTCTTTTTTTTATCGTTTACCTGAACGATGGGACTGGGAACCCTTGCGCTGGACACAGAAGAGTCATCGCGCCGCCAAGCTTCACCTTGAACGCCTGCGAATCGGCTAGCGATGGAAATTTCGGTCGCGCGCTCCCGACGGGTTCTGTGTACACGGGTATAAGGAAAATGAAGCAAAAAAAAAAAAGGGAACATTGGACAACAAGAGGGACGAAGAGCAATCGCGATACCCAATGAAAGAACGGGAAGTCGCGGGATACGACATCATTGTGGAATGGAAGAATGAAATATATACGGGTCTGCGAGAGAGTTACACTCGACCAGAGAGAACGACAAGCCAATGCGAAATACTACTGCAACACCGCGACTGTGTTGGTTCCGTGGGATATAGATGATAAAGCACGCGACTCCGTTCGACTTGTTCGCGTGACGGGACGTCGACCGCACGGAGAACCTTCCTGAATCACGTTGCTCACGAGTCAAATAAAGAGCAGAGTTGAAACGAAGGAAGAAAGATAAGGAGAGCGCCCCCGTTGGGACGGTAGAAAGGATTTCAATATTATGGTATATACCTGAATGCTGGAACGGGAAACGCCTGTGCGGGACAGAAGAGAGTCTGCTTTTCGTTCCGACGAACCGTGAAGGCGCTCATCGTGTCCAACGTTGGAAACTTTGGTCTCGCGCTGCCCACGGGCTCTGGGGCACGTGGATTGTCGGACATAGTTGTACGTTACGTCATGCGGTTATTCACCATTTAAAAAAAAAAAAATTTATCGAAGAAAGGAGATAATCTACCAATTCCGAATTTTTTTATTTTTTTTATAGCTACTCTTAGATAGTATTCGTGTGGGTGGTTTATCGGGATACCTGAAAGCTGGAACGGGAAACGACTGTGCCGGACAGAAGAGCGTCAATGGCTCGGCGAATCTAACGGTGTACGCGCGCATAGTTTCCGTCATCGTGAATTTTGGTTTCGTACTTCCGACCGGTTCTGTTGATAAATTCAGGATAAGGAGGAAAAAAAACGAAAAAAATACGATAGATCGACAAGATAATCGAGATGACCTGAAGATCTAACGACCTAAACTAATAAGCGTACTTCGGCAAACGGCGAGAGTGTTCTTGGTGATGCGAATTAGTGAAAAAAACGTCATTTATATACCTGAAAGCTGGTACAGGAAACGCCTGCGCCGGACAGAACAGAGTCTGAGCTCCGTATTCGTGGACCATGTAAGCTCTCAGAGTGTCCGTCATCGGAATTTTGGGTTTAGCGCTGTTAACGGGTTCTGGGAATGTCGAACGAAAATAAGAAAAAAAAAAAAAAACACAAAAAACGCCGCGATACGGTAATGTTTTTTTTTTTTTTTTTTTTTTTTTTTTTTTTTTTTCCAAGGAAAATCAGATGCAAAAGGCAGACGTGATAGAAACAAATTTTGGTGCTACCTGAAAGCTGGTACGGGAAACGCCTGCGCCGGACAGAAGAGGGTCTGCTTAGCGCCTCGACGAACGGTGTATGTTCGCGACGTATCCGTCATCGGAAATTTAGGTCTCGCGCTTCCGACTGGTTCTGATACACGTAATATTAACGAGAATAGAATGAAACGACAATCGCGAGGCCAAAGGGCTTGTAACAGGCGGTAAGCGCGTGCAAGCAACGACTATAATGACGACATACAGAGAAAGCTGGAAAAGGCTGTGCGAAATCTAATCGATAAAAGTCAATCTATTTCTCACTTAGAGAAACAAAAAAAAATGAATTTATAGTCCCTTCATTGCGCACCTGAAAGCTGGAACAGGATAGGCCTGTGCGGGACAGAAGAGCGTCAGCGGTGCATTGTTTCTGACCGTATAAGTGCGCGAGTTCTCCGACATGGTAAATTTTGGTCTCGTACTCGCGACGGGTTCTATAATATTGAAGCAAAAAAAAAACAAACGCTTCTGAGTAACTCTGTTCGTCAAGTTGAATGCTGGTCAGTGTTGGTGACATTTTGGAAACGGCTTGCGCGGCAACAACAGAACAATCGAACTTACGAGATCTTTTATGAATTAATTTTTTTTTTTTAAAGGATTTGTGAAAAACAAATCTCGCATTTGCCAAGCGCTCGTAACGGTGAATCGTCGAGAAGAAAGTAAAATCGGTGATAAAAAAATAAGTGAAACTTTGACGGTTGGCCCGATTAACGAACTCGCGTTTTCCCTGCGCCGATTGAACATTCATTGTGAACTACCTGTTTGGTTACACCCCGGACTTCTACTGATAATGATGATTGCATAGCTTCGCGGAGGATAATATCGTGTCTGTTATTGGCGAGGGAAATCAAAACCGTTTGTATTGGTTGCCTATGGAAATCACGAGACACCTGTTATTACCTCGCTTACCAGTTACCGCGGTGCGCTCTCGGTGAAGTCAAAGTCTAGTTGAGCCTCGAGAGTAAATCGGTCGAAGCAGCGATTATGCAGTGAGACAGAGAAAAGCCCCCGTGGAAAGAAAGTATACGTGAAAGTAGTAGGTAAAAATAATTTTTCTTATTTTTTCCATGTATTCCCGTTGCTTAATTGCAAATTTGATGTCAACTTTAATTTCGCGGACGTTCCTAATTTTTTTTAGAAGTCTATAATACTAAATTCAATGTACACATTATTTTATCTTTTTATTTTATTCGTACTAACGTTTGCAACCCTCACATAGTGAGCTTTTTGAAGAACTGCCAAAGTGTAAGAACGCCATCGTGTAAATTACATTTGAAATTCTATTCATTGATATTTCTGAAACGAATTCGAAACGAGACGCTATTTAATAGTATGAAGGTCGTAGTGATTATTTTTCTAAAAAACATCGATCTTTAACTCAAATGAACACTTCACTTGTGTACTAAAATTCAACCCTTTGTCTTATACCAGCCGTTTTTGCGTTAAGGTAACGGTACCAATCGACAGACCATTATTAATCCATATATGACGATTTATCATCGGTTCCAGAAGTAAAAAAGGGAAAGTTACACTTGAAATTGCACCTACAATTATAAATTGATTTGTAGGGAAAAGCTCTGCATATTTCGGAGGATTATTGTGTCCGAAAACCTATAGAATGCTAAATGAGTCCAACAAAACTTTGTTTGTTTGTTGTTTTGTTTTGATACTATTCGTGATTCCAAGAAGTAGTTGATTTTATGTAGCAGAACTTCGGAACTTTATGTCCGTCCGCAAGATTAAGATCGTCCAGAATATGCGGCCGTATTGAAGATTCGTTACCCGCGGATTAGTATATTCGTTCTATCCTATTATTTTCATCAATAACGATTAAAATATTCAATAAAAATTCAACAACTACTGATAGGTTTCGCAAACTAAAACCGTTGATAGAAAAATATTAATTAATAGACTTTAAAAAAATTACTTAATCTCGACGACTGCCTTAAATGCCCGAGCATTGGTACCGTTATCTTCCACACGCAGAATAGAATCTGAAATATCATTTTTTTCAACGCAAACATCCTTGTAGAGCAAATATTCGAGTAGAAAATTGAAAAGAACGCGTTCAATCCTTCGTCTAACATTTATCAAATTTTCTTTCGTCTCATTGTCCTTACGTAATAAAATTATTTTAGCCAATAATATTTTCACGAATATTTGCGTTCCGTGTGGAAAGTGAGAGAGTTGGTCCAGCATTCGACTTACTTGTGAACGGGAACGGGGAATCCCTGGGCGGGGCATAATAACGTGACAGAACCGTCCATTGTAGTGCGGAAGCTTCTTGAGTCGTCGATCGTCGGGAACTTTGGCCTCGCGCTTCCGACCGGTTCTAAATTTGTAATCGTTCGAGGACTCTTTCGTACTCTCAAACTATACCGACTGATATAACTTAACTTGCCTGTTTTTTTTTCATGACGGTACGGGGAACCCCTGTGTCGGCCACATGTAGTCGAGTTTATCATTGATAATCGCCTCGCAGCGGGTATTTACAATTATCCCAAATCATCGACCGATTCGTGAAGATTCTTCGCTGCTTCTCATACCAATTTCTCAATAATAATTCTATGTCCAATTCGCCCACCCAATACCTATTTTTTTTAACGAATCGTCTCGATAAATTATGATCTATGGATTGTAAAAAAAAAAAGGTACCATATCCGGTTTATTCGATCTCCGGATATTTATTTTTTTCTTTTTTTCGGGGATACGCCTGAATTCATTCGATCTTCGCCGGTCATCCAATTTCAAGGTAACGATAATAAAGATTTTTTTTTTTCTGCCTACGCATCCACGACACTCGCGGTTAACTTGAAATGTAAGGGATATATTTTGATGTAAATATATAACTGTACATTATTTTCGATCGCTCGAAGGATCGATAGATCATGAATTTTCGGAACGATGGAACGCCCTTCTCGGAACTTACCTGTGTGCAGGTCGCACGATAAGTGCGCGCGCGCGTAGAACCGATACCGAGTGCGAGAGCAAAGTCGAGGGTAGTTTTTGTTCTTCTTTTCTATTTTTTTTTTTTTTTTTTTTTTTTTTTCTCAACAAAGAACGAGACGAGTGTCTTTGCGATAAGAGACATCGAGCAAAAGTGAGTGAGGAGAGAGAAAGAGAGTGATATACGCGACGGTCGTATAGCGAAATCAATGTTCGAGGCGGGCGCGGTGGCGCGTGCCCGCAGGGGTACCCTGTCCCAGCATTCAGGTGATAGTCAACGAGCTCGGTACCAACGGTTGCTTCTTTTGAATCGACTCGCCACTCGAGCCGTCTCGCTCGCGTCTCACAAAGCAACATCCGCGCCTGCATCATCCCCCACCCCTACGTTCCAACCCTTTATTTCCCAACTACCGCGTGTGTTTCTCGTTGACCCGAGACGCGCGGAACCCTTACAGCAATGCGTGCAGTCTCGCCGGTAGCTTAATAACTTCCGAGATAGCGCATTATGTCTTAGAACCCTCGAGTATCTTGTCGACGCGTTCTCCATAAACCGACGCAGAGTACGCGATGATTCTAACCTTTTTTTTTTTTTTTCTTCTTAAACGTTAAATTTACGCGCGTGCGAAATTCATTATAAAATTTAGTCAATTCGCGGTTAGCGCGTTTCCATCCCCCGAATTTTATCGCGTATCGATACTTTTTTTTTTTTTTTTTTCTGAGAAAAAGGGCAAATTTTTTGAATTTTTTTTTTTTCTGCAACGTCCGTTTTTTGGGTGATAGCGGCTCGAATATTCGAGTTGATTGGACACGCGAGCTGCAGATTATTTCGGTGACCGCGATATACTGATTCGGAGAAAAAACTGTTTTTGTTCCGTACGTTTTTTCTATTAATTTTTCTTTTTTTTTATTAACATTATTCACGGATCTCGCGATCGTATTTTAACACGAATTTCGAAATGGGAATACCAAGCTCGTTGACTAGTTGACAAACACGATTTTTTTTTAATTTCTAAGATTGAACAGAGTCTCCGTTGGCGCACGGAAACGACATCGAGTCTCAAAGTTTCATGTGCTTTAGTTCGCAAACGCGGAGAGGGATTATCGAAAGTGTCCCTTGCGAGTCTCAGTTTACGCGTATTCGAGAATAATACAATAGACGTTGGGCGGAGCTTCGAGAATCGATGATGTTTCGTCGCCAACGTGCGCAGAGCATAAGAACCGTAACCCCCAACACCGCCGCTTCGAAAAATTATTTTTTCAACTGCAAGCAAATTGTTTATCCATGAAATATCCCAATGTGCCAATTTATTATAATCATCGCGACGCGTCATTGTAAAAAAAAAAAAAACGAAGGAGAATCAAACCTCCGAACGGAAAATAAATCATAACGATTTTACCGCGAGACGAAAAAACACGAGCGGCTCGAGATGTATTTCACAATGCGATAAATAAATTCGCGGCAAATTGGGTGCTTGAAGCACTCGTTCGGCTTGTGTGCCTTAACGAGAACCGTACCATTGAGAGAGAATGTTCGCGTTAAATCGATTAATGCGCGATATAGGCAATTCGAAGTCGATCGGCGGTGTCTGCTCGGGGTGCGGTGCTTAGACTCGGATTCGGAACGACAATTCTGATTACCGGCGAAACTGTTTATTGAGTGACAGCAGCAACATTTTTTTTTTTATTTTCGTAACTCATGAATAATTGATAATTGATAATTACGTAAATTTCAATGTACATCTATTTTTGTTTCATATGATTCAGACATTTTTTTAACGCATTAGAGACGCCATATATAGCTAATTGATACGGACAATTTGTCTTGACGTGACAAAGTTCGGAAGGGAACTTTATCGGTAACCAGAATCGTCATTCACGATTATACGATTTGAATGTTAAATATGTCGAGTGACGGAGATCGACGAGACTCTGACTTACCGGTGATGACAAGTCGTCCCTTCGTAGCTGAAAGTCTAGTCTCGCCGGTGAGTCGGTGTTTAGTGCGGCACTGGTAAGTCTTGTATCCGTCTTCGGGTCCGACGTCTCTGATGTGAAGCTCTCCAGAGGGAAGTACCAAATATTTGCCATCTATTTTTTCCCGTAACCACGAAAACTTTGATCAGTATATCGTTGCTTTTTTTTATTTATTTATTTTTCATGCAATTGCACGCGCGAGTATTCATGTAAATTGGATTTACATCGTCATACTCATCCATGCGTAAAAACGCTTCGTAATAATTGGTTAATTTCAAATTCTCAAAATATTTCTCTAAACTGTAAATAAATGATAAAAATCTGACGATTTTTATGGTCTAAAAGATAAAAAAATCGATTTATAAGAAGCGCTTTTACCTCATTATCTTTATTATTTTAATAAGCAAATAGGCAACCAAAGGCATGCAACGTGCAACACAGATGTGGTTTGATGAGAAGATAAAGAACGTCGACATAGTCGGCGGACCCAGAATCAATTTCGTGCTTCGACTATTCGACGATTTCATTGAATACGGAAGCATCGATCTGTTATTATCGTCATGCAGCTAGCTAAGCCGTGCAGCCCTCGATAGGGTGGTGAGCGCTCGCGGTAAATAGAACGAAATATCCTCGTTCGCTCGCGTATTGGATTCCAAGAATGAGCTTTTTTTTTTTTTTTTTATAAGAAATATTTTTTTCGCAATGACGATGAACTTCCGGTATGCGAATTATTTATAAATGGATTTCCGGATCTGGGTTATCGTCGTCTATTCCCGAGTCCCGAAAGCTCGACGAGCCCAATAAACCCAACGAGCGACGAACAGGTATTTCCTTCTACGGCTCACCCACGTACTACATTCGCACCCTCGTGACTTTTGGTACGAAAACAAATGAAATAAAATTTTTTAAAATATACTTTACCGCGCGATAAGTATTAATTAAAAATATTTTCAATTTTTACAATTTTGCCGATTTAATGTACGACGCGAACTCAGTATTATTGAATCGGTGTTAAATATAACACGAGCGTTGGCTCTCGATGTAACGAAGATCTGGAAACCTCTGCGGATTACTATACCTTCGTAATGTGATGCTTCTACTCGCGTTTGCGGAAATCTGAGACACTCCGAGTTCACGAGGGTGTGTCGTGTACTACATGTCGACGTTCTCTGTGTTTTGCGTCCGCAAAACCCAGATACGTTCCACAAAAGCTTTTACTATATTCAGCTTAACATATTGTTTTTTTTTTTTTTTTTTTTTCGATACATGCAAAGTTGCCCGGTAAGGAATAAAAATGTCGGAGGATAACACGAATAACAATTTTTTTTTAAATCAATAATCGATGAAATTTTTTATTCAAGTATATTGCAATAATTATTATTGCAGTAACTTGTGATAAACTAATGAAATTATTAACCCCTCGTGTGCGGGAGACTGTTATCGAGCCGCGTACATTACTGTCTTCTGCTGATAATAATAATGTGGAACTATGGGGCATCTCTTTGAACAATCGAAGAAACGGCCCTTCAGGATGACTCTACAATTTTTTTTTTTTTACGATTTTTTATTGTTAAATGGACCAGTTGATGGTAATGGATGGTGAAACATGCCGAACGTCTATTTACGTCAGCCGAACGCGAGGGATTAAAATGTAAAAGAAAATGTATTTAATTATCAAAAATTCGTGACATTTTGTTTCCTTGTTTACCACACCAACAAATATCAACAAACGAAAATACAGATGCATGTGGGATAAAATAAGGAAGTTATATTGGATAAATGGAAAAAAGAAAATCAGGAAAACAAAAGGTCCGGGACAGCGCGAGCAGCGGCAGTCAACGTCTTACGAATTTTTTTTCTATCGTAAACATTTTTGTTTTCGCAACAATTGCGATACATATAAATATTATTCGAGATATATGAGAGGCGAGAGATTAAACGCGCGTGATGAACGGGCGGACGGATGGATGTCTCGCTGAGGCGAATTATTTGTAACGAATAATTGATAGTCCAGCGAAATTGGTAGTAATCACTTTTCGACAAGAGTAAAAGTGAACTCTGAATTCCGATGCTAATACTTCGTTTGTCTATACATATATATGCGAAAACCTGTTCGAAATGTGAAGCTCGGTACGTCGACCTTGTCGGGAGTTTCGCGCCGAAGAGTTCACGAAACTCGCGTGTGTATGCGCGAGACAGTGTCGATAGGGAGGGGGATGGAGGCGGGCGTTTAATGAATAAGGCAATTTTCACATAGTATTCCATCCCCCTACCGTTAAATTTACCTTTCCTTCACTTTCCCTCGTGTCCACACTTCGCTATACTCGAATAATCGATATTCACCCACTCCTACGTCCCTTACTCTCTACCCACCGCTGCGCGATACCGCAGACCCACCCTCGCCGCTTCTATGTTGGTCATTGTACTTTCGCTCGGAGGGAATTTTTCGTGCCCACAAAAGTTAGCCGCGACCGGATGTCATCGAGCTTGTCGACGCGGTTCATCGGGAAAAATTCCGACAGCCAAAAGTATGGCGAGGAAAAATAGGAAAAAAAAACAACAAAAACATTCGATTGGAGCTTCGATTACGAAATAACTGGTATTGCATGACGATATGTGGTTTTGGCGATGAAAATTAATTGAACCGAATGAGATACAATATAGAAGAATTATTTTGAGTGTCGAATTTGTAATATTCGATTCGCGGTATCGTAGCTTTCGATGAAACGACGCAAAATTCTTGTCCGCTAACAAATACTTCGCTGGTGTCTCTCACCGTTCTCTGACTCTTCGTTGTTAATTATTTTGTCTTTCTTTTGTCAGTGTTCGGTACTCCGGTAATTGGTCGCCGGAGGCGCCTCGTCCGGTACGGAACGAGAATGACACGAACAGAGTATGAACACTCAAGTGCAGGAATAAGATGGATGGACGGACGTAGAAAGAGAAGAAATGGACCAACAACACGAATGGTCGGCGGGAGACACTGCGGTGTTGAACAAATTAGTTCATTATTCGTCCTAAAGCCCCACGAACGTTGCAACACGAATGACGAGACGACAAATACGAAAATAAGAAAAACCGATGTGGAAACCAATGTCCAACGCCCGCGAAATCGAGTTTTCTTTTTTAATCGAAAAAAAAATTGTTTTCGATGATTTTATAGCGTAACACGATGTCATATCTCTCTGGACAAAAATATCCCGAAATAAATTTCCACCGGATAAAAACTCCTCGGACACAAGTATCCCGGCGTGGAGGGGATTTGTAATATATTATTTTTTGCAAATTATTATTATATTTTCACAAATTATATTCCATTAATACGTAGCATATTTTGCGGACCATAATACTACACCGGCCCTCGACATAGTGTTCAGACATTCATGAAAATCAACCGCATAAAAGCAGTTTTTAAAATCTTCAAAAATTATTATTGATAATTTTGAATAATTTTTGCCAATAGTTTGTCATTGTTGTTCGATGCTGTTAATTTATTATATTGATGATAAATGTTTAAAATCATCAAAAAAGTATTTATAGTATATAACATACTTTGGATATTAATAAAATATAATTCGTTACACATTCGTTCGGAGATATGTATAAAATTGTAATGAATTATGTGAATGTGGATACCACACACTACCATTTATATCATATGTGTATATGTGAGAATAATTTATCAAATACATATATATCGATTTATCAAGTTTTTAAAATTTTTTTTATTAAAATTGCTAAATTTTGTCCGAGGAGATTGAGTCCGAAAGATTTGGCCCCAAAATCGCGTAAGACGCTACTTGCTAGTCGACCTCCCAAACTTTCTCGCCATTCCGAATTTGAAAAAATCGAAAACTTCACTTGAAAACTAAAGTATGATTTTCCCTCAGATGACCGACACATGCCTACGATCAGCTGATCGAATAGTTAAAGAAAAAAAAATAGGAACGAGCCATAGGTGAGAAAACGGTACCGTAATCGGGTTTAGGATATATGACGGTCGTCTCGTCCTCAACCCAAGAGTCAACCTCGACGAATTCGGCGACGAAGCTCGGTATGTGACACTTGATTATAGCAGCGTTCCCTCGCAAGACATGTTCGTCCATCACGTTCACTGCGTACCGCTGCCCGACAACTGTAACCAGACCACGAGGGGCATTTTTTTTTCTTACTGTCTTCGCATAAAGTGGTCAAAGGGTTGATACGAAACGATGTCGAGATAGTGATTGAGAAAAACATGAAAATAGGATGGATCGTGATAATCGATTTTTTCATTCATTTTCGCGGGACGCGGAACAATTTAATTAAAATAAAAAAGAATTCTGCATAGCAGTAGTGTGAATTTTAAGAACTGATTTTTTTTCTTCGCTAAGAAGACGATTCTGCTGGGGATACTGGAACTGAAGCATTCGGAAATAAGCTAAAGAAGACGTAACAGGAGGACGAGCTGTCGATTCTGATCGTTCCTCCAGGTACGACATCATATTCCACCAACGTGCAATCGTTCGAACTTCATAAATGGGATGCACCGGATGTGCATATATATTCCCATACCGTAGGACGCGTGTTCGTCGTCGGCACGATAATTTCCGCCGTCGGAATCGATCCAACCCGCCACGTCCACGTGGTCGGCAACGAACGAGGGTACCTGACACTTGAATATCGCAGCATTGCCGCGGATAGCAAAGACATCGTAAACTTGGACCTCGAAGTACTGGGAGACGACTGCAAGAATTTTTACGAAGCCAAATCCATCAATTTTTTTTTTTTTTTTTTTTTTTTTTTTTTTTTTTTCATTTACATTTTTTTTTTATCTGAGAGCAAAATGAGATCAATCGAGTATTAAGATTTCGCGGAGTTTTTTCTACACGTTTCACGTCGGGAAATAAATCAAAGCTGATCCGAAGAAAAACATTTAAATTTAATATAAAATAAAAAAGTTTATTTCCGACCGTATATTTCGCTTTACCTTAACTAGTCTAATGCCCTGAGAAACGACGGTTGTACGAGTAGACGGCGCGTTTCACATTCTCGCTTATACCCACACGAGTGTGTTTTTCTATTTACGTATCGTACACCAGTCGAAGGCGTGGGATAGTACCCGAGGTACGCGAGAATTCACGCAATCCGCTCCCGAAAGTTGTTTTCACACTGCACTCGACTGCATTCAAAGTTTTCACAGATTTTCCGTGCTGTATATGAGATATATATTCTTAGATATCGTTCGCGGCAACGAGAAGATCATCGTTAATCTTCCAGGGTACCGTTAAACTCCGTTGCACTTCAGACTGACCGTTGACCGCTGCTGGTCGCGCTTGGATTTGTATGTTCTATTATATCGCAGCTTCGGCATAAGATCGCAACATCTCGTAAAATCCTATAAGATATTATTTCGTTCGGGAGTGCGATTCCACATGGGAAAAAAGTATATACAAAAAATATACCAAACATAGAAGTAGTAAGTAGAAAATAGAAAATATGGAATAGAATAGAAATATATAAAATTCGGAATTTTTATATAATCGATATTATTATTAATATATCAATCATATATTCGTTACATATTTACAGAAATATATTCGTCATATACGATTTTTCGACGGAAATATATTGGATATATTATAGATATGTTTTTGCGATATACTTTTTTTCCATGTGGGATATAGAGAGTTATGGACCGGTTGTGGCAATTTTAACTACAATTTTCTGTCGAATCGTTTTTTTTTTCTCTTATTTCGATGTTAATACTTTGGAAGTATTTACATCAATATATAGAATTATCAACTCGCGGTAATTTTAATGCGATTTTAATTAAACTTTTGTCTGTTCGAATATAGTGACCAATATAGTAGACAAAGTTACCAAAACCGATTTTTCAATTTTTTCCTCCTCCTTAGTTGAATAAATGTCTTTCTATCTACTGATAACCGAGCTTTAGGCATTCGATTCGGAAGGTTTTGTGTTTCGGTACCCTTTTCCTCGTGATTATTCGCCGGGTAACTGGTACCGTCCTCTGTCGATACCCATTCGATAACCTCGACGAAATCAGCGACGAAACTCGGCAATAGACACTTCAGAGTCGCGGTGTTGCCGCGCAACACGAATTCGTCGATCACACGGGACTCGTAAAATTGTTGAACGACTGGAAAATTCCCCATATCTCAATTTACGAAGCGGATAAATTAATAGCAAACAACAATCACACAGCGATCATCAAGAGAATAAAAATAACATGAAACTGTAAGACGTTGACGACGTTGCCCGTTGTCCTAAACTTTTTATATCGACGCAAAAAAGATTTTTTCATTCATTATTTCATTTATTTTTTTATCATGTCTCGCCTCGGCGACTATTTCGCGGATGGGTCGGAGGGGTGCATCCGTAATCGACAGGACGTCGTCCGCGAAGAGCCGGAACGTTGGTATTACCACCAATAATTCATATATCATTCGTCATACATCGAGCAACCGTAGCGGGTAATTCACTTCGGTAATTTGATGTTCGCAGTCGCCGATGCGCACGTGACTGGCTACGACTGAGCCTTATACGTTTAATGATAGATATTTGCGAGTCTGTGGCTCTCGAGCCGTTTTGCCCTTTGATAAAAAATTCATCGGAAAAAAATATCAGTTCCGTTCTTCGCGAGACGAGACGCCCGATAATCGCGATTTTTTCTGGTTCTCTAATTCTAACACGAATCTTGTAGAAACTTCGATGCATGCGCGATATTTATTTCTTTTTTTTCATTTTTTTTTCTACGCCCGATTACCGTAGTCTCTGTTCTCCGGGGAATAGATAGTTCCATCATCGGCCATCCATCGGTCCACGTAGATAAACTCTGACACGAAACTCGGTATTTTGCATTTCATTATTGCGCTGTTGGCGCGTATCACGTACTCGTTCTCCGCCTCAGTCACGTAGAACTGCGAGACGACTGCTCGCGCGTCGCATGCAACATGGTTTTTTTTTTTTTTTATCGAGTTAGTCACATTTTGATACGTGATTTTGTTTTTTTTTTGGTTTACATAAGTGAAATTAGTGACAAATTACAAAACGATATTAAACCCTTCAACTGTTTTTTCTTCATCAACAATCATTCCTGCGAAGACAATCGGAGCCTCGATTTTGTCGACTAATGAAAAAAACGGGTTTTTTTGGTTTTTTTTTTTTTATGAAGCTGACGCTTATAGTAGACAAAAATTCAGAGTCGACACAATCGAGAGTCGAGTGTGAAACGCATGATTATCAAAAGCCATATCTATTAGTTATGAAGCACGCGACAGAGAGAAAAAGAAGAAAAAATTCTTTTGTCTCTCGTAAAATCCGCACAAAGTCGACGGTCTATTGTATATTTTTTTTGTACCCTGCCCCGAGCCCGGTCCGGGCTGCTGGTTGTCGGGAAGATATACTTCGCCGTCCTCCCTTATCCAAGCTTCTACCGTCACGAACTCTGCTATGTAACTCGGTATACTGCACTTCATTATAGCGCTGTTCCCTCTAATGACGTACTCGGTCATTATTTCGGGTTGATAAGTCTGCGCGACAACTGCGTGAAATTTCTTTAGTTTTTTTTTTTTTTTAATTAATAGAAACCGTTTATTATTCTACTGGGTGTTAAAAAATGTTCTGCAAGTAGAGGTATTTTTTTTCTTTTTTTATAGATCATTCGCTGGGACTTAGTGATAAATTTATGACGAGAAATGCTGAAAAATCAAAATCGTCATGAAATAACGCCTGCGGACGATATTTCGAATGAGTATTCAATATTAAAATTCAGTAATCACATCCGTCGCCACGTCATCCTTAAGCTGCCGCTGTATCGTTTTTCCACATCCCGAACCTTTCGTTATAACGCAAATACAAATTCTAAAAGTGAAAATTAAGAGAAAGAAAAGAAATGCGAGTTGCGAGCGCAATCTCCCGATGTATGATGCGCGTATGTATAAAGTACCGTAGTCATGGGACGGCTTGTAGCTCGAGCCGTCGCTTCCATCCCAAGAATCTACCGACACGAATTCCGCGACGAAACTCGGTATGGTGCATTTAAGTATAGCCGCATTTCCGCGTATAACGTATTCGGACACTACTTCGGCTTCGTAATACTGCACCACGACTGTGAAATTACAAATACAGAGGCTGTATAACAGCTTCCCGAAGATACTGATAGAGATTACTCTCAAAAACGTTATCACCGAAGTAATCGGGAGTAAGATAATTCATTGATCCCGTATCTGAACAAATTTATGGAAGTTACGAAGCTAATTCGATGGGAAGAGGCGAATATTTGTCTCATAGACTACGTATTTATGATTCATGTCGTCTGTCCGACGTTTACTTTGATCGTTGTACCGCGATGGAGGTATAAGCTGCTATCCAATAAGATAAAGTTGTTATCTGAGTCGTTATAAAACTTCTATTGGGACTGATAGACATGGTCTCTGGTAGCAATGTACTTTGATCGCCGTACCGATGGACATGTTCTGTAGCAGCGATGTTCACATGGATCCACTTGATCCGCGATAGAGTTATAATCTGCTATCCAATCAGGTAGAGTTGTAAAGCTTCTAATTCAACGAGACATGTTACGAGGAAACTTAGTATTTATGATTTATGCTCTTTGGTACTTTCGTCATTTTATCGCGGTAAAGTTGTACGCTGCTATCAAATGACTTAAAGGATTATCTGGAGGTCTTATCTGGCAGAATTGTAAACTTCTAATGGAATCGACATGTTACACGGCAAACTTCTATTTAAGATTGACATACATTGATCGTTACACCGCGATATGCTATCAAAGTTGGTAGAGTTGTTATCCGGAAGATTTGTAAAACTTCTAATCGAATCGACATGTTACGCGGCAATCTTGTATTTATGATTTATCTTCTATGGCAGACTTGTACTTCGATCGTTATACCGCGGTAACGTTATTCGCTGTTATCAAATTAGGTAGAGTTGTTATCTGATAGAGTTGTAAAGCTTCTAATCGAATCGACATGTTACACGGAAAGCGTCTTCTTTCGTAATATTCGTGTAGAACTTGTATTTTGGTAGAGTTGCGAACTTTTAGGGTTGCAAATGACACCAATGTAAATGCATCAGATAACTTTCAGATATTTTTGTTAGTTTCCCAATATATAATCGCATTTGGATCAATTCTCTTGTTATCTTCAGATCTATGGAGCGATGTATACGGTATTTCGATTGTTAAGAAACAAAAGGTCGTGTGCCACTTGGTTTTACATATTAATTATCAAGGGATACGCCCTTCTGTTACTCAACAGTCGATAGACGCGTTTTTGGAGCAGAAGAGTCGCGCATCGGAGAGCGCATGTGGGAAACTCTCAGGAGCGGCTGATTCGTCGGGGAGGTAAAAGTAAGAGTGAACTCAGGACACTGACTGCGGACTACTGTATAGATATAACAACGAGAACCGCATGTATTCACAGCACTTTTATATATATATACGTTATATACTTGCAGCGAGATCGCCTGCGCCACATATAGAGCGATAAGCGCGGTGCCCAACGGAGCGGCGGATATACGACGTGGACGCTGCAGGTGGTGTTACCCGACTATATCGCACTATATTGCAGTTTTACTTGTATCCGTATAATATGCATATAGTACCTATGTACAACGAAACGGGTTCAGAGATAATCCGAAGCTGCCCGGCATCGAGTGCACTTTCTGCCTTCTCTCCGCGCCTCACGAGAATTCGAGGACGTTGACTTTGCTGCTCGCTGCTCATCGTTATTATTATTTTTTTTTTCGCTCTCCCGTCTTGTTATTTAACTGAAATATTCTTGCAGACGGATAACTATGTATCCGAAATTATTTGCATGACTTTGGGTCTCAAATGCGTTTCAATCGCTAGCGGAATGTTAAAAAAACCATTTGAAACTTCTATTTGAAGCATTCGTTGTTTTTTTGTACCGTTTCTCTCGTCGGGATTGAAAGAATTTCCCTGGTCGTCCTGCCAGCCTATGACCTGTACGAATTCAGCTACGAAACTCGGTATGCTGCATTTCAGTATCGCCGAGTTACCGCGTATCACGTACTCGTTGTTCACTTCCGATTGATAGTACTGATGGACCACTGAAATTTTTATTTCGATACTATAGTGAATGTTTTTTTTTTTTCACGTGTCAAAGACTCTACCTGTGCTTTAGTTAATAATTTTATTCGTAGTGTACCATCAGTCGAATGGAAAAATTGCGATTGTGATTTAATTTCAATTATTTCCAAATTTTTTATGCAATTATTGACCCTATTGAGCTGTAATTGCGGTTAAAAATGTTCTAAATGATCTTTTGAGTCGTTTTGGATTTCGATGTGCGGAAAAAAATTTGAAGAAAAAGGTTCTTATCGTCGCGTGCCGAGTTCTTCGCACCCACGTATAAGCTTAAAGCTATCGTCGCGTACCATAAAGGAATCTCGAACGCCAACCTCGCAGCTGCGTCAAGCGTACCTACGGCGACTGCGGAGCAGTTATGACTGACTTACTGCTAAATGCCGTTTGTCTACCCACTATTCATCGCGAGCGAATGCCGTGTAAAAGTGTGTTTGCGTGTGTATCGACCCCGCCTGCTTCTTGGCTCTCGTCCTAAACCACCCGGTCTCGTTTCTCCGAGCGCCGAGACGTTATCTCAAAGCTCTTTCCACAGCATCCCGCTAGAAATCCCGCAGCTCGCTTCGTACCGAATTCTATAATCTGAACTAACGGACTCCAATGTTTTCGCGGTTATCGATATTTATTGGATCACAATCGCTGCCGGCGAGAATATACCCGTGAAATCCGAAATCGAAAAAAAACGGACTGTTCTCAGATTAGCAAGAATTGCGACGTATGTTTCCTTTGCGTATTTGCAAAATTGTATGATATATAATTATGTCGAATTTCCAGATTTTGTTTTATTTTCAACCGATCGTTCGACGGACCTTTAAAAAATCGATTTCAATTTTTAAATAAAATATCTATAACTGTATAACTTTTGTATCGTCACATTTATATACTTTAAATTGTGTAGAAAGTCTTGTCTCGTAAATTAATAAAAAAATAAATAAATAAAAATTTCGATTGCCAAAAGAACATTATCCGCCTTAACTTTCCCATGTGACTACCGACGATAATTCTATTCACGATAAAGTATTCCATTCTTCGTGTATCAAAGAGAAGTTATCAGACGATGCAAGTTTGCGTGATAATGAGAAGCGCAGCGGAAAAAAATTTGAATTTGTGTCAAACTGCGCGTGTCCCCGAAGTAAATGCAGGCCGCGTTTCATTGCGTCGAGCCATGAGATTAGCAGCTTGAAACGTTCCCATTCGCGAAAGTTATCCTACTCGTGATTTATCATGTCTATCTGTGACGGTCTGTCGCTCGCTTAGTCGCGTAATTGAGGGGAGAGTAACAGAAATCGTGGGCAGATCGAATCTCGCGTTAAAGAAGCGGCTCTCTCGGGCTGTTCGAACGGGACGGAGCTGTTACATCCGTCGTGAAGCGACTGTTAAAACACATTGTACGCCTGTGTACGTCCGGCATGGGCCACCAACTCCCGGTTTCCAACGGGCAAAAGAGCGCAAATTGACGCCGGTCGACGATACAACTCTACGCACACAACATGGACCAATTATTTTGGACACTATACTGTTATTCGACAATGTGACTGCAGGCGCGTTTGTGTATATAGACTGTACGATATAGCGTAGTAGCTATATACGGCGACGCGGCGAGGGGATAACGAACTGGGAGCGACGTTAACGAGACGGCTGTTTCGAGTGTTAAAGTTAAGAGCGAACAAACGTGGGACAGCTAATCCAACACAGTCTGCGAAGAGTGTCATCAAGTGAAAACGAAAACTAAATTATTAAATCAGATGTACAATTTGATATTGAATCAAAAATCAACGAAATGAGTTCAAGGATATTGCAGTACTTTGAAAGGAAAAAAAAAAAAAAAATATTCGGAGGACTTTCAGAATCACAACGGGATCTGCTGGACACATATTTTTTGAATCCATATGCGAATTTGTGAAAAATTATAAGATCTGCGATTACAGTATCAAATTTGGGTGACCGTTGGCAGTGATTGATCACCGTCGATAGTTAGCAATCGTTGGCAATCGTTGAAACGAGTCTCACGAGAGAAACAGAGTAAATGCACCGGTTGTGGCCATTTTTCGTTACAAATTGCTGTGAAATCATTGTTTGTCCATTTTACTCCATTTACGATATTAATACTTTGGTAATATTCAAATAAATGTACAGAATTATCAAACTGCCGTTATTTTAATTGAATTTTATTCAATGTCTCGATCTTTCGAAATGTGTGACCAAAAGTGGAGCAGAAATGGCCAAAACCCGTACTTCTTCTCTGCCTAAGTGTACCGAGAACTGTATCATGTGATCCGCTTACAGGACTAACTATTCAAGACGTTTGTCCTGTACGCCGGGTAGTCACAGGATACAAATAGGAAGATGACATCCATCGCAGCGACTACCATTAGGTAGATAAATAAAAATACTCCTGTGAAGTAAGAGAGAATCTGTACAGTCCGTGTATAGGAAACATATGTGTAGAAGCTGCGGGTCTGAATCACGAGAGGAAGAAGGAACGCGTGACGGCGCCGAGGGTCTGCACACGAGACACGAAATCGGAATACAAGCAAAAGAAGTCTTCGGCTCTCATACATCTGCTCGCAGTCGTCAGGACGTTAAAGCCGAGACGTTGATTGGTGTAGAGTTCGCGAGTGCGGCTCGTCGACCATAGCCTTGAAACCGAACCACTTTCACGACCGCTTTGCGAAGATTACTGTATCGCGATGACTGCAGAGATTGTCTCGCTATGACTATCCGCGGTAGTAGCAGTAACTGCATCAAGCGAATGGCAACTACGGTGTCGGATTCTTTATTTTTATCATTTCATTCGTTCTTTTTTTTTTTTAATCGCAGATTTGCATGCGGAATAAATTACGTTCTTCGTATCGACTCTATTTCTATACGAGAGTTTTGCATCCTTAGAATGTTTGATCATTTATCACTTGCAAACCGTATAGAATCGAATAGAAGTTACTTTACTTATTTTTCCAACGATTAGTAACGTATCGAAATAATATTGTAGCGGATACGACAGGTGTGCATTAATTTGTCATTATTTCAGAGGTCAATGCCACGATTTATAATTATTCATTGTCACAGCCTTAACTTCCGGTGCGATGTCCCGGGGTTCCGCGTCATAAAAAAGAAAAAGAAAACGGCGAAGTTGACTATCAATGCACTTGCAGCATTGTATGATAATAATGTATTGAAGGAACTGAATTGAAAACTCGGTTAATTATCATTTAACGTATATAATCCGAGAACGTCGACCCGTATGTTATCCCCGTTGCTGACAGTGCAACATCGTGAAATTTTTGTCGCGCGCACACTATCCTTACGATTTTACAGTTTCTCCACACATCGCGATAATACACCGAGAATGAGAGTTATTCCCATTTAACGGATGAGATCACATTGCGTTTCAAAGTTATTACACGGCAAACTCCGGGGAAAGAGAGGGATTTCTGCTTCTCGTTCGCGTGCCCATCGTAAGTATGAGCGCTTCTCGGTCGTTTAACGAATTATTAATTCCCGCAATGCATAGCGTCGGGTTTTACGAGAGCGAAGTAGCGTGTGTACATTCGTTAGCTTAATGTGAGTCACTTTAATAAAATTATATTGTTCGGCAGAAATATAAAATAACATAACGACGTTGAAACCTTCGTGTATCGAAAAAGTTGCAACTCTGTATTAAGTACGTCCAGCGATAATAGTTTCGTTGCATGAAATTTAATTAAATTTACATTCCAACCCGTCCCTTCCGTTCAACACGATTTGCTTTATCGTCAGCTTCAGACGATCTGTGTTACGATTACTAGAAAATTCGAAAATTATTTAGATAGGAATTAATTTTTATTTTTTTTAATTGACATCTCCACCAACAATAACTCTAATAAATAATTCTACCAGAAAAACAGTAATAAAAACTCTACCGGAAGATATCTTTGCAATGTTAAAACTCTACCAGAGGGAAGTAAATGATGGCAACTCGATTCGAATTGAAATGCCTAAGAAAATATCTACCAGAAAAGAATACAACTCTACTAAAAATGAAATAGAACACTTCTGGAATTAAAATGAATGAAAGTAAAACAATCTGCTTATTTTATTTTTATTCCGGTAGAGTTTAATTTTAAATATAATGTAATTTCATTTTAACTCATGCAGAGGTTTATTTTATCACGCGGTAGAGTTGCAAGCGACCGGTTCGTCCGGATAGAGTTTTTATGTGAAGTTAGAGTTGCTTTTCTAATAGAATTGGTGGTGATGTAAATGTGCGCTTTTTTCAGTGATTAACGCGATGGTTGTACCGTCGTCTGCCGCGCGCTTGGGAAGCATACAGCCAAATTCATTGGGATTTGGTTTTTTTTTTTTTTTCCTCAAAAATCGGGATTCTCGTATAATTAATTCTCTTTGTTCGACGAATCGAATGGTAAAAATGTACCGTAATCGTCACCGGGTACGAATTCTTCGCCCTGATCGGTGTGCCACGAGAGAACCTTCACGAAGTCAGCAACGAAAGACGGCACGGCACACTTTAGTATGGCGCTGTTACCGCGAATAGCGTATTCCTTGTTAACGTCGGTGTCGTAATATTGCGCCACAACTGTATCGACAATAATTAAATCCCATTTCTCGTTAACCGAGTAACCGAACAAACGTTATAACATTCTGAATAGCGAATGAGATTATTGCACTCGATAAAACTTTTTGAACTCTCGTGATGTCGAATTTGCGGCATCAAAAAGAAAAAAAGAAATTAACGAAAGTGCTGTACAGAGCACAAAGGCAAAAACCGCCTACAATCCCATTAGGGAACTCCGACGATGTTGGTAACTGGTACTCCGACGATGGCGGCGCAACGGCACAGCTCGTTGGGGTAAAATAAGTTTAATTAATTGACGGTTACCGCAAAACTACTTTGGTGACCTATTTTATAATACGCAAAACGCGAGAGACGAGTTGAAAAATTGTAAAATTCATGAAAATGTATAAACTATCCTTGTCTAGTCATTGTTAATTATTAACTCGCATCGACGAGGATCTCAAGTGGAACGACATTGTTTTTTTCTTTTCTTTTTTTCCACACCGCGAGTCAACTCGTTCGGCATTGAGACGCCAACGATTTCTTATTAATATTCGTACATCTCGCAAGAACGGCAGAGTGACGTGTCGTCGTTTGCAAGAGTCGAGGCCCGGGGGACTTCTCGTCGCCGGCACACCCGCACTTCCGGTGCACACGTGTTCGCTTAACTATATATGCGACGCGACGCGCGACACGGGACTATTCCGGCCCCGACGACGTTGCAAGGACGCGGAGCTTAGCATCTCCACATCGAGACCCGTAGAATTCTTTGTCACTTCTAACATTCTATTTCGACGATTCTAACTCTACAAACTTATAATCTCCATCGCTTCGACAAGATTATTCGCAACTTTGTCAACGATTCGATGCGACGAGTTTTTTTTTTTTTTTTGTTTCTCGACTAAGAGAAAGTCCTCTGTGAATAAAAGATTTTATGCAGCGGGGTTCGTCACTGACGAACTGCACTCGGGAACTCACCGGCCCTGACGTTGACATCGCGACTGTGAACCGATCCGGCTGGCGAAGTCGCCAAACAGCTGTAAACTTGCGCGTGAACTTCCTGACGATAATCCTCAGCACGGAAGGGAGGAAATACCAAATTTCCGTTCGGCAATACCTGTGAGAAAAAAACGAAAATGTACATATTTATCTTTCGTACACGTAGAAGGGCGGAGGTCGGGGGGTGAAACGTGCTAACGAGGGCGTTAATAATAATACAAGCAATAGAGAAGCGTCTCGGTGCATTCGCTGCTGCTGCTCCGGGGGGAGAGAGTGGCACGTCGAGTGGCGCGAAGTGGGGCGCGCCTCGCGGATAACCACTTGATCTCAAGACCATAGCTTGCAACTGCCGAGTCTCTTCCGGGTTGACGAACCCTCCGTCTATTTTGCACTGTGATTTCTTTCGTTACGCAAACCGAGCAGACAATTCACTGACCTACTTAAATAATTCCATGGATTCCGAGTGCCATATGAAAATTTCCGGTGTTCGAAATTATGTCGTGTCATTGCTTCGAGACATTTTTTTTTTTTTTTCGGATGTAAATTAACAAAATCAGACCTTTTTTTATTATTTTTGTTAAACACTTATAGATTGTCGAAATCATTTTCTTTTTTTTAAGGAACAAAAAAATTATTATTGTTATTTGATTTATTCTTTGAATAAGTCGAATTAATACCGAGAATTTTTGGTATTTAAGTATTTAAGTTAAGTAATATTTTCCATAATCGGCGGAGAGATTTAAAAATTACGAAGTTTCAGTTCTTTTAATCTTTTGCATTTTTCATAACACGAAACTATGTATTACACAGAAGTTTTGGGATTTATCTTCGCGAAGAATCCGCAAAGAATTTTGATTTACTTTTTCATTTCTTTTTTACACAAGAATGTCGATTTACCTCGACGAAATATTAATCTATCGTCCAATCATTCAATAAATCGTAATAATCGTAATAATTTGAAGAACCAACGTGCAGTAAGGACGCGAATATAAGATTCCGAATTTTGTGAAAAATATGGCTTATCGTTTTTTTTTTTTTTTTTTTTTTTCATTCAACATTTTTTATTTATTCGCAACGCTTCTCTTCTCTGTGAAATCCGTGAAACTACGGAGGATGCTTTCCGATTAAGGAAGCTTTGCGGATAAGAGAAGATTGCAAGGAAGCAATGGGAAAATGTTGAATTTCCAGGAAATTCGTCTGCTAGCCGATTAACTGACCTGTCGCAATCCCGGGACGTCTCCAACAGCAGTTCCATCGGCTCGTACCCAGATGATGTCCGGTTGTGGATTACCTCGCGCCTGACACTCAACTTCGGCTCCGGTTCCATTAGAAAAGTCAACTCGATTGGGGGGTTCCTTGACAAACACCGGTCCCATGGATTCATCCTCGGCGAGTACCACTGTTCAAACACGCCAAGTGAATTTAATTGATTAGAAGCGCGAAATGAAAACGGTATCACGTTGGATTGTTAGATGAGCGACGAACGACCGGACGGGCATAGGAAGAGTTATATAGTTCGACGCGGTTGTAGGTCAACGGCCCGTGGGGTGAACACGCGGTGCTCCGCGTGACTTCCTCGTGCGCAGCCCAAGATTTATCGCGAATTGGTTGTTTTACGTCTGCAAAGCAATTTCTCGTGTGCATACGGACGCTATTCTAGTCGCCCGCATGAGTATTTCGTATACAATTAAATAGGCAAGGTGTAGACTCCGGTGGTGACCGCAGATATAAATTCTCTGACCTGCGGAACGCTATAGACAGGAAATTTAAAAAACGGCGGAACGAGCGGTTTTTTTTTTACACCGCGACTAGCAGCAGTGGATTTTAAACGAATCCACTCGCAGATTAAACTCCGGCATATTAGCGCAAACTCAGTCACGGCAATCTCGGTCTTGCGGTCATTCGGTTTTTAATCTTCGAAAAAAATAACAAAAAAAAAGAAAGAAAGAATTAACTATTTTTGTTGCTCAGGGCTGCTAAAAATGACTCTAAAATTAATGCACCCAGAAATTCCAAATTTCTTAATATCGAACAGAATACGAAAATTACTCTCAAAAACATTCCGTACAGTAAATTTTTGAATATTTTGAAAATCACAAATTGAACCATAAATTGAAATAAATTATCAAAAGTGTTGTGCAATGCAGTTTCTTGAAATTTAATACACTGTTTATGCATAAAAACTTCCAATATCAGAATATTAATTATTACTTAAACATTTTTTACTGCGTAAAAATCCCGTGGAATCGTAAAAGTCGATTTTTTTTTTTTTTTTTTTTTCAAAGGACAGTAAATGGTACACCGGCGCCGATTGTAAATGGTTCAACAGGTTTTAAAAACAATAGGTATGTACATCGCCACCTGGCAACGCCTATAACAGATGACAACCGTTTCGCACGATCAGTCATTTTCAGCACCGAAAGCATTATTCTAAAGATCAAAGCAATTTTTTTTTTCCCCTGTTGCCGTTGTCGGAACTTACAGAGATGACTGCTACCGCAATAACTACGAACGGCCCACTCTCAAAGGGTCCCCCCCGCCTGGAGTCGAGTGGTTCGTACAAAACTCACTTAATATGCTTCCTGCGTTAAAAAACTGGAGGGTCCCACACCATTCATACGTGACCACCGCGCGCGCGCGTGAATGTGTTCTCTCAACGACGTTTTTTTCAATTCGGTAGTTCACTTCGGTAGTTCTTCCTCTCCTCATTCATGCCGTTGTAGCGTAAACATACGGATCCGTGAATAGTATTGGTGTACAAGTTATTTCACAACGTTTGATGTCCCATTTGAAAACTCATTTAAAAGTTCCTCGTGGAGAATAATAAAATACTGTCGGAGGAGAGTTTGGGTCTTCTTCAGGGTCGAGCAGACTTTCGGAGCCGTTGACCGGCGTTCCGTAAGCGCGTTATTGCTCGCAGCATTTTTATACCTGATATTTCTCGGACTGATCCCTAACTAAACTTAAGGCGACTTTTACGATCTCAACCCTAAAAATAATGTTCCTTTCTTTGGAATTATCGTATTTTCTAGAAGTTCCACATTCCAATCGAGCAATTTGCACAAAAGTTTTCACTGGAAATATCGTATAACGACGAGAAAACAGAAGAAAACCTTCGCGGAAGCGGAGCTCCTTTTTGAGATTTGAAAATCAACGACGTGCTTCGAAAAATGATTTTGTTGAATATCGCGTATTATTTTTATTTTCTCAATATTCTTCCGTTGGGTGTATATTATTTAGCGATTTCTTAACGCTACAGCGTTTCTACGATATATCGAGAGCAGTCATCGATCTTAAATATTCGATTCATAATTTGTATTTTGCGAAATATTGAAAGTCAACGTTTTCGTTCTTTTAAACGTTATTTCGATAGTTATTTATTTCTTTTAGAATATATTTCAATTTTTGTGGTTTCGTTCCGCGACTTTCGAGACTTTGGGAATCAAAGTTGATAGCATTGCATGTATACATCTTCAGCTATAAATATACGCCTACAAGTTTGTTTTTTTTTGTTTTTCACTTATCAAATGCCAAATTTGTCTGAAAAAAAAATTATTAAAAAATAAAAAATAAAAAACTTCATTCAATCTTTTAGGACTTTTGCCTTTTTTAAATTCGATAAGTAAAGTATCCTTAACATAAATGAAATATTTTTCGTTCCCTTCGAGGAGAATAATCGATTATTTTCGAGTACATTTATGCATCAGTTGGAGACTTTAACGAGGCAAGATAATTCGATGGAATTCAACTCACCGTTAATAATTGCCAATGAAGCTAATATCAGCATAGCGAGGCGGGTGATGGCCCGCCGGCTACCTCCCGGAGGTTCTCGCAGCATCCTCGATCGGCGATGGTCTTTAATAGACCCGGTGAGCGGCAGACACCTGCAGGGTTGCGGCAAATACACTAAATATACACTTTCGTTTAAATTCTTTTTAATATTTTTTTAAATATTTCCACAGGCATACGATTTCACACACACACACGAGAACACTTCACTCTCTTTCATCGATTATCGTGTGCACTATGTGATTATTGCATAATTTAAATTGTGTTATTTAAATCGTAACATCATTTGCCACTATGATTTGTATCAACGACCCTTTGATTTTTCTTTCATATCTGTGCGAATATTCTTTGCATTATGTTTATTATTGTTGGATAACGTCGACGCGACTGTGACGATGGATGTCCAGACGAACGAAGCTGATTGCTTGATTGCGACTCGCATCATACCGATTATATGAGATATACGTGGGTTATGCATTAGACACGAGGGAGGGAAGAGCTCAATGAAGCGATCGTTTACAGTACGATTTTCCAATAGAATACGCCTCGATTTAGAATAAACGGGCAAAATTCATCAGTAATACTCTCATTGCATCCTGTGTACTGCTCCCATCAATCGCGCTCTGCGCAGCAGCTTTCGAACGATAGATTTTTCGATTCGCATTTCCGAAATCGGAAGATTACATATAAAACTTTATGTTCGTAAATATATCGTTTTATATTATTTTTTATTTTTATTTTTATAAAATATTATTATATATTATTGTTATTATTATATTATTATAAATATTTTTTTCATGTGATACATATTGTGAATATTTTGGTTATTTCCAAAGGGTGGAGCGTCTTTTTGAAAATACATCGAAGCCATCGAGAAGCGCAGCCGTTCATTGAAAGATTTTAATAAAAAAAAATTTAAAAAAAAATTTCGACCGGTTAGATGCGCAATTTACTGTTCCGTGTTAATATTAATCGAATAATTTTTTATGGATAAATTTATCAACTATTCGTGATTAATATTACTTGCTACGCATCTGGTGGCGAGTTATCAAGACAATTATATTCTTTTATATGTTTATACTATTATCGTATCCTATTGTCGATGCGACAATTTCGCAATGTGTTCGTTTCGATACTGCGGTATTTTATTGAGTCGCTTTTAAAACTGAAACTCGTATGATAAAAGCGTAGAAAACAACCCGAGACATTTGACCCCTCAGCGGACAATCGAGAAGCGATAAGTCACTTGCAAATTGTTCGCGAGACGAGTTTGAAATTCAACGTTTTCCGATCTGCACACTGTGTGCACAACATTTAGAAAATTACGCGTTCGCAATACGCTTCGAAATTATTGCTTCAATCTGCATATCCATATTTATCGATAAATATTTACGAACGGAAATACCATTTCATAAGTTTCCCGAGATATTCACACTTTTAACTTTTGCTTGTGAATGTTATTTCGCGTTTAATTTAAAACGCGAAATAATACAATGAAATGCTATGAATATTCTGCTGTATCCGTTTCAATTTTCGGAAATAAAAACTTTCTACACTAATCACGGAGAGAATTAAAATTGGTCATTTGTTTTTTAAATTTCGTGCGCAAATGCGGGAGTATCATAAAGAGGATGTATTCGGCAATTTGCGGTCGAAAACCGTACCAAATTTTTTTTTTTATCGATAAAACAACTAAACTCACCGGTATCTCATGCAATTAATTGTTCATAACAGTGTTCCGAATGCATTAAAAACGTATATAACACGTTTATAGATTTTTATTTATTACAATATCGTAATAAAAAATGTATCCATCAAAAAAAATAATTACTCAATTTTTTTTAACTTCTTTTGAGATTTTATTGCGTATTCAGAACACCATTGCAAAATAATTGCATGGAATTAGTGATATGTAATTAAATAATAATAATAATAATAATAAACTTTTTTTTTGCCTGAAATCACGAAACCCGATAATTTCAAAAAGGTTTTGCTGTTATGTTTATGAAATTTATATTTTCTTCTTTTTCGTTCTTCGAAAGTAACGGGTCTTCTGAACCCAACGAAGATTCCTGACAAAGCTTCCTGACCGGCTGGATAATCCGTAAACTTTCTTAAAGAAAAACCTGCAATTGTCATCGGAGCCGAGAGGAGCCGTTTCCTGTTCACAAGAGAAAAATCGAAGGGAACAGCTGTGCACATTGCAGAGACTCCAAACGAGAGAGAAAGCAGAAAAGAGGGGGGAGGTTGGGGGGGGAGGAAGAGAGAGGCAAAGTGGGCGGCCTCGGGGTTCTCGAAAATCCATGGGACCCATGTTGCGCCGTGAACCGATGAAACGGCAAGCGTTTCGGTGGGTAGGAGTGGGTGAGTTCCACGTGCTGCGAAACTCGTCGTCCGTCGAGAGTCTACTATTTCGATGACACCGAACGAAAAAATGATAAAGCCATTAAAATAGCAAAAAAAAACAAAAATCAAATATCTATCAACTCTTAAACTGAATAATTATCATAATCTACATAAATTTTTTTTCAAAATTTAATTTTTTAAAATTATTCTCTTATGTATCGTCTTTGAATAGATCTTCTAAAAATGCTTTTTCCGCACGTTAGCCGAAATAATTTTCAAAAAATTTCATAGCGAATTTATAAAAAAAAAAATAATACGCGATACATAAATAAAAAAATCGAAAAAAAAAAAAAAAAATAGAATCAGCTAAAAATAGTTCGGGGTGACAAAAATGACTGAATCCATCCAATCGCGAGAGTGCGAGAAGAAGGAGAGGAAGAAACGAAAATCTACAACGACGCAAGAATCGTCTGGGTGAGAGATATCCTTCGGCAAGATGATAGAAGTTGAACGAGGAAGATCGCTGAGTGAAGAAGATTCGGTCCAGTGTCGACGAGTGCGAGAAGGGTGGGACGGTGGGGGCGAAGAGGGTCGAAAAAAAAAAAACAAAAAAAAAAAACCGGGGGAGGGGGGAACGAGACGGAAGAACAGCACGGAGCGTCGACACGAGGCTCTCTTGCTCCGCTTCGCTCAGCTCTCCAGTCTCCACTATGTTCGCGTTCTTCCTTCCCTCGCGCGCGCCGAGCGTTGCTGGGTTTATTGATCGCGAAGCCGACGAGCGCGGAGGCTCTGACCGTGCATCTGCCTCCCGTGTCGCCGTGGTATTTGTGAGCTTCTCGTATATGGGCTTTCAGGGCCGTCTATACCGATCCCCGGTATAGGGGCGGTCTCCAAAAATTATTTCGACGTCGATTCTGGACCTCGTCGTCCGCCATTAAAAAAAAAAAAAAAAAAAAATTGCGAATGCAAAAATGTCTCGAAACGAAGAATAAAAATCGATGTCAAATTATCGTTCGATATTAGCAAAGCTATTTTCCGCTAAGAAAAGCTGCACGAACGACGGCTATGGGGTGGGGGGATGGACGGATTTTGAAGGGTGCGGCAGGGGATGAAAGAGGCGCTCTCAGGTGGTCGAGCTACGTCACTGGATAAAACGTTTGAAATACTGCCCTCGGCTGAACCGTCCGCGGGAGAGACCCTACCCGACGCCCATGTTATACACTTTCCTGATCTCCGTTTCCTTCGTCCCTTGCGTTCTAACCCCCCATCGTGCGCTTCTCTCCGTATTTCTCTAACCCGAGTGCCGGGCGTCTACCTGCCTAGACACTCGAATCACGGTGTGCTGCCTCAACGAGGGCCGCTCACCCGCCGTATTATTTCGCATTTTTCAAACAGTACACAACAAAGAACGATTGTCGAGAAACGTGAAGAAAGGACAGCAGCCAACGAAGTTCCCAATATAGAAATAACGCTGAAGAAAAATATCGGTGCATCGCCCGTGGAGGGGGAGGGGGGGGGGAGAGATATTCATGAAACCGACGAGTGACGAATACATATCGAGGTTACCGGAAGCGTAACGTCGAGCATCACGCCGCACCAATGTTCCGTCAAAGACATCGCGCGACGCGAGACGAGAAAAAAAAATAATGACTTTCCAAGAAATTTATCTCGATTGTCACCGATGAGTCTGCCAATTGTCCGCAGACCGCGAAGGATATGTTCTCGCGTGTATCCACGAAGAGTATAATGCGTGTATCCTCGATTCCTCTCGTGGGAGTGACAGATGGTAGAAACGAGAAGAAAAGTACGGAGGGGGAAAAGAGGGGGCGAGAAGATCCACACCGTAAGCACGAATTAAAAAACGACGAAAATGTCGACGACGAAATATATAGACGAAAAAAGATCCGCCCTGTCTCGTGACTTTATTTTTACTTGCAACCGTTTTTTTTTTATTCCTTCGAACACGTTTTTTCTTTACTTGCAAAACCTCGGAATTGAAAGATTTCATTACGAGATAAAAAGAAAAAAATGACGGGTAGCAGGAAAAATCATGAAGATTATCCGTTCTCTCGTAAATATGTCCAAGTAGCACGCGGATTAATTTTGCAGTTGAATGCTTTATTTTATGGCAGCACATGGGTCTACGCCCGATCTACGTGCCGGTACCCCCCCCCCCCCCCCCCCCTCTGCGAACTTTATTTCAAGAAAAAATCGAAAAAAACATTGATTCTGACAGCCCTGACAGCCCGCTGATGCACGCCGATCGCCAACGTTTTGCATTATTTGTTTTTATCTCATCCCTCGCGAACAAAGTCTCGTTCTCAACAATTTATCTCTGAGCAATACGAACGCACAATTCAGCTCGATAAAATTCGATTCGAAAGACGTTCGATGGGTTATGCTTCGTTCGATTACGAATTATTTCCAGTCACAAGCCGCTTTTATATATCCTTTGATCGTTTTCTTTTTAATTTAATTTATAGATCCAAATCATAGTCGCACATGGCCACGAACACATCGATGCACGTGTACATAAATCTTCGATCACAAATCACCACCGACGATTGCCCAATAATTCATTTAGCGATATTCGGCAATAATCGAAAACCGGAGACGGAGACAAAACGCGAAAATAAAACGCACCTAATGACCGAAGTCACGGCTCGACACTGACAACCCGACGTTTGGCACTTCTTCGATTATTTGACTCGTATAATGGATCGTACGTGAGCAGATTTGTGTTTAACGTTCGCGAAATGAATCAGCGAATAACTACGATTGATTCGATAGCACGAAATCGAAATACACTGCCGAAGAACGATCCGTCCGTTCGCTCGTCCAGCGCTCGAATAGCGGCGTTGTGGAGCTTCGTTGGTCGGCAAACCCCCGCCGTCTCTCGCAGTCACAACTGAGGCGCGGCGTGGTGGGGGTAACGAGAGCGATACAGCGAACGATGCCGCATGGCCGCATGGCTGTGCCGGCGAGAGCATTTAAAATAAAAACGAAAGTAAAAAGTCTCGAATGATTTTGACTTTCGATGTTTTTTAACTCCTTTCGCTTTTCTTGTCATTCGTTGTAAAGTCATTTTTTATCAAAAACAAAACAGATTATTATTTTTTGATATATCGAACTTTATTTTTAATGATTCGAAGCTGATGCGTGAAATGCTCTCGAAGTGTTCGATGCGAATTACTTAATACGCTCTTTCATGCTAAAGTCACGAATCCTTGATGCGCGTCGGTGAGATCATTCTCACGGTATACCTACTTAATACACGGTGATTCATGTATCGAAGCGATTGCGTGTGTTTCGCTCGAACGTGAACCCGGCTGGTTCTACCCTTGGGGGGTAAGTTCCGATATAGCGTAACGTGCCACGATAATGATCTTTCGTGCCCTGTTAAAGGCCTCAAAACCCCGAGGGATGAATGATGACGACAAAAAGAGAAGGATTCTGATAATGTATGTCAGGAAAATGTATAACCTTTTGTAATCGATGCAACGCGATATTTGCTTCTTAGTGAAAATTCGGATCGGGAAATACACGGCTAACATTGTGTTCTGTAATTAAATTGCATTCGGTAGGATATGAAACAAAAAAAAAACGTAGAATTCTTCACTGCTCCGTTGGCAAGATAGAGGATGATAATCGGAGGATTTCTTACAGATGACCCGTGTCGCCATCTTTGTCTAATATAGATCCATCGACCTGTTCCAGAAGAGTTTTTCCAGAAGAGAATTCCAGAAGAGAGCGCCACAGAAGCTATCGCACGCAGTATACATACCTTGGGTCGCGCGACGAGTTAAAGATTTTACTGGTATCACATTTTGATACAAACGATTTTCCGAGATCGCCGAATTTTGAAAAAACCGGTGAGACACTTCACGTTTTTTTCCCTATAGTGTACGGTACAGTTTTTGTTATCAACAGTCGGTATGTCACATTATTTTAAAAGTCAATGTAAATTACCATCGTCGGTAACGAAAACTGTAATGAATGACTTTTATTGGTCGCGGGGTACGCGTCACATCACCTTAATCTATAAAAATGCTAAAATTTACCACAAACGGCCAATAGCTCCGATAATTCATATACTTATTTTTCCGTACGCTATAAGCATAACAAACGCCTAGACACGGATCGATTTTGTGATTTATGTATCGCTATGATTAATAGTCAGAGCAAAACGGCGCCGGAAAGTTTCACTCGCGTATGAGCTGTTATAACGTATTTACAATAACAGCGTTAGTACAGCTGCGCGATTAAATTTCTAACCGGTAAAGTGTCTCTCGATTCGACCTGCGATTACGGCGCGATAGTTCCGAAATGCAGCAAATTTCTAAAAATCAAAATTCGTTTGTTTTCCTTCTTACAACGAGGAAATTTTGTTTTCAATTTTTTAACATGTCGTATTATTGTCGCCTACATGAGATGTGCGACAGGTCGTTAACTCAGCTTTAGGAAGTTCGATACCGTAAACGAGTCCACCGATCGCCAACAGTGTTCGGTTAAACCTCAATAGAGTCGGGCGGAAGGTGTTTCCCGTGTGTATTCACGATGGACAACGATAAAAGCGACCGCTCGCTGACCGCCTGGATATGTATCGTATTCCTTGGATTAGACATACCGATGGTCACTTATCCACTTCCGTTTTATCTTTGGAAGTCCGCGAATCGCTGCAATATCGAACGACTACCGTCTAATGACTCGGATTCTGTTATCGCGTCATTTCCAATAAATTATAATCGTAGGTCTTTGATATTTCACGAGATCAATGAAGAAACTACTGGTACAGCGGCACAAGAAAAGAAAACTCGCGTTATCAGTTATCAGAATCTATCGATGTCCGATAAACTCAATCATTGTATTCTACCCGATTAAAGATATAAAAAAATCGGTACCCGAACCTTCAGTCAAATTGTTAAACGATTGCTGTTCCCTATATCACCAGAAATGGGCGTAATATAAAAAGTATTTCGAGTACAACGTATGCAACAAATGCTTTTTGTAATTAGATTCGTTGAGTTATTACGCATTTTTGTTTTATATTAAATTTTAAAATTATAGTTTTGTCGAAATGTATTCCGCACAGTAATCTGTAGTAAAAACGACAATCGTACATTTTTTTTAATATCAATAATTTTTCGCTGAAACCGCAAAATGATTTTTGATGATTTTCTGCATTTTTTGTTTTAAGGACGATGACAATTGCAATTACTTGTGTACTTTAAGGATTATGAACGAGTATTCGATTACAGATTGCTAATATAATCGAATCTCGAGAGTGAAATTAGTTTGTTCTTTGATTTGGACTCCAATCGCAAAACCCGTCAACACGATTTGTTCCAATGATTCTTTACTCCCACCGCATGCATGCCATTGATTAATTAATCGATAAATCTGTTTACAGTCGACGCTTGGTCGCGATACGACAATCCCGAAGAAGGTAAAGCTATCGAAGGAGACATAAGGAATCATCCGCTCTTTAGAAAAACTACTACAACGGATGAAAGACTTCTTTGGCGTAACGGTATTGTTCCGTATTTCGTTGACGACTCCATAGGTAAGTTCATTAACAGCGATTAGCCGTCGAGCTATCGTTACATTCGAGTCTCTGACGTCGGCATATTTTTTGCAGCGAATAAACCAGAAAAACTTGACGTTCTACGAGACGCAATGGATAATATAATGAAACTCACCTGCGTAAGATTCGTCCGTATTTACGCGGATGGGAGCGGCAAGTTTCCTTCCCGCAATTGGGTAAACATTACTGGCGACGAGCAGGGATGCTCCTCGGATCTCGGTCGTTCGATTTACGGTCCAAGTAACATAAATCTCGACGTCGAAAGATGCTTTAGCGTTAAGGGTCACGCGCTTCATGAAATTCTTCACACTCTCGGCGTCTATCACGAACACACGCGGCCCGATCGTGACGAATACATTCAAATACTATGGCATAACATAAAAAGAGGTCAAGAGAATAGATTAATTAATCATTTCTCGAATTTTTTCGTATCATTTCGTGAATTATGTGAATTATGCGTCTCATATTGCGAATTTTGAGAACATTAGTTTCTATGATAATGACGAGTCTAAAAAATTTAAATATTAAGAAACGGAGCAGCGCCTTGACGCCGAAAACTTTAAAAAGATAGTTGTTTATGTAGGCTACCGGAAGCAGTATCCTTTATCGTCGAAAGTTTCTTATACGATATTTGCTTTTTTTTTTCGAGGACACCAATGATATACTAATTATGAATAAAAAGTGGCGCTACTCATTTTACGCTGTACGTTAATGAAATTAGATTTTTTTTTTTTTTGATAGTCGCCGTCGCTGTTACAAAAATTGTCGCCAATATTAGTAGTCTTGCAATTGACAATAATTCACACGAAAGCAAAATTACGTGTTTTAGATAGACTCGGATGTCAATATATTATATCCATAACTGATTTTAAAAAGAATTTTAATGATTGACCTCTCGATATTATTTTCTTTGCCAGGAAATGCATTTAATTTCCAAGTAATGGATGAGACTGCGGTAACGAATTACGGTTTACCGTACGATTACGACAGTATAATGCATTACTCGATGACCGCATTTTCTAAGAACAGATCTATTCCAACTATACTGCCGCGGGTGAGAGTTGTTCAATTTACGCACATTAAAAAAAATACTTATTTATGATGCCGTTTAATTGTTTCAGAAAAAAAATGCGAAGATCGGTCAGCGGGACCGTTTGTCGTTCTACGATGTGCAAAAACTCTTAATCACTTACAAGTGCAATGCCGTCGATTACAAAGATTTGAATGCCAAAATGAATCGTCGCGCTCTCGACAGACCGCAGGCAACGACGGTAAAACTTCGAGACTTTCCTCCGATGGAAACTCATCACAACTCACAATCGAATATGCAGGATATGTGGCCAAACTATTACAACTACGAGTATTATTACGGTCCGGATTATTATGCTTATTATTATTAAGGATAAATCGAGAAACTAATGAAGAGCTCCAGTAATAAAAGGATACGCAAATTATTATTATTCATGATACATTCGACGTTCCGTCTGATTGATTTATTATTAAGAGCGTCGCAAATTCCTCGTCGCGTTCTTACCATTTTATCAATCGCGGCTTCTCCGTTGTTTTTTCGTTCTCCGCTCATCATGTCTCGAGTCTCTGGAAGAACGCGATTTTTCACGATCGCGGGATCTGTGACGCTTGTGCCGTTCGCCGTGGCGATCCTTCGATTTATGCCCTCCGTGACTCCGGTGACTCGATTTGTGAGATCTTTCGCCTCTCGAATCCTCCCGGCTGCATTCTCTCGAGTACTCCTTCCTCTCTCTCGATTCATTGTTTCTTCTATCGCGATCGCGAGACACGTTATTTCTGCGATCGCTTCCGCGATCGTTCGACGAACCTTCGTGGGTATCGCGATCTTCGGATTTTCTTTTATCCCGCGACCACCTTTGCCTGCCGTTACTGTCTCCGGGCGTTGAAATCCTTTTGTCCAAATAATCTTTTCTCATCGAATTATCGCGTTTACGTATTTCGCGAGATCGATCACAAGTTCTATCCTCATTTGGAAGACTATTCGTAGAGCATAAAGAGGGTTCGTCGTTCCTTTCCGCGATGTATTCACCCAACATTTCCATCTGTTGACTTATGATTTCTCGCAATATCTCGACTTGAGATTTTTTGTTCGTATGAACGCCGCGATATTTAGCTCGGCGTCTCTTGAGATTACGCTCTTGCGCAAGCAGTTCCAGATACGATGATCGCGCACCGTCGCCCGGTGCCTTTCTGAAAAATGGGTTGTAAAACAATATCAGCATTGATGATCGAGAAACTCGGGAAAGTGTTCCCGAGACATACGGAACTTACGGTTTGTTCATGTCGGCAATATCTTCGCCGATATCTGGCTGAACGGTGTTCGCGATGACGTACTCGTACATCGCGCATCTTTCCTCTCTAGTGAAATCCGCGACGAGCCTTTCGGATGTGCGCGGTATCAACCGCCCACCCGAACCTGTCGTCAGTGGTCAAGAAATAACGTTTTTTTTGCAGTCATTCATACGTTAATAACCAAAGTTCTCAGAAGCGTACGATTGTTAATTTTCTCCGAAATTATTCATACAAAGGTGCCTTCACGTACGTCGATAAATTTTCGATAGAAAACTTCGATAAAATTCGATTAACAAAAAAAAAAAAACTTTGTTCCAAAAATACAAATTTTTCCGAAAAATTAACAAAACGTTGTTTCCAAAAAGTTGTATTTTAATTATCATTAGAAAACAACTTTTTGGAAACTCGTTGATATTTGTGCGTAAATTGTCCTTCCGAAATATTACTGTGCGATTCTCGATGTATAATCGAAGTTTTCTATCGGATAAAGAAGAAGAAAGTTCGTTTGTTCGTAATCGTGTTTCTGATCATTACAAAAAAAATTGCCGGCGACTTCTTCTACCGATAAAAAAATAAAACAGTTTTGTTAATCTAAAATCGCCACCCATCCGCATTTTCAGAAAATTTTACCCCAATACGTTTTTCCAATTATTCTTTAGCGCCCAAAGTGAATAATAACGTTCAATTGCTCGCAGGATACTTCAAATGTTTGTTAAGCCTCACAATCCGATAAGGCAATCCTTACAACGAGACAGTGGCAAAAATCTAATTCAACAAAAACTTATCTCAGTAAGAATAACTTTAGCACATGCGGTACACTGTAAAGAAATTTGCTGGAAATTTAATGCACTTATACTGGAATTTTTTATGCATCGAACGATTCATTAAATTTAATCCACAAATATGGTGAAAAATTAATTTACGGTACAAAACCGTGGAAATACTTTATTTTTAATAATTTACTCCCATTTGACTACAAAAGTACTTTAAATTCAATAATTCGCTTTCATTTCGATGTCCAAAAATGTCCATTCATTTTTCATGATCATTGTAATCTAAATTTAATATACCAGTATAAACATAAAAAATTCCAGTATTAGTACATTTAATTTAGACATTTTTTTTAGTGTATCGAGAATACGATATATATATATATCAAATTAAATATCTCGTTGTTAGCAAAGGATATGAAAAAGGATATATCGAGTCCATTTGCGGTATAACGACGATAATGTACTGTAAAAAAATGCACAAAATTTTACAAACAGATCGCGAGATTTTGTAACGATTTCTGTCGTCAACTGACCTATGGTCATTGTTGGATTTTGGCGACTGGCATTCTGGATCACGGAATCTTGCAGCTGTTCATCTGAAAAAATAATTAGAAGCAATTTAAAAAACATATAGAAATAGTGAACGGAAAAAAAAAAAATTAACTACATTGTGATATTCAAAATTGGAATTTTCTAAAAATAGCCGGAGTCCGATATTTTTTTTTTCTTGCGTATTGATAGTCAAAACAGAGTAACTTGTCTGATCAGTACATATGAGTATTGCACAGAAAAAAACCACTTGCCAACAATGCAAATGACTCCTTCCATTATCATAATTATTATTTACTATTTGACGAGAAAATGTCGTAGAAACAAATATCTTTTCAACTCACCGAACTTAATAGCGGATGCAGCACCTTGAGGTAACGATGGTACAGAAAGTGGCAAATCCTCCTTGGCGTAACCTTCTGCTTTCCACTGACAATCCTCGAGATGTTTTTCGATGGATCGTTCCGGAATGCGATGAGTGTCGTTGAAAGGGCACGCAACAATATTTTCGGCCTTTCGATGACAAAAAGAAGAAAAATCAATTTGAACGTCGATGTATTTCTCTGTTGTTTAAAAATAAATGTCTTAACCTACATCTTTCGATACGCTCTCGATTGACCACCCCAAAGCGGAGATTATCGAAGAAATTTTCGTTCTCGTATGTACGATAAAATTCTCCAATTTTTCTAGCTGTTCTTTGCGCTCGTCCGACGTGACTGACATTGTACAATTGTTTTTTCGATCAAAAACAATAACATAACGAAACGGCGAAAAAATACACGCGCATTCCGGGACACGCGTTAACCGACTGTTGAAAACACGCCGTTAGTGGAGGCCAGCATCGGCCATAATACCGAAAGGCAAACAGTACCAAACAAGATAGAGTATATCTTTTTTGACACTGTCAAGAAAAAAAGAATATCTTTCCAAGCAAAAGCCTGGTTAACCTTTCCGAGAAAAAATATTTCATTATTGCATGCCAATTAAATCCTGAGGGAAATCACAACGATTTAACGTTCCGTATGACAGAATATTAACTCAACTCAATTATTTATGATGCCCGTGTGGCGTTTAAATCGTCGCGCGTTCAATGTCGGTGTTTTTAGTGTTTTTTTTGTTAAGTGACAGCGAGCCAATATACCATGACCGTTTTCTCAGCATGCGCGGTAGAAGACGATATCAGTCTTAAATATATCGCTCACGTATTTATATATCAGTAAACATTTATTTATTGAAATAATTAGTTTTTCATGTAAAAACAACTACGGGATGTTCGCTGACCACAGCGACGAGATAAATTGCCGACGCTCTTATCTTTTTTTCGTTGTCATCTTTCGCTTCATGATCATTTTCCACTCGGAGAGTATAATATTTCGCATATAGGGAATCTATCATACTCGTGCATGTCCGACTTCATAACAACAACTTTTACAGCTTTTCTCTTTAAACAAAACTGAAAATCTATCCATCGCATATTTATGTAAAGTAAACGTCTTGCTTTCGATTGGCCTGTCCCGTTGTAGTTCGTGGCCGATGGCCGATTCGTCGAACCCGAATCAACAGCCGGTCGAAGCGAGAGTCCCGTGAGGTGTCGTTTTCGCTAACTCCGCCGTACAGTTTCTCGGGAAGAAAACAATTGCCGCTTCTTCGTCGCCTAAAATCACTGTTTCCCCCTGAACAATGTAACAGAAGCCAAACCGCCATCGCGTCGCTTTTATCGTTGTGTTATGTTTATATTTATTTCGCGAAGAAAAATAAATAAATAAGTAAATAAAAGAAAAAAATATTAATTGTGCACCTGGTGAATTGAAACGCGTTTATCTCCGTCGAGTCTTTGCGAGCGGTCTTTCTTTTCTTTTTTTTTCGGCCATACATTCGTGAATACGTGACGTCTAGACGACGAAGACGACGGAACGGGTGGGAGTCGCGCGCGATCAAGATACACAAGCCAAGTACAAGTAAGAGGCTTCATCGTCGCTAAGGATGAGCTCGAACAACGCTAAAGCCTTGTTTGCTTGCTCGAGATGCTTTTCGAGGCATCCCTTCGAGGAACTGTCACCTGGACAACAGTTGTGCAAGGTAATGTGGCCTTTACGTTCAATTCTCGCATCTCAAACTTTATTGTTCGTCGAATTCGTAATTTCTACGAAATTATTATCCCCCCTCCCGAAAATGATCGTAATCCACGTAAAAAGTGACGATCTCACATATAGTCAGCGTCGAAATTGAAAGAATCCTCGAGACGAAATGCTAATATTAGAATTTTTAACCTCCGAATTCGCGCTCCGACGTCCGGGCTAAGAACGCGTGAATTAATCGTCAGTTTTGCGCCTGCATTTTTACCCGCAATCATTTCGTTCGATTCACGAAAATCGTAATTATCTCGCTCCAAAATTTGCGACTTTCGTTTTAATCAAACCAACGCAGAATCGCGTTGTTCTGAGAACAACGCTACGCAACAATAACTTTATTGCGACACAGAGAAAAATCGAAAATTATCTCTGCAAAAATGAACGAAATTGCGTCCGATTAGTCGAAAAAAACGCAAATCCTATGGCTACGTTTACATCACCATTGTGTACCTACGTTTTTGTGATGCTCATCGATTGCGAGACTTCCAATTGCCTTTGTATTGTTTCATTTAGGAATGTCGAGGTTCCTTTCCAGTGGTTAAGTGTACATACTGTAGATCCGAGTTCCAACAAGCCGTGTAAGTATTTTCAACAATACATAACCATTTTTTTCAATACTTTCAAGAAATATTTGCTATGCTGAAATTTTTTTTTTTCTTTTTTCACAGAAAAGGAAACACCTGCACAATATGCAAAAAGTGCGAACAGAACGTCAAGGCGTACGGAAAGCCTTCGGCTTGCGAGTACTGCAATACCATTGCGGCGTTCATTGGTAGCAAGTGTCAGAGATGTACAAACTCTGAGAAGAGATACGGGCCGCCGGTGACGTGCGAACAGTGCAAGCAGAAGTGTGCCTTTGACAGACAAGATGAGGACAAGAAGGTGAAATAAAAAATGATAAAAATCACAATTATTAATTTCTCGAAAATTTCGATGTTTTTCCAAATTGGTTTGTTGAAGCCAAATAAAATTTATTGCCTAAAGATGAAGAGAAAAAAAAAAATTCTGACTTCCTTTATGCTGTTGATGCACTGAGAGACTTGTGGCATTGGAAAAAAAGAACCTGCGAAATGCTTATTTTTCGTGAGATTTAATGCTCCGTATTTTTTTCGAGGATTAATAATTCCGTTGACGATACTTGATGTTAATGATTTTTTCGGTTTTTCTTTTAGGTCGATGGCAAACTCTTGTGTTGGCTGTGTACGCTTTCGTACAAGCGGGCCTTGGCGAAGACAAAACAGACCGACGCTGATAGGAGAGCTCATTTGAAAATGTCGCACGAAAGGGCCGCAAAGCACAAGGAGCAAAAGTAACTATCGTCAAGAATAGCGCCTCGTGTTTACCGATATACAGGGAAACGCGTATTATCATTTTTCTAACGTAAAAAAAAGAACAATGAAGAAACTTACAATTTTTGTCGTCAGGTCTGATCAATAATTTCGTAATCTCTCGCATATTTTTCTCATTATCATAACTTAAACATTGTTGAGAACGGATTCATTTTTTTCACGGTTTTCGATTATTCGCCAAAAATTGTTCTTATGGATAACAGTTATGCATCGTATTTATTGAAACCATAAGAGACGACACATTGTTTTTTCGTGAGTTCCTGAATGGAGTACCGTTGTTCAATTTTGGACTGAACTCGTTGATGGAAAAACAGTTTTATAGCGAATTGATTATTATTTCCGTTTGATAAGGATTATTGTTTTTTCGAACATTTCCATTGATTTCTGATGTTGCATTATAATTAAAATTGGCGGATTATTAACGTGAAACAGATTCGCGATCTTTGTGTTGAATTAGTATTCGTGAAATTTCGAAGGTTATTCGGAGAGTTGGGGGTATAAAAATAATTCTTTGTTATATGGTAAATGACACACAAATTATCGCAAAAATTGAGTTTGCACGTTGCTAATCCTATCTATTTATTTAACAGGGTGAAAAGCCACACCAAGAGACCTCACAGAGGTGATGTGACGAAACCACCGCCGCAATCCGAATCTGTTGATACGAACGGTCCGACACCGGTTAAAGCTGCAAGAATGGTTCCAATGCACGATCATCACGATCCCAACAGTTCGGATCACGTGGTTGCGGTTACTCAGCTCAAGGAAAAAATTGCCCATTTACAGAAACAAATAACTCAGAAGGATAATCAATTACTCACAAAGGATAGACAGGTCGGTTTAATTCTGATTGACTCTCAAATGAAATGAGAATCGAATAGAGTTATTTGGAGCATCAGATTCATATCAATAATAACTTAATCATCATTTTCAAAGCCCAGTTAAACCTTCTAACGTAAATTCAATTATTAATTACGAATAATGCATTCAGATCTTCGAAAATTGCCGTGTTAAATCGGTATTTTGCTTTCACTTTTCCATAAATTCAAGAATCAGTGTTTGAATTCGAAATCCACAAAGCAGCATCTCTGTGCTATAGATAATATAATTGAAATGAAAATTCGATGTACAATTTTATAAAGAAAAAAGACGAATAGAGCATCGAGTATACTAACCAACGTTGATGAAACTAATGATTCGGCTATCGTTTTTCTTCTCGCGAAGCTTATTTCACAAAACAGCGAACATTTTTTCGTTGCGTTGCGATAAAGCCGACTATAGTCGGTTTTAATACGATCGTTAAGCATTTATAGCTTTTAAATAAGAAAGAAAAATAACTCTGTACGGTTCTTTGCGCTCCAATTTCCATAATTCGTGTCTTCTTTTTTAACCGGTTATTCTTTACATAGATAACCGATCTCAAGGCGAAAAACTTTACCGCCGAAGCGGAATTGCGAAACAAAATGAAAGCTACGGAGAAAGAACACGACTCGAAGGTGTCGTACATGCAGCAGAAGATATCGGGTTTGTTGAAGGAAGTTGCGACGTTGTCGAAGAGCAACAAGCGCGGGGATAGGATAGCCGCAACGAAGAGCGAAGCGAGTACCAACAGCGGAAGTGGAACCGACAGTCCGGTACCTTGATAAGGTAGGAGTAACGATTAAACAAAAAAAAAGAACAACAGTAACAACAAAAAAACTCTTCTGTCTTAAAGCGGTGCGATATATTGTTCGCGGTGCTCGTTGTTTTTTTTTTCTTTCTTTTTTTTTTTTTTTATCGAAACACCGTTTATGTACAACGAAGATATTGTCTCATTCCATTCCCACGAGAATCCCCGACAAGAGCAATTGAAATTCTTTCCAGGGATTTGGTTTACTCGCGACGACACGTACATATTCAATGTCCATAACCCACTTCCCGCAAACCTCTCGCCCCCTTCTCTTCCTCCAATCACTCGAATCACGTGATAATCTTTACGAATAGCTAATTGTTTCAATCTTACGAAACGAAATTGTATTATTTTTCTAATTAACCATAGGAAAACACATTGTCTCATCGACGCATGAACATGAAACTCAAAACACAAACAAATTCTTTGTTCCTCGTCGTTGAGGCTTCCGCCAGAGATACGATACAATTGTGAATTAGTTAGGATCTTTTTTTTGTGCTCTGTTTGTCCGGTTAAGACGTATGTCCGGTGTCCGCGAATCGCGAAGAATATGATCGATCGGTGATCGATTATCTCGACGCCATCGTGAGAGACGCCCCGCATACAAAAAAAAAAAAATTAATTGTCCGACAAACGACAGGGATCTGAATTTATCCCGACACGAGTCTTAATTTGTCATTTTTGTTCTTTTCTTTCTTTTGTAAGGAATTGTGAATAAATCGAGTTACACTTATTTTCAACACACAAGAAGAATGAATAAAAATAAATTAATGATACGAGAGCCGATGATTGTGTATCGCCGATACGATGTTTTACTACTTATTGACGAATGTAACGGCGACGAACCAGAACTTTGGTGATTGTAGAAATGAATTTACAATAAAACGAAATGAAAAAATTAAACAAAACGAAGCGCCCGTATATATTCGATAATCATTACGAATTCCGATCCGATCGTCAATCTTTTTATCCCGAACCCCAACGTTTCGCGTTATCCAATGCGTTTCGTCCGATGATCTTTTTGCTGATTTACGAAAGCGCCTTTTTTTCATCGGCGAATCGCGAAAAAATTACGAAGGCATCCCGGAGGATCAAATCTTTCGGCGAAATGAAAAAAAAAATTCAATTGCGATTAATGTACGAGAAATTACAATCGCAATTGTTATTTTGATTGATTTTTTTCCGATGTTATGACAATATTACTATATCGCGCGATGGTCTTTCCGCTGACTTACGAAAGCGCCTTTTTTTTCATCGGCGAATCGCAAGTCAGTGATAAAGGTATACCGGGGAATTAAATCTTCCGGCGAATTGGAAAAAAAATTGAATTGCGATTATTGTTTCGGAAATTATACAATTAATGGCAATGATTCTTTTTTTTTTCTTTTCAATGTCCCGATAATTGCACTGTATCGCACCCGTTGCCGAGCATAAAGGAAAGAGTCTCATTTAAATATCCAACAGCCATATATTTATTCTTTATTTTAAGAAACAAATGCTAATTGAGCATTACCTATATCAATAATTATAATCATAATAAATGCGTAACAATTTCATTTTAACTATTTACGAAGTGTAAGGATAATTAACATTTAAATTTATAGTCGTTTAAATACGAACGTGCGCGGTCGTACACATGCTTTTACGGTACAGGTTGGAGTTTATCATGTATTGTTTTTATTTTTTCTTTTTTTTTTTACCATTAAGAGACGGTAAGAACTAAATATTGCTTGATTTTTTTTTGTTTTTTTTTTTTTTTGCTTTTCTTTTTGTTGCCGAGACGGGTTAGTCACTTTTGCTTCCTTTCGTCGATAATTCATTCCTACTTTCAGCTTATTTACAAAATTTCTCACGTTCGCTCTCACACTTTGACTTTCTCACTCGTTTACTCGAATCCGCTCGTGACACTCGTTTGTTTTTTGTTCCTATATTTTTGTATTGTTTTATCCTGTTTTTTTTTTTTGTTTTTTGTTTTTCGTAGTAATTGCTATTTAGTCTCCTTGTTTGTTTTTTTTTTTTTGTTTTTTTTAGTTAAAATTTTTCTTATTTATACAGTGCGCTTGATGCAGGCAAAGTAGCGAATCGAGGCAATTCACAGAATAACTTTTGCGTCGCGGCAATGCCTCCGGAAGCAGCGTGTTTTTTTTTTTTTTTTTTTTTTCTTTTTACTCTGAGAATAATTAGACTGCGTATAGTTTCAATTGACTTTGTGATAATCTTTTTTTTGTTGCTTTCGTTTATTTCTTTTTTTAAATATTTTTCATAGGAAGTTTGTGTCGTCGGTATCGTCTGGAAGCCTCCTTACGCTTTTTTTTTCTTCTCGTTCATATTTTCATTTTTCATCCTATTTTTGCCATGGAATTCGACGTTTCGTGATTTCCAAGAGTATTCGTACGACTAGAAAAATGTACATTCGCTCACGTGGCTCCCATCGAAGAAGCATCCGATTGCTACGCGAAATTCGTTTTATTTTCTTGTATTTTTAATTTTGAAAAATTAAATACTACTTGATATATTCATCAAATTTCACAGGAGTCACGTTAGTGTGTGCACATTTTTTTTTTTAATTCAATTTCTCATCTAAGCGCTACAATAGCGTGTGCCAAGTGATTCTCTTCTTTTCTGGCTTAGGCATTCCGCGGAACGCCCGAATCATCCACGTTGCCTGTTACGTTACTTGCCAGTTTATTTACGGAAGGCTCGCGAATGAAAATGTCTCTTTTTTGTTTGTCGATAAAAATTATTTGTAATTTACTCACATCGACGTAATTTTGAGTTTTTTTTTTCTTTTTTTTTTTCGTTCCTTTGAGATTCCTCGGTATTGCTTAAACGCGCGGTTGTTGCGCACTCGACACGCGTCAGTTCGAACGGCCGTCTAATATCAGTCTGCGAGACGCAACCAAATGCGATTATAGACAAGCGTTTTGTTCAATTTGATTTTTTTACACTATTTTTGGACCTACAAAATTTCTACAAGAGATTATTTCCCAAAAAAAAAAAAAAAAATGGTCGTCCTGAAAGTTTAACGAATCGCTTGTCTATGACGATATCTGTTGCGTCTCGGTTTTCGGCGGTAGGCTGCAGTCGGTGGTGATATCTCGTCGTGAGCTTTGCGTTGCTTAATTAATATTGGAAGTACAAATCGGGCAAAAGTTCAATCGTGCGATAAAAATGGAAGTACGAAATTGTGATTAATCGCGAATTTTTTTTTTTTTTTTTTTTTTTTTCTGCGATTTATAGTGAATTTTTCGCTCGTCATTATTTTCCACGATAAAACTGTATGCGTGTGTTTATTCTGTCTCTGATGTTGAATGAGTTCTCGTCGACGGAGGAACTAACGTCGAGAGTGGAATACTGATTGGTATTCTAAGATTGACCGATCATTCGCCTACTTCACACTCACTCTCTCTCTTTCTCTCTCTTTCTTTCTCTCGTTGCCATTATGATGAGAAAACAATATAAACGCACTTACAAAATATATGTACATATAAATATAGATACCTAGGCGTGTGTATGTGTGTCGGTAAGGTAAGCGGATCGATTTCTGACCCTTTCAGAAGTTCGTTTCAACCCTTTCTTCTCTCTCAGTAACTTTTTTATAAAATCGCTAGAAACCTTATTGACAAATTATAATATGAATTTTTTCATTGCATTAACGAATCCCCAATTATTTACAATTTATCGAAATGTGTTGCAAACCATTTGGAACGCTAGAAATTCGCGTTAAAAAGAACGGTTGATAAAAATGAAAAATCTGTTTTTGGTGTCAATTTACGATTATCCGAATACCGATGAAAATAATGATTTTCGAACTTTTTCGAAAGAAATTGAGTCGCTTACCCTATTTGGAAATATATATGTGATTGTATAATTCGTGAGTTTATTTTTTCGATCTATGATCTAAGCTTCAATAAATAACTTATTAAAATCGAAGCGTAACCACTGGGGGATAACCGCGAACGCAGCCCACCGCTCGGCCAACCAACGGTATATAAATTATATATTTATATTCATATGTGTGTATATATATATATAGCTTTATATATATACATATATATATGTGTATAAATGTATATATATAGAGCTTTTAAAGTACTTCATTAAATTATCGAATATTTTATCAATTATGTTAGTATATACAGGTACAGGTCTCGTATAGTTGCAGTCGTGTCGTCACTGGTGATTTTTATATATATATCTTTTTTAATCTTTTTTTTGAAAATTTACTTCGCAATCCTCTATTTCATCATTTTTTTTCTCGATAGATTTTTCTGAACATTTGTTTCTTCATTTTTGTTTATTCTTTTTCTTTTCTATCGTTTCTTTAGTTCAATTTTCTCGAACATTGGCGGGTGCCGACAAAATCCGCCAGTTTGCTCATCGCCGCGCATTTAAAAAAAATAATAATAAAAAAGATTCGCGCGATCAGTTACAATTATTAAGCCTAATTCGTTAAACGCGGGAGAGATAAACCGCTCGAGTTTCAGCTTTGGATAAAGTCTTTGCACCGTTTTTCTTTTGGAGAACGAGAGGAGAGCCGAGTGAATTACTTGGTTTTCTTTTATTCTCCCCGTTTTTTTTTTTTTTTTTTTTTTTCTTCGACGTTCGGTCTCTTCCTCTCACTTCGCGTTGTGATTTTTAAACATCGTGGCCTATCGGTTTCCCCGTTAAGTCGCAGGGACACGTTGTAAACCGCGCGCGGGTTGCACTTCCACATTTCGAGAGTCTCGCGCACAGAGCGCCATTTACCCAGTAAAGTTCCGTTTTATCCGTTAAGATGATCCCTCTTCACCATTGTCCATTCGAATAGTTCGACTGTTCGAATGGCACAGTGGCGGTGGGTTCTCCGAACGGTGGAACGTCCGGTTATGTGCACTCAATTATGTGTGGCTGCGAAGTCTCTATAACGCTCGGTCGTCCAACAGAGTTCTCGAGATTGTGGAGAGACGTCGAGTGGGGACCGTGAGCACTGCCGCGCCTCTCGTAATTGTCTATGTGTTCCAAATCGCATTCCTTCTGCATGTTACCTGTTGGGACAAACGCAAAAACAAAAAATTCATTTAATTATCGACACTAAAATGTTTTCCAACGAGCGATCGATCGCTATAAGTTATTATTCTTTGGCAGAGAAAAAAAAAATCATTTTTTCTATTTCTTTTTTTCTTCTAATTGCAGCGATTTCTCGCCTCTGTTCTTTGAGCTCTAATTCAATCTTCTCGAAGCAAAGAAATTAATTCTAAATTGGCGAACCTTACGTTTGTTTTGATTTTTTTAAGCGAATTTCTCGGCGAGTCGTAAACTTGAGAATTGTCAATTAATTTCGTTAGTACTCACCAACATTCATGTCAGAGCCGTATTCGGAATAGTAACTGGGAGATCCGACCGCAGCGGCGAGAACCAACTCGTCCTCAATGTTGTTCGGTCGGCAACTCGTTGTTTTCCAATGCGTCCTGAGTCCGCTGGCGCTTATGTACTTCTTGTCGCACCCCTGACACGTATAAGGCCTCTCGTTCGTGTGCAATCTCTTGTGTAACTTAAGATGAACGAATTGCGTGAACTTCGCTGGGCAAAGATCGCACGCATACGGCTTTTGTCCCGAGTGAAGTCTCAGATGAGTCTTTAAATTCGAAGTCGAACTGAACCTCTTCTTGCAAATTTCGCACTGATGGGGTTTTTCGCCTGAAACACATTAATCGCAAACCATTAGATACTTTCGCCTTTCATTCACAAAATACGATTACCTCGTGAAAAATGTATTATCAACTAATTTTGAAAATCGAAATTTGAAATTAATTTTTAAATTCGAAAATTCTTTTTTATAATGTAATGTATTAAAAAACAAATTCACAAATAACATTTTTATTTCCCTATGTAATAATAATTACCTGTATGGACGAGGTGATGCTTCTGAAGATGCGCCAATTGCGTGAAGCTCTTGGTGCATACGTTGCACTTGAATGGTCGCTCACCCGAGTGCGTTCTCAGGTGAACCTTAAGATTCGACAGTTGTCCGAACGTTTTGCAGCAAACATTGCACTCGTAGTGCATCTTTCCGTCCTTTTTCTTCAGGGGATACGGCAAAGATCTGTATCCCCGTGAGCCTTGCGAATTCGGACTCAGGGATCCGCTCTGCGAACACGCGTGATCGTCGGGGGACAGGGAACTCGCCGGTGAATATCTGTTCATCGATGACGAATTCGCGTGAATCGTTAAGCCGGGATGATGTCCGAGATGAAGATTGTGAGTGCCGGCGATAAGATTCGCTTGATTGCCATCTATCTGCATCGTCGACGATGTCGGCAATTGATGACCGTTTCTACTGTCGTTTCTCTCGTATCCGTGTCCAGCCGACGGTGTCGGCGAGTACGCCGAGCAATTTATCGACAACGGAGCGACAACATGCTGATGCATCGGTCCGTTCGGATGATAAAGACCGTAGGGATACGAGGACGGCGAGTGAATCGGTGATATCGGCGATACACTCGGATTGTTCGTCGAATTAAGATACATAGAACTGGTCGATTCTATGTGACTGTTATTAACGCTCGAACTCGAGTAAAGTATCGTCGAGGGTCCGACCGGTGTTGTCGTCGAGGCGCCACTCGACGCGACGCTGTTCGTCGTCGTCGTCGCGCTCGGCGACGGACTCTTAGTTTTTCTCGATTTAATCACAAGTCCGTTACCGGTTGTCGTCGTCGATGGATGAATCCCCGTCGAGGTTGTCGTTGTCGTCGACGACAGCATAGTACTCGAGTGTATGTTACTCGTACTGCAACTTCCGCCGATCGAATGAACGCTCGAGTTGCAAGGATGCAAGAGATTTCCACCGACGTTGCCGCTCGTGGAGTGCAGATTCCCCGAGGGACTCTGCAGCATCGGGGCGTTGCTACTCGTCGAATTAACGACGGTGCTAGTCGCGCTACACGTTTCCGTTTGCATCGGCAAATTTGAACTCGAATCCGGACTGCACGGCAATATGTTGCCGTACCTGTGAGATTTTTTGTACGAATACGCCATCTCCGTGGGACTCGACGGCGGTGGAGTTACCGAATCTAAATGACTCGCGAACACACCGTGATTGTGACTCTGATGCGGATTGTTGTGATTGTTGCCGTGATGATTTAAGGAATTTTGATGATGCAGATGATTGCTGCTGTTGTTGTTGCTGTCGGTGTTGCTACGCAGGAGAATGTTCTCGAGTATCGAACTGCTTGGACTCGTTATGTAAGACGATCGGCCGTTCGATGATATCGGCATCGATGGTCCTTTCGCTTCGGGTTCGTAGAACGGTTTGGTATTCTTCTCCGCTAATTCGTCGTCGTCGTTCGACGTCGATATTACCGTTTGCTTTTGCAACAACAACGGCGATACCGATTTCACCGGCATTTGTATTTCTGGCGTTAACGCGCCACTCGAAATTTCATCCTTTTCTTTCGCACCGTCGTGGCTTACTTTGCCGCTTTGAAAATTCGGATAACTCTTCGGTATTTTAATCTTCACTTTTCTGTAAGCGTTCTTCACGACTACTGTGTCCTGTTTGTTCAGCACCTCATTTGTACTCGTCGTACGCGTGGTTTTGCTGAAATCCAAGACGTAATTGTTCTCCGAATCGGACTCACTGCTCTCCTCCGGTGGCGTTAGAATCTCGTCGTGATAACCGTTCGAGTGATAACCTTCGTCCGATCTGACGGAACCGTCTGTCGGCGTCATTTGACAACGCCTCTCGTACATCGTCGAGTCTTTTAAGGGTAAAACCACCTCAACCGAACCGGCGATTTCGCCTGGTAACGTCGATTGCTGCGCTTGTTGTCCTGCAACATTATGAAAAATTAGAAATGTTAGATCCGCGTAAAGACGGCAACTATTACAATTTTTCATTAACCGAATTCGGCGCTATATGCTTTTTTATGACGAATGAGATCGAGAAATTGATAAGAACTTTGAGAAAAAATATAGAAAACTGAAGTAGGGAAATTTACAGCTTATAAATTTACTCGATCAGTGAAAGCGACAAATTGACAATTTTATTTTTATTTCTTCAATAGATATAAATAATTAATTCGATTTCCTCTTTTTTCGTTTTGTTTTCTTATCAATTGCGCGAATTCCTCAACTTCGGCGACACCACGAGATTACTTACTTATTTGTTGTAGCATAAGTTCACCGGATAGCGGATAGCCAAGCCTTTCGGAGAATTCTCGACAGTACCATACCAGGAGCTCTTGATTCGGTAGGATCGGTTTGATAGTGTAAAAATAAATGTTCATCTGTAAATGAATTTAAAGAAAATGCATTAGAATTCAAATTTTCTTACCGCAACAGATGAAAGTTTATGAATTTCTTTTTTGTTTCTCTTATTTGTTACCTTATATTGACAAGCTATCAGGTTTTGCGATTTCGATGAATACGCCGGACTGACGTATCGCATCCAATTGGATTTTTGTACGTCGAAGCCATCGATGTAGTAGAACAACTCGTTGTTCTTGTACACCTGTCGATAACATCATTCGATTAGACACTCGATAAATTATTTGCCCAACTATACGATCGTTTGTTGATTTTTTTTTTTTTTTTCGTGATTTTTTTTTTCTTTTATCTCCTCTCGTTCTTTCCCTTTGAAATATCACTACCCGCGCGACGCGTCGCAGTTACGCGAATAAATTTTTCGCGAACAAACTATTCCGGCATCTGTACCGAGTGACTACAATGCATTCCGACGCTTGTAGCGTAATCGATCACCGCGAATTAACTCTATTCTTCGGTACGCATTTGACGAGATTAGAGAAGAGGAAACGCGAACGAGAAACATCAACGGGCTTCTCGCGGGTTTCGCTTTAAGGCATTCGTTCAATCGGATGAAACCAGTTTTGCCATCTCAGCGATTTCGATTACTTACACGTACGCACCTTCCGTCCTTTCATCGTCTCGATACCAAATTTTTTTTTCTATCCCTCCGCGTCCCTCTTTATCGCTTTTCATAATTTAGAATCGTAATAAAAATGATTTTATCGAGTTGTATCTCTTTTTTTTTTAATTTTTTTTAACAGTAATGGAACTAATATAGCATCGAAGTGTTAAGTTATTTAACTTACCCTCCAGAAATAGTTCCGGTTGGCGTTGACCGGCACAGAGTCCTTGGTGTAGACCTGTCCGACCAGAGGACCGAAACGCGTCCCCTTGGGAATGTAACTCGTGCTCCACACTCCCAGCACCTGTACACGAAGAGACGAGTTTTGTCTAAATATATAAATACGAAAACTTCGCTCCAATATCCTCTGTGATGTGATAAAATATTTCCGAGATACGGAGTACATTGTACCGAGTCATAATAATCCGTCAACCTTAACGTCAAAAATTCTCTCAATTCGTTTCAATTCATTCGAGAAAAAGAAATTTTATATTTCACGTCGTTTTTATTTTTATTATCAATTTTTTTAAATGTATAAATACATCGGACGAATTTACCGGTTTTCGCCATCTTTTAATTTTTCGAAAGAATACCGATTTTCTAATGAAAGAATAACTTCCATTTTGTATATTATAAGATACTAAATTATCCTTCCGCATTCTTTTCACATGATATTCGTACGTTAGATAAATGGATTTTTCACTAAATTAATTATTATAATTATGATTCTAATAAATTATGATATATCAAGATATACTATTTTAAACGATAAAGGATTACGAAACGATTTTTTACGAATTGAAAAAAAATTAATAAAAAAGTTTACCGAAGAGAAATAAACTTACATCGTTGGGTGCTTGAGAAGGTTTGAGTACGAGATTTCTGGGCAGCGATCCTTCGGCCCGATTGGGATCGTTTGGCGCTGCCGATACGTCCGGCACCAAGTAAACGGCATGCTGTTCGAATTCTTCTTCCGTTAAGGTCGTGTGATCCCACTCGCTGGCCTCCATTCTTCACTGAAATCATGAGTATCAAGAAAAAAAATGTTAATCTACGATTCATCTCTCGATTGACAATCGATCGTTATTTTTATCCACTTGCGATTATACCGTAAATAGGTATTGTGTTACAGAAAACACTCTAATATCTCGTTCGAGCAAATTGCGTCGTTTGAAATTAATCGATTACGTAGTTACTCCAGTAATGCAGTTACTACTGTTAAGCCATCGTGTTTACTAGCATGCGAGGTAATATCGACGTTGACTCAGGACGAGTTAGCGGGAGTGAGTAATTGGAATAGAGAATGAATCAACTCGTGTTCTCTTGTCGCAAGCTTTCTCTTCGTCTGTATTCAATTGTCTCGTAATGTAAAAATAAAACAATTCATCTAAAATTCTAAAGTAATTCATCATCTGATTTTTCGATACAATGATCAGAGATTAAAAGAACACGCAAAAAATTGTGTATAGTGTCTACAATTTTTAAAAATTGGAATAAATTTTTTTCATTTCATTCGATTGCCAATTTACAACAAAAAATATTATAATAATTATAACACATAAAAAATTAAAAGCGAAAGATCAAGTGATATTCTAACAGCTGTTAAATTTTTAATTTAACAAATGCCCGTTCACGTATCGTAAAAAAAAAGATTTCTGTAAAAATCATTCATTCATTTTTGTTTTTTTTTTTTTTTTTTTTCAATTTTGATTTTGCACTAATAAATTAAAGCGTTCTATTGAATAATATTGGTCGATGACGTATTTTGGTGTTCGAACGCTGCGGCGTAGTATGATTAATAATATCCGGTGTTTCGTAAGGTGGGGGCGGAGGGAGGACTGCGCTGTCGGTGCACCCGAGAGAGTTGCACGCTTTAACACCGCGAAAGTGAAACCCGTCCACGCATTGATCGACTGCAAGAGGGGCGGGTGAGAGGGTGTTGGGCGCGGGTAGAGAGTATAAACTCGGAGGTTCATCCCCCGCTTCACCTTCCCATTCGCAACCCCGTCCCTCCCACCCGGTTGCATTCCCTGCTTCGCCTTGGACTTTAACTTTCTCGAATTTACCCTCTCAAATTCGTCAAACCGGCGAACCGACAATATTTCATAAGCTTACGTGTCCTTCTTCACAAATAGATTATTCTCGCTGAATATACCAGAGTATTCCGTTAAATATAACGAGGGATGCAACGGCTGGCTGGTGCAACGCCTCAGACATTCTCGCTTGACCCGCGAATCGATCGCGGCGTTTTCATTTTCACTTCATAGAACTCCGCGCCGTCCTACACGAGACCTGATATACATATATATATATATACGTATATGTATATATTAATATATGCATTACGCGAACGAACAATTTTCCCACATCTGCAGATATTATTTATCCATTGTGAGAAGATGATAAATCCGAATTATATAAAAATTACGAAATCTTACGTCTCGATTTTCTTCACGAAGCATGTGTGTCTCGAAAATATTTTCCACTCTGTTCAGGAGATCGCGAAAATTTGCTTCTTCAGCGATTTATTATCGTTAATAATTCCTTTTTGCCCGTACCGAGGCCGCCTTTGCGAATTGTTTGTTTTTTTTTTACTGTCTTTTGTTTTTTTTCCCTCTCTTCCCCGATGATGTCTATGATTCTTATGTGATTCTATAATTCTTCAATGAAATCGTAGCTATCATCGTTGTGGTTGCAAAGCGGCTTCTAAACGTTGGCTCCCGAGGAGTCGACTCGCACTTGCCGTTTCTTTCGTGGGGTAAAAACGATTTGACGATTTTCTTGAACATTTACGGATTATTCGAGATTTTTTATATTTATTTATTTTTTTGTTACGACGAGTTTCTTTGATGCAATCTATTGTCTCACAGATTTTTCGAAGTTTTATGAAAACGAAAGGATATGCGTTTCGAAGCACAACTTTGTCGAAATATCAGGACATCGAAAAACCTGTAAATTTCTCGTCTGTACGTTCAAATAGGAAAATGTCCGTCGAAAAAAGAAAGATAATAATAATTAAATTAAAAAATAAATTGTTCAGTCTTTTCGGATCACTGCGGAACCGGCACTTCACAAATTTGTCTTTTGCCGCAACGGAGTCTTGTATCTCTCAATTTTTGTGCGAACAATTTTCTTTTCTCGCCTGGAAGATTTTCTTTTTTCCTTATCGGAATAAATTTTTCGTTTCTTTTTTCCCACTATAACTCAAAATGATTTTTCCGTTACTTTTTTACAACGCGACACTCGCTGCGAAGCTCCGTTTTTCTCAAGCACCGGCGTGCACCATTCACAGATCACGAAAAAAAAACACCACCCACCACACGAGAGTCAACATCTATCACGCCGCATTAACGTACACACAAGTATCACGGAGAGTTTTGATTATTATTATTATTTTTTTTTTTTTTTCAATTCAAAAAACAAAATTATCCCTCATTATTGCACTTTGTTAATGTATTTCCTTGAGGGCCTCAAAAATAAAAAAACAAAAAAAATCGCACCCCGGGCGATTCACGCACTTATCTAACAATTCGATACAATCGTTTCGGCTTAAAAACAAAAAATCGAAATAAATTTTCGTATACCGAAAGATAGTCGTGAAAATCTTTGATTCTCTCACTTTCTTATATCAAATGTCTCCGTTTTGTTATTTATATATTTAACTTCGATCTCCAATCCACGTTTCCTATCGTCGTTTTTTTTTTAAATATATTTTTTTCGTTTTTTTTTTCCGATCCTCTGAGTTTTTTTTTTGGTTTTTTTTTTGTTGTTTTTTTTTCAACTTTCTCGTTAACAATGCGAAATCCTATTTGACGATTGCACTTTCTCCGGCGTTGTCGAAGGAACGTGAAACAAGCACCGTATTTGGCGTTTAAGGTGGTGGACGCTATGCGCGACTACGAAGGGTAGCAGCTCCTCTCCGCGACGTCGGCAGCAGCGGCGGCGTTCGGTCGCGGATGGCACAGTGTGGAACTCGGCTATACCTGACCTAACCCAACACGAGTCGGCTTGGCTCGGAGCCGTAGCTCTTCGGTTGCGTTGGTATTGCGCCGGTGGCGCATGTACACCACCGGCAGAATATCCCCCGCGTGGGTGGGTGGGTGGGTTGGTTAGCCGACAGCCGTGAGAGTGTGAGAGTGGGTGAGTAGGTGGTGCATTTCTCTGCGCTGCGCTTTCGATCGACCCGCTCACCAGAGAGCCTCACCCCTTCCCTTCTTCTGCCTTCTCTCGCTTTATCCAATGCCATTTACTCTCCATCGTCGCGTCTTCGTCATTCCTGCCTCTCCTCTACCATCTCGCTACTACTCTCCGTTTCACCCTCCGATCGTGTCTCTCTCGCTCCCGCGCTGAGCCTGGAACCCCCGCGTTGCAACTCACTGCAACCTCCCCTATTTCACTCGCATCGTTCATCCCACACGCGCGAAGAGGGGGGCGGCGAGTCTCTCTCTGCAAGTCTGACATTTTCGGCTTTTCACGCATTACCATCGTCCACAATTTTCGATTTTTTCGCCCGCTTTCCCATTCTTTTTTTATTTTTCAATTCCATTGGGCGTTTTTATGATTTTCTTTTTTGGTTTCTTCTTTTTTTAAAGCAGTTTTTTACGACTACGAAGACGCGAAGGATTTTGTATCGGTTGTAGTGAAATTTTATGGGTTTTGTGCGCAAGTTACTTTTCTGTATCGGTTTTAGTATGTAACTATGTGAGACTCGCAGTCTCGACGAATTCTCCTCCTCCCCATTTTTCTCTCATACTTTTTCGTTTTCTTTCATCTTTATCTCTCTTTTGCCTCTTTCTCTCTGTGTTTTTAGCCACGAGCGAGAAATTTCGCGTACCACCGACGAATAGTGCACCCTTGCGGAGTTCTTTTACAGAGAGAAAACGTTACTCTCTTTTGCGTCGCTTTTTTTTTTGTCGTTACGACAGCATTGCGACGGTGGTAGTAACGATGTGCATGCACCCCCTCCCTCCCTTTCGCTGTACAACCCACGACGACGACGACGACGCTGAGAAACGACCGGCGAGTGCATGCGCCGATACGCCGTGTCGCTTCGTTCGAACGGAGAAACAATAATCTCTCGTAAAAGGGAATGCTGTCTTCCGTGCCTTAAAGTGTTTTATTTATTCTCTGAAATACGTCGTCGTGCATTCATTGATATTGCTTGAGAGATGCGACGCTCAATGCATCGCGTACGTCAAGCTTACGGCTAAGTATTGATTTATCTCGATACGCTTTTTTCGTACTTTTCACGACGAGATCTATAGAGTCAACAATACGAAATATCAAGCGCAAGCAATATTTCCGAAAAATAATTTTGACGCTGAACGTGTCTTGCGATAACATACATTTCTTTTTCCACAATAATACATTTTGCAATTGCAAAAAAAAACGAATTGTTATAATAATAACAATTATTCATTTTGCAAATTTAAATACCAATCGCCAATATTATTTAATGACGAGATTCCACAATCCTGAGACTCACAGAATTCAACTTTTTTTTCGTTTATGAATAAACGATCGATCGTTAGTCGCAATTTATTGTCGATAAATTTCATCGATTTTCGTATCGTTCTACGAGAAAAAAAAATTGCTTGGGAATGAATGAACGGTGAGATGATGAGGTGTCGTTGTGGGATATACCAGCGAGAGAAAAGTCTCCGAGTTCGATGGGTTTGTTCCTGTTGAACGGCTAATGAGAAACGCGTAGCGGTTTCGGCACGAGGCCCGCGCGCAAGGTCATCGAACTTTCGCGCCCGACTCGACACGGCGAAGACGACGATTCAGACCGACGGTCTCGTGTCTCGCGGTGGTTGCGATGACCCGCGGCCCGCAACCGATCTTTCGTCCACCTCGCAATGGGATACGGTGCCTGCAGCGACGTTACCGTTCTTGCTTCATCCCAATTTCCCATATGCATATCTCGATAGTTAAAAACGGGATATTTCTAGAAATTGAGAGACCCAAAAAAAAAAAACGAATTGAAAACGAGAATGCCGTCGATTTTTAGAATTTTCGATGAATAATTTTAAACCCCATTAATTTTTTCGACGTGCCAACGCTCGATCGGCAATTCATGCAACGACTGAGATATTTCTTGTTTTACAATTGTGAAACCTTTCGAATCTTCGAATTAACGACAAAAATAGAAAAGTCGATTTAATCCGCAATGATTTAAAGCAAATTCAATTGTACGAAAATGTACAAATAAATTATCGGGTTAAACCGAAAACCCGGCGGATATTTCTTTTTCATACGAATTACATAAAAATAGTAAAGTTCGAATCGGTTGAATGGTATCAATACCAATACAATACAATTTTTAATCTTTTTTAAAAGAGCTTTGAAGCTCTTAAAAAAATATCGATTAAAAATTGAATTTTAATACAAACATTTTGATACACAAGAAGTATTAAAAATGTACGAAAATAATAATTTAAAAGAAAACAGCAATAATAACAATACAAAACTATATTTATCTTATATTTTCTGAATCTTTGTACATTTGATTTTTTTTAAATATACGAAGATATAAAAATAAAATACTTTTTATAATGATTTTTCTTTCAAAATCGACGTTCCGCGGCAAAAACTATTCTTCGATCTTTTGCATCAATAATAGTAACAAAACTCCAAATCGTGTATTCGAGAGTCCGAATTCTTTGCGAACGACTAATCGTTTGCCGCGTAACCGGAAGTACCTCGCAAGTTCCTCGCAATCGATGGGTCACAGATGGAATTTCACTTTTCGACTGACAGAAGTAATCTCAATCTCCTCGCGGCTTCGTACCGCATCGCCATTCGTGATTTCATCGTTGCGAAGCAAACGCCAGGTACCACACGAGGCCGAAGCGCAGTAGCGAGAGCCCGACGTGGTTGTAGTACACGCCTAGAGAAGAATTTCCGCGTGAATCGGCAACGACTACTAACCCAGATACGTCCTCGGGTCGTCGATCTTTTCCCTTCTCAACGATGAAACGAAACGACTCTTCTTCTGTACCAGATAAAATTTTCTACGGTATTTTCAGCGCCGTTGCATCGACTTCTCGTCCCGTATCGATACAAAAGTCCGGTAACTGAATTTCGCGAGTATCTTTGATATCTTCGTCGTTCATTTCTCATCTCACCGATACACAGATACTCCGTGGATAATGGATTAACAATAGATGCGCGAGAGGTCGCGATAACTACCATAAAACTATTATAGCGATAAAAAAAAAAAAGTTATTAATAATAATATCAACTATTCGGAGTTGTGTGAGTTCTCCATTGAACGGAAAACAATGGTAGAAAAGTGGGATACATAGTTTCTTCGTAACATTCCCCACCGCGATGTGAGCGTACAGTTCTTCTTCTTCATCGGGCTACGAGAGTTCATTCAACTTCTTCTCGCCCGCGTTCTCATATACAACGAATGCGGAACGGAGAACCGCAATGCAAGCAACCAATCCCCCTTGTTCGCGATCTCGTACGTTATGCTGTTGCATTTTTCTCCTGCCGGCGAACGGGCGAAATGTAAACCGGAAAAACTCGCGACGAGCAAGTGAATTAGCGAGTTCGCGATTGATGCGCTTATTTTCTATAGTATTTCGAATCTTGGCGGATCGTTCTCGCGTTTTGTTTCGACGTGGAAGAGGTAAAAGGCGAGGAAGGGGATAGAAGGAACAGCGGCAAGTGAGCAACACCCGTGAGTTCGTGTACTCTCGAGACCGCGGACTTGAAAGAAGGTCTCTGCCGGTCATTGTCCCACTTGAGAGTGTTCGCGCGGCGCAAGCCCCACCGGTGCGCGGATTGCTGCTGCTGCTGGACTTGGACTTGGACTTGGACCGTCGCCGGGGCCGTCGGTTGCACCATAGTGTATGTACGAAGGAAGGAATGGCCATGGCGAGAAAGAGGAGAGGAACACGTTGATGTCGGTGGCTCGTGATGGGGAAGGGGCGCCCAAGCGCGAGTGAGTAAGGAGGTTTCCGATATCCCCCCATAGGAGACGGAGACACCGTTGCAAGGGGCCCCCCTTGCGTTTTACTCCTATACTATTATACACAAGCCGAGGAAGGCATCACGCGTTCTCGCATGCGACGAGGACGAAATGAAACGAAACCGCGGCCAACGTACGAGAGCGTCACTCGGCTAACTGTACACCCGAATGTGTGTGTATATTTCTCGACGATGAAAATACACGTATGTGTCGGAGAAGGCAATGCTGTTCACCCACCCACGGTCACGAGGCAAAAGAGAGTATATATGTATATATATATATACGTATATATTTTCTACGTGAAACATGCACACTGGCTGTACATCCCATACGGCATAGAGACGGAAGATGTGTGAACTATCGCATGAACGACTAATGCATACCTTTCGATTTACCGTACCGTACGGACTTAACGTTACTTCGCGTTCGGCAAATAGAAGAAATATAAATTGTGAAATAGAACGCGAATGGGGCTTGCGATACGCTGGAAAAGATAGAGTCGAGTCTCGTGATCACAGTTCGAACGAATTCCGATGCGCTTTGTATATATAGGTATTTGCGATCCCTTGTGAAAAAGTTTTATGTAGAGTATTTATTATTTGTATGTGAAATATGGCATATGTAATCTATATAATGAGTATATATGTAGTTTACATAGTCTTTATATAACGTGTATTTATATACTGTATATATAATGTATATTCTGTAAATTAATTTCACATGATTTTTTTGTCTGGAGTTTTTTTTTAGAGTTTGAATTAAGTTAATTTTCGCATAATTGAATTTTAATTTTTTTTTATCGCAGTGCTATCTGTATAAAGAAAAATGATCGATGTATTGGATTTTTTTTTCTTGTAGCAATTACATGAAATTAATTATTTTGAGATCATTTTAACGGGAAATTGTGATTTTTTTTCGATGTAGCAGCGAAACACGTTATCGAAGTAACGAATCGCAATATAATTCATCTCCGGTCCAATTTAATATTGTTTTTTTTTATACCTCGTTTGATTCTCGGTCAATGTTTATTTTTTAACGATTCAACTGATACTTTATGGAGGCGCTATTCGTTAATCACGAAATGAATCGACGCGAATCGGGACGACGCGGAATTCCAACACTTACGCGTGTACGACTGAAAAAGGAATAGAATAGGAGACTGGCCCAGGGCACGTCGTCGACCCCCGGGTGTCTCGTCGGGACGCAAGTACAGTATATATGCGCAGCAGTGACACGCGGCAACAGAGGCACGTAACGCACCGTTATTCCATGCGCGACCCGTCCGAGAGTGGGAGTAAAGGTATAGTAGCGCGTAGTGCCTTCGCTTTGGCTTGGGTCCGGCCAAAAGTAAAACCGAATTCATTTTCGGTCTCGTAAGACTGCGGCCGGGGCGGGCGAGCGCGCGCCTCCGACACCGATATACCGTCACAGACCCCACAGCCACCACTGTACCGCTCGCTGTATAAACATATCGAAATCTTACTTAATCATCTCGTCGATGTTCAGCTTCGCTCGATCATCCATCAATTTTACATCCTCACAATTGACTTACGTAAGACGCCAAGATTTCTTATCGCGCGTTACGTTATATGCGGCGATGTAAATACGAGTTTTTTTTTTATTATTCGACGCGGTTCCGTTATCCGAGACTATAATACGATTCGCATACGATCCTCGACATGTTTTGCTACGCCGACGTTTTCTACTCCGAAAATCAATTTTTTAAAAATTTGAATATCCTCGCTAACGCCCACAAGGAAAAAAATAGATATATTGGAAATATGCAATATTCGGCGTTTTTATACAATTAATATATTTGTCTGAATTTTGTATATATTTGGTGACATATATTTGCCGCAATATATACTAAAATGTATCTGTAGTATATCATTTTTTATGACGAAAATATATTGCACATATCATCGATATTTTTCGCGGTATCTTTTTTTTTTTTCATGTGGATTAATTGATTATCACGAGACAATATAATTCGAAAAAAAAAATACATAATCCCGAAGTTTTTTTACTTAATCTTGAAATTATTCGAGTAATGTGAAGGTTCGTTAAAAACGTAAAAACGTTGAAAGACATGAATTCGTCAAAAATACATCGTCAATCCTTTAATTTGGCTAACAAAAAATATCTCAACGCATTGGCACATCGAAAAAAAACTTTATTCCAATCACGTGTACCAATGCTCCGTCAAGTCTCCGGGGCTGTCGTCCGTTTTTTCGCCAACATCGACTATTTTTTCTGGTCAAAGGGAGCGGACGTCCAACCGATCGTTTAGTAACCGGGCGCAACTTATATAACAAGAGTCCTTGAGAACGTTCCGAGTGATTCGTCCTCGAGTAAGTTCGTCGCTCCGACGTGTTACACAGAGCGAAAGTAATGTGAAGAAAAAAAAAAAAAAAAGAAAAAAATTTGGTAATCGAGATTCGAACCTGAGCAGTAGGCGCGGCGATTGCGTAAGCGAGAACAGTCGCTCATAGTGTTGGAGGTCAAGCGAACGAAACGAGATTTGCAAAAGCGGCTCAAAGGATTCTCGCGGTGTAGAGACATCGGCTGGAGGCATATCCATAGGAGACTCGGAAAGCTTTATTGTCGTGCGCGCGTTGTGTCTTTATCTCGATATATATGTTTATGCGAGAGAGAGAGTACCCCGAACCCCCGTCGCAGAATCTCGACGACCGTGTGCAAACGCGAGAGAATATATATGTACAACAAAACTCAGGACCTCGAAACCGAAGAGGGCTCTCGTCGAGTTCATCGAACTCTCTCTGTGGCTTATATGTATATATACTAACTATAGATATATACGACACATATACATATATATCTACGCGAAGTCGAGAGATCTCCTGTAACAGGAGGAGGAACGGAGTAGGAGGAAGTATAGTACTGCTATAAGTATTATATCTGTCTCTCTGCTGTTCTTGCTTTATACGTGATGGTATATCTCTTCGACACGGTGTACCGCCTCTCCGTGTAGCCCGTAGGAGAGCCCACAGTCGAGGAGAACTTCTCCCGACTAGACGCAACGGCAAACGCGAACGGGAGAAGTGAAGGGGACGGCCCTGAATCTATGTGTGTCTTATTCCTTTTTTAATTCTTTTTTTTTTTTTGTAGCAATTTTTTTTCAATTTTTTTTTTTTTTATTCTGCCTGCCTATTTCGGCGCGATATGATATTATTCGTCGATGCGAGAGAACGTCTCATGGCCAAGATCAACGTACTTTAGCGAGACGGGCAAACGATCGAAGGTCCCGCATCGTCAAAAGCCAAATTCTCTTTCTGGCAAGCAAACCGAAGCGGGACCAGGATCACGATGCCGAGAATCTGAAACATCGGCCATTGAACCCAACGCCGTCAACGATTCATAATTGTAAAGTCATCCCGCTCGCTCTACACCTTTCTTTCTTCCTCGCATTCGCCTTGTCTCAGCGATTCGCGAAACTTCTAGAGAACGAGAATCCTGCGAGAAACTGTTCTTCGTTGTCGGTTTGTCGCGTATTAAACGAAAGGAGGATTTTTTTTCAGCCACGGGGACGAAAATACAGTTTACAACGAGATTGAAACATTTTTTTTTATTGTCAACTTTGAATTTGCGAACTATAAACGAGAGGACGTAGTTTTATATCTCGCCATTTAGTAGATTAAGAATTGATCGAACGAACTAAATATTAATTTGACTTGTTACAAAAAATATTGCGGGGGTGCATCTCATTAACGGTTTAAAAACCGAGTCAAATGTTAAACTGAAGGATCTGATGAAATTATTTTTTTTTATCGTAAGGTATATGCATTGAAAATCTTACGAAAGAAATGATCGACAAATATAAAAAAAAACGAATGTGACCGCCGGAAGAGCAATTTTTTACTATAAATAGACACTCTTCAATAGAAATGACGCATCTAAAATGAAAAAAGAAAATATCCGCCGTAGTTCGATTTTTATTACATCGAGGCCCGCGCGATGTCTGACCAAACGCGGTCTTCGACTACTAGCTATTACGATTCGCCGTCGAGCCAAGAGCGAGCCTACGCAGCCGCGGCCTCGGGGTCTCCTCTGGTGAACTACACAACTTGCAAAAGTACAAGTGGAAACGTTCACCGTGTGAGGTGGTGGTGGTGCGCGCGTGCTGTTACTGGTCGTAGGCGCCTCAGGCACACCACGCGAGCCGTAAGTAGTCTCAGTCAACGGCGAATCGTACGTGCTGCAGCTTTCAATGGACGAGAGGAGAGAACCACAATCCAGCCGACACCGCGCACGGTTTCAGTAGTGGAACGCCGCATATCGCCAGACGTTTCGATCCCCAGATAACGAAGACGGTACCGTCGAACAAGAAAGAAAAAAAAAAAAAAAAGATACGACGAAAAAAGATCGAACAAGAAAGACGAAACGAAAAAAACCAAAACTACATAGCGCTATCCTCCCTCGCCGAACAGAACGATGAAACGCTTCGCGAGTAATAGAGACCCGCTACATTATTTTCGCTATGAACGCGCGCGACGAACGAGCGGTGTACTCACGGTGCGTCCGAAGACCGGAGAGGTCTTTGAACCTGCGGCACTGTTGCGATGCATAACCCATTTTGTAATAGCACACTTTGTTCAAACCGGCACGCGGCATCCTTGCGAAGATACGTGAACTCGTGGGACGGGGCCGCGCGTCAGTACAGGACCCAGATACCGTCGAGCCGTCGCTATATGCCACTGTCCAAGTCTCCCCCACTCCTACGATAACGAAACAACGCGTGCAGACGAGGCTGCATAGCTTTTTAAGACAGGAAATAGCAGCGCGAACGTTCGTCGCGAAACTCGATGGATTTGGCGAAGTGAACGAAAAAAAAAGTAAAACAAAGTGGAACGAATAGAAACTTTGGGGGGGGGGGGGGGGGGGGAAGTCTTGGGTCTCTGGATGCAGCGGAATTATATTGACTATGCTATTTGAAGCGAATTAAAAATGATTTATTTATTATTTATTTATTATTTATTTATTATTTATTTATTATTTATTTATTATTTATTTATTATTTATTTATTATTTATTTATTATTTATTTATTATTTATTTATTATTTATTTATTATTTATTTATTATTTATTTATTATTTATTTATTATTTATTTATTATTTATTTATTATTTATTCATTATTTATTTACTATTTATTTATTAAAAAGGGTTAAAATACTAGCTGAAGTTCGTACATAAGTTAGTAAAAATGTATAGAATATTACGCGCTGATTTCTTTCGCGCACTTTGACGAACGAATGTAACTGCATATAGGATCGAGGAGAGTGTACTTTCTAACCCAGTTGAAAGAGTCACCTCTCCTCGCTATCTTTGCCGTTCGCGATGAAGTTCGACGAGTTTTCCTTTCCCACTTATTTACTCCCTCCCGGAAGCGCAAATTTGCGCAACGGACCTTTCCCAATTTTACGAAAACGATAAGAAAAACGATATATCTGATATCTTTTTTTTTTTCGTCCGAAATCGCGTGAAGCGAACGTGTAATATACACTATGTGTATAGTAGCGTTGCGAAAGCGATTGAATAATCCGACAGCGGTCTTGTCGCTTCCGCATTGGAGCAGAGCTGCTCGGACTTCAATGTCAATGCCAGACAAGCGCGCACAGTCGCCCTTTCACCTTATATAACGAATATAAGTGTTCTCCACTCTCGGGGCTCTCTTCGACATGTAACTACGGCCGTAGCTATAATTGCAAGATTCTTATTATGATATTGATGATTATCGCTCACGCTAATGCGCGTTTTAACTTGAGGTTTTTTTTTTTTTTTTTCGATAATTCGGCTTATTGTTTGTGAAACATAATATGCAAATTAGATCAACGATTCCTTTTTCGCTTGTACTGCGATGTTCGTCAGAATTTTTATCGGCGCCCACGAATTAGGTGACAAGAATTAACGACTTTTTCATATGCTAATTCGTCACCTCCCACGGATTATCATCTTCACTCGTACTCTCGTCTTTGACGAATATCCAGCGGGAGTACCTGTTACCTCAACGCAAAATCAATCTCTCGCGATACTCGCCTTCAACTGACCGGTTAACCCTTCCCATTTTTATTTTATTTAATATTCGTTCATTATTAAAATTATTATTATTATTTAAATTTTTTTTTTTTTTTTATGTCGCTTCCGTATTCTCGAATGGTGTGGAATTTTTTTATTTCCCAAGTCTCATCGACGAACATTATTTTAAGAAAATGAATTAACGAAAGTAAAATCTAAACATCGACCGTTACAAATGTATTAAGATACTTTGAAATTAACGCGGCGATTGAAAAGATTGATACATGGAACGGATTTTTTTTTTCTGTCTGTTCGCAGTGTGGAGAAGTAAAAAAAGATGAAGGAAATTACAAAAATTGGCATTTGACCGAACTCTGCCGATGTTCTTAGCCGTTACTTGGCGGATGGCCCCAAGCGTTCGAAGGCAGTCGCGAAAGCATCAGTGGGAGCGCGCAAGGCTGCGGAAGGCGAAGAGACGAGAGAAGAAGATAGGAGCGGGTAGAAGCGAAGGGAGGGAATCTCACGGCTGACGGTTGGCCGTGACTTTACTCAACTCAGGCGGCACTCCGGCACGGCGCAACGCGTCAATGTAGAACGGTCGTTGACTTCGCGGTCGGGCCGAGGTACGTATACTTCTCTTACTCGCTTCGCCACCAACACACAACCGGGTGGGAGGGGGGTACAAAATCTATCCTCCGCTCCTGAGTGTGTGCCACCAACACTGCGGCTGGCAAAAGTGGAAGGTGTCTCAACGAACGACTGAGCCGCGCGTTGCCATTCTCGCGTTGCGAATTTGTGCGACACACCGTAGACCGACCTACGAATCGCGTGCGTAATACTTTACAACAGGATCAACTCCGCGAATGTTGCACGTCACATGTATAAGTATTATGTACCTGTCGAGAGCGATGTTAAAGGAAAAGAAAAATAAAATAAAACGATCTCAAGGGTGTGAGGGTATTCTTTAAAAGGCTTCGTGGAATTCGATGAGGTTTTTTTTTTTTTTATTTTTTTAAAATCATTTTATGGGTTTTTCTCCTTTCCCTATCCTTGAATATAATTTATAATAATTTGAAAAATTCTTTGAAAGCCGAAAATAAAAAGAGAAATCGTTTTTATTACGTCGACGTCGAAGGATTGTTTTTTTTTTTAATTTAATTACTTCGTATAACTTCAAAATACTTCGAGGATTTTTTTTTCATTCCCCATCCTCGAGTACAATTTACAAATAATTTACCATTCTTTTGAATATCTGCGTCAAAAAAATGCAAAGCTTCGCGAAACTGTTTTTCTGTGTTATTGAAACGTAAAAGATATTATTTTTTTCGGAGTTCGAGGACAATAATGTCCAATTCTGTTTTATTTAAATTACAGCCGCATTTATTGATTTTTTTTTATTAAACTGGAAAAACAATTGTTGAAACCTCATCGTCCAGAAACCAACCGACACCTTCGTTCAGACGAATGAACGCGAATCTATATTTTCTAATCAATCGATTAGTTTTCATAAAATTTGCAATTTCCACAGAGTCTCTCGATTATATACAACAAGACAATGTCGGATTTTGTCACCGATCGTTGCGGTATCGACACCTGGTAAATGAACTATTGGGGTTATTGTACCGTGTAATACTTTGCCGCAGCGACGAATACTTTTGCACTCATCTCCGGAGATTCATAGATTCGAAATTAAATAAGTCGCTTGACCGTGAAATAAAATGTTTTACTCGAAATCTCGATATTATTCTTCTTATTTCGATAACTATTACGGAGGTAGCTGTATATACAAAAAAAAAATATATATACGCGAGGGCAATGTTCTCGTTAAATCGGTGTTGCGCACGGGTGGTGCACACACTATAACGCTAAATCGTCGCAAATCTACGGTCATCATTACGGTAGCGCGTAATACTTTACGGTTTGTCCTGGTATATCACGGAATCGCGGAACGTTGCGCCATTTTCGCACGGAAAATGGCGTTACGGTACTTTTGCGCATTCACCTCATATGTATGTATGTGTGTGTGTATGAGCGCTGTGCGGCATTCGCTGACGCGCACACAAACACACGAAAATCTAGGCTAGACGCTACGTGGCAAAGAAAGATACGAATCATTTTTTCCCGAGCATTCTTTTGAATCGAAAAAAAAAAAAAACAGAATTATCAACACGACCTTGAGAAACTCGTCAAACGTTCCTCAAAGTTCGACATAACCTATTTTTTCAATTATCGGAGTTTGATTACCAAAAAAAAAAATCGCTCCGAAATCGCGATCTTTTTTTTTTTTTTTTGCACGAAGTGCAAGAGACGAGTCCTCTCCTACATCTCATCGCATCTCGACGCGCATACCATGGTATCCTAACGTATTGCGATATACGGTGCTAGTATCCATAAGGAGAGGGTAAGATCCTTTCGATTGGTGTCTCTTCCGAAAAGTGCAATGACCGCTCCAATAAAACCGACCCCCACTACAGAGAGACGGCTCGTTCGCAATCGCGAAGAGGTAGAACACAGCTCGTGGTCGAGAGAGGCCAGCAGTCTCCACCCCCACCCCGAAATCATTACATATACAGATAAGTTTTGCAGTGAGGTCTGTTGGCTGAGACCCCTCCCCTCCCCGTCCCCACCTCTCTTCTTTCCGAAGTGCTTTCCGCTTTACTAACACCAACGACAAGCAACGACTGCGTGTGGATACCGTTATGTCACATTAGTAGGCACCTGCAGGCTTTATTTGATCGTTCTTTTTCTCTTTCGACGCTTTCTGTTCTTAAAAAAAAAAAAAAAAAAAAATTTGAATTTCGTTCTTTCGGTCTTTAAAAACCCGATATTTCATTTGCGACAGAAAATTCTCTAGCGAATAGTTTCATGAATTTTATCAAAATTCATCGAAAAATCGATTAGCGAGCGTATTGAAAAAATGTTATCTCTCATGGTACACGCATTGTAAAGGGAGAGCTTTGACAATGAATTTCAAGAGCTCTTCTCCAGATAAAACACAAAGCTCGATGATAATCGAATGAAATTGATAAAAGTGAATTGAAAAAAAGAGTCGACGGAGTTCAATCGCATGCATTTTTGAGACTTAATATCGATTTGTCGTCTGGTTCTACAATCGGGTAATTTCCGACAGTTATTCCAATGGATCATCGACCTCATATATATGGGTCATTCGATAGTTTATTTACGTCCAATTTCCCGTACAAAGCCATTTGTAACTTTTTTTACTGGAATGAATTATTAAACGAACGATTCTTCATCCATATGGCATATGTATATATATACATATTCGTTTCGCAAGTGGAGCATCGACCGATGAAGGAATTTTTGATTTTTGCATAATGATTACCTTTTATACACACGAGCAGTTGCGTGCCAACCGACAATACTTGTTACTCGCACAATCCGTCGACACTTACGAAGAAAATAAGAAGAAGAACAGAACGGTAAAGAAACGAAGACGCATCGAGAAAAGATTTTTTTCTTCATTTTTTTTTTTTTTTTTTATTATCTTTTATTGCAGGTTGTCGAAGTATAAACGGCCGGAGTAATAGTACCCTCCTATAGATAGATTCGAACAGAAGGGATGCTGGTGGCGTGCGCAAATTCTTTCTTTTCAATATTACGTCCGGAGTGCGAACAATGCGGGGAGCACCATCGGTGCGCCAGCAGTCCACTTCCGCCGACGCAGAGGTACTCCCCCCTCAGTCTCTCGCTGCTACCTATACCCATATCCCTTTCGGACCCTTTCATTTTCCGATCCTTTTCTCGTATTCTCCGTTTTACAACCGCGCGTGCCTCTCGCGATTCACGCGCTTCTGCGGAGACCGGGGGTTCCGGGTTCTCCCTCTCTTTCGCGTCTCGTTGTCGTTACTCCCTTTCTATACGCTTCTGTCGTTCGGTTTCACCGTTTTTTCTCTTTTTTCTTTCTTTTTTTATCCTTCCTTCGTCCTCGCTGCGTTCTCTTTCTCTTCAAGATCTTCGGATTTCGTTTTATACGGAACGATCCCGTTGCGGGATATATATAGCGCAAGGAATAAAAAAGAGAAAAGATAGTAGAGAGACGACAAAAAAAAAAAGGTAAGCGCACTCTCGGGTTCCGTTCGAACGAATGGCTCCCGCAGGAACTTGCGCTCCTTCATACACTTTGTTTTTTTTTTTCCCTCTTCCTTTTCTTTCATTCTGTTCTCTTCACCTTCTCTTCCCTTTCTTTCTCTCTCTGCGAGTCTTCTCTCGCTTTCGGAGCAACGGTACACCGTTATGTCATATTAGGAAATACGTGCGTTTAACGGTGTATCTGGACTATGGGTTTATACAGCGCTCGGTTCGCCTCGTGGTTCCTACGCCTGGCTTATCCGGCGACGCGTGTACGCGCGCCTCTCTTTGCTTCTATGGCTTCGGCGATGGCAAACTAAACAGAGGTAAACCCTCTCCCGAGTCTCTTACTGTTTTCCGTGTGTCCCCTCAGCGGACCCCGTATAGTCACGACGGGGTATCGAACCGACCAACACTCGTCTCGATCTATCTATCTATTCCACTATATATATATCTATATATACATCCTTCTCGCTCGTCGTAGACCTCCACATCTCTGTTACACGTATGCGGGCAATGGTTGTACTTCGTAACAGGTTTGTGAACCCGAGAATTCCGGTGACTATGGAAGAACACATCGGTACGGAGAGACCTACAGCACGTGTGCGGTGGAGGTTACTTGATAACTCAGACCCATAGCTTATCGTATATCGTCGTTGCATCAAGAACTTTGTGCCCCTCAATATTTTCCGATTATTTCTCGATCTACGAGCCCCTGCGATCGCGCGTATATTTCCTCGAACTTTCATTGTTTTTTCTACCCATCGGGATAAATCGAATGATAAAAATCGATGCGAGAAAATTTTTTCACTTTTCGGAGCGAATATTTACACGTAGACAACGTATATATATTTTATATTTACATTATATAGACATAATATGATTTATATCTATAATCGACTTTTATATATAAATCATATATGTATAGTCTATAAATAACTTTTTCGTCTGAGAATTCTTAAAAATCGGTTAAAAGTATAATACTTGATTAACAATTCATTAGAGTTTATTTTACTAATTAATGATCGTAAGAACCGTTGCCATCCGAAAATCGTGATTTTTGTAACTCACCGGCGAAACGACTAGACGAGTTTTAAAATTTATTTTTCGATCGAAACGATTACGTCGAAGTTTCAAGATGATATTTTCTTGTGCGCGTTAAACAAATTCATCGGTAAATTACTTCAGGACAAGTTTATTATATTTTGTCGCGACGTTCCGTGAATAATTGCCCAAGCGGTTGAGGATGGAAATATTTCTCGAGATGGAAGAATTACGAGCGATGCGAATAGTATGAACTTGTCTCGGGGTCTATAGTATTAGCCCTCTGCCAGTGATCATAAAACACTCGTAGGATAATTACCCCCGCTGCTGGTAACTCGCACGAGAAGATAGTCACGTACGATAGGATAAATGCAACAAGTACGCGCGTGTGTGAGTGTGTGTACCGCGTGCTTATTTCACTGCGGGTCCGGTATCGTCGGTTCTTCGTCTATCTATTTCGCGCCGGTGTACCTCTATATCCGCTATCGAAAAGAAGAAAGCTGAAAGGGGGAAAGGAAGAAAATTCGCATGCGAACGCGTTGTTCTCATCGCGCGAACGCGCTTTTTCCATTTCGATGGCCCTCCCGACCTTTGCTTTCGCATCGGTACCGTTAGTGAATATATACCTAAACAGCGAACTGCTATCGCGCGCACGCTGCTCGAAGAAAGAGCCCTAACGTGTATGCAAGAGCCAAGTAATACTTAAGTCTCGACAGGGAAATACTCATCGGTCGTTACCGCGTCGACAAAATAGCTTATGCAAAAACCCTTCGAGAACACAACACACGAAACAGATACTCAACGTTACATTAACCGATTAGCTTCTTTAATGACTCTTTCGACTTGATGAGATTTTGAAGAGTTTCACGATAAAGATCTTCGTTTAATCGCGAAACGACAAAACTTTTACCTAATCGAGATATGTAGGTATATATATATATATATATAGATTTTATGTACATTTCGATATTCGTAATTTATCGTCATGATATTGTGTGGTCACGAATATTTCGCAACGTAACTAATTTCGGTTGAAAAGAAATGCTAATTCTAGCATAAAACTATTTCTAAGGCGTCGGGTACTCGAAACCATTTGTTTTGAAACCGGCCTTCTAATGTTAGGATAGGAGGATAGTTATGTATATATAGATATATGTTTTACGCGTATAGTTGCGAAATTATAATCCTCGAAGAAACGACCAAGGTTCGGTAGGCTCGAGAGGCGCAGGTCAAGTCGCCATTCAATGCCATTGGATATCGCAAAAATCGATTTCGACATCGTCTATCTCGAGTTTTTTTTTTTTTTTTTTTTTTTCGTTTTGCCAAGCATTAGCGTTGTCGCGGTTGATTTGGAAGAGTTTCTATGTTCGTAGCATCCAATGCCAATGAGAATTCTAATATAGGCGAACCAATGCGAATTTCGACATCGAGCGACCTTCCAGCAGCCTCGCAATACTCCGCCACGGCCACCTCCGCGCGCGTACCACCGGTTCCCTCATACCGCCGCTTTAGCTGGCGAACTCTCGAGCGACGACCTTGCGCGCTCAGTAGATACCTATACACACACCTATACCCCCGCGCGCGTAATACCCAACAACCGAGGTGACTCGCCTGTGGCCGAGAATCATTCGCCACGCAAAGCTCATGCCAATGCGGGAAAAAAAAAAAATCACGGAAGTGCGAAAATATCTCGAGCTTCTCGACCAATGAAATCCGAGAGATTCTCTCGCACATTATTCGTATTAAGCGAAAAAAAAAATAGAAAACCATTAACACCCGAGTTGCGAGTTCGATAAAGTTAATTTTTTTGAACAGACAAATACTTTCGTAACCTAAAAACGTAACCTTTTTATTTTCGCAGAGACGTATATATATGTAATGAGAATATCATATAAATTTGACAAAAATTTTCATCGACATTTAAAAAACATTACAACTACTTTGGACAAGCAGTAGATATAGATTCATGTGCAAAGGGTTAATACTAAGAGCCGGTAAATAGTTATCTATGCTACAAAGTTGCAGTTAATTGAATTCGGAATCATAGTAATTTTAAACTCCGCTTGAAGTAATTCAAGGGTTTAAACTACAATTACAGTAGATCATGGCTCTGGCGAAGTTAATTTAAGGTATTAAGGGAAAAAAAAAACAAGCATACGAGTGAAATTTTCGCTTTAAAATATCTCGTAACGATTACTAATGAAAAAAAAACTGTTAATTGTTCATCATTTTATCGCGCGTCTATGAAAGTAATGAATAATCGATCACGGAAGGGTGTCGGATATTGAATAATTCATCAATAATTATAAAACATTCAATCGAACATTAAGAACGGAGCGGACGTTCGTATTGCCCCCTCGTCGCGAGAACGTAATATCGAAGGGGTTTTGACATCGTTGTGTTTTTCTACTCTCGAATAATCTAGAAGATTCTCCGACCCAAATAATTCGCTTGAAAGCAAAAAAAAAAATATATAATGCGCTCGACGGCGTTTAAAGGGCCCGTAGAAAAAAAGGAGTATCAGACACTCACCTCGCGCGTTTATTCTTTCCGGTCGATCCAGGTAACTGTCAAAACACTTGCGAGGACACTATCATTTCCCCGCACCAGGATGCGCGCTTATCGTCTGAACGCGATAGTCGATTAATCGATTAAAAAGATCGCTAGATGAACGGGAATCTCGTCGATTAGTTTTCCTTGGCGAACCGAAGTTTCCGAACAGCGTGTATCCCAAAGGACTCCTCGGATAAATCTTCGAACACACTGTTCCACGTTCTCGTCGAATTCACCAAAATTACAATTAAACGTTTAAAATAAATAAAACGGAGTCCCCTTTCACGAGGAAGCAAAAAAATAAAAAAAAACTCTTATCATCCAACGAAAGTCGAGAAATCCTTTTGACACTCGAGGCACAAATATCGTTTCGTCCCAAGTATGTAATATTTTCGTAATTAAAAAAAAAAAAAAAAAAAAAAAAAACAACTTGGTACCCGAAGATTAAAAAAAAAAACTGCCAAACTGTCACTGTCTCGTTCACGTTTCTCACCACCGGCACTTGCCGACAATTCTCGCGAAGCACTTCAGCCAATCGTTTATTTTTATTTGTTTTCTTCGTATGCAACAAAAAAAAATCCTTGTTCAAGAAATAATAACGTTTTTTGAATCTCGCGAAAAGTTTCGGTTAAACAATGTCTCTTAGTTAATTCGTGTTTATTTTTTTTGTATTAATTTAACAAAGTTGTTTAACGTATGAGTGTTTGCGAGAGGGGAACCACCTCGCCGTGGTCGACGTCCTTAATGAACGGTTGTTTCTTGCAAGCCGCGTGGTACGAACTGACGCTCGAGAGGTGAGTATAGCTATAGGGAGGCCCGAAGAGTCGCGCCGCGGTACGACGACGACGACGAAGAGACGAGGATGGGTTGAGCCACGGCCACCAGCCGGTCGGGACGCAAGGCTGTTCTACGGCCACGGGCACGGGGTTCTCCGTTCGTTCGTTCGTTCGTTCGTTCGTGTTACGTTCGTTCCTTCGTTCCTTCCACGGGGAGAGTCACACCGGGGGCCCCGGTGTAGCGAGTCAAGCAATGGCAGAGCTTCGCTTGCCGGTTGTTTCTCGGCCCGTAGCCTCTCCTCTTGCTCTCTCGATCGCTCGACATAGGCCCACCGTTCCATCCTCTTCCTCCACCTCTTATTCCGTCCTCCACCTCCACCTCTTCTCCTCACCTCACCGAATCCTCCGAGCGTTCGCCTCTCTCGCGTCGTCCGGTTTCTCGTTCGGTTCGGTTCGGTTCGGCATTCCCGGCATCGGTGCGCGCGCGCGGGATACCGGCAAAGCATTATAGTAGGAGCAAACGAACGACGGAGAGGAGAAAACCCACGAGCAAAGCCCAGGCGCAGCGCCATCAGGAACAACGGTACTTCTTCGGGGGGCCTTTATCGCCCCGTCTCACTCTCGACTCTCTGGTTACTGACCTCCGAAAATACGTGCAACACAACGCGGTTGCCCCTCCGTTCGCTGACTCCGCGTTGCGCGGCAAGCGAGAGGGCTTTTAGCTATGCGCTGAGAGAGGAGAGTTTATGTGGAGTAATAGAAGGGCTGTGATATCTAGATGGGTCATTGATTTTTAAAAATGGACTGCATTTTTTTAAAATCTCGGAAATAAGGATAATGCAGAGACTCGGAGGATTTTCAAACTTTTCTCTCATTTTTAAGGGAATTGTAACTTTTTTTTTCTTTATAGTTATTGTAAAGTTTTCTCGGTGTTTCCTAAATTTTAAAAATACATTTTCGTCCGGAATTTTTGTTGAAAAAAATTTCATTTTTTATTTCGTTGAAAATAAAATGAAAACATTAAATATAATTATACATTGTACTACATACAATAATTAGTGCAATTATTATTTAATTAAATTAAATTCGCAAATTTGTAGAAGCAAATCGGAGTCCGGAAAAAAAAAACTATGAAAATCTTCTACACGGCTACGTAACGAAGAAATTGATGCCTTTGTAAGAATCCGTAACATCGCTGGATCTTTTAAATGGTCCGCGCAACATGCGACAAAAAGATTTTCTTTTCACTTTCATTTTTTTTTTTTTTTTTTTTTTTTTTTTACGAAGAATATCCCCCGTCTGTCTCTCGGCGTTGCGGAGTTCAGGAAATTGTGTTGACTGGTTAACATAACTGTACACGCAAACGTGACTAATGTACCTAAAGCGATTCATCGCCGAGACTGGTCAACGTTCTCGAAATCTCCGGAGATCCGACGCACGGTTTTTAACCGATGCGTATAGATACGCCGTTCGACGAATTGGCGGTCAATCATCGACGCTCGAAGCTCCGAAGCCATTGAACTTCCGGAAGATATTCATCTCCCCTTTCTTCTTTATATACAAACATATATATATACATGTATTTTTTTTCCAACGACAAAGCGGATATTACTTATCGTCTCAGTCCCACAGAACTAGAAACGACGAATCGCATCTCGGAAGCGCGCAAAACACTCGGAAGTACGCGATTGTGCGTAACGAAGATTAATCTTCGCGCGTATAAAAACCGTCGATAGACAATACCGGGAAATCGGTAAAAGATTTATTGCAAATTTCATTTATACATTGTACGCAATCGGGACGAATGACGATCTCGATGAACGAAAGAATAAATGAAGGGAAGGAAGTCGATGCATATATAGGAGCCGTTGATCTTGCTTTCTGCTCGTTGCTAGAGTTGCTGCTGCTCCTGGTAGTCTTACTTAACGTCGTTACGAGACATGGTCGGCATGAATCACTCGAAGCTCAGGCATATATATACATAGAGCTCTTATACGTGTAGTATTATGTACAGTGTAAGTATATATATGCATGTATACTATATACACGTATAAATACGTACGAGAAACGTGTAGCATATAGCCACACTGAAGGCTCCTCTCGTCGTCATTGATACGAGCGGCAGAAGCAATGCAACGCGCGCTGTGCTGCGGGCATTAAAGTCTCCGGGACACGAGCCCCGTCAGCGTCGGCTCTCTCACCTCTCGGGGTCTGCTATAACGCAAACGCGCGATAAAACTGTCACGTAAACGTTACATCTCTTCCAGAATTCGCGTATCATTGATTTTTAATATAACACACGCGCCACGTGTATCGCTTGTTACACGGCGCCCTCGAAGCGATACTCAATGTCGGACCTTATATTTTATATTTCGTAACGCGGAATAAATCGCGTTTCTTTAATAATCAATTGCATATCAGAGACTTGGCTGTTTTTTCATTAACGATTATTTTTTATTTTTGATCGAAACACTTTTTAGAGAATTTTGAACGAATTTGAGACTCAGAGGGTACATTTACCTGACGAATCAAAATCCGAATGAAATTTTGAAATTTCTTTTTTTTTGTCTTCTTAAAAAATATGGGGCGGAAGTAAAAAAAAATTCTAATTTTGCGAGTCTTACGAAAAGAAATTGTTAAAGAATATTGAAAAAAAAAGATGCGATGGCCGGAAGACATTTTTTTTCGAGACTTTTGGCAGTGGACACACTCCAGTGTTGAGTTGTTGACGACCGCTGATTTTTTAAATATATATATATATTTTTTTTTGCAATATGGCGGCGAATAAACATTATGAGAAATCCGTGTGAGAAAGTCGTTCTTTTCGCGGAATTATTAGAAATCGAAGATTGGTTTTGGCCAATTATTATCAACAACTCTTCATTGCTATTAACTCGAAGAGTGAAAAACAAAAAAATAGTTACTCTTCTGGTGGCCGTATCTTTGTTTTGTAAATAGGTATTGATAATTATTTTTGGTAAAAAACGGAACACGTGTACCTTACCTTTCAATGGAAAAAAAAAATTTCAAACGCTCTTTTTTTTTTAAATGAATCCAAAATTTGAATGAATGAAAAATAAAGCCGATGTTATGAAATTCATTATTCGCTTTGTTTCATTGTTATTTCGGTATAAAGCGTTCGTGGCGATTATCATAACTCTCGCGAGAATCAGCAAAACGATTCTCGTTAAGATGATAGATTGGATGGCGAATAAAAGAATTTATCGAAGGCTGAATATGCACAGTATATAATAATGGTGAATGATGAAAGCCCGAGTAAACGGTTTCCTGTAAAAATGATATATCGATCGCGCGGGGTATTCGCGAGACGAAATTCGACAGGAAGCATAAGTACGATAAATAAGAAAAGAAAGAACGAATAAACGGTTGCAATAAATATAACAAAAAAAAAAAAACGTTATTCCGAATGTAAGTTCGAGATGGAAAAAAAATAAAACAGAAAAAAAAACAATAATAAGTACAAATAAGAAAACACGAGACGACGGGGGGAATAATTTAAAGAGAATCGTTCGAGGTACGGTCGATGGCCCACAGGATCGGCGAGCTCCGCAATGCGATACAATGCAACACCGCAGCATCTTCTTCGCCAATAACGGAATATCAATGGAAGCGTTACTTTTACATAATAATTTATCTACTTAAAATACGAAAAGGCGAGATGCAAGGAACGAAGATGAGAACAAGAGAAGACTCCCTCCCCGTGCGGTAAAGTATATATATTTCGATTGGCCGCGAAGAGAAGAAGAAGAAGAGCAACGAGGCATCGGGCAAACAGATAGCAGAAGGAGCAGGCAATGGCCACACGGAGCCACCACAGAGAGCCTCGGGTAACCGGAACGGAACGGAGCGCCGAGTGGTTACTGACCTCACGAAGCACTCTTACGCTTGCACTACTTACTAACTTGGCTTAGGCCTTTCTTTGCCAGCTAAGAGAGACGAGGGCTGGTCCCGTCAGCCTCACCCCCCCTTCCTGAATGAGGACTCTGATTCTTTCATTCTGTTACTCGTCGTCTAATGCACTCTTTATTCCCGCAACATGGATTACACCTTCACCTTGGCGAAGGAAGACGTCGAGTTTAACGCTACTATCGTCTCGTCGCTCTGTCGATCGACGGGTCAAACTTTGTACTTTGTGAATTTTTACGCATAAAATATACAAAGCAGTCTTTCAACGGAGTTTTGGTGATATCAGATAAAAGGAATATCCTGAGGTACGAGTTGGCGATCTGATAAAAAAAATGGCTCCTCGGTATCTATTTATTTAATCAGTTTACTTGTACTGTTTTTCATAGTTGTCAAAGAAGCGATCCGTTAATAAATATCAATCAATCAATCAAATTTTTTTTTTTTTTGTCGCGTTATAGAGGAAAATTCTTGAATGTTCCGTAAACGGGTTATAGGACAGAAGATACGTAACGGAATGGAACTAAGCGACACTGGAATTCGATTCACGCGACTGATGTCGTTGATCTTGATTTTGAGAGCGATATAGATGTTTTTTTATCGCTGAACATTCTTGCAGCGCCCGTTGAAAAATTTAATAACGATTTTAACGATTTACCGAAAATAACCAATAAGATTTGTTTGCGCTTCCAATTCAAATGAAAAACTTCGTCAACTTTTTGCGATGTTTTAATGTTACGATACTCATTATATTCGTATAAAAAAAGACGTGTGCGATAGCGTCATATCAATTTTACCGGTAATTTTTTTCTAAAAATGAAAAACTTTGCCACGCAAAATTCTTTCATATGTTTACTCGAAACTTAGTCATTCGCACGATATGAGAAATGACCGACCGAAATCGGTAAAAGAATCGAAGTAGAGAGTGGCGAGAATACTTCGTCGATCGCGATGAAAAATCCTCGATTTCCCTTGAATCTTCAACCTATCCATTAGATATCAGTCTGCCTTAAGGCTGTGCGAGTCTCTTTCTCGTCGTCGACGATGTTTCATCAGGCGAATAAGTAAGACACCCGCGAGTGCCGGGGCTCTCGCCGTTCATGGTTGCAAGGGGGGGGGGGCTATGGGGGAGAATCGCGCGGCTCGCCGACACCGTCGACGTCGACTCCGGTGGAGAGTTCGTTGAACTCCTGAAAAATACTCTTACATCGGTTGCGTGCTCACCGGGTCGGTGCACTAGTTTACTTTACGCTCACTCGCTGAGAATCCGCGCGAGTATTCCCCGCGACTCATTCCACCGCTTCGCGTTGCCACCGGTGTACCAGTCGCCCCATCAGTTCTACCAGCAGCAGAAGCCGAAGAGAAGGAAGAAGAAAACGAAGAAGAAGATGCTATACATTGAGAACATATAGATATATATACAAAACGACAGCATCGAGGTACATATCAAGGTGCGAGTGGCGAGTCTCGCTCTCGATATCTCTATCTTTCTTTCAGACGGGTATTTAACTTCGTCGTCCCTCGTTCTCCCTCTTCCCTTCTTCGTTCGTCGTCTTCATCATTCTTGTTCTCTTCGCGGCTCTCCTTAAACCTATCCTCGTCTCATTCGTTAATTCTTTCATCTTCATCCTTCTTGTGCCCCTTTCATTTGCGCATACGGCGATGGAAGAACTTCGCTCTCTTCCCGGTCGTCGTCGCCGCCGCAATCGAGCGCGCAACGCCATTGCGGATTCGCCGAGAGTCATTAGAAAACTACTTCACCTACATCGCGACGCCTCGCGCACAACGAGCGACGACGACGCGGGGGGAAGAGGGACCCGCGACGAGCGCAGCGTTGTCTCGTGCGCGTATAACCGCATTTACGGGGGCACGAGCCGTCTAACCGACACTCTTGCGCAAACCAACCAATGTGCAGACTTAGACAGCGTGTATAGGAGTCACTTGTATGTACATCGCACCCCGATGTTACGTCCGAATGCACGCTGAGAGCACAAGCCGGTGTCCGTAGGTACTTCCGGCGGTTTACAACGATTCTACGAGATTCTGTGCCCGAAGGCCATTACTTCTCGAACTTTGACGTCAAAATATTTATGAAGAATATTGAAAATTTTTTTTAACGGGTCGGTTTACCTGACGGTTCGAGATTCGAGACAAGTTTTTCATTTTTTTAATCTCAAAAAATGGCAGAGGTTATAAATTCTTTTTTTTTTTAATAACAATGACAACGATATTTTAATCGATTTTGTAAAATAAGTTTATAAATATAATCAGTGATCGTCGAGGCTTGTCATTGTTATTAACTTTAATAAGCTGTTTTTTTATTAGTTTTTTTATGCCTTCTTTTCAATGCGGTGTTCACCGCCAAATGTACCGATAAAAAAAATACTGCTTCTGATAACCAAATTGATTTTTTTCTTTTCAATATTTTAGTACTTTTTAAAATTTTTTTCAGACGATCAAGATGTGTACTTTTCAATAATTAAATTCATTTTATTATTTCGTAAATTTTTTCGAGAAAAAAATGAAATATTTGATTCGCATTTCGAACTGTTATGCAAATTTACCCCTTTATGCTAATAATTTAGTACGAGAGATGAACTTTGCGAAATTTCAATTTTTTCTCCATACAGATGTCATTCACTGAAGTTCCGAAGGCAAGTCACAAATTCGAGACACACAAACAATGAACATTCGTTTGAAAGATCGTTTTAGTCGATAAAAAAAAATGAATTCATCGATTTAATTATTCATAATGCAATATGAAATTAAAAAAAAAAAAACCAACAATGCATTTCACTGATCGCATAACGGAAGAATCCTCCTAACAAACTGTTCCTCGCTGCATTGAGTCGTAGGTACATTAGATAACGATAACGGAGCTTTGATCCAATGAAGAAAGAATAAACGAATTCGTAAAGGCGATGCCCGCGCCGCAAGAAATTGTAGATGGTATCCGATCTGCTTTAATGAGCCGGAGAACCTTTCGTTTTCATTTTCTATCAACGGAGAATCATCGGTCTATACGGCGCTTTCCATCCATAAAAAAAAAAAAACGATTTGAATCGGTGGTGAAATAGAAGAAGAAAACGAGAATGGATCACGGGGGAAAGGGAGAATGATTAAGCAAGAATAAGAAGAAAAAAAAGTGCTTTGGTGGTCTCGGATATGTTCAACAGGTCGCGTTCACCGTCTTCGTGGCTTCAAGCGGTATTGGGCCATAGTTTCGACGAGTCATCGTTCGAGGGCCCCTTTGGGATGAAGCGGACGTAGAAGTTGCTAAGGCCCGATGTTTCACGGAAGCGGGGCGGCGAGGGGGTCGGAGTGTATCCCGACAGTGTCCAGAAACCCGCTCTCGACTATCGCGATACTGTTAGTTCGTGTTGAAGTTTACGAAGGGGGAAAAACTCGATTCGAGTATCATAGTTATATTCCTCCATACTGAGTAGAGAGTCTACGGGATCTGTGGCCGCTTCAGCGAGCACCACGGCTCCGTGTTCCCTACCTACAGTATGTACAAATCCCGGCGCTCACACCATAGATCCTCCCCTCCGTACCGTAATACACTTGCCAACGAATTCGTAATCGTAGAAGCAGGAAGAAGAAATTATAAATATATAAATATGTGAAGTACCTTCGGAGTTTAGTGAACCCCGGTAGTCGCTAACGAAGTACGGTATTCACAGTCATGAACTCTTTCATTCTATGATTTTTTAACTAAACATATTAGCATTGCCGCCTTTACGATTTTACGGCGATTTGAAATATTCATTCGAGTCTTCGGATATGAAAAATAGGTAATTAATTTAAAACGTCTTGGTAACGATGGTAAATTTTGAATGCTCACTAAGACGGTTCACTGGAATAGAATGTTTTTTATTCGAAAAACCTTGAATAAGAAAAAAAGAGAAATAACCACAAGGACGATGAGGTAAAGGAAAAAACGAGAAGGAAGAGCCCCTCTAACCGAACCCTACCGACCCACTCACATAATCGGGCAGAGTGGACCAGCGGCATCTCGACGGAGAAGCGTATACGCCGGAGGCAGAGAGGACTCTCAACAGTAAAACGGCCCGAAGGGGTATGAGAAGAAGGAAGAGGAGATGCCTCTTCCATCGTAAAGTGTGTGTATCCATACGGACCCTCTCGATTTTTTTGTCGACGGGTCCTAACGTCCTACGACGAGTCACGCTGCGGCGTGGGCCCTTCGAACGGTGATTCGAGCGGACCTCTCGCACGCCACCTTAGTCACCTACCATACTACCGCATATACGACGGCTAAGTCAACCGGTGGGAGTCCGATCGTTCGGGATGACCATGGGGAATACCGCGTTGCTGTTAAAGACTCTTTGGTGCACTTGTGTGCCTCCGGGAGATTCGAACGAAAATATATAATTTCGATTTTAAGAAAAAAAAAAAGCATTCTTACTTTTTCGAAAATATAATATCTATCGAAATAGAGTGATGACATATATTGTACATATCATATAACATATTTCCCGAAATTTATGAACGTTAAGATTTTTTTTTTTTTTTATAATAATCCGATGTTTTTAATTGTAACGCAATGAATGAGGAAAAAAAATAATGGAATGGTTTTCCGTATTAATATCGAGCGGCGAGAGTTCTCTCGGCCTCGATGAGCGAACGCGCGAGAGTACAAGTACAAGTACTGTTAGGAAAAGCACCAGTTAGCTGTGGCATACTGCGGAGAGGCTGCGCTGAGGTCGAGAGACTCTCGGTGGAGGAAGCGTTGCGAGGTCGCGAGAAACTTCTTTTTTTTTCTTACGCGTTCGACTATTCAGCGGTATTGAAGATTTTCGATTATCTTTTAGGGTGGTCTTCGCGCGCTCCGTCATCCACTATTTTTCTGTCGGCGGCTCAAACGTTTCGGCGATTGATGAACATTTAATACGCGTTTCCATCCATTTTTCCGACAATGAAGAACAATTTTTGTTCGGCGCCCATTTTTTTAATGCTACATCCAACCTATCGAAATTTAATTCATAACATATTTTGCACGGGTAATAATTATTGACGAGTATTGTAGAATATTTCGGAGCAAATTTTTTCGTTAATAATAATAATAATAATGATTATTTTATTAGTTAATATTAAATTTAAAAAAATATGAAAAAAAATGTATGTTTTATCTTAACTTTTATGTAACACCGACTGAGATACAAGTTTCTGCTCCAAACCGGAAAATAAATAACCGAGCGAAAGGGTTATAACGGAAATCGGGAACGCGTCAATTACGGAATATCGGGATCGTATAAGTATAAATTTCGGTACATTCATGTTGTAATGTATATAATCAAATAATGTTTTATACAATATAGGCAATAAATATCTAGACTCAAACTGGGCCATTGTGGCGTCGACGCGTCGATATATATCATTTTTTTTTTTTTTTAAATGGACCCTTAAGTCTCGTTATCGGAGAGCCCGACGAGCAGTAGCAATGTACCGGTACTCTCGCATGCCGCTTGCTTACACTCCCCATCGTTCCACGCCGACTATACTCCGCTCGTCGGTCAATCGGAATCGCGTCAGGCACTCTTCTTTGCCACCACCATCGCGATTGCAACCAACGCTCACCTCTCTGCTTTCGACGTTTTCGCGGCGATCATCGTCGTCACAAGTGAAGTGGCACACGATGCGTAAGAGTATTTTCAAGGGTCGTCGACCGCTCTGCTTCCCGTCGAGAGCGTATGAGTCTCCCCTCTCCATACACTCTCGCACTATGTCGAGCGAACCGAGATCGTCAAATCCGCGCGAACCGCAAGACACGATCACGTGCGGCACGAGGCAGACACGGACGCCGTCGGTCTCTCGGCCGCCGAAGATGGAGCGATAACGATTAATTCCTAATTTCTTTCATAAAACCACAATGACCTTATGCCCACGCAAATGGTATCTAATTATGATTTTCCAATCGATCGATCGATTTATCAATCGATTTTTGGATCTATACAATTTCTTGTTTTCATTAGAATTCGCCATTTTTTTGACCGACATAACTAATCCATCAAAACACGACGTATTTTTTCTTTATTTTCTTTACGTTTGACAAAAAATCATCTGACGCACGCGACATTTTTTTAATTAAATTATCATAATATTTAGATTTATCCATGTCGATAGTTTATTCACCGAATTATAAAGGAATTTATCATGTCTAAAGCGATTTGACTCGACTCGATCTTAACTCGTCCCGCATAAAAAAAGTATATAAAAAATGTATAAAAATGAAAATCCCGAAAATATATTAGAAATATATTCTAAAATATATCAAGAATATACCTTTTTTTCGACGGAAATATATTCATTATGTCGGTTGTCTTTTGCTATATACTTTTTTTTAAATGGGGTATCAACAACGATAGACTTTTTTTGTAGCAATGTCGACGTGAATATTCGTGATCTTTAATATTTCTCCACCCTAACGCTTGTGTCCACAAACTCTCGGAATCCGCACGAAAAATCTCGATAATTCGTTGTTAACTTTTTAAAACTTCGAAGACTTTGCAGTTGCTTTCGCCTCGTGTATTTGCGATGCAAAATGCTCGCGGTGCGTCTATTTCCGAGAGCGAATCAGAGCGCAAATTTAAAAAAAAAAAACTTAAATGCTTTGCTTTCGAACGAATTATTTGTTACGATGAAATCAAAGGGTTGCAACCATCCCAACGGCATCCCAACCATGTTGATGACTACTTTGCCTCTCAAAAACATCGGCGAATAGGACGGGGAATTAAAAAAAAAAGGGTTATCGCCATTTTTCCGAGGCATGAATGAGGTGTAAAATGTAATTTCTAAAAAAAGAATGAGAATAAACGTTTTTGCCGGAAAGGATGCGTTAGCTCTTCCGTCGATTCCATTTGAAAAGGAAATTCTCGTGACACATTCGTTTTTATCGCTCACTCGTCGCGTCTTCGTCCCCGTAGTCTTCTTGAACGGACGCGGTCACGAATCTCGGGTGAGCCTCCTCTTCATTCCTCCCTCTTCCTCCTGACGCCACTGTATACGGAAAGTCGGCAAGTACTGCTCCGTATACGAGGCATTGACCCTGTCCCGCGTTACAAGTACGTTCTCCACGTTGCGCTCTACGTACGTATCTGTGTTTCTCTATACCCCCTGCATATACGCGGATGGGTACGTTGTAAACATCGCTAAATCCCGAGATCGACAAAGACACGGGTTACGGTACGTATTAAACTATTCGGGGGAAAGAAAAATTAGCTGATAACGCAGAGTTGAGGGTGCGCGCTGCCAAATATATGTAACCGTACGATATGCAGAGCTTTACCCGACTTCAGATTTATCGCAGGTATTCACTTCAAGACTGCGTCTTTTTTTTTTTTAAATAAAAACTGTAAATTTTAATTTTTTGCAAAGTAACTACTTGTACTCAGGATCATTTTTTTATCGAAAAAAAAATTAATTACCGTGCGGTATAAAACTATTCAATAAATAAAAAAAAATGCTAACGTTGAAGACAGAAGTACCTCGACTGCCAAAAATATTAGCGCGATGTATGGACCTTTGCGCAATTTTTAAAATACCCAAACTATTGGCATCAAAAGGATATATATTTTTTTATTTTTCGTAAATAAAAATGCTAAATTTGCATTATTTTGCACCGTAGATATTATCAGTGAGAACCTGAAGACACGAAGCAAAGCCAAACGCGGATATCGAGATTAACACAAATTGATGAATGTTCCATCTATACATATAGATATCTCTTTTTTTTTGGTTTATTCAAAGAAGATACTTTGGGCTCTGTGTTTAACTGTCGTAGCAACAAAGTCCCGTAACGCGAACGCGGGACAGGGGGGAGCGTAAACACAGCATTCGTGGCTCTACACCGTGTTACTCGAAAAAAAGAAACGGTATTTGGAATTTCGAAATACATAAGAGTCCGCGCGCGCGCGCGCGGTGTTATCCATGAATTCTCCGTGGACTCCGCGAGTAATTTCAAGAGTTCAATGAACTTTGTATCGTGAAAGATCGGGTCAATGAAGATCGTAGCTTAACCTTCTAACACAGCGATTCCATAAACAATACCAATTAAAAAATAGATCGATATTAATTTTTTTTCAAATCGACTCTTCGCTTCGAATTTCATTTATCGTATCTGGAACACTTTTTTTTTTCTCCACGCGGAAGTAGGCGCAACTTTAATGAAGCGGAGAAGTCATCGACATCGTCCGGGGGCTATGTAGCCACATTCGCGTTACCAAGAAATCTCATTTTCTTTCTCTCGTCTCTCGACGAGAAACGATCGCGTCTTTGCGGGGGTTGCCGCGGACGGCGGAGTTAGCGAGCGATTGGCGGAGACGCGTAACATAGAGAGCTTCGAGCAAAAACGATCGGATTATGCGGGAACGAAGCAGCCAGATTGCGAGTGTCCTCGCCCCCTTCTACCGGCTTTGATCCCCACTCGCGGGCGTCGATGTAACTCCCGATGCGTTCGAATGGTCGCCGTTCGCGGGCTTAGTTGGGAACGGGGAAGACCTAGTTCGAAGGTAGAACGCGCTGCAACGGCACTAGGTCACGCATCGCAGTTACTGAATGCATGTGCATGTGACGGCCGTGGTGCGCACAGAGAAATGAACGAGTACCCAAGTGCATATAGTGTATAGCGCACGTATATACACAGCATATGCTCTCGGCAGCTCGTCGATGTATGCACGCGAACGGATTCATGTTAGTCTCTGTTTGCACGAGCAAATTTTTTTTTTTTTTTTTTCTTTTCTCATTAATGTTTGCCCGAGCAGACGTATGTTCACATGAGGATAATTGTACATACGGCACGCATACACACGAGAGGAGACCGCGACGACGACCAGAGGCGATTCATGGTCGTTGCCGAACGACGCGGACGGACGGACAGATCGCGTTGACCGTTCGACAATATGCATCGTGAAACTTCCGGCCCGGAGGGGGTATAACGAACAAACGTCTCGCAATCGCCAACACACAAGAGTTCGTGTATCGGGATTAACGCGCGACGGAAAGTTGCTGCGGAGTTCCTTGATCCCGATGCGGCTCTTGAAATTATCAAAGTCGCTCGGGGTGTTACTTATGGGTATATTATGAATGGAAAATAAGCATCGGTTGTAGTAGTTGCCTTCAAGCGGGTGAAGAAAAACCTTTTTTTGGGGGATAACTTACAATTTAACCCTTTGCAACATACATTTTTCCTTATATAGAATTTACTTAGCGGTAAATAAAATCGATGTAAAATCGCCATTTTGAATTTGAAATTTTTTACTTTAAACTCGAATTCTGTGATCCGAAATACCCTTAAGTATGAAGTTTCAAATATATTTCGGTTGGTAATTAATGCACTTTTTTCGGAATTCGAAGAGGCGTATCTCCTGAGATACAATGTGCTGCAATTTTTAAGGGTTAATTTTTTATTATTATTTTTTGTTTTTATTCATCCTGCGATCTGTGTAGAGATATTAGACACAAATGTGATCGTCCCTATGCACATTTGCATCTATATGCGCGAATGTAGAGCATTCTGAGACGATCCGCCGTCAATGTTCCGCAAGTGAGCGCCGTGAATCTCGCGAATCGTTTTTTTTTTTTTTTCTTTCGCTCGGAGACCTATCCGTTCTTGGTAGGTGTCTTGTTCCGGGAGAAAATAGTTGTAGGCGCATCCGCGACGATCCGCAACCAAGACGCTTCATGTTCGCTGTACCTGGTGCTACTGCTCGTTTCTACAACAACGCTGTCTGGGAAAAGTGGTTCTACAAAAATGTTCGATATAAATCCGTTCGGCCACTTCGATTTTTCGGTTTTGGAGCGTTAAGTTTAGCGTCCTTCATAAATTATTTATTAATTAAGTAAATAATTAATTTATTTTATTTTATATTAATTAACGATAAATTAGTTGCTACGTTTTTTAATAACTTATTTTACTAATTAGTTTTTTAATCAATTTATAAATAATTACTTCCAATTTAGTAAGTAAAATATTAGAAACGCAGAATGCAACAAATATTGCAACAAATTTTATTTTTCGTAAAATATTTATCGCAGTGTGTCGATCTACGTGAAGATTTCCGCTACTGTCTCTCCGTTAGTGTGTAGTCACAGAAAACGTGCGCTAACGGAGCTTCCACTGTATTACTTTTCAAGCTCTTTCACTATTACTTTCGTATACGTTTGGGAAGTGCCCGGTCCGCTGACAAAGTGGGGAGGCCCCCCCGGGGCCACTTACATTTTCCTCTGACGCACGTTTTCGGCTAACGATCGACAAACCGGGGAACACGCCGGTTGATACGCATTCGGGTTTTCTGTGTTATACTTTGCCACGTTTTCGCGTACCATTTCTACCGAACGACGCGTACATAGACTTCACCGAAATTGCCTAATTGCCCACAGCCACGATCGGCAACGGATAATCGCACACGGCGAAACTCCCGGTCTGTCGATCGTCGAGCGATTAGAATGGATAATGCGCCGCGTATAGGCATCGGGATAATGCGATAACGGTCGAGCAATACCGCCACAACCAAGGCGTTCATTCACATCGAACATTCTCGCACTCCGGGAAGAGACCCGGGCCATCGACGCAACACCGTCGCCTCGCCGCGAAGCCTCGGGGCTTCTCGTAAGCGAACCCCCGGAAATCACCGTCGGGTGAGCTAACGGTAATCCCTACGTCAATTCGACCTAATTGCGCGGTTTAGGAAACTTTTCCACTCGCAAAACGCGTCAAGTCGCTGCTGTTCATGCATTAATCAACGCGTATGCGACATTTGTTTTTATTGTCGATTGCAAATATTTGTTTTCTACCAAACGGGTCATATGCAAAGTAGAGCTCGCGATTTCTATTACATTATTCCATCATTTCTATTATAATAATCGGTAAAAAAGAAAAATCGGCTTGAGAGTTAATGCCGAAAAGATCGAATCTCTAAAAATGATTATTGGGTGGTAAATTGTTATTTAATAATCATTATTTATTCGTGTACTATTAAAAATTAATCAAATCTAATAGCTGTTTAAAACTGAAACATTTATTGGGCAATTAACCGATTTTAAAGTATTGTAAAAAAAAAAAATAATAATAATGTATTTCTCGAATTAACTGTATTCGAATTCAATAAATGATTATTACGACTAATTCAGCTATTATTAAATAATTATTATATTTTATAATTAATTACACAATAATTATGAACGGAAATCAAATAAAACTCAATTCAATCATTATATCGTACGACTAAGTGGAGTAAAAAGAATGGCGTAATCATTTTTTTTTTATAAAGCTTTTTACCCGAATTTTATAATACGTCTTTGACTGTAGAGACGCTTTAGAACGAAGTGTCGAGTAAATGGGTCACAGCGCGCTTCGATAGTAACGCGATATCAAAAGTTTTTCTACAATTCCCGGTTTCATCTTAATGATCTCGCATTCTGTTTATTTTATATATTTTTTTTTTTTCAGGAATTATCGCATGCGGCTTCGGGGTAAAATCTCGTGTGCATCGCTCGTTATATTGGAAAGAGAGTATAAGAGAGTCCGTGCGCGCCGTCTCTTCTCGTTTACCTTAGCGTGCTTATGGTTTCGTGTGCAGAGGCAATAGCCTCTTCTCTCGCTGAGAGCAGCAGCAGCAGCAGCAACGACGCGATGAAAGTTTATGCAATTTCTCTGTTCCATTTGTGTCATTTACACAATGAATTATAACGCGGTACGCGCGTTCGGAAGTTTATTATAGATTCGCTTTTCTTCGAGTACCCGGCGATCATCGTTCCTTATTCCCAATAGCATCGGAAGACGGGATTGGGTCGATATTTGTTAACGATTGCGGAATAAAATACGAAGTCATCGAGAGTCATGCGATACCAAAGGTCCCTTGCGGACTGATGAGTCTCTTAGATTCATCGTACTTCTGGTCGCGTAACGAGACGCGCGTTAGAGATCGAGACGAACATTAGTACAACTTGTAGGAGTCAATCTTTTTTTTTGTAAGTTACGGTGGCGATAAAATAAAAGTTTCAAATAAAAATTACGATTATTATTATGCATTTATTTATTTAATGTTGCAATTTAAAAATTTGATTTTTTGTTTAAATACTTTTGCAGATTTTAACAACTATATACCTAAATGTAAATAAAAAAATATATAAATATGAGAAGATATCCGTTCGAATTTTTAATTTTCGACAATACATTTTTTTTTATCGCGAACCACGCGGGAATCGCGGCATTGACGATATAAAGCTCCGAAATAATGTTCAATACGATATATCTTTTTTTTTTTGTACGGATTCGATTTTATCTTTCGCTTTTAAAAATCTACTTGAATGCGTTAAAAAACCAATAGAATAATGTTGGAAAACAATTAACGCTTCTTTATGAAGCACACTTTGGCCTACAAGCTTCCTACAAGTTCGATGACTTTACCTACATCTGTCATATACGAAGATGAGACACCCCGGGGATATGCCACGTGATGGAAGACACCCGGGTATTCCGCGTATATGGTGTGACAAAAAAAGAAGTAGCAACCAGCGTTAGACAGAAGATTCGCAAGTAGCGATGGGCAAATAGCCAACTAGCGAGCACTGAACCCGGGGACCCAGAACAACAAAACTGTTTACTGTGATACTTTCGTTCGTACTGTTGCTGTAGTCGCTGCTGCGCTGCGCTCTCACCTCCCAACCACTGACTCGATTCACCGAGCTAAGGCCTCGCGTGTCTACCTGTAGTACGCTATAACTATTATATGCTGTCGCGCTTATCCCAATGAAAAAAAAAAAAAAAATAGACGTCACGCCGATCCCATTAACCGGAACGCGCCGATATCATCGCGTAATTTTTCGTTCCTCGTAATACGCAAACAAAAATATCTTCCCGTTCCCACCTCCGGACCACGTTCTTGACTTTGACTTTCACGTTCTGACTCATACGAAAAGAATTGACGTTCGCGAATTTTTTTTCTCTCCCCACTCCCTCTCTTCCTGAGGGGTATTTCCTTTCTTTATTTTTATCCTTTATTTTGTTTTTTTCATTTCTTTCTCTCATTGTTTGCCCGGCCGAGAAGCGCCGCGGAACGAGAGAAAGTTTGTTTATCTTCCCCGGAAAGTTCGTCAAAGTTTCGTAAACAAAAATACCATTGATAAAGAGATCAAATCACTGACGTCAACGATAGTCTCATTTTTTATGTTTTTCCGACCAAAAAAAAACCCCGTGAAAGAATTAATCATCGTTTTCTACCTCGCCGAGCGCAGAATGCCTACTTGGGTTTTCGTCACATTTGACGTAATTTTTTCTAACATTGCATCGAAGGGATGAAAAATTGAAATGTAATCGAAGAAAAAAAAAACTCGTATTGATAATTCTGTAAATTTGTATAAATTTCTATAATTGCAATAAAATTATCCACTATTAAATTCATTGTTTTTACTCGACAGTGTCCACCGGCAAAAAAACTACTCTTCCGGAAACTACAGCTATTTTTTTTTTTTTTTTTTCATCATTTGTTGAGAATGTTTTTCGTAAGTCTCCGAATACATCCCCCGCGTCTCCTTTCGGTAAAAAAAATGATTTTATTACCGCCTATAGTTTTTGAAAATAAAAAAAATTACTGCACGATTCACAGAGTCTCCGTTACATATTCAAAAAATTTATATCCGCATATGGATATATACGGATTATAGTTTATTTATATAATGGATATATCTGTAGTTTATATTTTATTGTACGCGGTGGGCCTACGACTCGCGTACAGGTTCGTCGTTCTCTGTTAGCCCGTTCTTTTGCGCGAGTTCAACTTTCTCATTCGCACAAGAAGTTGCGACGACGCGCTCGCTTTACGGGTTAAGGTTGCGGTGTCATTGAACCACATTTCCTGGTTTTCCGCGTAATAGGTACAGCGGAATAGAGGATTGTGGAGCTCTGCCGCGTGGTACGATTATAGTATACCGTCGTCGACAAGCCCGAGTTACCTGCACTTCAATCTTTTACTTTGCGCCATTCACCTACTTTTAGCTACAATAAGGAGAAGGAAAAATAAAGACGTTGCACTAAAAACGAAATGATATCGCAAGATACGCGAGCTGTTTACGCCGTTTACATCTTCGATTTCGCAGCGCTAGCTATATACACGTGTGATATTTTTTTCAATTAAGGAAAAAAGAAAAAAGTTGCGAATTCACAAGGAATAAAAATGAAGCGGAATATAGACTCGAAAATAGATTCCGCAAATATTTGAAATTTCGATATTTTTTCGAACGACGATGAATATAGAATGTCGAAAAACTTGAAAAATTCAAGATAAATTATCGTCATTTTTCGTCAAAAAATTTAAAAAATTTCTCGAAAAAAAAAAATTGTATTGGAGCACCCGATTCAATCGCGATGACAAAACCTGTACAAAACTATTTTTTTCCCCAGCGTTCTCCACAGGAGTGAACAGAGATGCAATAGGGTTTGAAGATTAAAATTCCTTTTCCTCGAAGACTATGAATTTCCATTAAAAGTAAAGCCGTTTCTCGATGCGCAGCATCCGCAGCGTCGAAGAAGGTTGTAGGTATTATGGTGCCGTACTTATCCCATCGTACTGGTAACAGGTAGAAGAAGATCGTACGGTGCATTCGTGTGGGCGTGTGTTTGTTATAGCGGGGAACAGGAGAAACACGTTGTCCAGCGGGGTGGGGTGGGGTGGGGTGGGGGATCCGTAGCGGGGAAGTCAAACGCTGTTTTCTCTACTCGCCACTTGCGCTATGGGGCAACGCGGAGCAGTGTCCTGGGTTATGGTGTGCGAGCGTTATGGTAAGTGTGTTAACAACGCGAGGAAGAGGAGAGCATCCAGGGGTGAACGCCCTCGGCAGACCTAGACCCAAAAAGCGTTCGTCGTACTGCCATGGGCAACAGAGCCGAGCGAAGCCGGTGCCGTGTGCCTCGGTGGCACTGGGTTAAGGCGGAGTTATGTGACGCGCGGTGCAGGCACAACGGAGTGCATACCTCTCGTCCTGCATACGAGAACCTGACCGTACGTAATCGGTTTCTTATTCGTGACGCGACTGCAGGGCGCCATACGACGTCTAGTCCTATCACGAATCCTATAAACCCTTCGTCGTCTCTTGTGTATCCTTACGATTATAATTCCACGTAATACCGTATCGAAACTGATGTAATTATTTGAAAAATAAGTTTTTCACGACTATTTATGATTGTTATGCTTCGTACTATTAATAAACGGTAACAGATGTATTAATTTAGAATGTAGGAGGGTTGTGTCTCGTAAATATATACGAGAATAAATATTTTTGAACGCTGGAACATGTAGTCAATTTTTGGAAAAAACGTCTTCGTTTTACTATGGGATTCTATGTGGTGGATTTTTTTTTTATAAAAAAAAGGTGAATGGGAAAAATATTGGAAAATATGCATTATGAGAGTTTGTGTTATTTTTTTAAATATATTATCAACGGACTCTTTCGTCACCAAAAATCAATAATTCTATAGTTATTATGGTTATTATTATTTATATATTTTTTTTCAGCATGTCTCATATTTTTTAGGGTATATGACGTAAGAATTGTAGGAGAACTATGTATAGATTCCACATAATCAAATGCATATATGAATTATAATTTTTTTTATAGACAGTATGAATATTAAATATGGAATATATATGCCCAATTCTATATATACGAACAGAATTCAAATTTTTTATATACCAACGATATATTTTTTTTTACTTGCGTGATAACGAGTTATCGATAGCAAATTCTAAAAAAAAACTGCTTGAAAATTAATTTCTCAAAGTCATATCATTCGAAATGCCGGTGGGGAATGACAATCGAAACTGATTCGAAATAATTGCGATGATGTTTTATGAAATACAAGTAAGAAAATTATGAATGAATTGGAGAGAGAGAGATAATTTTCATTTCATTATATTTGAACGCAGCGGTGGAGTATCCAAAAGTGATTCATACGAAAACGTGAGGAACGCGGTGTGATCCAATGTCGCGGGCGATCGCGCACTTTCTTCCGAATCGAGTCGCGGACCTTCTCTCTTTCGCTACATATATATATATACATAGACATATATATATACATACATCTGGGGATTTATATGTATACTATGCTATATACTACGTAATCGGATTCGGGAATTTCGCTCTGCTCGAGCAACAGGGGTCGACGAACCATCGAACTCTCTGGTAGACCAATAAGCCTTTCGAAAACGTTTGACTGGAAGCCACCACTGGACCACAGTTCCCCCTCGAAATCTCCGGGTGATGACGATCTTGTCGCGTAATAAAGACGCGGCGATCGTCACGAAAAAAAAGATTCTCGCTTCGGCCGTGAAAAGAAAAAAAAAAGTTTTCTACGGCGACGATACGAATTCGTACTTCCTTTGCCGTAGCAACCAAGCGGATTGCGGCTCGGGAACTGCAGTTAGCGGAACCCCGTAGCAACGTTCACCGGCTTGGACTACTTCGACTCTTCTATGCTCCTTTCTTCTTTACTTCTATACTTCGCTGCACGCGCGTTAACTGACCTTCGATTCTCGGCGAGAACCGCTATACGTGAAACTCAAACGTGTCTGGCTGCAGGAAATTTTTATTCACGATACCCGAGAGAAGGAATCTTTTAGTTTCCGGTTGGTGAACTTTGTTGAATATTTTTATAGAAAGCCAAATGACGAATGAAAGGTACCGATTCGTCAAAATCGTGACGGTAAATTAATTTTATGGCACAAATCGGTTTCTCTTCGATTTTCTTATTACAAATACGAGGATCAAAGAAAAAATATCAATCGTCCAAAGTGTGAAAAATAAAAAATTGTACGTTTAATATGAACGTTGATTAAGAAAGCAATGCTTTTCCGATTTATTTGCTGTGCTTTTCGTGACTAAACTATCTTAAACTACCGAAAGACTCCGTTCCGTTGAGCTTTTATTTCTCATGGCACAAGGAAGTGCTGCTGTCTGATTAAAATTAATATTCGATTTATTTGCTATGGCTTTCGTGACTGAATTATCTTAAACGAGCGAAAGACTAGTTCCGTTGAGCTTTTATTTCTCACGGCACCAGGAAACGCTGCTATCCGAATTTTTTTTCTTTTATCTTTCTTTCGTTGTCGGGAATTAAAAACTAACATAAAAGTTCTAACGATCTTTTTTTGAAACAGTATATAAGACATGACGACGTGCCATACAATGAAATTTGCAGATATTAGAACTTAGAAATATATATTTTTTTTAAATATCCTGTTGTGAGAAATTGCAAAATAAAGAACAAAGTTTTTGGACAATTATTTTTTAATGCAATATATACGACGTGGTGACGTGCCAAAAAATAAATTTTGGAAAATGATCTCTTAAAAAATTCGAAAAAAATAAATTTTGAAAAAAATCGTTGATGGCAAATCGAAAAAGAAACGAAAAAGTCCTTAGGGTTGTTTCTCCAACGACTTACACAGTTAACTCGCCACAGGATGCCAAACCAAAATTTTTTCAGATGCAGTAAATTTCAGGGTCATCGAAAAAGTAATTGTAATGCGGATTTCTACTTCACGACTCTTTTATTATTCATAAACGTGCGACTACTGAGGAATAGATAATGGGAGGACATCGTTATTCGCGTTCACTCGCGTGTAGCCATTTCGAAAAATGTTATAACACTGATAACTGTTTTCCTCGCGTCACGGAATAATACTCAGTTGATCCGAACGCGAATTGTAATAGGCATCGAGTTCGGCTTTTAGTGTCCTCATACATTTTCTCGTGGGAAGATACAACGCCAATAGATTGCTGCGATTGAGATATTATTTTGGTTATTTTACAAAAATCGTTACTCTCGCTCTCGCCACATATTTTTGAGTTATTAAAGATGATTCGATAGCTAATACTAACATATATTTGTTTACCCGTAATCGTGGTTTGTTTCTTTCAGAATTCATCGAATATCAGACAATCGGAATTGAATTATTTGATCGGTATCGAGATACGATCGAAAGCTAAACAATGACGGGGAAGATTTCAGAAAAAATGAAAGGACCCGAGACGGGGGAAACGAAGATCGCGCTTGTCGAAAATGTGGAAAAACTGGCATCTAATCCAATCGCCGGCAGTGTAAATATGAACGTATCGTTATGTGGCGACACGGGGTCAAAGTTTTTGCGCAGAGCTCAAAGTCTGATAATTCTCGCAATGGCGATTGTATTTCCTGTTGCGGGCTTTTATTTAAAGAGTGAACTACGAGCTCTCGATGAACAGGTAATATATATTTCTTGTTTATTGGTCCGTGATCGCTTGATCATCATTCCACGGAGAGAAGGATCTACTAGAAATTACTATGGCATCTGGTCAAATTCGGCGGTGGCGCCACCTATGACGAAAATACTCGATATTATGCGAATTTTTACCACATTTATGGGGATTTTTACCATATTCTATAGTAAAAATTCGCATAGTTCTCGTAATTTTCAACAGATGGCGTCATTGACTCCGCACTACCAGAAATTTACGATATTTTTTACTAGATATATGGTAAATTGTATCAGATCCTTCTCTCCGTGTGGTTATGGCTTACATGTTCATTGAGGAAAAGAAATTGCGAACATAATTACGACTTGAGTGTTCTCCAGTATGTTTTTGGATATAGTTGGACCTCTGCTTTTTTAACTTCGCTTAACGTAACACCCCCCTTATTTCAACTTGTTATCATGGCAACGATTTCTGTCAACTAAATTTCTCCTATCGTCCGTTCACCCCCCTGCAAGCGCGAAAAGTACACTGCGCACGCGCAGAGTCACGCCGTGACACTGTATCTACGGTCGCGTTTACCCCTCATTGACCCTACAGGCCAACTGGCCGAGAGTGGGAACTGTAAGGGAAATACAGAGTAGCGAAAGTGTTCAGTCCGGTCGAGTTAAGAAAACAGGGGTTGTACTGTACTTGCAAATAAGAAATCTTTATTCCGTGTCTATTCATTTGATGCATATCGATCTTCATGAACATAAACGCAATTTCGCTCAGATTCACTAATCACAGTAAACAGAAAAGAATCATATAACACGAAAATCCCGATTTCTGACACATCCTATTATTACAGATGAATTTGGTTAACTCGAATCTGATGATGCTGACGATAAAGTACGACCAATTGAATGAATATATCAATCGCTTCTCGTATGACAAACTGAGCAGTCAAAACGTACCGAAACGAGAACCAGAAAGTTCGGAAGTTGTTTTCCTCGTCGGACCTTCGAATAATCTCGATAATGATTGGCCACTTCTAAATGATATGGATATCGCGAGACAGCTAGATGAAACTTTAAGGTCCCATATTAATGAAAATATGCTCAAGGAAGCGAGTGCCCTTAACGATCTGGTGGAACTTGGAGAACCCGAAAACGCGGATAAAGACACATACCAGTAAACCGCTATGGCATTCGATGCGCGCAATCAGAAGGCAATGACTGTAAAATCAGGTCTTTCAGACGATTTATCGGATGATCGAAATTCGTGGGATGAAACGCGCGCCGGAAGGTTGCGGCGGAATTACTCTTTTACAAATATTCAAAAATTTGTTTTCCCGTATGGAAATTTATTCAGGTGAAATATGTTGTCAGTGTATAAAATGTATGAGTTATATACATTTTAGATACATGTCGCCTTTACGAATATAATCCGAATAAAGAAGATTTAAGCGGCGTTAATATATCACTCTTAAAAATATCCATTTCGTTAACCAAGATACCGTTTGTACTAAGAAACATGTTCTGAAAATAGCGTAAGATGGGATTCGTTTTTCGATAAGAAGAAAATCGCTTTTTCCCGACTACGCTAAAATGACCATATTCCATGCCTGAAACTCGGGTGGAAAGTTGCCAATTCTTGACCAGCGGAAGGATAAGTAGTACTTTCCGTCCCCAGGGAAGAAAAGTACGACTGTCCATACCTCGCGAAGAAAAATGGTACTTTTTACCCCCAAAATTGGGTTTCCACCGCTAGTGGTTTCTCGTGATGCTTGCAAACTATGTATTATTTATTATTATTATTTATTATAATTTTCGAGTTTTAATAAACTTACCTTTCTCCGTGAATGCACATCAACTTTGCAACGGAATTATTGCCGGATTTAATCATTCTCATCCCCTCGTAGAACATCTTCGCAAGCTTCGCGCGGCAGCTTCCCTGGTCGAGATTAGCTGCAATCGCTGCAAGCGAAATAAACAATAAAAATGGAATTTTACCTCGGATACCGGAAATTCATGTATTATTCAATTTTTCGCCTTAAGTACGAATTGCATTTCTGAAACAGCATGGATCCAAGAATTCGTTGAGATTGTCGACTGTCGGGAGGGCATCTTTCGCTCTTTCATTCGACGCTAACATACCTATGTAATTTCCATCTCTGTTGAAGCACAACGCGGATAATAATAATTACATAATACGACATTCCCAGCATTCATTGAACTCTGCACGCCCAGCATCTCTCGCTGTTCATGCCATATTCATCTGGCGTTGAAGCCGCTCAACATATGTGCATACATATGAAAGACGATTATGATAGTCACGGGACTCTCTTCGCGAACTCGCTTCTTCGACTGTGGGGTTACCGAGGTATGTGCACCGGGGGGCTGGGAAGAAAAGGGGAGGAGACAGTTGAATAACAAACGATTATCGATGCGTCCCGTTAAACTCCGACCTATACGTGCCGGTATCAAGGGTTTAGGTACACGACCCTTACTCCTGGTAGCTTCCGCGTCCGAAGACGAACACACTTCGGTTCTTCATCTGTGATTCACGAGTGAAAACATTACGTCGTGACGTCGACCCCGAGGATACTAACGATTCTTCGATGCCAAGTTACACACTCTCAATACAATAATTGCTCTTCATTAACCGACGTTAATATTTTTTTCAGCAAATACATCGAATGTATGAACTGAAGTATACACTGAACAAAAATGATGATACCGCAGAACTAATAGTTGAGACAATTGATTTTAGAGGAAAAATAGTTTGTACGAAATAACTATTAGTTATTTTAAATAATTGTTAGTTCTCAAAATCTTTTTCAGTGTATATAAAAGGCAATATACATGTTTACACAAAGGTAAGTTGGCTAAAGGGTTAAATTCAAAGGTCCATCCGTATTATTGTCTATGGAATATATATATATTCCATATGTATTCCATATACGTGTTCGACGAAATTTTTTTCTTGGTTAATGGTATTCACCGATAGGCGAATGGAAACCTAATAGAAATATGGAAATGAAATAAATAAACGAAAATGCATTCGTCTCGTCGCCAACCCGAAATTGGAGAGATCCCAACCATCAGAAGTTAACCACCTAAGTAGACCGGTGAAGTCGAAGGACTCTCTGGAATACAGAGATATAAAGGGACCCAACAGTTCATCAGAGAGCCTCCGTAGCATTGACCCCGAGAAAGAGAACTTAACGCGAGGACGTTCGCGGATTCATCGTATAGACATCATCGCTTCACGTCCGTCTTAGCGTTGGCTCTCGCAAACAAAAAGTGCGTGAGCCATCGTCCGAACGCCTATGCAGACACTTGCTATACACGCTGCCGATCGTTCTGATGATCGAGGATGAAGATGCGGGCGCGAGCGGCAGACTAACGAGTTCTCTCCATCATGCAGCCGGCCAAAAGCCGAGTTCACCGAATCCTTTGCGGACGAGCGATAAAGGTAAAACGCAATGGTATAAAGCGCATGCATATAAATATTTAATGCCCGCAGACGCAATGAAAAGAACAGAAATAAATTGCGTAATGGAAATTTGTGGTCCAGAAAGCACTGCTTACGATTTTTTGCACGATGTATCGCATTATTAATGTTTGATTTTTTTTTTAATGAATTTGAATTTAATTTTAATTAATTAATTTATCAAAAGAAGAGACTCGTTGAGGTTACGAACTTAGCGAATGCTCTGTTCAGGCAAAAAATAGTACACATTGTATTTCATCTATTATATCTATTAAAAAAAATATTTTAATTTTTTTACTTTATTAAATTCATCAAATGATTAATTTAATGAAATATGTAATTTATATTAATTAATAAATTATATTAACTGTTTAAAACCAGAAATCAAGGCAAATTGAATCGCATTATTAGAAGCATCGAGAATAACGAGGCTAAAGGACTTCAGTCAATGGCCAATTGACCTCCCCAAAGTATCGTAAAACATAATAATAATCATAATATATTTCGTCAATGTACGCACAGTATTCAGGTCCAATAAATGCCTATTACTTCTGCTACTGATTAATATATTAAGTAAAAATAAAAAATTGATTTTATGAATTATTTTTTCCTAGTGAAATGGATTCGCAAAATCAAAGACGAAAGGAGTAAAGGTCTCTCGTCATAGACTTCGTCGATATAGAAATTAAATAAATAAAAATCATCGCATAAGTGTGAGCCTCGAGGATACAGTTGTAACTCGTGACCGATGCGCGCCTCTCGTCGAAGTTTTGTTTCGCAGTGTGCGTGAAAGGCAGCCACCGATATATAATACAATCGTGAAACCGGCCGGCGCTCATTCGTTCGTTCGGGTTGAGGTGTGTGCGCGCGAGCGAGCAACCGATGGAAGTCCATCCTTGATGGAGGTTACTCCGGGGCATCGTCCCACATTCTCTCCTTGGACGTGAACTTGCCGGGTTGGCTATCCTCATTTTACGCTTTAGCCTTTCGTCTCTTCTGTCTCCTTCGTCCTTCTCGACGCTTGCCACCTCGTCGGGGACTTTGCCTGTCCGGATTTTTCTCCTCTATCCTCTCCGCGTCATTCGAATGGACCGGTTCCCCCTGAACGATCCTGCGGGGTGTATGGCCGATGAATTTCTTCGCTCGAATCATCGTCCTTCTTCGTTCCCTGCTATTCCCTAACGTATTTCCACAACGAAAGCACAATTTTCTCTGGTAGTTCAGCTAAAGCCCCGATTGAGAGTTCAATAGTTGCCTCGTCTGCTAAATGCTTCTCGGCGTTATTCTTCCTTTCATCCCTTTCCTTCTTCACCTCCTCTTCTTCACAGCGGCTGTAAGATTAACACGCGCGTCTTTGGTATCGCGGAGGGAGAAGCAACTTCAGAAGTACGGAAAGTCAACGGACAACGTGGAGACTCGACCCGGATTACACTTCGAGGTCTTTAGGGAGACTCGAGATGGTAACTACCACTGGTACTTGTATCGCACACGAGTGCAGTGTGCCTTGGTAACAACTATTATCATACTACTGTGCGTAATGTAGCGTGTGTCCATCGGACGCAAGTTACTCGTGTATACAATACTTTTCGCACTTTTCATCATCGCGTATATTCCATTCTTATACATTCACGCAAGAGTTCTCGCACTCTCTCGTGAAACTCGAGACTATATCGTCGTCGGACGGAGCGAGAATGCCTTCTCGCTCTCAGGGTCAAGGCACTCCCGCGCCTTCGTTCTCGTGAGCCAACAGACCCGAGAACGAGCGCGCGTGAGTTTTACCTTCCTTCCGTGAGCCGACCCGCCGACTGGCTATTATTTTCCCTGTTACGAATGCAGGAGAGTAGGAAGAGAACCGGCATATCGGTGTTTCTCTGTGCGTAAGAGGCGCGCGAGAACTATAAGGGACAACGTAATAGTATTACCGTTGCACGGGTTGCGTATACACGTTTACTGTACGCAATGTATTTATATATATATATATTTATGTATATATTGTATCAGTGATTTACCCGTATATATACGGGTAAATCACTGATTAGCGGTTATCCATGAACGGAGTTATCGGTGATGATGCATCGTTGCGGCGTTACATGTCGTTGGACTTTCAATTGTTACAACTAATTGCGTATTTCAGGCAATTGCTCGTTTCGGCAGTTTACACTGTGAAATGGTCATTTTGATTGTTCAAGAACACAGATACATTTTGTTTGCTAATCGGTAACAAATTAAGATTTAAAATGGGAAAAAAAAAAAATTATAATAAAAATCCAGCGATCGTCGACGCCCCCATCATTGTTATTATGAACTTAAATAACCCGTTTCGTTTTTTGGATTTGCCGAAAACTACGGAAAAAAAACAAATCACTCTTTTGGTGGATATATCTGTATGTATCTTCAGTATTTTTTAACAATTTTTAGTGAGACTCCGAAGACATCCGACATATATCTTTCCCTGAATAAAAATTTCATTTTATTATATCCTATAGATTTTGACAGAAAAAAAATGAATCCCCTTAAGACTTCGGAGCTTTTTTTGCTAAAAAAGGGTTTTAGGGTTTGGGGGGGGGGAGGGCGTAGAATTTGGGTTAAAAAATAGTTTTTTCGCGGTCCGCGATGCGAAAGACAAGGAACCTGAAATAACATATCTCATATGAATTTGCCGCGCAGAATTTAAGGGTTCCGATGCAACAGTGAGATTCAATTATTAATCATCCAAAAAAAGATACGCAAAAAAAAATGTATATTTCAACCCAAAATCAAAATATTTGCCATAAAATTAAATTATACAAACGCTGTTCTCGTTTATTATGTATTCATTATCGAAAACGATTAAAATCTGTAAAGATGTTTCGTTGCGTCGCAACGATCGTTCCGCCTTCGAACAATATTCGTACCAATTACAAAATAACTTCACAAACGAGCAATCATTGTTTAACGTAATCCACGAAGTAACAAGTGGAAAAATATTGGGTGTCCCCTTTCTCATGACTTCCACAGAATCTCCTGGGTACACCACAAGAATGGATGGAAAACTTTGTGATTCCGGAGTGGATCTCACCGCGGTCGTGAGTCTGAGGATTCTAGGACTCCGGATTCGGTAGAGTGACGACGAGGGCAATAGAAAAGAGTAGGAAAACGAAGCAACAGCGAGAGGATATATAATACCAACAGTAGAGGTACAGTAGTACGTTCAACTCGTCGTTGAATGACCTCCGACAACAATGTCCCGTAGAGTTTGAGACGACCGGGTGGACGAAAGAGCCCGACGGAGCGTTCCTCTGGCCGCTCCTCCCGGTTCTCGTGTCAACCGGAGCCGGAAATAGCTTCGTAACTGTGAGGGCCTTCTGACGCTCTTACGACGCTTTACGATTGTCGTAAATTGCGCCTTCTCGTTTTTTATTTCCCTCTCTCTTTCTTTCTTTCTTGTCTTTTTTTTTCTTTTTTTCTTTCTTATTTTACCGTCTCCTCGTCTTGACCGTTTAGTTCGAAATGTACCGAAAGCATAGCAACAACCTGTTCAACTTCCGTAGACGCCATTGTGGAACGGAACAAAGAGATCCGCGGTTATACACCGAGTAGCCAACGGAAGATTTATGATTTACGATCATCAAAATTCTTCGTCTGTTAGAGGATTGTCAACCCGAGTTACGGGAGCTAAAGAAAAGGTCAGCGGCGGATCTCGATTAAAAAAGATCGAATCGTGTAAAAAAACGATGAAAAAGGATCGATAAGGATCAACGATAAAAAAGGGAAAACAAGACAAGATTTTGGGGATCGCGGAGTCATGTCTGGTGGGTTCTCGGTTAACTCTTCGTATCGACGGAGTGAAAAGATATTAGAGATGATATTAGAAAAAAAAACGACGGGAAAATGCTGTTGGATCGAGAGTTAGCGGGATACGTTTGTGACGAGAAGAACCGAAGGGTTTTTTTTTTTATTAAGGACCGCACGGTGAGAATGGGGAAAAAAGGAGATACAAAAAAAGAAGATAAAACACCGCTCTGAGAATGAGAGTGAGCGGGAGACGATCCTGTTAAGAAACGATCGGATACCTTTATTTTTTTTTTAAGGGACCGCATGGTGAGAGTAGTTATTTCTCGCTTCTCCTTCTTCTTCTATTCGTCGGCGTTCGTGAGATAAGTCGTTTTCAAGGCACGAGATCGCGCCGAGGGGCAGCAAGTGGTTACATAAATAGTTTAGAGGATCTCTCGGCTCTTGTGCTCCCTGCCTGGGCGATCCACATCCGCGATTATGCCACTTTCCATCGACCTCGCTCTTTACCTCGAGAACAGGCGCGCGGACGCACGCTCGTGCCCGTGGGCACAGGATAATCCGCCACGACACGATACGCGTAGGCGATGTACCGCTGCAAAAGCTTTTCGATTACGACGATCGAAGCGCAAGCAAATTTCTTTCGTTTTCGTCTCGATCGGTCATCGTATATTCAAACTTTCGATAAGCGGTGGACTTATAGGTTACGTTTCGTGAATAAAAAAACACGTATCACGATGTATTGTAGAAAAACTATGAACTTCATACAACGTGTTGAGTGTACGAAAGAAAAAAGAAAGAAAAACGGTAAGATTGCTGAAAAAACATTAATGGTACGAAGTAATTCATTTATTACGGCGTTGAGCGTTGCCATCGCCGTTCAACGACACGCGAATTTTCGGTTTTTTTTTTGTTCGTCGACGAAAAGTTTGACTTCCCTATTGCCAAGATCGTTCAACAAACCATCATAATTCATAGAAAACATACGATTCATCCTTTGTGATTTTCATCGGGCGAAAGCCTTTTTAACGTACTTTCTCGTAAACAGTAAAACATATGCCACGCGGCGAAAACATTTTCGTTTTGTAATTACCGATTCTCCTTCATGACCTCTATTTCTCAACGACGATAACAGCATTAAATAATGAAACTACTCGAAATAGAACATGTTCCGCGACATCATTTCTATCGAAACGTTGTCTACCGCGGTTTTTACGTCCACACGCCGAACGGTTACACACACGCGGGGGGACCGACGCTCCCTTACTGAAGTTCTGCACCGTGCACGCTGTTGACATGGCCACCGGAAACGTTCTTTGCGGGAACGAGACTGTGCCAAATGGTTCAGATCTGATTATTCGGGATTTTTGATTTTTTTCATTATGGAATAAAAGTTTTTTGTGAGATTTACATTGGAATACTATTTTATCTATTGACGGGTTCCTTCGGGGCAATGTTGCGAAAAAAATATACTTCTGTACTTCCGGAAGTACATAGCTCTCAAGATTAGCGTACGACGCGATTTTTCGATTTGTTTTTTTACGCTGTAATACTTTGATGACAAAACAAATTGATTGAATGATAGAATGATTTACGATAATTATGATTTTTTAATGTTTTTTTTACCTCAATAAATTTTGTACGCGCCGGAAATGACTAACATTTCGTTTATTGAATTGAATGAATCTATACTTGCGTAAGAAACATTACGTTGTAATCCTTTAGTGATTTCAATGCCGGAATATCCTAAAATTAATTCTATGCACCTTTTCGAAATCCTTTGGTTTCCTTTCCGATGTATCTTTTTCGAACCTTTTTTTTTTTACACAAGTATTTCCACCGTCCCGAGCGCGTAATGGAACAATTTAGCCGACTCTGAAATATATTTTATTTGTCGGTGTTAAATAAACAATTGGATGAAATAAATAAATCGCTGTATTAACATTGAATATATATATTTATGATACATTTGATATGCCGTAACATTATAATCGAAACAACAATATATGACTGTAAATTCATTGTTTCGACTCTCTTCGGAAGACTTGAATAAACTGGTCCTATGTATGCATTTTTATATATTCGTGAGAAAGCTTATCGCCAGCGGTAAGTATTGGACTGCATGAACTCGTTAATCCTCCACCATATTTCATAATTCGTACAAATATTACATCGCGATGTATCTACATATACGTGTATCCGTCATTATTGTATTATTGTCAATGTGAATCTGTCCAGAATTGTTTTTTTTTAATTCCCGTCGGCAGCTTCGGTAAAAATCCTTAAAGAGTCTCGGCGACGAGTTTCTTGGGCGGATTTTCGATTATATTTTTGCTCTGGATGAGTCGCAGCTCTATTTTTCTCGCCCTTTGCGCATTGGCATCTTTATTTGCTGTTGATGATAACAAAGTACATTAATTATTTCGCGATAATGAATTATTTGTCACAACGATATTTTTCCGCGTTAATTTCTTTTTCTTACCCAGACATGCTTCGTGAGTCTTCACCAGAACCGCGTGCAATGTATTTATCGTCTTTTCCAGAACTGTTTTGACGCTCGCGTCGGAGTCCGAGTGGGCGAGAAATAGGGCAGCGAAAAGATCTCCGGAACCGGTGTAAATCGCTGGTATTCGCGGAATATCCATTTTTATCTTCGTCTTATCTGCGAAGAACATCGAGATCCGTTAAGTAACTGTTGTTCACGTAACTATGAAACGAAACGCAGACATCCAGATAATGTCTTATCTTATTTATCGTCTGACGCGAGTGATATTTAAAAAATTCTCGCAAAGAAGGTGTAAGTAATCAGCATACATTTGGAGAAGAGAGTTATAAAAATGTTTACCGAATAATGTTTATAATGAATTCGATAGTTTAAATTTAACTATTGCTTTCGTTTTTTTGTATTAATTAGAAATTAATTACTTCGATGAATAAATAAATTTTTCATGCAAAAAAAATGATCAGCTATGACAACAAATGATATCGAATGCACATTTTTCAATGGCCTCAATGTCCGTCGCATGTCGTTTACCTTTGGCGCTACTCACTACCGCCGTGAGTTTGTCGTCGATTTCGGTCGACGAGACCGCAACAGTCTTTGGACCCATACGATGCAACTCCTCGATTGCATTTGTCAAGTCTTTCATCGTTACGATTTTCATTCCAGTCAACAGTCTGAAATTGATGAATCGCGGAATATCAATAATGGAAAAATAAATACATACGTGGGGATAAAATTTATTTTGGTCGTTTCTTACTCCAATTCAAACTGATTTGGCGTTAGAATATCGGCGAGCGGAACTATATCCGTTCTGTATATATCCTTGAGCTCTTCTGGAACGTACATCTTTCCATTATCGCCCATTACCGGGTCGCAAACTGTTAAAAAAAAATCGATATTTGCAAATAACCGAAAAACTTTACGATAGAGAATAAACGCTGAAATTTCTATAGGATCATATAACAGAATTACTTTTAGAAAAACGTGAAAAAAAATGGGTAGCTATCGAACAGTGTAAAGAGATCTTTAAACTGTTGAAGAAATTACACGAAGTATTTTGAATTTAAATGTATTCAACTATTGAAATAAAAATGTGAAAAAAAAAAATGTTGAAATAAAAAATTTGTATAAAAATGTTGAAATAAAAAATTTAAATAACAATTGGAAAAAAAAATGTAAATGTATTAGAATACCAAAAATAAGATTTGGATTTTTGCGTTTCAGCACAGGAACCAGTTGCGCGATTCTCTTGAGAAAAGAAGCCGAACCCACGTAACCGGTGAGCAGATGGCTGTATGAATCCAAATCATTTGCCAGCAATCCATCGACCAAAACGCCTGAATGAGAAACAAAAAAAAAAATACAAATTAATAATTCTCATTCGCAAAAGACTATGAAATATTTTGATGGAAATGAAAAATTGTACATTGCGTTACCCTCACCTAAGTCCTCGTCGTTCAGTACCTGTCCCTTGACGACTTTGTATCCCGTGTGATTTGACAATTGTACTGAATTAATGGCATCGACTTCATACCCTAGAAGCTGCGATAAAATTTTTTTAACTTTAACAGAAACGAGGAAAATGCATATACTGACATTTTGTGGTTTACAGCGATTCTGACTGATAACGGCTGATAACGACACGACTATAAATAGATGTACTTGAAACAATTCGTGTCAATACTTTTCAGAGTTAAGTCTTCCATGATGACTGAAATTAACAATGGCAAAGTAAGAAAGTCCCAAAAAAATCGAATTAGCATGAATATTAATTATTCCCAATTGTGAAGAAAATTAACGCAAAAGAGAGGTTAATCGTCGCTCTAAGCTATTGCTTCATTGAATTCACAAATTGTTGAAAAGAGTTTTTGTTTAAAGGTAAGAAATAACGAGAAATTTTAAACGCTGGAATTTACCTGAAGTGGAAAAGTCGCACTTTTGTTTCCCACATAGCCGGACACTACGTGACTTTGAATCGAGAGAACGTGGTGTTTCGGATATTCAGTCATTTTCAGTGTAGTTTTTTTTTCTTATCGAAATGAAAAGCGTAGATCGACGGAGAAAATTATAGTTGTAAACGATGTACACAGCGTGCTGGACCAGGCGCGACTGATTATGTTTCCCATTGTTTTCCATTATCGAGCGCCTACGATCATGTCACGTGCGCATGGGCTACGCGGGGCACGGACTGATGGCGCGTACCGGAGCATGCAAAGTCAGCAGTGTTCAGCTGTTACTCAATACGCAATCTAATACTATCTACGGATAGCAATTTACGCGCTCACAGTTCTTCAATAAAGTATCAACATGTGATTCTTGACAATTGAGTGTCATGGTCACGATTCATGATAATCTTCAATTTGCGAAATTGTTATTGCGATTAAGTCGACCATTAGCAACATCAGGAACGGTCGTTTATTAAAACATTGCTATATCATCAATTGCATAGTCGATGGAAGATTAATAAAATTCTATTATTTTCTAAAATCCGAACAAAACGGAACATTTTTTATTAAAAAATGCATTACTTCGGAATTTGATGATCTGTCCATTCGATTACATTGAACATTTTTGAGATCGAGAAATCCATTGTGTAATTCCAATGATTAAAAAATCGGTGAACAAAAATTATAGAGCCGAAAAGCCGATAGTGGAATGAAGAATCTACAAGCGTTGTATTCTATATATTTTCACCGAAGTGTTACATGCTATTCGAATGTGTTTACCAAACTATAGCTATTATCTACAGTATAGTATAATCATCACTAGCGATATGCTGCATCCTCGAATGCTCGTCGGTGCAAGGGGCTTACTCGCGGAGCAAAAGCGATTGAACGTGAGTGTATCGCCGCAAGATGTCTTTGCGATCTTAGAATCTAAAAAAATTGAACAAAATTCTTCCACGATCCAACGTGCGAGCCCAGCAGCAGCATACAATCTTAAAATTCTCAAAGCGCACAAACACACGCGAAGTCAGTGAAATAATACGTGGGAGTCAGGGGGGCGGAGTGCGGGGGGGCTTGTTTGTTGAACGGCCCCACCGAAAAGTATGGCGACGTGGGAAAGTGAAAAATTCGGTGAGGTTGGAAATGTCGAGGGTATTGAAGGAAACTTCGACGGTATACTCGTAACTCACGATCTACAGGATTGTCTCGACGACAGTCTTGATCTTTCCAACTTCGGAAGAGTTTACGAACAATCGACGGTATTCGATTATGGACAGTGCTCGGACGAGGATACACCGTCCACCGCGAAACTGCCCAATGACAGCACGGGGTAAGATTTTTAGCGTAACCACGATTTATAATTTTTAAAATTATCTCGTTTCGCGTTGTCTTTCATCGAATATTATCGCAATTTTTATTCTGATCGTTCACAAAGTGTCAAACGAAGTTCGTCTCCAAACACGCGAAAGTGTCATTCATGACCTGTGGCTTCGTGCCCTTTCCTTATAAGGACATTTACACGCGATTTGAAATCGAAACTCTGTACAATACCGCTCATTAAACTTTTATCCGATCAAAAAGATTCTCTTTTGCGCAGATCGTTACGCGTTTACAAACAATGCCTCATGACATTTGTTATCTGATAAAAGAATTCTCTTTTTCGCGGCATCTTATCGCGCGGCCATTATTTTTCGAGTTAAAGAAATATTGTTTATCGTTACATTGTTGCAACACGATTCACCGTATATTTAGAACGCGAATAACGTGCAAAAAAAAAACTTCAACGGATCTCTTAGCTCGTAAATGCATTAATTTTATCGGCATAAATGAACTCTCAATATTTCTCAATCGTGTACTGGTAACCACCTAACGTCCTTCTGCTAAAAATACATTAGTCAACTCACCTCAAAGTTTCCAAAGTTTCCCAATATGAGAGAAAATTTTTCGGTGTTACGCTTAACAAACAGTGGTATCCCTGTAACAGGTGAAAGAGAACATGCGCTATAAATTTAGCTTTCATTTCTCATAGAAATAATGATTTGTCAAGAATGAGAAACGTCTTTTTCAAGCTTCTCGCGAAACGCGTGTATAAATAAACATATAAATAATACAGAGCTTCGGTAGCGCGCATTATTTTGGCATTGGAGGTCGCAAATTTGAAGCAGAATTTTCTCGGGTAAAATGATTCATAAATTTGAAAAGCCAGAAACGGAACGATGTAAATCCGTTTTATTTAAAGATTTTGTTTGTTTTTCACAGATACATTCATCACACAATCAGTCCAAATGAGATTTATATGCGAATTCATCCCGGTCAGGATGACTCCATGCCGGACGATCCATCGCACGCCACAATCACGATAGAGAGTACCGATCCCAATACTAATCAGAAACACATAAGCCGTTATGAATGCGAATACGACGGATGTTCAAGAACTTACAGCACAGTTGGAAATCTCAGAACTCATATGAAAACTCACAAAGGTAGCGCTTTATGACAATAGAAAAAAAAAAAATTATATATATATTGTAAAATTGAGCCGCGGTTTAGCCTTCTGCACAGTTCGCTACGTCGTCGCTAGTTGCGACACTCCAGAGAGGTCATTCAATTGCAGGCAAAAAATGCATTTTATTGTTTTTCCAATGAAAAAAAAATTATATTGAAAATTTTCCTCGATTTATTGTTCTCAATAGTATTCTGATAAAATTTAATAAATGATCAATTTTCGATATATAAAAATTGTACGAGGATTTCTATTTTTCAAAACTAGAAAATATTAAATTCAAATTGAAAAGAATACTGAAAAAAATTAAAGCCATCGATAAAAATATAGGGATTAAAAATCTGCGGCGATTTATTTGTCTTAATAATATTCAAACGTCGAAAGAACATCGGTAATTTTGAAGACTAGAAAATATTAAAGAATTACGAAGAATATTGAAAAACGGGGGAACCCCCTTTTGTTAAGTTTTTATATTTGGATCCGGCGTTTTTTTTTATAAACGCTATTTTTTTTTGTCGGGAAAGATATAAAACGCGTTCCTTTGCCTGAAATCGATGGAACCCGCTTTAGGAAAAAAAAAAAAATACTTCGTGAGACTTGTATCGCTAACCGAATCGTCAAATAATATCCTGGCTATTCGTTTCAATAACGCTTTGCATGGTGTATCGAAACTGCTGGTTCATTTTTAATAAAGAATCATTCGTAAGTGGGACTCATTGATTCATACGTGTAAATTTGTTCTTTACCTAATGCTTACTAAGGACACAATTTATGTAAGTATAATAAAAATTGCGATTAGGGAAGATACGTGCGCGCTTAGCGCCTAAGATCAGTTCTTGACTCTGCAATGTATTACACACTCTCCGTTTCATTATTAATCTCGTCATCCACTTAAAAAAAAAAAAAAAAAAAACTAAATTATATCTTCGCAATAGTAATTTAATTGAATTTTTGTATTCAAAATAAACTTTGTAACTGTACATCAGAGATTGGCGAATTCTCGTTAACACACAAAAAAAAAATGTTAACTATATTAAAGCCAATTGTTAAGTAGATTAAACTGCAGTTAGAATTCGTGGTTAAAATGCCGTGTAATTTAAATTAATTATAGTAGATGATCAGATCAGAATCGCTGTTGCAATTATTCACAATAATAATAACATTACAATGAAAGAAAAAAATTAAAAAAAAGGTTTTGCCGATAAAGAGTATTTATTTAGGAATAAATTTGATGTTCCAGATGGAATGACGTTAATTGAGATATTTTAGTCAGGAATTGGGATACCCGTTAGATCACCGTGAACGATGTTTTCAAATGAAATTGAACGTTAACATATTTTTTCACAGTTAAACAATGGCATCTCAGAATAGGACATGCATTAGATAAAACAAAAATATGTATAAAGAAAAAGCTTTGTTCGTCCGTGTATAGTCCGAGTATTGTCTATGTTGTATCCTTGAACGTCCAGGTGTGATTGCGAAGGGATCGCTTCGACCTGCATGGCTTTCGGTTAGTGCGTCAGTGACAATATAAGTTTACTCGTCTTTTTTTTTTCCTTTTTTTTTGTAATATCATACATAGAAGATATTGTAAAAAAAAAAAAAAAATACAAACTATTTCAGGCGAATATCGATTTAAATGCGCGGAAGCAAGTTGCGGAAAGGCATTTCTCACATCGTACAGCCTTAAGATCCACATTAGGGTACACACAAAAGTAAAACCATTCGAATGCAATCACAATGGGTGTGAGAAGGCATTCAATACCCTTTATAGACTGAGAGCTCACCAAAGACTCCACAGTGGTAATACCTTCAACTGCGAGGAAACGGGATGCGTTAAGTTCTTCACTACACTAAGCGATCTCAAGAAACACGTCCGTACGCACACTCAAGAACGACCATACAAGTACGTTTCTTGAAACCTCATATCATTGTGCTTTAGCCACGCTAAATCGAAATATCCGATTTATATGTTCACAAGTTAAATATTACTGTTCGCCTTATTAGAAATTATTGAATCCTCCTGTAGTTCGGAAGAAATGAAGAAGAAAAAAGTTCACCAATGAACGAGTAGACGTTATTCACGAGAGAATAAACGATCGATAATCGTTTATGGTTTTGATGAAAAATTTAATATACCGAAAAAATGTGTATATTACTAAAATTCGTTCATTGGTTACTTTACCAATCTCTGTCCACTTCTCGATTAAGCAGAGACGAACGATGACTAATTATGTGATTACTTTACAAAAAATTAAAGTTCTGTACTACACATACCGAATATTTTTATTTACGTTTATAATTTTAGCGTTGCATGCGTATGTAACGCGAAATATGTTAATCATAAATCATTTATTTGGAGGTAACGGCAAGACTTATATTTTTCTCTACGTGAATTGCTTATCGTAAGACATTCTTTTATTTTTATGTTTCGAAAGGTGCAGAGAGGAAGGCTGTGGAAAAGCGTTTACGGCGTCTCATCATTTGAAAACTCACAAAAGGACTCATACCGGCGAACGTCCTTACATGTGCGCTCACGAGAGTTGCCAAAGATCTTTTACAACGCTTCACAGTCTGAAGAGTCACTTGAAAACGCACAAGAGATCGATGGCCGGCGGTGAATCGGTGCGTAATTGTTATCTAATTTTATAATTAAATTATTGCTAATTATTGTACTTTTCAAATATTGGAAACGCTGGTCGCTTTCACGGAACTGAATTTCTTTTTATGCGAAACATTTTTTTTCTATTTTATTTCCATTTTTCACTGCTTTATCTACTTATTATATAAATAACGTTAGTTACCATGAAGCGTACACGATTTTTTTGCGACGAAATTTTTTTTTTTGTAACTATTATTTAAGTACTTTACGTATGTTGTTTTACTTTTTTTTTTTTGTTGTACATGAATTTCAAAAATTAAGCGAATAACACTATATTTTCGTTGTTTTACAGAAGAATAAAAGCGCCGTGTCTCAGGCCGCAAGTACGGACGACAGTTCGTCGAATCTGATAAAAGTCGAGTGCACGGAAATTGTTTCAGGGGACAGAACTAACATGCAATCTTTTACCATTGTCCCGATGAACGCCAACGATCCAACGACTACGGATACTATAACATATTTATCGACCGAAACTCCAAAAGTCACCGGCGACTCGTTGGTCAACGCATTCAGCGGCGAGATAAGTTTCGATATACCGACGACGGAGGTGCAACAAATGCCGGGTAATCCGAAAATATCGCAACAATCCGCATCGTCCGAAGGCATATCATTTCTCACAGTAGAAAATATCATTGGACGGGAAACCATGACGAATTTCAGCAATAACGACGACTACGAGAAACTCAAGATATTTTCGCAATTGACCGACAACGATAGAACGGAAAATCTCGCGGACAATAGTATAACGAAAAGCGCAAACGAGCGAATTACCGAAATACCGGCGCCGAGTCAATTGAACTTACAGCAAAAAATAATGCAAGACGGACTCGAGAATACTATAGCACAGTTATCGGAGGTGAAAGGCCCGGAAGACGATACCGATCAGTACAAAAACGCCACGATCTCCGTTCAGAATGGATTCACGCGAACGATCGACGATACTTCTAGTATAACGAGTAAAGATAACGATCAATTGTTCGTAAACGCTCTCGAGGCTTTGCCGTTTCAGACTGATCCTAGCGACTTAATAAATACGGTGAACGCGGCGTTACCGGTCCCGATGGCGAACAGCGAGCCATCGGAAGCCGTGGAATTGGCTATAGCGTCGGAAGAAGAAATGCCATCGCCGTGGATCGACGTTATGGCACTAGCGACTGCGCCGGCTCTGCGAACCGAATCGTGGTCCGAGTTGAACGCTTTTCCCACCGCGGTACATTCGCTCGTCGATCTCGTCGGCCCGGAACCTTATCCTCTCGATCTTGAGAATCAACTTCAGAGCGCCGCTGAGACTCTCGACGCGGCGAAACCAACGTGCGATCCGTCGATCGTTCAATCGACGCTAAATCAAACGGAAAAATTGCAGGACGAGGCGCAACAAATGTTGAGCACGAAAAACAAAAGAGCGCGCAATGTACTGCAGGAAATAACTGCCGACGCGGATATATGCCGATGTACCGATTGCAAATGCGATCATACGAAGAATTGTCAAAGCTGCACGAGTCCCAATGAGCCGTTGTTGAACAACAAAAAAACGGAATCGCAGTTGCAAATTGTTAGCGAAATCGTTTCTTGCTTGCAGAGCGAATGTCCGTGCGACGCGGACGGCTCCGGTGGTTGCGGCTCGTGTTGCGTCGTCATATGTCTGAAAACTTTACAACAATTGCAACGAGTATTCAACAATAGAAATTGTTGTCGGGAAACTAGCAGATCGGAATGCTGTAAAGACAAATCGTCCGATCGGGCCAACGTCTCATTCGCTTTGTTACAGAGTCAAGTAGCTAACAATCAATGAATTTAACCAAAAGATAAGCGTTTTCAATCAACAGAGAATCCGGTTAACGCGATTCGCGACTAGTCATGCAAATTAAGAGGCTTAAATTATCTTCGATGTGTTAATTTTCTAGCGGAGAGTTTTACGCTTGTTGCAATATATATATATTTTTTTTTATATAGAAACTCTTGGGCTCTCGTTGATCGGAGAATATATGGACTGTGTGCAAATTACCTCTGATCAACGCTTGGAACTTATGCTTTATATATCGCTCCGTTTAAAAATTTTTTTTTTCTTTTTCGACGGTATTTTGTCCGACGCTGTTGAGGAGCAGCGATAAGATACGCCGCGTTTAATCACTGCAAATAAAAAAAAGTATGTTGATTTATATATTTTAGGAATCATTGAGAAGAATAACTATTTCGCTACCATTATTTTGCGTATTGCATTTGACATAGATTACGGAAAGATCGATGCAATTTTTTGGTTTTTATAACAAACATTTCACATGGCTACCACCATTCCGCCTATGCTTCGTTGTTTTTTTCCTCATTAGTGTGCAAGAGTTGCACTGAATTCTCTAAATTCTTATAAGGCGCGATTTTTTTTTTTCTCAAGCATTACTCATCGACATTACGATGGCACCGGCGTTTTTACGCTATAATTATATAGTTATAATACCAAAAATTTAAGTCTCGTGCAAACCGGACACCCCATACCAAATGAATGATCGTATTTTTCTGTTTAACTTTTCCCAGAAATGGCAAACACGTTACGGCGATGTACGTATTTAATATTAAAACAAAAAAAAAAGATTTATTACATTTTTACGTATATACCAAAAAAAAAACTAAAAAAAAAGAAGAAAATTACCGCCACGACGGTAACCGCAAAGTGCCAAATTTGTTACGATAGTATATTATTAATTTCAACGAGAGTTTATATATTCATTTAAAAAAAACAACGATATTCGTAATCCCGTAGGCGTTACGGCTTTTACACTTTATAAATATATATATATTTTTATAATATATAACGAAAAGTATTTCCCTATGAAATTTTATCACCGAGAGAAAAAAAAAACCCCTCGCCAAAGTGAATTTAAAGATTTTTCTTCATGCAATACACGCGACGAGTCTCGTCGATAATTTCGGATTGACGATTCAATGGCTGTTTCACGTACTTTTCGATCGTAATTCATTATTCGAAAAAATAATAAAAGCTTCGTGTACCTACTTAGGTTTAAAACAAAGAAATGAATAAAAAAGAAAATAAATGTTTTGAAAATACATAATTTAACTAATGTACAATAAAAAAACGTTTTTAATGGCAATTTTAATTTGGGAATCTGCTTCCTAATATACTTACATTCCCAATCATCATTAAACGTTATATCTTTAGATTCCAAAGAAAAAACAACAACAACGCAAAAATCACGGGCGAAAGATCGTATAATTATACAGGTAGTGTTAATGACACTGAACCGTTACAGCGGATGATTCAATAACATTTCTATTAACAAGACTCGGGCAGCAAAGTGAATCTTCATCTTCATCACGATTATCTCGTAGTATCTATATATTATTTATGACGAAGCGGCAACAAGAGCTTCGGCAACTTCGACGGCGATTCCGGCTTCTGCTTTGTCCTGTTCCGACGAAGCAGAGGTCAATTGTTGCTGAGCCTTGCTGAGGATATCCCGAGCCGCCGAATTGTCGAGATTCTCAACTGGATGAGCTTCTTCCGCCAGAATCTAAATGAAAAATATTTTGTAACTTGTAATCATTTTAAACGTGAAAATTAACATTTATTGTTATAAATCTGCCGCCCAATTATTATTATCATTATTATTGTTATTATTATTATTTTGAGTCGTTACCTGAACGCTGGAGTCCTCATTGATGGTAACGGTTCCCGACGAAACAAAAACTTTTTTTGTCTCGCCGCTCTGTTCATAAACAGTGACTACTCCCGGCTTGAGAACCGCCAGTGTGGGTACGTGATGAGGTAGAATACCGAACGATCCGGAGAACGACGGTACGTCGACTTGTTTCACATCGGCGGAATCGTAATATACCTGCAAACGTCGGAAGTAAAAATCGGTCGTTAAGAAAGAGTGGAGTTCTCGTCGTCAACAAGAATTTTTTTTTCACGGGCGTTCGATAAATTTTCGAGAGTTTGCGAATCGTTAATGGAGAAAATACGATACCTGATTCGCTCCGGCGAAGGTGAACTTCATCTGATTGCCGGATCCCTCGGCATAGTTCCTAACCTGGTGACGAACGCACCTGAGATATGGACGAAGTGTACGCGCGAGAGTAGCCATTATTTTGTCTGGAAATGTAAAATATTACGATTGAAACGTGCGCCTTGACGTCGTTCGTATCGTTACATCACAGGGGCAACGGGCGAAATAACCCCCATTGCCAACACTATTTATCGCGATAAACTTCAAATATGTGTGATAATACTTTCGAAAATTAGCGAGATGCTTTGTACGTGAACAATGTTAAATATCCGTATTGTCAAAATATATTCGTAAATTCACCTTGTTACCGGCCGGACTTCTTTTTTTGCGATAAAATTTTGAGGACTGTCGAGACACAAAAATCGTTTCGCGTCTGCGCTGTCTGCTACGAACGAAGGCAGAAGAGAAAGGGAGTATATTTGGGAGCTTCCAATTTCGCCGCTACGATTTAGCGCCACTCAGTTGGAGACGGCTAAAAGCCGAGCGTTGTGCATCTCCCTACAAATCTCTAATGTTTCTTCTTGTTAGTTGGAGAAGAGCCTGCGCACCGAAACAGCGCTCGCATTTATCGACCTTTTTAGTCGATTGAGATATTTATCATCAGTGGGTAAAGATACCGGGAGCATTGCCGCCGGGGTGACCTGTAACATAGCGAACTTGGACGGCAGTAGCGACGCATAGTGTCAGAAATCGGCAAAACATAAACCAAAACTTCCACCTGCTTTGGACCCCCGTAGTTTTTAACCTGTGCATCTGTCACAGACGGCACGTATATTAATTTTGATTAATCGATTAGCGTAAACGCTATCGAGAAAATAATGTCGAAGCTGTGTATTCTCGCGTTGTTGTTCTACAATATAGCTGCCGTTATCTGTTTATTGTCCGACTACGATACAGGATTAAATGAAGGTGCGGCAAATCAACATATTTTTCCCTCTAAACAAACAAAAAGTTCCTCCCAATTTTTGAGATTATTATATCGTTGATATATCGATATTTTTCTCTCAGATAGCGCAAACGATGCGAGATTCAATCTCCTCGAATTACTAAAAGCATCGCAAGATCAAAAATTTGAGAATCGCAGAGAAACGACAGATAGAAATTTAGAGAATTGGACGGGACGATGGATGCCTGATAGGCCGGGAGATCCAACTCCGCCTCCCAAAGTTTGGCCAGCTGCTCATCGCACAGATGGAGGGATGGATAGATTGCACCATGTAGCGATGGGAAATGTATCGCCCGATTGTGACGATGGCAAAGTAATATGTCGACAAAACGAATATTAAGGTTTTTAAAGTATTTACAACGCAATTTGGTAATTGTGTGAATTATTCGCAGACGAATCTGACTGTGGATTGGGACAATTCTTTTGTGAATTATACTTGTTACGGCAGGAAGATAATACCAAATTTCGCTATCAATCCAGTGCTCTACAGCGAACCCATTCCACACGCTTATACAGTACGTAACAACAAACTTTCCTGTATGAGTCATCTGAATAGAATGTTTTTTTAATGTCTAAAACCATATTATTATTATTTTATTTCCAGGCTCCGCACAAATGTATGAGTGAAAGTATTGAATATGACGTTGACATTCCTCTGTTGTAAGTATTATTAATTTTCACTTTATCGCAGAAAAATCTTTGTTTTTGTAGAATTTTTTTTATTTTTATTTGAAAAAAATGGAAATTGACTAAAATTTAAATGACAAGTATGTTGTCTTTAAAAATGGTTTGCGATTGAATTTAGTTGCAAAGCTATCAAAGTGTTTACCACAGAGCTTGATGATTTTCAGTGGTCCTGAATATCCTGAAAGCCCTGGAAATGTCCTATTTTTCTTGTTTTGTAAAAATTCTGGAATGTTCTTGAATTTTTTTTCTTTATTTGATAACTTTTTCGTACTTTTCTTTAATATTCTCCTATAAATTTTTGAAAATCTTTGGCTCTATTTCAGTCACACTGAGTCAATTACATGTTTTGTATTAATGTCTAAAAAATGAAATATATAGTATAAATTTATAATTTCATTGATAAATTCTTAATTGTCTGTATCCCAAAAATGTTCTCAAATTCTTTGCGGATTGTACACCATTTATTTTTTATAAGCAATGCGCAGTTTGCAATTTTTTTATTCCATATATATCCACGAAGAAATACTAAAAAAAAATATATTTTCAGTGGCGCACACAGACCCGTTTGGCCAGTTTACGGCGAATACAAGTTCCTCCCGAAACAAAGATGGATCCACAGTTTGGAGGTATTGTACAAATAAAGATTTGTCGATTTCCTCTCTTTAACCGCAACCCGTATTGTGTACTTGTATAGCATGGCGCGGTTGTGATGCTCTACCATCCGTGCGCCAATCCCCTTGAAGTAAAACGTTTGGGAACGCTGGTGAAAAGTTGTCTGAAACGTTACATCATTTCCCCCTATAATCTTCTTTCCGAAGATCGGGTATGTAGTTAATTCTCCAATGGCGATATTCGAGGTCACTGTGGATTTTTTGTCAATGCATTCTTTTCTTTTTCACAGCCGCTAGGACTCCTCACGTGGGGTCATCATTTGGCGATGTCATACGTGAATCCCGACATCGTGAAGAACTTTATTCGCGAAAATGCTTTACGCGGACCCGAAGTTATTCCGAACGACGGCGAATTCGAAGAGGGATTGTTGAGCAGATCGAGAGCCGTTACGGATATGTACGACAGCGCTTTGTGTCCGAAAATGTAAAATATCGTTATATTTTCGTGTCTACGTACGTATATCGACAGAATTCGCTTAATACAGCGTCTTTTGCAACTACTGTCGAGTGATAAAAACTTCCAATGCTTGCGCCACGCGTATATTCACAAGTTACCTCTTACCAGATTAAATTTACGCTTTTATTCGTTATCGGGTGAAATACTACGTACTACGTGTAGTTTATAATTGTTCTTCGTGTCTCTATTCCGTACTATTTATTTAACAATCGTACGACTTTTAATAAACGTTTAACAACCGTCGACAAAGGAGATAAAATTGCTTTCTGCGATCCCTCGTTCCGCTTCCCCGTTAATAATAATCGTGATGGATCAATGAAAAAAAACGATAGATGTCGGAAGATATTTATAGATTTACTTCCATTCTCAGAATGTACATTTTACAATATAGTAACGTTTAAATGAAATAATTACTTTTATTATTAACTAACGCTGTAAACCTCGCCATGGGACTCTCTTGAATATCTTCATTCAAAGATTTTTTTTTTCATTTTTTATTTATTTTTTTTCGATCAAACTTGACTATCTCAAGCTACTAACACGACACGAGTTGTTTTTAATTAAATTTTTTTTATTGTCTACATTACGCTCTAACCAGGTGCATGATAAGAGTATCGTGTATTTACAAGAGAAAATTAGTGCATTTGATATGATTCATTTCCTCCGAATTGAACATACGAAAGCCGTAACGTTGGCGAGAAGAAATTGTAATCTTTTTATTTTTCTTTTTTTTTTTTTTTATATACGTTTAGAAATGCAAAAAGTTTCCGGAGACGACGGAAGTAAACACAAATATCACAAGTCCTAAACTGCGCACAATTTTGTATGTTTGCAGGATTTAAATAGGCTTAATCGTTTGTGTAGATCATTGTTTGGTTTTTGTTTTGTTTTTTTTTTTTTTTTTTTTTTTTTCTTTTTTAGTCCCATGGAAAGAGTTCGACGATATTTTGGGTGCATGGGATATAATAGAAGATTTAATTCTACGACCTATTCACGGCAACACTTGTGAATCGATATCAGTTCGACGGGCCCTATACTTTGTGTTGATTCGTGCGCAGTGCTTCTTTATATGCAATTGTACAGTTTGTGTAGGTAAGACTATGCAACGAACGGACGCAAGTTGGCCGTTTTATTATTTTTATTTTTTATTTATTTATTTTTTTCGTCACCTGGATTCCGTCCCCCCCTCGCATAGCCTTGAGTTCGCAGCTATATTTTCTAGAGACACTATTTAAATTCGTTTTTTATGACTCACATGTAATAGAAATGTTTTGCGATACCATCGATTAATGTCTGGTATTGTTTTAACTTTACTATAATAAACACACCTGATAGTACATATTGGAGTGTTATGATTTTTTTATTTGTTTTTTTTTTTCGACGTTTTTTTTTTCACGCTTCTTTTTTGCTTTGTTATGTTTCCTTTTTTTCTTTCGGTTTTTTTTGTTTTTTTTTTTACCATCGACTTATCTTCATTTCAAACACGGATACAGCTGTCTTCGGAACGCGTTCCACTTACTCATATTTCGCTAGGCCTGTTAAGATAGATACATTTTTTTGTTTGTTTGCATTTCGTTCGGTTCGCCGTTGAACGGAGCGAACGAGAGTGTGTTCTGTCTGACAAATAAAGGGACGATCTACTCGTTGTCGGACAGCTTACACCTTAGGGGTCACAACACCGGAGTGAGAGGCGTCTCATCGCCTCGGCTACTTTAACCTCAAAGTTTTGATGCGAGGAAAAAGTTAGTCGGGCGACGATCGTCCCAACAAGTAGATTTCATTTTACGCTTCATAGGTATACGATAACGATTATCCTTCGGAGAATATATTTTTCGGTGGGGTAGAGCGCGGTCTCTCTAAGCATTAACTCGAAAACACAATCGGGCTTTACGAAATAAATATGTCACCGAATACGCAGAGTTTACGAGTGAAAACAGTGAAAATATACAACAGGCTATTGAATAATGAGTCGTAAATGAATATAATTGTACATCCAAAAGTGAATCTCTTCTTTGAATAAAAGTCCGGGTAGTGTAATCACCAACGTGATTTACATACCGAGCGCTTCTTATGAATTATCGAATGAATATTATTGATTCGTCGTCACGATCCGTCCGTCAATTGAATACCGTATTTATTTTATTATTATTAATTTTTTTTCATTTCAATCGAAACTGTCGTGTGGAGCAGCAGCAACAGCATCATCGAGTCATTCCCATTATAATGAACTATCACTATAGACCTATTTCTCTATCGATCGAGTAATTTCGTTTTGTGCTGTTTACACAATAAAAGGGCACATTTATTTGATCACATATCGACTGCCATAATCATCACCTTTATAGCGTAATTTCTAATGGAATTAGATACGCGACCGTGAAACGAGGATCGTTGAGATTTTACAAATTGTAAATTCGCGCATCTCCGATCGTTATTGTATCGATAAAACTTCCGATCGATTTTGGAGTTCGTAATAAGCGGAGATTAATATGATCGATACCAAAATGGAAAATAAAAGACAATGAAAAGGGGGGAAATTTTGTGAAAGATTTCTCGTACAACGGTACATGTGATCGCGTTATTTCTAAAAAGATCAATGATTATGCAAGGTTCTTAAGATTATTGCCGACTTTGTACAGTGTATAATAAACAGTATAGTAGATCGATAAAATTGAAAGAAAGTTAATATAACTCGTCTGATTAAAGTACGAGATGCATTATAGGCAGAAAACACCATTGATTTATTTAATAAGTATTTTTTTTTTTTTTTTTTTTTTAATACAGTATCTTTATTAATGATTTCTTCCTATGAAATACCTACAATAAAAAGTATTCGCCATATCTTTTAATGCCTCCCTCTCGCTACATTTTAGTATTTCTTTTAATTTATATTATCAATAATCTCACTTTGTCGCATAAATGCCGAAGTGCCATGCAATCTTCCTGTTTATATTCATCTTAATCGCTTCTTATTTCTCAAAGGGTTTTTTTTTTTTTTTCATTTTTTTTTCTTCTTCAAAGTTTATGGTTTAGTTTGAAAGTGGAATTGACACTCATAAGGTTATTCGAATAGCCTTTCATAGTTATAATTGCACCGATGTGACACGACCCATATACATTTTTTGATGTCTCAATGGAGTATTGAATTGTATTCTTATCACACTTTCATTTATTATACACTCTGAGTGGAGTTACGATCCGGAGGCAGGATATTTCCTACAGTTATAAATTATAAATTTGACTACAAAAAAAAAAAAAAAAAAAATAAATAAGTAAATGCAGATGAGTGGCGTTTCAACGCAATATATGCCATTAATATACATATATTTTATGTATAGTGCATCTGATAGTACGTGCGCACATGGGAATGCAATGATAAATAACGCGTTCAAGTGTCGAGTCCTTTGAATTATAGGCGCTTTCGTCCTTTTTTCGCCGATGAAGAGCGTAACAACAATCTCGACATTATTATTTCTCGACGGGGGCAGCGGTACGCTTGCTGGAAAACTCGAGTTATTTATTTTATCCTTCATTTCGTATTTAAGTGCGAACCGGACACGAGAACTTTTTTTTGCCGGCGTTGTTAATACTCGATGAGTAAGTTACAAGCACATGCTGCTTCTTTCTTTCCTCTTTCTTAGTTACGAGATTCTTTTTTTTTTTTTTTTAAGCGGCACGGCACCGGGCTTAGCACATGGCGCAAGCGAGGCACACGTATTAAAAGTAGTATAATAACTACTGTACACAAAGAATAGTCGAACGCCAGTATTTCTGTAATTTTTTTTTTTTTTTTTTATATATTTATATATCGGTTGCCACAGAGAGTCGTTTGCGGTGCCAATAGTTATGCCACATGAAATGCCGCTTCGGTGTGTTTAAACTACATGACTATAGACTCAAAGGAGTTTGAAGGCGATGGCACTAACGCAAGGGTCAACCTTAATTAACCAAGTTTAGGCCAAACTCGTTAACACACAGTCGATTGTGCACTTCTAAAAATGTAACATTACTCTCGTATATCCCCATCTAATCGATAAGAAATTAAATTTATTAATTTTATATTCTCAATTCCTATAATGAGGGATGTTGTATGCTTGACTCCACGAGCGGAGCATAAACATCTGAATGTTATTCATCCGACTCTATAATGTGTTTTTCTTTTTTTTTTTTCTTTTCTTTTCTTTTTTCTCGAAGAGCCATCTGAAGTTTCGCGTGGCCTTTTCGTATAAATTTCCGTAGAGCGCACCACGTCGTTAAAATCCGTCTCTACGATAAAATAAGTATCTGCGAGAGTAGTAACGAAGATCGGTAGACCGATTATGGCTCGTTGCTCTTCGATGCAATAATGGATAAATTCTATGTTGTAACAGTGACAAAAAAAAAAAAAAAAAAAAAACGAAAATTAAATTCTCGATAATCCGTCGCTAGCAGTGGTGTGCTCTCTCCCTTCTCGCCAACATATACGTTTAATGGAATGAACTTACATTAAAAAGGTACAGTATCGAATTTTTTTCTTTTTTACCGGTAAACGATCGGACCACACATTCGAATGATTCCTCGCTAACTAGACGATAAATCGCTATGTAGGCAACGATAATGAACGGTAAACAAATCATGTAATTTGTTAGAAGATCGGATGTATCCTGGGGATATGTTGGCTCGATAGCAAGAGGGGGTATGAATAAGTATAGTAGGACTTTAACGTGCCGACGGCAGCTTTGATTACACGAAGCTGGAAAAAATAATGGCAAATATGGCCATTTTAAGTCTAACAAGCAGATTACCGAACCAGCATCTTTGGTGTTTGGAGGACACTTTTAAGATCCAAATAAGTCAAAGTACGAACGATCGAATGCACGGCACGCATCGCTTGCTGCGCCCTTATCAATACGGGAGGGGGGGGGGGGGCTTTATTAGTATAATAATAACTTGGATAGTTTCTATACGACTTTGAATATCCAAGAGATTACCACTTAAGGGTAAGTTTACTTAATGAACACCGAGAAAGCTTACGCAATTGCTTGCTTCAACGCAGTGAATTTCATCACTGCTTCCAATGCCATTATTCTGTTTTTTTTTTTTTTCCTTTTTTTTTTCCGTTAAACTTTCACCAATAAATCGATTCCGAAACATTTGCTAATTGTGCAGCAATTATGTTACTGCAATTGCACCTATGTATCGTTCAGCCGCGTTTTCTTATTCACGCCCGCACTGCCGCATCGTTACATTGGATTCTTTTTCTTTGAATGTTCCACCCACGTTAATACTGCCGGTAGAGGGATAGTACAATATATTTTGTTCGTCGAAACTTACACGAGAGAAGCTTTAATATTCGTCAAGAGAAACACGCAGAATGAAGAATCCATTGTAATGTTTTTTTTTTTTTTTTTAATCCTTCGTACATTAGTCCTTCGTACAACCATTAGATCGCGAAATAGACGCATGGTAACTTCGAAATTTATAATAGGCGTCCATGTCAGCCATTTTTTTTGGTTTTTACTTTTTTTTTTTTTCATTTTTGTTTTTTTTTTTTTTCATACATTATCATAAACGCGTATCAAGAGTCTCTAAACGGAATCGATGAATTAGCCGAATAATTATTTTGTGAATATTATCTACGACGACTGTCCTAAAATCGTGACAGTGAGTATACGTTAACTTTAAGTTAATCATATCGAAGTAGGTAATAGATAATAACGTAGCTACCTAATCTAACAATTACACTTTCTGTACAATACAAGGTGTCCTCATCGTTTAAGTAATTAATCGTAACGTACACGCCACTTTTTTTCCTTTATCATCGTAATAATTATTGTTATATCATTTTTTTTTTTTAAACAGTAACTCATATTCTTCTGCATGTATTTGCCTCAACGTCCACATGATATACTCAACAAAACATTAACATTATACCGTTTTTTTTTTTTTTTTTTTTTTCATCCGTTTAATTGGCTATTATTACCAATTAAATAGGCTTAGCGCCAATTCTTCGTTACCGCACTGGCTAACTATACATCGTGTTGCATACATACATATATATACATATCACTTATGTATATATGTATCAGCCGTAGATCTCAAACAAAACCGACATAGTAGGTATGTTTCTCGATTATGAGATTACCTTTGTTTTTTTTTTTTTTTTAATTATATACTTCCGATAACACCTATATCATAATATTATTGCTGCAGCAAATTTTTTTTTTATTCTTTCGCCATTAAATTTAGGGTGAATGATGGGCAGGACGCGCGACACATGAGTTTTATATGTCTTTTTCAGAGATGCGCAATGTAAGTGAACGAATCCGGGTAATTATCATAAAGAACTTTTTTTTATACGTTTCTATTGAATTATTATCTAATTACGCCAAACCTCTGTTTTTCATTTTTTCTTTTTTTTTTTTCCGAGATTATCGCTCGTCGCGCAAGACGCGAGAATAGAGAATATATCCTCAAAATAAATTTTGTATGTGATTCGTCGTAAACGATGCGTAGGCGTGATCGCACTTCGGCTTTTCTTTGTTCAACGGGTTGACGATGAACTGTTTAACCACAACTGGCGGAGGACTCCGACACGATGCTGGAGTCGTCGACAATGACGTACCTTTGTGACTTATGAGGTGCCGATAACACTCACAGCGGATGATGACGTATCGATCGATATTAGCGATGATTTCGACGATTTCTCGTAGCGGCGATGTGTTGGATTGTATCGAGGGATACATCGTATGCGTGATATAAGTCGACGGTGATTGAAGCGAGATTGGTAAATCCGATGAGGATCGCCCGTTCGATCTCGATATCTCGGAACATTCCTGCGAACAATGCGAGAATAAAAAAAAACGAAATAACATTAAAGATTAGTATCTTCGATGAATCTTTATACTGTCTACTGGTACATAGTGTCCAATATAAGGTCCGGAAAAATTCAAGAAAATTTCAAATCCAACGAACAAATTTAATGACATTCCACGACTTCTCCGAGAGAAGAATAATGTAAGGATATTTCCAGGAGAAGACAACTTCGAGGACATTTTCAGGAGAAGAAAACTTCGAGGAAATTTCCTGGAGAAGGAAACTTCGAGGACATTTCCAGGAGAAGAAAACTGCGCGGACATTTCTAGAAGAAGAAAACTTCGCGGACATTTCTAGGGCTGCGAGGATTTCCAGAACCACTGGACACCATGCTGATAATATAATTGATAAGAATAGTCAATACCTGGCTTTGGTGTTCACAGCCCGAAGTAGCTGCCGATGGTGGTGGCAACGATAACGGCGAGAACGGCGAGGCAAATCATGATCATGATCTTCTTCTACGCTCGACAATAACAGAGATCAGTGAAAAAGGATTCATCAATAACGAAGAATAACTAATCCGTGTATGCTTTTTTTTTTTTTTTTACTCTGTCTCTCTTTGTGGGTCATGTGTGCCGTCGGTACTTATAATCGGTACGATATATATATACCGATACGACGATGCTCTGTCCAATACTGTGTTATCGTATTGTACGTACTATCAAAACGCTTACGCATTACTAACTTGTAGTACCTGAAATTGAATCGCAGTGTATTGATAACTTTTTGACATTGTAATATCGAGTAATACTGGAAAATCGGGATACACGCCATTTTGCGCGTATGGGAACATCGATACTTGAAATGAATTATTAAAAAAAAAAATCAAATATAAACATAAGATGTAAAATAAAGAACATTTTATTTACATGATAACTTATCAATCGATATTAATAGTAACTAATGTTTCGATCTATTTACGAATAACAAAAGAAAGAAAAAAAAACTGGTAATAAATACGGTTTCGGGATTTTGCATCCTCTTTAAGTAGCCTGTATAATTAGCGTCCAAACAATACGAACTGCTAGTTTACAAATTATTGCGGATAACTGGACGACAATGCTTCAATAAATGCTCTCGTTCGCGTCACATTTGATTATTTTTTTTTCTCGATGTTTTTTTCAAGACGAAAGTTACATGCAGTCAAGCTACTTTATGGATACAGTGCCGAGATAACATGCGCTGCAGAAATCGAATGATTTCGGTACATGCAGATTTATGTTCTCCCCGATCGATAGAAATTTCGAAGGTAAAAAAAAAAAAGTGACTCGAAGTGGGAACAGCTGGCGCGCTGATAACTTTATGGTGAGAAAGGAACTGCATTATCGTCAAATTAACGCGCTGTGCCGTGTAATAATGTAATATAATTTAACACTCCTGCAATACCATTACCGGTCCTAAAACGACTAATTAAATATGCGCAATCGCTTAATAAATAAACTAATGTACATTACAAACGCGACAGTGGAATTAAAACAATAAACAAAGAAATTCACGCGGTCGAAAAATAAATGGTTGAGGGAAAATGGATTGTTGAGAGACAGCATTTGGTTTTATGGCCGACGAGAGAGATATTGTAGCATGTTATTTGTATCTATGAGAGTAAGAGTAGTACGGAATTAATATCTATGCACGATCGATACTTACTCGGAATGATCGTCGACCCAGTAATACACACTGCCAATATGTACTTAATAGTTGTCGTTCTTGCGTGTCTCTCGTCGCATCTTCCGTGTTTTAGCTCTCTATCTCGCGCCCGCTTTCCGTATCCCCGTTTCCCTCCCCATCGCTCATTTCCTTCTCTCTCTCTCTCTCTCTCTATTCGTCGCCTCGGTGAATAAATATATCCGTTTTCCAGTAATTTATCCCGTGATCGACACTCTCCGAAAGTCTACGAATAACTTGTGCCATTTTTTTGTTTCGTTTTTTTTTTTTTTTTTTTTTAACCCGTCGCATATATAGAAGTTCGACTCCGGCGTCAGTGGTCATTTATCACGAGAATATCCCGAATACCGTCTCGTTACAATATTACAATTGAATATTAATTCGTAGATTATCGACTTTTATCGTTTAAACATTATCGTTATCGGTCCATTATTTTATCCTCCGGTCGTCGAATTGTTTTTTTTTTTTGTTTTAATTTTTATCTCGTTAATAGTAATAATTATTATTTCTCCTTTTTTTTTATTAGTCATTTATCGTGTAGAGTATTGCGTGACAATTATTATGAACGTCGGTTCGTGAGAGAAACATACCTCATTTCTATTATAAGTACCTATTTTATATATATAATAGTTTGAAATAATATTCGTTCTCAGCTCTTCCTTCTTGTTTTTTTTTTTTTTGCTAATATACTATCTTTAGTGGGGTATATTTACATTTTACATTTAGAGGCGTTAAATAGAAGCGTATCGCCTCATTTACACGTTGCTCACGTGTCTCTAGATAAAACGTCCCCTGTTGGGTTTTTGCGTCCATAAGTTATTCATTGGCCATTGCAACTAAATGAACGTAGACGGAGGAAAGCAATAACGATTTTTAGCTCGAACGGCCACGAGATATCTCCCGAGCGGATGTTACATACAGTTATTTTTTCAAGATATTCTACGCGTTTTATTGTAACGAACGATGACATTTCGAAGATCTCCGGGACAATGAAAATTCGTAAGAGCAGTTGACGTGAGAAGAGAAGAAGGAAATCGTCCGCAAGTTGCAGCGAATAAAGATGACCGGTGGTTGAGTAATCCGCTTGGTAGGTATTCGATGATTAATACACCTCAATTTTTCTCCGAATTATTTAACTTGGCGATTGTGAAAAATTAAGTTCCGTTGTTTTTATACAATTCATCCGTCTACCTTCGGGGTACAGTTGGGAGGCGACACAACTGAACGTCCGCATCGATGCGAATCCAATGTGAGAACAGTGATTTGTTTTTTACCGCTAAGGATGGCGATCTCGCGCCAACATCTTTTGTTGTTTTTTTTTTTTTTTGGCTCTCGTCGCATTCAGCTTAAGTTAACTACCAGAACTACAATCAAAATGACGACCACCACCGTCACGCAGACTACGATCAGGATCAATTTCTGTGAACAAAACAACGTCAGCGTAAGTTTCTTTTTCTTTATATCTCGATTCGGCTTCCGCGCCAAATCTTTCCGCGTTCCCGATTTTTTTTTTTTTTTTTTTTTTTTATAAATAATACAACGACGTACCGACTTCGAGAACGCCGATTACTACTGTACAATCTTAACGGAACGCCCGTGATCGACTCGCGCCGGGTCCGCACTCTGTCATATAATCGTGGAAGCCCCCAACATTCGCTCGAACTCATCGGTAATTCATATCGCAGGAATTTCTTTTTTTTTTTTTGTAGCATGAGCCACACGCACAGCGGGGCAATTTAAATCGTTTAATCAAACGAATAATGTTCGATTATGAATTTTAAATCCGTGAGATTCGAGCGAATCGGCAACACTCCGCAATGCTTTTACAAACGTCTTCGGATTCAGACGTAGTGGCATGTAAATTAATGTCATTCGAATATTTACATTTCAAAGGCCACATATGCTTTGTGTCTAATTGACAAGATTTGCGTGTAAGGCAATCATCAGGTATTCGTCACTATTGGCGTCTCGAAGTACGGAACGTGCGCGAAAAAAAAAAAAAAAAAAAAAATGTTATATAAATCGCTTAATGTTCGAGGCGTTAATGATTGCGACAAGCCACCAAAACGTTACAGAGCAACTGAACAATGTTTCATGTTCAAATGAGCGATGATTAACAAACGTTGACCGTCGCTTTGCCCGATCGTCTCGGATCAATAGAGATTCATATTTAAAATTTTCAGCTTTTCGTTAATTACATCGCGCATATTGCGATTGTGGCTAATTATCGATATCGGCAGATCGGGCAAAGCGTCAGTCTTTTGCGGAGGCAGACGACTGGACTATGGTTTGAATTGGCAACAAAATCACTTTGAATTATTCACGTTACGCCATTCTTTTTTTTCGGTTTTTTCTTTTTTTTTTTTGTTCTTTCTTTTTTTTGGAACTGTCGGATGCGAAGCGCGAACTGTACATACGGAAAAGCATGTAAACGCTTCGACACTTATTTCGTATCCTATGCAGCAATGCTACCCAACGTTTTTACTTGGCAGTCTATAATCGAAACGCCCTACTGTAGGGGGGGAGAGTGAGGCTAGTCGATGGGCAGCTTTTTTCGGGACAAAAAGGGTGTCGAAGCGCGCGAATAGGCGAAAACTATTGGCACTCGAATTCAACGGGTATTGATTAATCGTTTACTCCTACGCTCGCGGAGCAGCTTAGAATGACGTAAATGAGCGATTAAGATACAACGAGGAAATGAATATTTCGTACGAATATTCGGTTGCCAATCGATTCACGCTTCCCAGTGCTTTCTTTTTGTTTCTTCTTTTTTTTTTTTTTTTTTTTCATGGTTAGTTATTAGCGACGTGTACTTACGATTATAAGGTGATTTAATCGTCGGGTTAATAATGACAAAATTAGTTCTCTCGTGCATGTGAGTGAGTGTGTTAATGAATTGAATTAGTTTTCGAAATTAGTACGCGATGAAAGTTATTCCTATTTAGCGTTAATATTTATCGTTTGCTTCATCCGTCCGTTTTTTTTTTTTTTTTTTTTTTTTTTTTTTTTTTTTTTTTTTTTTAATATATTTGTCGATTTGGCTCAAGCGAAGCGCCCTGTGGTGAATGGTGCTTTTCCATTTTTCTTTCACGATTTTTTTTCTTCTTTTATAATATCTCTACAAATTTTGTTTCACTCCGTTGTGTGACCCGGATAAGTGATCGCGTGGTTCACTTTATAATGCTCAGAGCTTTGCGGATGAGAGTCACGTTTATTTATCTTCTTTATCTCTCGATCACGCTGTCTCTGTATTTCTTTTTTTTTCTTTTCGTTACTTTCCACTCGCGTCGATTAGTATATTGGTATGCACGCTAACACAATGGAGATTAGTATGACGACAGTTATTACGCCGCAGATCATAATGAAGATCATTTTCTGTGGACAGAAAGGAGAAGTGATATGAATAAGTATTATGCACGGTCGCACGACCATGCATAGGCTGTGGATGGGATATCGAATTGTTAGTAATGCCATCAATAATAGCGATTAGATGCAATGATATATACGTTAGAAAATGAGACTGGAAGTTATTGTCTATAAATTGTATCCTCGAATTAGATGAAAACAATCGAAAATTAACTATCGATTATCGAACAAACGTGAAAGATAGAAAAAAAAAAAAAAGAAAAAAAAAATAGATGAAAAATAAGCTGAGAAAAATGATGACGCTCGCTGTATTGTTATTTGTGTCCTCCATGCACGTGTTGCAAACTACAGGAAGTACAGTTATACGTCCGATTGAAAATAAGCGCTATTGACCGATGTCTCTGAAAGATTTCCTTTTTTTTTCGTTTATTAATTAATTATTGCTTTACTATCATCATTTATGGATGATGATACCAAAGTATCAGTAAGGATTAACCGATCTTTCGAAAGCCCCTTCCAATCGACGTGTGCAGAATAGTTTCGTGCCGTGCGTTTTCATATTTCAAACTACGATAAACTTAAGGGAATTTTCGTACTTTAGGTTGGAAAATCAGTGCTGTGTGGTGTTGTGGTACTATCTTAATATTGTAGGAAATATTCGAATCTCGTTGATCCTCAGTTAATTTTTTCTTGTCGTGAAATTTTATGTATGTTTTGCGTGTTGGAATATCGTATCTGTTATGCGTGTAGTACGTGTATGCTGAGTGCGCGTTGGAATATCGCATCTGTTATGCGTGTAGTACGTGTATGCTGAGTGCGATACTGCTGTACGAGGTAATGCAGTGACGATGTATGCGGAGTGCGAATACTACTAACTTTTTATCAACAACTGTACTTTCATCTATATATAGAGTCGAAATAAGAAAAGGGGGAAAAAAAATAAAATCTATCGATTTCTATAATATATCGGAGTCGTTCTATGAGATTTTAAATTGTGGGATAAGATAAGCGAGTATAGATTTTTCTCATACTGTAAATCGAACGAATGTATCCAAACTATCGAGGGCCATGCCAATCGTATTCATTGTGTTATTGTGATTATTATTCGTGTTTAAACTTCGAAGCTACGTTATCGTGCAGACGATACTCTGTTATACTACTTACTTCGTTATATGAGATGAATATTCTTCGACGTTATAAATACCAATAAAGCAATTATATAACAATGTGATTCACAAATAATTTCGGCATAGATTCTCCTCCTTGCTGCATTAATCGATAACGATGCTGTAGAAATGGGGTATAAGAGTAAATTCTATACCGTGTGAGATAACGTTGTCTAAAAAGTTTGACGCAAGTTTTTCTTTCACAGCTATGCATATATAACATTCTGCATAATCGTATTCCTAACAGTGTCGATCTGACGATGTCGTTTCGGGGATCAAGCAAATCGGGAACATATCGATAACATATCTAAATCATTTACTACTTAATCACTTCTATTACAGAGACACTCGTCTACCACACAGTTTCAGGAATCCGCGCGTGTGGAATAGTATTTCTTTTTTATTTTTTTTCATTTCTTTCGTCTGTTTAGTTTTACTACAATTGCGGAAAGGGTCCATTCGAGTGTTGACTCAAACGGCTGGGAAACATCGTTCGAGAGGAACTCTCAAGAACGCGGAGATTCGAGATTCTTTTTTTTCTTTTTCGAGTACAGGATGTGAGAGGATGGAGCGGTTTCTTTTGGACGATTATCGACGTATCTTGTATAATCGTTGAGTGATTACCTTGCGAGACTTGTTTCTATAATCCTCGGCCACGGTAAGCTCATGATGTGCATGATTGACGTGGTCACTAGTTTGCGTCACGCAGTATTCAATGCGGTCCACCAACTCGCCCTGCCGCAACGCGCAAAGGAGTGGGATTTTTTGTTTTTTTTTTTTTTTTTCGGGTATCGCGGATAAGGAAGAAAAATCGGAGAGAGTATCTCGTTTTCACGATACACAGGGAGTCGAGTGGAAAAAAAAACGCCGCAGATCCCGAGTTAAAGATGCGAACACCAAACATATATCATCGTTTATGTATACATAGAACGCATATACGTGAGGTGTATGAAGAGGAACGTTCAGAGGCGTACCCACAGTTATATATCAATAATGTAAAGACAGAAGACAGAGACGCAGAGACGAATGTATATATAAACGGATGGTATAATAACAGCACCGTTTTTTTAGTCAGTCGGTTAGTATAGAGTCAAAGTAGACAGAGCAGTAGTGGACAGAGAGGCACAACCAGCACACCCATGTTAAGAGGGAAGAGACACAGAGTATTATGTACGTTGTACGTAAATCCATATAAATTCAATGCGCGAAGCGTATGTAATACGGATTTATGTACACGTTATGTCGGTCATTTTTTTTTTTTTTTTTTTTTTTTTTTTTTTTTTTTTTTTTTCGAATGTAAGCATTGACACACGCACATGGATACGAACAATTTTAGTTATGACGATTACAGTAATAGAATGTATATATATTTATGTTGTTATGACCATGAAAATGAAACAGAACCCAAGCATTGAAAATATATTCATTTTATATATATATATAGAAAGAAGAGACGAATGAACAAAAAAAAGGAACAATGAATTATGTAAAAAGGCGTCAAGGAATTGGATATATGATATTTTATAAACGGAAAGGAAGTGGAATATGGGAAACGGAGGATATGTGTGCGCGAGAAGGGAAATAGAGTAACGAGGAGAGGAAAATAGGAGGGAAGGTAAAGAAAACAAAAGTGACCAATTAGATGTGAACGAACTGAAACATTTTCGTAACATATGGGGGGGACTCACCCGTCGGGCTTTGCTTTGATACTTGAGTGCTTTTTTGGTGTCCTGCGTGGCTGTCTGGACATAGTCGACCGCGTGCTCCACGTGGTATTCTATGCGATCTATCATCTCGCCCTATAAAAGGTACGCGGCGCGACCCCACAGCGTAAAAGGCAAGGATGTTAGTACAAGAGAAAAAAATTTGACAAAACCGTAACATGCACCCGCAAAGTAAACGGAGACATATGAAATTTACGGAGCGATATTTACAGGTCGTCTTGTTTCGAGAACAATCCGCGCCATTGAACATCTGTACTCCGAAGGTACTGTTCATTATCGTATTAATCAACGTGTAACTATCGCTCGATGACCTACAGAAATGTCAGCATATCGGCATTCAATAGGGACTAAAGTGCGTACTAAAAAAAAGAAGAAAAATATTGCGACTTCGTTAATGCAGATATAGCAGTTGTCTCGAACGTTGTATGTAATAAGAAAGACGCCACTTTGGTCCGACTATCGAATCGTTATGCAAATGTTATGTATGAACTATAGTAAATAATCGATATAGCGATAAAAACCGTATTATTAGTATCAGGTGTTAATTTTTTTTTTATTTTTTATTTTTTAATTGTAAGAGTCAGTTGCTTTTTTATTCAGCTACGATAACCCGGTTAATACCGAAAAGGATTTTTTTTTATATTAAAAAATTGATTGGGCAAAGCAGTGAAAGAATAGAATTTCCCCGTCGATTAATTAACATAGGATGGCAATCGTTGTTTTAAGAAAGACGGGCTTTCAATTTCGGAGGCAATCTAAAGTGATTCCTGCATATCAATTACAATATTTTGCTGGCCCTGTCGTCATTCTTTAAACGTAATAGCCGGAGAAAAAAAATTAGGTATCCCGCGAAAGAGCAGCGCCGCGACCATCAGCGAAGACTCAATTTAAGGACTTCGCAAATATTACGATCCGGAGTACGATGAAGAAAATAAATCTCACGGACTCGCGGTTCGTCCGACTATTCGTTATTGACTAACGTTGAAAAAATCATAATTCTATGGCTTGTTTCGCGTTCCCATTTCCATTCCTCTTTCTTTATTGAAAAACGGATATTCAACACGACTGTGAATCTCTATGTAGACAAACTCCACGGATTCGCGAATTAGAAAAAAAAACCAACTTCAGGACACTCAAGGCACGCAATCATTGAAGGGGACGTAACTTCATGTTTAATCTGGAAATCGAAACGCTTTTAAAAACTAATAAAAGTTCATCTTATCCACGAAAATCAATCACAAGTTTCCGTCCATTCAATTATCGATTATTTGTTTGCATGGATTTTTAAAAACGTTCCGATTTCCTTTTTTTTTCAATGCTGAAAACACAAAACCTTAAAGACATTGATTACTATTTATTAAATATTGTAAAGAAAAAAGTAGTGAGTAAGTAAACTGCTCCCATTAGTGGCCGTACGCGGCTTTTGATCGAAACAATTCGAAGTTTTTATATAACCGTTGGAAACCGGAAATTGAAATCGATTCCACCGACAAGTTTAGTTCATTGGGTAACAAAAACCCTCAAAAAGTATGCAATTATTTGTTTGTAAGTATTTCAACGATATAAGTAAAAGTTTGAGTGAATGTCGTTCCTATTAGTGGCATCAGCGGTGCTGAGTTGCACCCATTAATAACCGATATTTACCTAAACATGAATATTTTTCGTCATTAAAACAGATTCTATCGGGAAAAGTTATTCATTGGTTAACCAACAATCCCCAATATGCTACTTATTTATTGTTTTATACAAAATATAAATGAATGAATAATTATACGTTGTTTTTACTATCAGTAATCATCATCTGTGCGTCGACTTAGAATCTCATCATACGAGAAAGCAATTTGTGTTTATATTGAAATATTAATAATATGAGAAATTCAAGATTTCACGAGGATTATTTCCTACATTGAAAATTATTGATAGAACGGCGAGATGAATTGTATTCCTCATCATAACATCATAAACCACTAATAGGCACTAATGCCACTAACAAGAAGACCGCCTGCAATAGAAGCATTTATCTTACTCAGGAAAAGTGGATGTGAAAACATTTTTAGTAATTCTAGTTTCGGGATTGCAATCGACAATCCTGAAAATCGGTAAAAGGATCTTAACGCTTTTTGAAGACATTTTGCATTTTTTGTTTTTTTTTTCGAGAAGCTCGTAACATTTCTTGAGGATATTTTAATGCAAGAACCTCTCTAAAAATGTTTGCACATCATTATATTAATTTTATTGTAATGACTCAATCTCTATCGCCCCAAAGGAAATATATAAATTGAAAACATATGCAAAATATAAACTCAGTTATACTTTACATGATATAAATCTGTTCCGGCAAAAATATGGATATTCAATATAAAGTTTTCTATTGAATATGTATTTAAAAAACAATTATTTGTAATATAAACAATATCTTAATCTATTATATATGAAATATAATAAAAATACATCCAAAATATATGAAAAAAAAAAACGATTGCTATGGCATAGGCAATACAAATGGGCATTGAAATTTTATTCAAAAACATTTAGAATTTATTGGCCGCTTTTTTAAGTCAATTTATTATTTGCGTGATTAATGCATAAATGAATATGTCATATCATCAATTGTATTCGGATTGATATATTTTACAGATGCGTTATACACTTTCAATCTATTCTGATTTATTATTGAAACATATTAAGAGGGACGCAAAATACATTTACATGTATTTCAATTGTTCCGTCATTTGTGGCAATCTTTCATTGCAATCGATGTACAAATAAAATATATTTCAAATGAGTTGGAGATGTATTTTTAATATATTTGTTGCATATATTTTCAATAAAAGAATTTCCTTAAGGGTTGTTCTGTGTCACAATATTATGCTTCTGCGATACAGATTGCCAATTACACGGAGAGAAGGATCTGATTGAATTTACTATTTATCTATTAAAAAGAATCTCGTAAATTTCTGATAATGCGGAGTCAATGACGCTACCTGCCTAAAATTACGAGAACTATGTGAATTTATACCAAAGGATATGGTAAAAATTTGCGTAAATGTAGTAAAAATTCGCATAAATTTGGTAAAAATTGTAATAATATCGAAAATTTTTGTGATCAGTGGCACCACCATCTACTTTTACCCGGCATACAGTAATTTCTAGCAGATCTCTTCTTTCCGTGTACAGATCGGAGATGATGCGTTATTAAATATCAGTATGGAATTAAAGGGCAGCATTGACAGTCTTACCTGACTTTCGACTAGCATAGCCATGTCCATGAACATGTCGTGTAGTTCTCTGATCGAATTTTCTAGTTTGATAATGTCAGCGTGACGAGCCTCGATATCCGCGAGAGTTTGTTTGGCTTGTTGCGTTTCCATAATGATCTGCAACACAATGTCGACGTACCGTTAATTGGCAATCGGCCACATATTTTACGGTTGGAGTGTCTCCACCCCGTGAAATTGGCGTCGAGCAATCAGATTGCCACTAACTTTCATATAATCTGATTAGCAGCCCACAAATAGACACATACAGAGACGTTGGATCGTTCGTATCTCAATTCTAATTGCGATACTTACTCCCTGCGTAAAGACCGCAGGATTTCCTTGTTCAAGCATCTCCTCGAGTTCCTCGTTAGTCGTGGTTCTCCCCGCTGCAGAAACGAGATCACAATGCGTGAATAACGAATAGAGAAACATCGCGTACTTCGAAATGGATAAATAATTAAGAGAAACATACTGATCTCGAGCTGTCGTTGTATCCTTCCCTTACACCGTTCCCTGTAGTCGGTCTGCGTTCGATTGTATTCGGTCATTACCTCGACGAATTTCCTTGAGAGCGTCGAATGCTGGGTCTTGCGTATCCTCAGATCCGCCGACGATTTGTTCGTGTGTTCCTCCTGCTCGATATTCTGTTCTATCACTGCAAACGGCGAAAGTATACATTTTTAACAACGCTCCGCCTCGATAACTTGGTCATTGTTCCCAATCGGACTGAAATAAATAACTAAATGAAAGAACCAATAGTTACTTAGAACAACCATTTCATCCGAAGAAATTGGGTTGTACCAACTATTAGTTCTCCCAACTAATTTCTTTATTCATTGCGTCAATAATCGCGAGTACCGACCCTTTAACTTGGCGCGAACTTTATTAGCAGTTCTCTTGATGTCGGCCATAAGATCCTCCAGTTCCATTTTGACTTCTGTAAACAGAAAAAAAATCAGGAGACGCATTAGATCAACTGTAGTCCCAGTGAGACGCGATTTTGTTGCGATGGCTTATCTCATGTAGATATCCGCAAGTTAATTAATTAGAATCTATCGAAGTGTAAGCGGTAGGTATTAGCGGCCGCCGCGTAATTGTGGGGTGATGAGGAAACACGATGGGGGTTCAGGTGGTTTCGAGTTCGAGATCTATACATAGATTCTCTGATAGGTCGATGAGAGCTGCTGGATTATAATAATCCATCGTTGCTGCTTGATATAGCCGGAACGCTTCTCGAGCTTCGGTGGCGTTGATTATTTGGAAAAGGGTCCCTGGAAAGGGAAATATATACATCGCGGAATTATCGTCGAAGGGCTGAATATCCCGTTGGTATTGGTGTCTCGTTATCGTCGAGAATGACCTGAAAAAATAAGAATTGTTCCCGCTACGAGTTCGCACATACGAAGTACGCCAAGGCATCAGGTGTATCGGAATACCCAGGCGACCTGAAAGCGCACGTGACTATGTACAGCGTCCGACTATACGAGGACTATTACTACTCACCCGGCAGAGCTCGAGATTCCGCCCCCGCCAGCAGCGTTAGTAGTAGTAGTAGTATGTATACTCGTAACAGACTCGCGAGTTTTTTTTGTCCACGCTGCACAATGGCCTCCTTGCATACTGTTGCCGTTTTGTGAAGGCTATCTGGGTCGCATTGCTACTTGTCACATCTCTTTACCATTGAATTGCAACAAAACATCTTTTGCATGGATCCTCTCTTTTTTTTCGTTTTAACGCGTAATAATAGTACGAGGCATATAATGATAAATAAACGCACACAAGCGTTAGGTATATTATCTCTATTATAAATGTCTGATCCATTCGCGGAAAATCTACTGTCGAAAGAATCATCTCTCCGCGATTCTGTTAATAAATGTATCTCCGCATTTCTATTTTTCCGCGTGAGTTTTAAGAATTTTATTAATGAGTCGTATTGCAATCATCGCGATTGTGGAAACTTGAAGACCCATTAGATAAAAGTTTAAGCTTCCATATGCATTGCGGGCCGATATTCAGACAGTCTTTGCTCACACGAGCTTCAACTACGCGCGTGTGTATTGCGTGTCGCACTCGGCAGCAACGTTTACGAAACGATAAAAAATGTTCGACAGAAATAAAATCGATACTGGCTGCGCACGATGAAACTTTCAAGCATATCGGCGGTTACCAGCGCTGAGCGACAGTGAGACTGTAATAACGAACAATGTTTATCATTTAAAAACGATACACTGTATAGTGGATACAGCGTTGCTATTTTTCTTCTTCATGCTATTTTGCTTCTTCATACGGGAAGTTTTGTTTTGATGATAATTTTTTTTAAATATCGAAATTTTCATAAAAACGTGTTGAGAATTTTCCAAAATGTCGAAAAAATGTCTGAACGCCTGCGCGTGTATCAACCGCGACAAATTTTTACTTGTGTATCATCTCGCGCACCCTTTGAGCCGCCAAACTGAAATTCATCTCGTATATTTCGGCGTTAATACTCATAGTTTCTTCCAAATTTAAGCGAATTATATTGAGTTGTTTTTTTTTTACGCGTTTTATAATTTTTTCAAAAATGTCTGTACGCGCTGTCTCTCGTTGCGCCTGAATACATGGAAACCAGTTTTGCAATTTTTTTATCGATGTTCGATATATCGATCGAACAATATCGATGTTTAAGCTTATTTTTCAAATCAATACGTTTTCATTCAAGCCGAGTTTGGCTCTTCCTTCGTTGGGGGATAGTGCAAAAAGAAACAACAATGAAAAACCATGCTACCGGAAGCAAGAACAAGTATGGCGACGGGACTGAAGAGGAATATCCACAGAGCACTTAGGACGAAAGAAAGATAGGGACGAGCAAGAATAAGTTCTTTCGGGAAACATTTTCGCGAGGCATCTACCGTTCAGTGATGAGAGCAGAAAACTCATCATGCGGGGGTGGTAAAACGTGCTCTCGTACGACCGCAATGTCATTGACACGATTTTGTCGTCAGACGTTGAAGCGGTTGCGTCACACCCGCCAACGCTATGTTGATCCTGCGGTGTGTAATCCCCGGGTAGTATATAGCCCGACGTCGCATGGTGTGCGAGTACAATAAGCGGGAGAGCAGAAGAGAGGAGAGGAGAAGAGAAGAGACGAGAAGAGAAAGCGCGGTACCATCAAGTGGGTGGCGAAGAATGAACGATCGTCATGAATCCCGTCACCCTTATCGCTACACTCAGCCAACTCCGTCCAGTGTTCTCTTTCTATACTCTCTATATCTGAACCTACAACGTTTACGTTACTTGACGTCAACGTCCGACGTTCGCGTTTAATGATTAAGCACGTTTACTGGCTTTCTCGTAATAATTCACCGTGCAATTCTGTTCTTTGTATCAATCTACTATATCCGCTTGCATGCAATGTAACTAATACCGGACGTTTCACCATTCGTATCTATGCTATTCATCACATAAAATAACAGACCCGGCGATCATCACCAGATTAATAATGGGTGATTCTAATATAACCCACAGTTACCTGCGCGACCGTAACTATGTCGATCGTGTAAAGATAACATTTCAATAGACATGGTGACCACTTAAAGGGCTGCGAAAAATTTCAGCACTTTTCCAGGGCTCTTCCACGACATTTTCATGATAGTTAGGGACTAAATTTCTCTTTTAAGACATAAATACGAAACATATGATTGATTCAGTGTGCATTATCGCAGGCTGGTGGCCAGGAGTTCGAATTAGCGATAAAGATTTTCAAAAGCACGCGGGAGAACATTAAAAAAAGTACGAAACAGTTGAAATTTGAGAGAAAAGAGAAGGAAAAAAATGCCAATTTCTAACGAAGAATTTCAAAGACATTCCAGGATTTCTATAGGACCAGAAAAATTCAAAAATCTTTCTAGGATTTCCGGGACCAATGACATCATGAAGAGAGCACCGCGTACCAAAACGAAAACCAAAACCTTCGAAGGCGCGTATGCCTCTGCCCTGTCCCATAAAAGACCCTTTGAACAATGAGAAAATGACCCCGAAAATTCCAAAATAAAAAAAAATGATCAACTCGTTGCAACACAATCTGCCGTATCATTTGTTAATAATCTTTTAAATAAATAATAATCTGTAAATGCGACTTAAAATAAACAAATAAATGCTTATCCTTTAATAGTGAGAATACATATTAATCGTCCAAGTCCGGCTGTGACGGTAGCACGAGATCGGGGAAAAGTTTTTTTTTTCTTCTTCCACATTGTGGGATTTAGTTCGCGGCATCACACCCTCGAAACCGCCAAGTCAAAAGCCTTCCGGCGAGTTAATCACGGGCTTTGAATTAAGAATGCAACTTGGCAGAAATCCAGAAAAGTTCGGTTGGCCATTACAGCCGGCTTCGGGGGTTTTGGGATCGTCCGGCGGAAAAAGAGATATATACATCGTTCCTATGTACGGCGTAAACGGTAGGCGACTCCTCTGCTCTTCCATCGAGCTCGACGAATTTCACTTCGCTGGCGTCGCCGCACGCCGGAAAATCCCGTGGTAATCCTCAACGTGTAGCGTAGTTACGGCGATTAAACGTAATAACGACGCGGCGAGAGAGAAAGACAGAGAGAGGGAGAGAGCGCGGGCCCGCGCTTCGCGTTCATAATAGCAGCGATTCAATTAGACGGCTCTCGCTTCGTAATAATGAAAGCGCAAAATTGTTCTCCCATTCGGGATATCCTATCGTTGTGTACCGCCAACGCGTTCGCGGAGCGTAGTACAGTCTATCGACTCTCTCGGCTCTTCCACCCCCCCTGCCCTGCCCCTTTCCCTGACGCTCCGTCGTTCGATAATAATCGTCTTGATAAGCATCTATTTCTATTTGCTAACGTTTCGCGCCTCGTGTATATCGTCGCCCTCGTCTCGATGTGGAAACTTTTTCACGCCCAATAGTCGAGTTATATAATGTATAATGAACATTTATATTATGCAATTCGCCATTTATGTTTTATACAAATATACAGTACATAAAATATATATTTAATATATAGCTTAATATCAAAATGATTGAGTATATAATATTACAAGTCATTTCGTATTGGATTTTTTTTTTTATAAATCGCGCAACTTCGCACGAATTATTTTTTTTACTGTCCGTCGTATTGAAGAGGGAGGAAAAGTCGGCATGACGCGCGTATCTGCACAATCGGAAAATCCGGAGCCTGAGGTTCCCTCGTGATGACCGAGGCGCTTCGAGATTATCGTGTGTGAGTTTCTGGCGAACTTTTCAGACGAGAGATGGGGCCGAGACCGAGATATGTTACGTGTGCGACAAAGCTCGGGCGAACGGCATTGGTAAAATAAACGAGGACGCTGGTGAAAGGGCGGAAGGTTGAAAAAAAAAAAGAACGAAGCGGGCAAAAAAGATTAAGAGGGCGCGGGTAGTAACGGCGGGTGGAAGTCAGGCCTCAGTCACTCTCTGAGATATCAACTTGCCGAAACGATAAAACTCGCAGGTCACAGATTGCTTTTGAAAGAGAAACTGATTTCTTTTTTGTGTTATTATCACATTTTTATTTAATCGATAACAATCGGCGTGATTGACAAGTGAGAAAGATTTTTGGATATCGTATGCGCTAAAACTATTTTTTTTGATTCTGAAACACGATTCCGGAGTTCTTCCCAAAAAAAAAATGCCCAAGATAAGGTTTTTCGCGGAGTTACAGAACTGTTTTTTGCTGACGTCACAGGATGATGAAAAGCGTTACAAAAATTGCATTTTTCTCTTCGAAAAATGGAAAGATTCCAAAAAAATGTTTTTGGCCACACATTCCCGTACATTTTTTTACGCTCATGAAGAATCCGACGTCATTTTCAACCGGTACTCGAGCGAAGCTCAGTAATAAGTAAATGGAAAAACAAAAAATTTTTATTTAAATCTTCGATGCGATTGAAATTCTTCACGAATGGAAACTCTCAGTCGCGATCTTGTATAAAATTCAATCATCGGACGAATGAAAACGACGACAATACTCCTCTCTGCCGTTTCCACAGAGATTCGACGACAGGGATAAAAGAAAATCGCGGGCATCTCACTCGAGTTTAACTGGTAGTCATTGTTCACAGTTATTTTCGTTTCTGTCCAAGAATAGAAAATAAATGTCATTGTATCGGCTGGAAGAACCAACTCCATTCCGTTTCGTCGACTACGGGCGCTGTCGTAGGACAGTAGCCGTGCGAACCATTTGCAAGGGACCAGATATACGACAGAACGATAGTTTTGTAATGAAAAAAAAACACGAGTCTCTTACCCGATACGCGATTCTATCTTTGCGATTGGCAACGAAGCCAAGCAACGAAGGGATGTTTTCTCGGCCCGAGGAGGAAAAGGTGTAGAGTATATATGTATAGAGAAGAGAATAGAGCGAAAGAGGTGCAGCAGACGTTGCTCGGGCCGCCCGGGATCGGGTCCTAGAAGAGGGCGCGAAGAGTGAGCGACAACACGATGGAGGAGCGTAGCTTCGGAAAAGCGGTACGGGAGAGTAAGAGAGGCTTGATCGATGGTTGCGGGCGTTACGACTAATGCAGAAAAGAAGAGAGGAAAAAGATACGGTTTGTGTTTGTCGGCGAACGAAATCGTCTAGTTTGCCGACGATCCACAAAGAAAGAGACGTTGGAAGGGTCGGACAGAAGGCTCACCGAATCAGCATCTTGCGTTTACTCTCTTGCCTTAGTTTTTTTCCTCGGTCTCTCAGTCACCCCGATCGTTTGTTTGCTCTCTCTATCAAAGTCGAACAATAAGACATGCCGAGACGTCGTGAAAGGGTTACCAAGATTATTTGACGTTACCGAAGTCTTCTCCCTTAGAAGATTTTTTTTTATTTATCTTTTTGCGTGTTCTACAAACTCCCGAGCTACGATCGTTTTATCCAATTTGTCGGGGATTTTTCTCGATCGCGATTACACCTTTATGGTATTGTGTGTGTATTATTGTTGCACAGTGAAATTTTCCGACTGCATCGAGCGCTGGCGCGGCGCCGACGTTCGATGACGAATCATCTCGAAGCCCCGCCGGTGAATATTAACTGGCTTATCTACCGTCCACATTACCCCATATACCGTGGATTGGGCATTAGTTGTATTTCGAGATTCCCTGCGCGTTGAGGGATATATTTAAGAATCGTAGAGGGCAAGTAATCATTTCAAATGAGCAATCGATCACAGTAGCCACAGGGACATGATATCGAACATCAGGAGTTCCGGAGGAGTAATCGATTCGGTTGTCTACCTTTCGGAGCATTGGATACCGACAGATACGAAGGGAATTCAGACGGGTTGAATTGCTCGCTGGTAGCAACCGGTAAGCACTTGGAAACCCGTGATGGACCACAGCGGGATGAGCAGTATTAGCAGTCGGTTGCCAGAGAATTTATCGCCTGTAGTGAAAAAGCTTGCAAGCCTGGTATACGGTAAGGGAGACTGAGGCAAAATGGAGTATCGGGGTAAAATGGGTTGGAGACCCAGATGGGGGTTATAGTCACATAGATAAGTGAAAAAATGAACGATAAGGGAGACGAAGCAAAATAGGGTACCTTCAGATGACTTTGTTGTATACGAAGCCGAGAGACGCTTTTTAAAATGTTAATTTAAAACATAGAAAATTTTGTGAAATGGAAATCCCGTATCGATTTTCGTCAAAATCGGTGCTAATTATGCCGCGTAATAGTCCCAGTTGTATGCGAAGTTTTAATTCGTAGCGGACTTTACCTCCGAATTGTATTTTTTTTCTCGCCGAAATATTTGTTATGAATCGGATTCTCTTCGTAATATTATTGGTTATTGATAATAATAATGAACAGTCGATGCTCGCCTCTCGAATCATGACAACGACCTATATTCCTTAATCGAACCATTTTGCCCCGTCCTCTCCTACCCGAATCTTGGCTCTTGCAGTTTTGCCCTATATAGAGTCGAGTTAGAGAACCCTTCAAGCCGCTGTTTCCATTAACGGAGGGCTCAACGGCCTGGCAACGCCAGCAAATGCCATCGGGAAAAGCGATGCAACCGAACCATTGGCATAAATTATTTGCAATTTTTATGCATCCGTGAAAAATTCACAAGCGATCTTCGATACTAAATTTAAAGCATTTCTACATGGTCTCACATTTTCTGGTTCGTACTGCAGAAGACTCGAGAAAGTTCGCCGGATGTGGGAATGTAACCGAAAAATGCAGTCTTGATAGCCTTCCACTGTCGAAAGAAACAACTTGGGATTTCGCGTTTCGGTTTGGCACAGCAAAAGTCTTATTCCCAAGAGACGTCATCTATTTCGTTACGAACAGACAGTTCGAGACAGACAGTGGATAGTCCACAGAAATCTCTCGGGTATTGCCAACATAGGAAATTACAGTGCGACGTTGTTGCGAAGTAACATTGAAGTCAATTGAGCAAAACGAACTTCGAATTGGCAAAGCCGCGTTTTGCAGCGAAGTACGAAAAAAAAAAAAAAACACCCCATTTCGCATCGCGATCCATTTGAACGATTCCTTGCAATTTTCGTTCCAAAACGTCCGAGACCCGTGCGGAGGGACGTCGTATATATATACTGACTTATTAGACGAAGGATCGAAGGGGAATTGGGGAATGGGACGCGCGGTTATCGACAGGGTTGAATTTACTAATCGCGTCTTCGCCGCTTAACTCGCGAGTACTCCGCTTCCGTACGGCAGTGAGGAAATTGGGTTAATGTGAGGTGGAAACGTGCCAAAACTGGTTCACCGGTTGGGCTCTCCTTGCTACCGGGCTCGTTGATCGTGCACCACCTATCTTCACCCGGTAGCTATAATACGAATCGAGAAAGTCAAAGGGAGACGGGCGGACAAGTCTTGTTCACCGAGGTGCCAAATAGCGAAAGTAAGAAAACGACCTATTGTAGGCGTCTGCACAATACGATTCAACGGGGGCGATCAAACGTCGGAACAACGCCGTAAGAGTCTTTACGAGCATTCAAAGCAAACATTGATAATCTACTGTTCCTTAAAGAAAAGGCAAAGATGCCGAGATGGCGTGTGAAGCGTTAAACGTCCTGCGGGAATAATAGATGTCTCATATAAATGGTAAATCTCCATAATCCCATAAAATTTGACAGCGTCAGTGTTTCCAATGTTTGACACGTGCAACTCGGAAGTGGCGGATACATTGGGATGAGGCAAAAGCTTCGAGCGCAACGTTGGACTTGATAATCCCTTTCGAAAGCTCGGAAAATCGATATTTCACATGCCATACCGGAACACGGCAGATATCCGTGGAGGTTACTATATACCATATAGTATACGAGTATCGGTATATCTACAGATAGATTATACGATGGTAGTCGTAGGGAGGTGTGTGTAGCTTGTCGCAGTCGCCTATCCGCACCAAAGAGGCACTTATCGGCTGCGGTCGTTACAAAGACGAACTACCACGAGAGAGGGAGTGCGAAACAAGTTGGGGAAGGTTTCCAAACGCCCGGGGAATATATCGCGTCCGGCAAAACTGCGACTACTAGAGGCTCGTATCTCACTTCTCAAGTGTTACAATTGCTCCTTGGTACTGACCACAGAGTTTTGAAGGAATACTCGAGATCTGAACTTTAAGCTCGGCATCTTGTTATCAAATTGTTACACTTAGAATTCAGACTGCTTTCTACAAATCCATGTCGCAATTACGTTTTTTTTTTTTTTTTTTCAAATTTTCGCTTCCTCATGGAGTAAGTTTTGGTGTTGTGAAATTGTTTTGGCCATTTTTACGTCAGGACACTTAAACTCATTTAAAACCTCGAGAAAAGCGAGTTAAAGAAAAATCTCGGCGAATTCACGAACTAAATAAGTGTGTTAAAAAAATTGTCTAAATGAATAATGGTAAAGTAGCAAATAATTATTCGTCTATTACTGTGACAAAATTTATTCGTCGTCGAGTGTGAGTATTACCAAGAAAATCTGCAAAGAACGGGACGCCTCCATCATTTTTTTTTTTTCTACGATTCGATTACTACATTCACGACCGAGGAAAGATGGAAAAATTCTCTATAAAGATCGATTTATCTGATTCTCCGTATCTCTACGTGACTTGACTATTCTCTGCCGATGTCTAAGCGCGTACCGTAAGGCCTGTTTGTAGCCTCTCAAAGTTGTATAGTTTGATTACCAGTCCGAAGGTCCGACCGGGCCAAGCCTTTGACAGAGGCCCTGCAGGTAACGACTTTGATTGGTCAAAGGCAACGCTCTCAATTTGCGCGCATCCACCATAAGGTTTTTCCTTTTCGTCGTTCAAAGTCTTGGCTATATATTTTCGCGTTAAATCTCTTTTTGCTTCCGGCACGTTTCCGCCATCCGGAATATCGACGAAGGTGCCTCTCGTTATCGATGATAAAAAAAAAAGAAAACGCAAAAGGCCGATGAAGAACTGCGAAGCGGAGCTCCAGTCTCGTGACGCCCTTCTCATCTTTCTCTTTCAAATTTGCGTAGCTCATCCCCCCGCTACCCTGATTCAATGCTTCTCTCGTAACTCCGGAAGAAGCAACGCGAGAAGAGAGCTTTCCAGCCGGATTAACGACTCGACAGATGTATCCGTCGCGAGCGCGCCTGGCTTACTCTCGCACGCGTCCGCCCCCGCGCCACGCTCTCTTCTATCATTGATCGCATCGCCGTCTCGAATCGAGTGACTTTCCTTCGTCGAGAAATAATTAAAACGTTCGACACGAAAGACAGGCCCTCGCCGAACTACAATTTAATTGTCACGTTTCGCGCGACCGTTTTCGCCGAGAGGCCATTTCGAGGATCCTTCGAATTTGCTCATCTGGCTTGTAGAAAATCCACTATTGTGTATTCACGGGAAACGCGAATACTTTAGAAAGGCACTAGTGGCGAGCGAACGATGCTCGGGATGTTGTAAATGTTATATATATCTATATATATATCATACGAAAAGAATGCGAAGAGGCTCGAGGGAGCGCTGGAAATTCTCGTCCAAGTACCGGACGTTGAGGCTCGAGATGTGATTCGAGGGCTGGAGAAAAATTGAACCAGACACAGAGAGTAACAGTGAACGCCCGTGTGTCTACATGTATATCTATGCGCGTGCGAATGAATATTTCAACGTACCGCGAGAGCCTCGAGGATTGTTACACATATCGAGGAAAAAAAAAAAAAAAGTACGGGGCGTACGGGGAAAAGGGCGGCGGTCTCGAGTACATTTGGTAGAAGGAGGAGAGCCGCTCAGTGTGCTCTCATTGTTTTCCAATGCATCGCGACCTAGATGCGCTCGTTAGAGGAAGGCGATAACTCAGAGATGGAATTTCGTTTCCCCACTGGCGCGGTAACCCTCGTAGCTGCCCGTTCCACGCATGAGTCAAACACACACCGGGGCAGTTACATCCCTCGTGTGTACTTGTGGAGAAATTTTCGTATGGGTACACACAAGAGCCTCCCCCCCCCCCCCCCAACCCTCGTCGACTGCCGGGTCATCGCGGCGGCCCGCTTCGTCTCCGCGAGTATGTATATTTCCCAAGCGTATAACGCCGAACCCCGAGGAAATATTATAAATTCCACCTGCCACGTCGCCGAGAGAACCATCCCCCGAGCCCTTTGCCCTCGCATAACATCGCTCGACGAATGATAACATTGATAACTTGTGCATAAAGTACAATATAACTTTGGATAACTTTGATATTTCCGCGACGCGAAACGCGAGAGAAACTTGTACGCAAACTCGTCGGTATAAGTCGTTCGGGGAGGCAAAGGGGGGAACATTGCGAACTCTAGTACCACATACTGTTACGATAATACCCCGTGTCTGTGTGTGCAGCTCCTGTATTACACGATGGAAAAACTTTTATATCGCAGTAATACACCGATCGGAAGTAACCGGTGGTCCGTTGGATTGTTATACTACAAGTTTTCCTCGCTCTCGTGAATATCAAGATCGTATCGGTTCGATTGCTCGCCAAGTAACGATTAGCAGTCGCGCGGTGGGGACTTTTGCATGAAATATTGAAGCGGACAAAAAAGATAACGATGAATATTATATCGCGTCGGTGAAAGATCGAGCGGTTTTATCGTCAAGATTTCTTTCGGTACTCTCGCTGCAAGGAAAATGGGGTCAAGTCAAATGAAATGAATATATTTTTCTGTAGTTCGAGTTTACGGATATTTCGGGTCTACCTGAGCTTTCGGTGCGAGAAAAGCTGATACACCTCATGGCGGTAGTACATTGTGGCGTCGATATAGATGTATATCGGAATATTATATGTACGTACAACACATATATATAGGGGTTGAAGCAAAACGACATCCGTCATGCGAGTGACGGCGTTCAGGCCAAACTGGCTGACCATATGTTTCGAAATCACACACTGCCCGCCGGCGTATTTTGATGTCTGCCGTTGTCGCGCGACACGTTGATTTATCGTAACACTACCGTTTCATATAAGCACCCACGCGCACTTTTCTTTTTTTTTTGCTTTTCGATCTCGAGGTTCTATGGCTCCCGGAGTCGCAAAGATCGCACCGGACACAGAATGCTAACACACACCCTACAATTCCCTCCGATCAAACAAAACTGAAAGGCCAATCGTCAACCACCCACGGTACGTTCGCTTTCGATTTGCTACTTGCCAAACCCTACGGAGACTCGCATCGACCTATTTTTGGGTTCCCGTAGATGAAAGGGTTTTAATGAAAAAAAAAATGTCCGAGATTCATGTTGAAACGCATTCAGAATGTTTCAAAACTTTGGAAAATCAAAAAGAATTTCTGGATGTGTGTGTGTGTGTGAAAAAAATTCGAAAGATTTAGTTGAAATTTACAAGACAAGTAGAGGGGTCAGTTCTCATTACGCGTTTCACTTTTTTAACTCCCGACTGCCCGCAGCGCAAAAAGATTAGAGTTATGCGTTTCGGTCTGTAATGGCGCTCGCACCTCGAAAGTTAGTAGCCGGAGTTTGTTAAAACGACAAAGAATATCTTGACAGTTTTCGGCATATAGCTTCTGTAGCCCGGACATTCGGTTTATTTCTATGAATTCTTAAAATGCGTCGTGTCCCCGCGGAGATAAAAGAATTTTAAAAAATGTCGTAAACGTGCCTGTCGTAACTATCGCATATGCGATATGCACGCTACTACATTCTGAAAATGCAATGTACGTGTGAGTGCCCAACTTCGCGATCTCGAACGGTTGGTTCTCACGGCACGTAACCTCGCGGCGGCATCATCCCGAACGAATGTAAACGCTACGTTAACCTCTACTATGTCAAATTTTTTGGACTCCCGGTGGCTCGCAAGGCGCTCGATCTCTGTGCGGTATAACCTCAAATTAAACGGTACGGCGCGCGCTTTAGAGCGCCACGTTCACAAATAAAAAAAATAACCCCAAATTCGCGGAGGGATAAGTCTCAGTAAAAACATCTTTAAAAAGGATGAAATAAAAAAAATGTTTCAAAAATTAAAAAACTCCCGACTGAAAAAAGAGTGAAATAACAATTAATTATTCACGTGATATAGTCAGGGGATTTCCATACTCAATGACGAAGAAATCGCGTGATTAACATGTGAATAATTAATTGTTAGTTCACTCTTTTTTCAGACGGGAGTTTTAAAATTTTTGTAAAAAAATTTTTTATGTTGAAATACTTACAGTCGCTGAGATTTTATACGGTTTTGAATGTTTGCAAAAAATGTTGTCGACATGATAAGTCTTAAAATTCTATCGATATCGGATTAAAAATGTTTACAGAAATGGAATATTGCTACCAGATGATCGGTATTGAATATTCCGTCGTATTCGGAACGAGACTCAGCCATTCAAAAAATGTATGCAAATTAAATTTGAACGTCGTGTTTTCATTTTGTTTTTAAAGTTGTTTACTGATCTCCGTCTATGGGGAGATTTATAAGTGACGTTAAAAATATGACGAGGAGGCGCTGAGCAAATCTCATCTGCAATATTTTTCTTTAGCAAATTAATTTTTCCTGCATTTCTATGGCATATCACTGTTTCGCAATTGGAAATGGAATCCCATCGGAAAAAAATTGTGTTTACCAAGGAAGAAAATTGCGAAGCCCGAGTTTACAATTTTTCAGCATAGGGCGATGATCCCCGCGATACAAGCGTTTCATCTGTTTTTTTAATATCGCGCATGTACGCGAAAACTTTCGAGGCCTCTTTGCGCTTCGACGAAGCCAGGATACGAGTACCTGTACCGAGTTTTTTCGCTGATACCGTAGACGGATGTAAGCACTAATATTTTTCATACCTTCTTCCAATACATTTCTTTTATATATATAGATATATACTCTCGGGGGCTTCATACATTTTAATCATACATGCGGAAACTGAAGAGTATAGAAGCTACCGATACCGCGGGCGATGGATCCGGGTGGTGATTCCGCGAAAGAAAAGAAAGCCTCGCGGGCACCGCAAGGATCAATAATCGACGAGAGCGCGGAGTCGGCGAGTGCAATCGTGTGGCCTGAACAAAGCTCTCGACGTATCTCGATATGCCTGCTTTCTGTATCAACAGATATCGTTTAGGATTCTATCATCTCGGGAGTTGTCACGAAAATAAATGCGAGGAGAACTGAATGTCCGGCGAGACACGTACCGTTGCGATTGACACGCGTTTCTTCTTCGTCATTCGTGTGCGAGAAACAAACTAAAATACAGCTTTTATCATTGAAACTCCCACGCGTCTCGCCTGAGCGAGAGAATTATTTCAAGACCACCTTTCCGCGCGTCAGCGCGAGAAACTACAACGCAAATCCACTTTTACCAGTAATAGTCCCGAAGCTGTATAGCAGTCGTCACCGGTAATCGCTTTTTCGCTCCGGATAACAGTACGAAACGTGAAAGTACTCGCAAACTCTGCGTCTATGGTACATAAAAACCTCCGAGTCCGTTGTCGCATGCTTCAGCGAGTTTAGATTCGATTCGGCTCCATCTGGCAAGTCGATTGCTCGAACCTCAGTGTGTATACGAGAGATCTATAGTAGGATGAAATCGGGGTTAGTTGAAACGGCGGGAAAATCGCAATACAGACAGTAAAAAAAAAATCGAAGATTTCACCGAGCGAGTATAGCACTCTATGGAAGTAAAGTGCACCCTGTGATAAGTAATTCCTTACAGTCTCATAGTTACTTCATGAAATCTCCGATCTTTTTTACGAAGTCCGTTTCGACTTGTTTCCTGTTTCAAATAGCCCCGATATCCTTTATAGTGCACAAGATGCTACCGGTAAAATATATGAAAAAGGTACCGAGAGGCAACGCGAAAAGGCGTTGTACTGCATCCCAGTGGCAGATGCAAGTCCGCTGAATGCATCCAGTGCCTTTTCAGAGCGTCGCTGGAAGGGAAGAAAGTGCGAATAGTCCCGCGAAAGAGAGGGAGGGAAAGCCCGCTGAATAATTTCCCTCGATCTCAGTGACGGCTTCTACTCTGCACTCGCGTTATTTCTCACTCTCGAATTGCATATATATTTATACTCAGTCGGTACGCGTCAGACTACACTTAGCTCTCAGCAGTCTGCAGAGAGAAAAGCTGCGAAAGTGAAGGAGCAACGAAAGCGCAACGGAATGAAAAATTCCTTGGAAGAGGAGAAAAAGAAAAAAAGGATTAAAGGGACAAGCGAGTGAACAGCGGTATGTGATGAATACGGTAAAAGGAGTCTGTTGTCTGGGCTTCTGTTTTTATCCGAACTCCGGAGAGCGAGCGACTCGAAGATACGACGTACTCGACTGTCTTTCCTCTAAATAAAAGTACAATTTGCATTTTTTTTCATGCTTCGGTGACGAAAATCTGGGATTGTCGTAAAATCAGAAATTCCGCTAAAGTATCGTATCTCTGACTATTAACCCTTAAATCGTTTATTCAATATAATTTATTTCGAAATAAAGGACTTGGAAAAACAAAAGAACACCGGGGTTAGTTGAAACGCGGGGTAAAACGGATAATACGTTTAAAAAAATTAAAGATTTGGCACAGTGCGACTCTACTTCAATGCAATCCGTTTTGCCCAGTGTTTCGATTAGCCCCGGTCACCCATACGTATTCGTAATTCCGTTCGAAAGTTTCTCTACGTCTGTTTGCAAACAATGTGAGCGATATTATTGGAATAACGAAATCCTTGGGGAGAGCGCGATCGGCCTCGCGGAAAACTTTACAGCTCCTGATGCTCCTACCGGCGCCCGGCTGATGCAACGGAATCCCATAAAATAACCGGCACTAGAGAGCAACGACGCTCATCCCCTAGTTGGCTCTTCGTCCTTTTCTACTCTTCGCTGCCGTCGTGCTCACCGTCTCTCTTTCGCCGCCATGACCCACTTAATCCGTCCTAAATCAGCTTTACCCCTCCCGCCGCCCTCCCTCTGCTCCGCTCTTTCATTCTCCTCGTGGTTTCTGCTCACCCTCGCTCCGTATCACGCTTTCTTTCCCCTCAGTTGCTTCAAGACGCAGCGCATTCCCAAGGCTCTCTTTCTCTCGGTCTCCGAGTCGCGCGGCAACCGATCGGTTATAGAAAAATCACGTTGAATCTCAGAGGGCGACATTACCCCCATTATACATGTCTTCTTTATGCCTTGGAATCGAACCATACATACCACTGAATTCCTGCGAGTCTCGTTACGACCGACTTCTCCAATAATCATCTCACCTTTGTCATACTTTTTTTCCCTTCGCTTGATTCTCAAAGCGCAACGTGTTTCACAAATATCGGCAGCTCGACGTGCCATGCGCAAACAATTTGTTCTCATGTTGTTGCGGAATATAGTAATAGGCAACGGTTTCGAATGAGAACTTTATCTCGTTGCGAAGAGTGACGTGTCTTCGGAAACGACACCGTTAATGGTACGGCCGGAAATGTCAGACGATAAGGTGGAGGTAGAAATATACATTATGTTCGAAGAGCAAGTTGATACGGAGCTTCTGGCACATCGTTCCATTACAGCGTAACGACACGACGATCTTATATATACTCGTTACACTGTGTCGTCGCCTGTTGCTTCCATTCTCATTATAAAACTTCGTAATCTCAAAGTTTTGTCATCGTTATCGCTGTCGACTGCATTTTAACTGCTCTCTTTTTTTAACTATCGAACGTCCGCACAGTAGAAGATGAAAATTATGTGTTTCGTGTCAATCATAAGATCGATGCTCTTTATAACTTTGTTACTAATGTTTGTCAGAACGTCAGGAATCTCAGGACAATTTTTTAAACAGATTTTTTACGGTTTTGTAAAACCGTTCCTCCCGAATGCAACGTTCGGAACTTCGGAACTTGAATTATATAACTTCGATTTTTTTCATGTAATTAATATATGTTAATTATATCCATTATTATGATTTGATGACATATATTTGCAGAAACATTTTCTAGAATCTGTATGTGATATAGTATTTCTTCGAGAAAAATATATTGAATATATCATATATAGTCAATAATTTAATAAGCTGTTTTCACAATACGTGAAAACCTTAGATAACCTTAGGTAACCTTTAGATTGTCTTATCGTTGCTTTTTTATTACCTCATCAAACGGATTAAATAAAAATTACTTCATAAAAGCTAAAAATATTTCGACCGAACGAGAAGTGTAATATAGAAATCGTATTAATACGAACGATAGAAATATTAAGTAATTGTTAGCATATTATAGTGGTAAAATTTATTTTCTCGAATCTCCCGAATATAATATGCGAATAATAATTTCGTATTTCTCTATTTTTTCGTTTAAACAATTTTTGGACCAAAATACATGTTAAGACGCGATCTTTTAAATTTTTGTTTAATTATTACTTTGTGCCTCACGTACAGATCTCGAAATAGAACAATGTACCGGACCGTTGAGAGAAGGTAGCCGTATGCGTGTGGAGCCGGAGCATCGGATGCAATAGGTATCCCACAGTTTAATGCAGTTTTCATCTTCTCGGAACACGAAGAGGCAACAAAAACGTAATGCACACGGTGGAGCGGACATAAACGATAGTGGTCTGGTCGGTGGTCGTGATATCGGTCTAACCAGCGTCTAATAAATTGCCTTTAATAATTGAATACACTACCGGTCTGCCAGAAAACCAGTTGAGAAATGGTACCACAGCGAAACTGCGAGAGTTCTCGCAGTTCCTATTCGTTCAATTCCTCAAAAATGTGCCTTTTAACCGTTATACTCCGCTACGTTCACTTTAATCCATTTAAATCGAGTATTTCTTTCCCGAAAAATATTTTATTCGCAATATACTCAATTACCGAGCAAATATCAATATTTTTCTTTCCATTTGAAAGAGCGACGTAAACGTAGGAATATCATTCCAGCGTCTTCGGTTTGCGCCGACGGCAATGGCGAGATATTAGACAGAAGAAAAAAAATGTGAAGACTCATGCAATGACATCTGATTCTTTGCGATAAATCTCTCTCGTTTCTACCAGTCAGCTTCGCGAAAATCTCAACGCGGGAGGAGCTGAGCGGCGGGGGGAAGCTTTCGATTCGCGTACCCCATTCCTCGCGAAATACGCGAACGAATCTCAAACGCGAATTTCAATCTCGCAGGATCAGAAAGCCCGTTCGAAGATTGAGAGCTCTTTTCGCGTTCGCGTTCGAAACCTCCTCCCGACGAATGAAGAGAACGAGAACGTCATTCGAGTCGTACGAATGAAAATAATTTTGCGGCACTCCGCGCGTCTCCTCTTTGCGAACTCGAAAGGAATAAGCTAAAACCTCGCGCTTTTTTATTTCGTATAGATATATTACGTATATATGGATATACGAACGAGGATACGGATTATTTCGAAACTACCGAGACTCACCGAGAGATCTATTGACTATTAACAGGATAGCGAATGATGCATATTACCGATGAAAGTTTATGAAATAAAATAACGTATATTTGCTACTTTGTTCCGAGTTTTCTCTCGTCTTTTCTCTTCCTTCCCCGCGAGTGCATCCGCGCTGAGAAACTCCGCGACTGTGTGTCACGGCTTATTTTTTTTTTTTTTTTTGTTGAAAAACCCTCTTCCGGGATTCTCAGGATAGGGACGATGAGAATTCACCGAAAGAAAAGAAAAAAAGTAAAGTTGCGCTCGAGTGACGTTATCGCAACGTTCGCTCAAGGCGCGCACGACTCAACCGAGTAAATGCAATAAATTTTATATGCAGAACGCGTAAACTTTGCTCCACGCTCGACGCCCCGCCTTCGCGAGAGGAAATGCGAGACGCAGGAGAGTAACGGATATTACACGGAGGACTCCCGGGGCTTCGAATAAAATTGTGAAATAATATCTATGGTAAACGTCGACGTTATTGGGATTTAAGAGATTCCGTTATTCTCGTACGAATCATATTTCATCGAGGGTCCGATTTATCATCGATCTTTCTCACCGTTCTAATATTTCTCATAAGCAAAACGTTTGATTCGCGAAAATCCAAGCACACCAGACCCGTTATAGATGTTTATAAACGAAATGGATAAACGGACGAAAAAAAGAAGATAAAAAAATGAATAAAAAATAATCGAATGGAGACGCTGTCTTTCATGTTGATTCGCGACAGCTTAATCCGCGCGCCGGGCTGTGTATCACGAGCTCATTTTTTTCGCTACCCTCGAGACGCAGGAATCGAAGCGAGGAAGCGAGAAAAACTCGGGTTAGAGCCATATATATATCCTGCGAGAGTCGCGCGAAAACGCCACAACTTATCATCCTGGCGTTGTCGGAGCCGTAAGATCGCGATTTTTTTTTTTTTTTTTTGTGAGAAAACTCGCCCGTTTTCGCGATTGGGTATATGAGGACGATATATAAGAGGACGAGAGACGTGAAACAAGCGAGTTGGAAGAGAGTCGTTGAGAATCTTCCCGAGGGCAAACTTCGATTTATACTTCCTCCCCCGTGCGGCGTGCCGATCTCCTCCTCGCCACGGGGGAAAACTTAATCGACGATAAAACATGACGCTCAAGTGTAATTAACGGGCTCTTCTATGAATCCAAGAGAGAGAGAGAGAGAGAGAGGAGAAGAGATATTCGGAAGAGAAATCGGTTACGGAGAAAAGAAAGGAATTCGAATGACTCGTCATTCGTACGCGACAAGTACGCCTTCAATTAATTTTTCCTCACATATAACTATTTTATATCGTATAAAGGTTGGCACGGTGTTCGATATCGCGTTACGCGACAGCGAGAGAGCGGGGAAGCAGCGAGGATGAACGACGGGGGGCCGATGCTGTTACGGGTGGTTTCAGATGTATCGAAAGAGGAAGAGTGGAGAAGAGAGCTTGCGAGCGCCGCTGTGTATCTCTCGCCTTTCGCGTCACGTTTCTTTCAACCCCGTTTTCGCTCTTTCTCGCTCTCTCGGTAGAGCATAAAGCTATACGTTCCCGTATCGATCCGTCGAGATAACGCACACTGTGCCGGTCAAAGGAACTGAAACTTTTTAGACGAAGCAGCGGGTACGGCACCTTCAACGGGAATCCTGTATCTCTTTGGCTCTCGTGGCCTCGAAGCGTTAAAGGGTATAAATAAGAATTTTTTTTTTTCGCCGCCGTTCGGAGGAGCAGGTGAGGCATGAAAGGGTAAAATAGTTCAGACCGTTCGAAACTTTCCACAAATGAATTTTTCCGAGCAAAAAAATGTACGAATATAATATATATCATTTTTTTATTAACTCTCCAATGCGCATGTAGCATTCTAGATATTGCAATAAAGTTGCGTACAGTTTTCACTTTTTTTTTTTTTGGACTGTGAAGTAAACGCGTCGAGTATGAGAGGCACAGCAGGACATAGAAGACAATTGGCACACGGAAGTACCAAACCAAGCAGTAAAACGCTGGTGTGCGTTCGATGGGAGGAAGGAATCGCGGCCGCCACCAACACCGACACGCTGATGTACGAAGGGGATGGGGGAGAGGGTAGTAGCAAAGTTGGAGGTTCGTGACGACAGTATGCGCGCGAGTCACCAGCAGAAGCCAGAAACGCGGGGTATAGGGAGGTATGTAGGTACGAGAGCTACAGCGCGAACGAACAAGCGAGCTTCCCGACCGGAGACTGGAGCGCTCAAAACTGCTGGGGATCAATAGCGGAGAATCTAGCCGCCAGCCAGCTAGGAGAAGCAAGCGAACGGAGTAAGCGTAAGAGAACCCATGCCAGCCAGTCAGTCTGGTACCACTGTGGCTGACCAGTCGGCCAGTCACTGCGTTACGACGATAGGATGACTCATCGAGCGACTGACTCATTTACAATTCTTTAACTGACTGCCACGAGTCGGCGCCGACAATATCATTTGATAACGGCTATAGCTGCCCTCACTGCGTTTGTGAATTAACCCTGAAACGCCACACATTGATCCGGTAGACCTCTACAATTGACGATATTTTTTTTATCTTGTAGATTTTAATTTTTTCAACAAAATGTTAAATTTTTACTCAAATTGTACTAAAATTAATGCAATACTAAAAATATTTATCTTTGATGAGTATCGTGTCGTTAATATTATCGGTGTTTCATGTCAAAGAGATAAAAAAATAGACACAGGTGTTCGGAGGTTAATTAACTGAGTTAATTAAATTGTCTATTTTCTCATTTGTTTTTTTCGCTCTCGTATACACACGTCGTAGTACTATGAATGACAATACTCATTCAGAAATATAGAGGTTTTTTTTTTTTTTTTTTCTAAACCGCGAACCGAATGGGATGAGCTCGGGAATGGAAAGAGAAAGTAATATGAACACTCTGTGTTTCATTGTCGAGCAATCGTTTTATATTGCACGCTGTATGAATAGATGAAAAAAAAGGCGGCTAAAGCTTTCGCTGTTGGTATTAACCAATTCGCGTACGTGTACACGCCAATCGAGGCCATTCCGAATGAAAGTACGGAGAGATATGCATGTGGGATACGGTGGTGCACTGGGGGAAAAAAATATCAATAGCTCGACATTTTCGACGGAGGATCGACGGTATGCTCTCTGCTATCTTTGGCGAAACGCGTACGCGGCTCGATGTTAACGTGTATAGGAAACATACGAGCTGTGAGCCTCAGCGGTATGCACCCGGTTCAGGGAATTTCAAACACGCGATCCAATACTTGTACCATCGTGATATACTCTCGCTACCCTCGTCTATGTGGGAAATACTACCGAAGTGGACGGGGAGGGGGGATGGAGAAACCCGATCGAGAATCGCTTCGGGGCACTTGCCGATATGTCGAGAACGTGGCAAAGCGTAAAAAAAAGGTCAATTAACACGAGGAAATTCTTTTTTCAAATACGATAAAGCTGAACCGAAACTCGCTTCCTGTACGAGTAAACAATTTTATATATATGATTGGATGTTTGCCTTCGAAAAACCCGTAAAGATTCGTCACTGTCACGGTACGTTGAAATAAATAAATAAATAAAAGGCCAAATGTGTAAATGCACGATAACCACTGTAATTTTTCGATTATATTGATTACATCACGTCATAAAAAAAAATAAATTGTTTATCTGACATTTTCATGGAGGAGCTTTATAAACAACGGTGAAAAACAAAAACCGGCAAGAAATGTAATTGACTTTTAAAATATTAAATTTAATTGACATCAATTTTTTTTATTTTACATCTTTTTTTTTTGTAACTATCCGCAGCGGTATTCGTTTCGCGGAACATCAAAATGGATGTATCTCCCCTGTGGCTTTGTCTATTCAATTCTCGTTATTCGACAATCGGAGATACGAACAAATAACGTCCAATGTGTTAACACCCGTTATACGTCAGAATAATAGAAACGACAGTGAGCAAAAAGAGTGAAATATAAATTCTTGACACGCGAGCGAAGCCCTCTTCATTAACGCATCGGTTTTAATGAATTTTGACGCTGTTATGTACCAATGCGTTGTTTCTCCAATAAATGCTAACCGTCGCTCATCGTGCTTTTGAATCGCTTGAAACATGGATTTTGACAAAAGTAATTTTCGACGAGGGAACGGGTTCTGATGAAAATGTAAACTCGGATGATATTTGGTTACGGGAAATGAAGCGCGAATTATAGGAACGGCACGACAAATTTCCCGGGGATTTTGGGAGTCAACGGGAGTGACGCTCGTGTATGTTTAGGGAAACCCGATGATCTGTCCGGGCGCGCGCGAAGCTGAATCCTCTTGATTTCCGATTTCAACCTCGATAATATCCTACGGGAATATGCGGCGAAGCGTATAGCCGAAGGGGTGAGTGACGGCACCGTAGCAAGTTTGGGAGGCAGCTGATAGGACCCTGCATGCGAGAGAACGAGAAAGAGAGAGAGAGAGAGAGCGAGAGAGCAATCGAGAAGGGCCACGACGTTAATTGGAACCGACCGGACGAGACTGTCGAATCAGCAACAGTTGTCTGGCGCTCTTCTTTGCCGCTGTCGACTATATCGAAATTAATGTAATTGATGACTGTCCTTCGAATAAAAGAAAAAATATATATATATTTTTTTTATACGAAGGACGGTCGTTAAATAAACTAGTAATGTAATATAAATATATTACTATTATTATTACACTGTATATTATGTAATATATGAATGTATATAATAGATATAAAGAGAAAAAATAAAAAATGTGTATTGCGCGAAAATAGGTCTTCATCAGGTTTGATAGAACATTGCTGAGTTTGTAAATATTCCGCGTCAAAGAGTGATGCCGAAGCTATGTCACACGAGTCGAAAAGCTCGAAGGAAAATGAGCCGATAAACAGCTTAAAGTCAATTGCGATACGATCAATTTCATCTTTTGCATAAGCATAATAAACACAAGTCCTATCACTGTGCGTAGAGGCGAGTGATGGTTTATAATGTGTCTCTCTATATTATAAAAAGATCTCGCCGCCGACGGGTACAAGGATCGAGAGGGGCGCTTCCGAAAAAGAGAGGAGCCGCGATATTTTAAGGGGCGGTAAAATATTCTAAATCCCTTCTGTGAGGAGGATATATTCAGGGGAAGAGAAAGGAGGGAGTGGCAACGGGATTAAGAATCTCTGTATCAATAATAATTAAATATGAATGTTAATATTCCTTTCAGGGCCTTAAATGGCCGGCACACCAAAGCCAGAGACCAGACGGGATGGCCTCCTCCAACCAGCAGGTTCCGGCAAATTGGTAAAAATAAGAAAATAGGAGAAATGGCAACTTGCAATATTTACTACGACAGCGAAGGGACCTTTTTGCAGTATAGACAAATGCACCCCGAGCGTGCGTAGCGCTCAAACCCTACGAATCCCAAACATATATATATGTATACTAGAGGTTCCCCGGGCTGCTCGCGCGCTTGCTGGTCAATTGTTTCATAGACAACGGTGCATATATTTTCTAAAAAGGTCTCACCGCCGCGGGGAGCGAAAATATATTCTAAATCCCTCTGAAGAAAGTGAAAAAACTAAGTCTTTCTAAATAGAAAGAAGTCTCTCTAAGGGGACGCCTCCCCTCCTTCTCTTCCCCTGTAAGCGGATCCCTTTCCTTTAGAGAGGCTTAGTTTTTTTTACTTAGTCCTCCTTAAAAGGGTTTAGAATATTTCGATCCAAAACCCTTCTTGGGGACTTAGAATATTTTGAGTTGAGGTCCTTTTTGGGAAATTAAAATATTTTTTCTTCTTCCTTCAGCGCCGCCCATCGCGGTTGCCTCCCTCGATTCCCCCTTAGAGGGACTTAGAATATTTTTTACCTCCCCCCTCCCCCTCGATAATTGATCGGTTGAAGATCAGAGGAGTTAAATCAATAAGAAGATTATTTTAATGACCCTCGTCACAAATTTGGAGCTCCCAGATGATTTATTAAATTCAGATTTTAAACGGACCCACACTTTAGTGACGAGATAAAACGCGGGTTTGTTCGGTAACGACTATAAAGTAGAATGAAAACGTATAAAATCCCCTATGGTGGCCTTTGCCAGAAGCAAATTCGCCGTCGACAGAATTGTCGTGTGTGCGGCCGTGTGGCACGTTGTATAAATGAATATTCAGTGTGCTCTGATTACGAATCACCGGTGGGTCCCCGTAGGACTCGTGCACCCGCGGCCGCTGTCGGCCTCGCGTCCTCGCACAATCAGTTGTCACGCGGAAAATCGAATGAGCCGCTGTGCGTTCTCCCTCCCGTCCTCCCGGTTAGCTACTAATTCGGCTAGATAAACACTATCAAACTGACGGATAATGCGTTCTTCGCGCTAAGCAATAAATATAATTGCAAAGCAATGGCATTCAAAGTGGTAAATTGAAACGGCAAATTAAATTATAAATCCAATCATTAGTCAGTTCGGTACGCTTCGAGAGATCTGGATATCGTCGACAAAACAGACATAAAATGATCATCGCGCACGATGAACGTTAAGACGATTGATGTGTAACTTACAGACTAAAATAATTAAAGCAGAAGATACTTTTACAAAAATTAAAAAACTCGCGACTAAAAAGGAGAGAAATTAGAAATAATTATTTTGGACGATTTTGAGTTTTCTGGAATTTTGAAAAAAAAAAAAAAACAGCAAAAAGGAAAAAAACCTGCTGATTCCAAAAGCCGAGAGGCACAGCGGAGAAATGTATAGAACAATTTGCTTGGATAATTGATAGTTTTACCGTGGAAGGGTGGGGGCGTATCAGGTCTCGTGTCAAATATCGATTTTCCTTATCGCATACCCTGGATGCATAGAGCCGCGGTTACGATACGATATTGAGCGTTGCCCAAATAAGCGGCAATTAACGATAATTAATTATCGGTTAAGGTCGTAATATCGATCCTGCGGCTTCGCACAGTTTTTGCGACGCCCGTATGGTACTTCGGACCGGCAGCATCGATGGGATCGATAGGATTTTATGTCAAACATTCGATGGTTGAAACGAAGAAAGATAGAAGAAAAAAAAGGCGCGTCCCCGAGAAGAAAGATATGACGGCAGGGGGAGGGAGGAGGGTAACTGGAAACGACTGTGAGCAGCGGTCGCGCGGAAAAGGGATCGATAAGAAGTGGTCGTTGACAAAAGTGAGGCAATTCCGCGAAACGTCTGGCAAGGAAAAGATAGCAGAAGGAAAGATATCGGAGAAACTTCCGAGGGGGGTGTAGAAAACGTCGCGAAAACTCTGGCACTGTAGGAGATCAGTTCTTCCGAATCGGAGCGACAAAGAAAAAAGTTTCCAATTAGCGAATGCAAACGAGGCGTACAGTCGACACCTAAGTACAATCTTTCGAAATATACATTCATGGCAGTCGGGTAAGTATTTAGTTATATCATAATTTTCCAATTATTCGTACTATTTAATGAAAACTATACAATGAAACCTATCGTATTTAATGCGTTTCGGAGACTTCGTCAAATACGGGAGTGACCAAGGAGGTGCAAGTAACGACGGTGCCAAGCGTATCGCTCAGCCAGAAGTTTCCCTCTCCCGGTTGCCCATGCAAGGCATTAGTCAATAAGCAGTGCTCCCGTCAAATACGAGAGGTTCCACTGTACTGATTTATGCATTGTCGCGGTCACTCGAGTGTACGCGCCTTTGGCTATAGTTCGAACTTCGCGGTGAACCTTGAGCTTCCCTCGCAACAACTCAAGCGAGATATTCACCTTGAAAGTATGTTTGTCTTTACACCCTCTGCATAAACATATATAACTTTGTAAAGCAGTACAGGAAACTAAATTTCCTCACGTGAGAAAGTCACCGTTTGCCCTTTGTTGGTTTTTCCCAACGGCGGAGCTACGGGGCCGTTTGAGACACCGAAAAAAGGAAAAAAGTTTCGTGAGCTTGCGTGACACGACGAAAACCCGGAAGTGCGTGTTCCCTCTCGACGTGGCCGCGTAGGGAGTGGGGGAGGGAATCGCACGTGAAATTGTGGGCGACGTTAACGCACGGGAGAGAAATAACGATTACACGAGCGCGAGTGTTTATCACGCTTTGGTGAAGGAAAAAAGACAGAGCATAATCGTTTCTCGAGGATCATGGGATCGCAACATTCCACAGAATGGCGGGATGAGGGAGGCGAGGCGGGGGAAGAGCTTCTCTTACCGATGTGAAGTATAACGTCGGTCTAAGACCAAACTCGATCCACCTTCCGGCTATACACAGGGCGTTTCTGCCTCCGCGCCAAATAAGATTAGAACATTATCGAAGTGATTTATCTGAAAATGGCTGTGGCCTCGAGGCCTTCTTCTGCCGTCATCCCTGATGCCTTGAATGTGGCCTAACGGAAGGGGGGTTGGAAAAACAGACATGAGGTACGTATAGCTCTAAAGAGAGAAAGTAAATCCCACGACGCGGCTTCATTTTCTTTCGCGTGTGTATCCCCGTAAGGAAAACGATATCGTACGCCCCATGAAAGCGGTAAACGAGCGCTCGGAGCTGACACGACGAGAAAAGAAGGCGAATAAAGAGAAATTCGGTCTGTACGAATTACCAACGAAAATCGCGGCACGTGTAGACTTTTACGAAGAATGAAAAAAGGTCTGTTACCATTTTGAATATTTGTGTAAAGTTCCATAACCGTCGACATTGGAAATGCGTGAAAAAATAAAGAAAAAAGATAAACGATTACCTACTTCATTGTACGGTATATAAATTACGTCGCGAGAGATATTAGATTGAAATGCGCGGACAGTAAAACAACTGGCACAATCGGTACGGCTAGAAATATAGCGTGACACGCATCACTTTACTTAGAAAGTCACGCTCTGTGTTATATTCTGTTCTTTGTCCGAGATACACCCTGCAAAGATTGGTCGATATGAACCTTTTTTTTATTGCTCGTTTCCTCAAGTTCTCGCAATGACCGACCGTGGAAAGTCGATGGAAGCACGTCAAATAAACTATACTTTCAGTCCCGACTTCGCCTAAGCTTATAAAGGTTTTACTTTAAAAGGAGAGAAATAAAATTAATTTTACAAAAATGAAAAAACTCACGACTAAAAAAAAAAGTATAATCAAAAAATTCTATCAACGTTATTTTACTCTTTTGTGTTAATACAGTTTCTCCATGATTTTCCTTTTTTCACTCGCGAATTTTATCCATTTTTGTGAAATAATTTTTATCGAGAACTCCAATGGAAATAATATTAATCCAAAATCAATTAAAAGAAAAACTCAGAGGGTAACAGTTCGCTAATCGAGGAAAGGATCTCTTATCTCGAATTGCGCGCTTATCCTTAAATCCGAGTGACAATAATGTCAAAGGAGCCGAACAAGGAAGGGGGCTTCTCTAATTTCGTTGTGTTACGAGAGAAAATTCAGGCAATTCGGTAGACGAACGGTGCGAGATAGCGACGTTAAAGACGAAATCCCAAACGGAACAAACGCGATTGTATTACGATTATTATTCAGCGTACGAATCCGGGCAAAGACAATGCATGAGACACGACACGACGGCAAAAGCTGAGTGGATGGGTTGAATATACATCCACAGTTATGCGCTAGAAGCCTCGTGTCAGGGGCCTCCGGCTCTGGAGCAGCGATGCAAGTGGATTACACACGCGTCTGCATTTGCCACGTCGTTGCGACGTATACACGCACTCAGCCGTCGACGGCTCTACAGCTGGATAGAGAGGGATTACGCAAACGCACAGTCTCTGCATACTACGATACTTTAAAGAATTGTGCACGCTGTATGCTAAACCGTTGTCGACATTACTCTCGTGAAAGAAACAGAAATCGGATTTAGGTTACTATACTCGCAGCGGAATTTATTTTACTATATAGCACGGTAACATTTACGCGTATACGTGTTACGCGTCATTTCATGGAAAACGCCACGTAACGTGCGACAACTACGTGAATATGTAACGTATGCGTAGAACGTAACGTCCGTTCTCTCCCCGCCGTACGCGATGCTCTCACGAGCGATATCGGTTATAGTATTCTCGTGCCAAGAACCGTTTATGCAAACCCAGTGACGTTTCCGGTGTACACCGGACAAGAGACGATACTCGTCGTTTTCACGTGACGCGTATTTCGCTGTCGGGTTTGCGGGTTTCGACGCTTTCAACTTTATAACTGGCATACATCCGCGAGGACGTTCGCGTAAAAAAGGTTTGCATTGTTGGTGCGGAGTTATACACACGCGTATATTCTGGATTTAACATCCTATGTAGGTTTTGCCGATGGAACGGAAGCGGCCAATGATCAGGCCAGTGTTGGGGCGACGATCGATGGTTTGCGATTTCAGGGCAATGATTGGCCGAGCAGTGACTCGCCAATCATTCGTTTGTCGGTTTCAGGCCAATGTTTGGCTCAATATTAACTCACCAATTGTTAGTTTGCTGATTTAAGTCGCGATCTTTGCCGACTATTAACTCACCAACCATTGTTTGAAATTTAATTAAATTTGAGTTAAAGATTAGTATATTTAGTAATTCCGGAAGTAATTAATCGATGGGTCCATGAGTTATCAATATAATGGTGTCGACATATTTTTTCACGAATTATTATTTACTAATTATTAACTATGATTAACTATTAATAAAAAAAATAGGTAACGGTCTATGGATGAAAAAATTATTTAATATTGCAAACATAACGATATTGCCAATTAACAAATTTTAGCACATTGTTACTTGACAAATATGTTGTTTATTGTAAACGTTAAGAAATTTTTGAAATTTGGAATTGACAATTGTTTAATATTGTATATTTTACAAAGCATATATGCCATATATGATATGTGATATGTAAAGCACAGCAACCTGTGCCTTGGCCTCTCGTCCGTTCACTCTACAAGGGATTGCGCATTTAAAAAAAAAAATATGCAAGAAATCTTTTCAAGAATTACGGTGAATCGTTCATTGAATTAACACATAAGGGAGATGTGGCGATTTTAGGCCTTGAAATAGTAGACAATTTTTTATAAAAGTACATAAAATACGTAATATTTCGACAAAAGTTATTATAATACTTATCGCGTACGATTTTTCATGTGGAAATTTATTTAGCGAAACTTATAAATGCAAAATGCCCTTATAAAGCATTACGGCCCTTTAAGAGTCCGTAATTATGAGAAATGGATGCTATACCATAAAATAATGATGATGTTATTCGATCCGAAAATAAAAAAAATAAGAATATACAAAAATCTGTTCAGGTGAAAAGGATAATTACTACGCCAAACGTTAATTCGACATAAATCGGAATTGAAGTTCGGAATTGTGTTCCCTTTTTTTATATCAAGATAATTAAATCGTAACTAAGTTTTTCGAATTTATATGAATATAAATTACGAGCATTTTACAAGAGATGTTTCTTTCTTGCCTCATTTTATCTATTTTTAAATACGACATAACGAGTATTCTCGCGATTGTTTCAATCCGAACGATTACGGAAAAGATTAAGAGGATCACGGAGGTCACGAGAGCAACACGCCTCCCTCGTTTTCTGAACTCTCATGAATTTTTTTCTCATTCACCTTAGCGTAATACATATGTATCAAGGATCCGAGGAAAAGCCTCGAAAAAGGCGAAGAGACGGTCTAAGTATAGGATTGAAACAGTGGAACTCGCATCACGAGAGAAGACAGGAAGAGAACGAGTATTTTTTACAAACAAAAAGTGGACATTGGTCATTGAATGGACCGAACTTCGTCATCCATCAATGTCAACCTGTTGCAGTACAGGACCCGAGCGCAAGGGCATCGAGAAGAAGACTACACGCCGAGGAAAGCTACAGTGTTATATACGTCGAGGCGAAATTAGTGCGGCGCTCGGACGATGCGCTTTTGTGTTCCGTTAAACGATTTCTGTGTCCTCGAAAACTGAGTTTACAAGTTCCACCGTAGCGAACGACGCTGTATAGTGCACCCGGTTGCATGGGAGACGAGCGAATGAGAAACACCGAACGAACTGGGACGTCATGTTTTAGCGAAATACGAACGAACGCGAATGATAGAGAAAAAAAAAGATAGGCGAAGAGAGTTATAAAAAGCGATAAACGAAAAAAAAAAATGTAAAGCGTTGCAACTTTTCTATTTCACGCTGACGAATGCACGACGTAAGCTATATACATTGTTCGAAGTTACTTCGCATAAAACTACTATCTCGCTGAAAACTTTGCTAAACTTTTCCTTACACTAAGAAAAAGAAGAAAAAAAAAAAACAAGAATGTTCGAAGCAAGCAAATGTGCTTCATCGCAACACGAGGAATTACACTTGAACCAAATGTATATTACTGTTTTTATTTTTTCAAATAGGAAGCTTAGTTTTGATGACAAAATTTCAGTGTAATGTGTGTAGTCGTATTTGTAGGTTTCGCCAAAAAAATGTGAATTTTGTCGTAAATATTTATTTAAATGCATAATAGATAGTGCAACATTTTTGGGTCGAATTGATGGAAGGATTGAGGGATAAGAAAAAGATCCTAATTGAATTTTGCGCATTGTTTTCGAATAGCGTTTACAAAGCTTCTGCTACAAGGAACTCCCAAAAATGCTTAACTGAGAATTAGAAGTCGATATGTAAATTTTATTCGCGTCTGTATTTGACCGAAATATCATTCCGTTGCACTGAGAGAAATGGATATTACTGTATATCTGAATATTTCGGATAAGGATAAGATTAGTTGATGCTATGCGTAATATGTATTATTGCCACAGAGACAATAAAGTAAAAGATAAATAGTAAAATGTTATATTCCAGTTGCAATATCTAATATCGAAATATGAATCAATCCGATGCTGGATTGTTGCAGTTGCAATCACATACTTCCACATAGCATGATTAGTCCCATCCTTATCCGAAAAACTCGGATGCCATTCGGTACCATCTTTCAATTTCTTTTAATTTTTCAATATTCTTAAGAACATTCCTTTCATTGGATGTCCGAGATGAAAGAAATGCTTTGCAACACAGATAGGCGAGTCGTCGAAGCGATCGAAACGAATGATCATTCTGATTAGTTGGATCGTCGAGTACGCGATACGATCAATGTCCCGCGTCTCTGCATTCCAAGTAGAACGACCAGCATGCAGTCAGACGCAATGGTAGCTTCGGTGAAATTCATTTTCGCAGAAATCCCTTTGATTCCACTATCAGCGAAGTTTCATTCTTTGTTTTTCCCATATTTGCAATATCGCAATAAATCGTACGACACAAATAGATAAACTCATTCGAAACGATGGAATGATGGATGGCGAGACAATAGAGAATTTATCGGATTGTAAGAAACAACGTTGAAACGACGTTGTCTATTAATACGTGAAAGAGGAAGCGCTTCCAGCGATGTATACGAAGGCACGCAGGAGATGGAAAGCACGGAAGAGAACAAGGGAGGAAGTTAGCAATATATGTGTATGCTGTATAGGCGATGATGAACCGACGGAAGCAGGGGGTGAGCACGTAAGACGCAGACCTAGTCTAACCTCAGCACGAAGCGGGCGTACTACTGACACACTACATCGTCAACCGGAGCAAGGACGATTATCGGTTCCCCTCGTTCCTTTTGCAATCGTTCAAGGTAGCGCGAGGCTCTACCGCACTATCTTCGGCAGCTATATTCGACTTCCCGAAGTGCCCACCCTTGCTCTCTCTCTCTCTCTCTCTCTGGCGACGCTCGTTCACGATTTCCATTGAATTTCGACACTCTCGAGAATATCGAGGCTCGATTATCCTTCAGTCGTCGCCGTCTGACCTCTCGATAGCTTCCAACCGATCGCCGCCTCTCGCCAATTGGCTTTGACTCGAAATTTGAAGATTTTGCGAAGTCTCGTCCGTCGCATCGTCGCACATCAGACATGCGAAGACCGTACAATATTATATCCTATCGGGAAATATCTTGCGAATCGAATTGCTGACTCAGTAGAATTGGTCAGTCAATAGGAGGAAAAACTCCGGTTGGAATAGGTAAGGAAACGGGATTAGTAATGGAATTTATTCTTGTATACGGCGAAATGTCTGACTCACTTTCATCGGTCTGCGGCGCCGACAAGATGGCGCTGTGCTTCTTCTTGACCTCCTCGACGTTCGTCTGAATCGTGTCGATCATTTCACGTATTTCCTCCACCTTTATGAAAGACAAGACAATTCATTAATTAATTGGAATAGCGCGTTTAATGGATGAGTCATTATTATATTAAATTGGAAGTATTGACGCCATTCACAGTAATTGTGAACATTGCGATTATTGTCGTCGACAATTGTTTGTTCATTTCGACGCTCATTCGTGGCTTTGAAAGAAATTAACAGCTGGAAGTGCTAAAAATTAGTTGAGGAACTAATAATTCGTTGGTACAATCAATTGTTTGTTCAAAAATAATTTTGCAAAAAATAACTATTCACTTTTGTAAATCATCATTTTTTTTTATGTGCGACAATTATTCAGCTGGTAGTAAAGAAATATGCCAATTAGATTTGCCCGACGCTTCAAAAATCATAAATGTTAAAACATTTTTGAAAATATTCAGGAAATTTGAACGGCTCGATCGTTTCTTCCCGAACTCCTCTCCTCAGAAGAATGACCAGAGAAATTCGTTTCTCAAATCTATTTGACGAACGAAAAGTGACGATTTTTTCACGATTGTTAAACAAAATCCCTGCTTTGCGATATCATCGCGACAAAGGAGTACGCGTGCAATTTCTTGCCAATAAAACTGAAGGGTTTCGAAAAATCTTCTCGACCACATATTTTATGAAATGGTTCTGCACTGACCATAAAACCAATGGTATTACAATCAATCTGTTCAATGGCAATGATGAAAAAGCATTTTTTTTCGTGTCTGATGCACCTAAAATTCTGTTATAAACGTTTGTTCGACTTAAAACTTCATTTGAAGCTAATCACCGAACGAATGGAAATGACAACAACATACCCTCAGATTATTTCTCGACGCTACTCATTGCCAGCGGCAGTAGTATCGATCCAACCCGTATCGATGTGCAGTTTTCGAGGTCGGATTGTCGTAATCGAATTCGTAATACATATGTTTAAAAAAGGTATTTTTTCTACAATTTTAAACGTAAATGTACTTGTATGCCATTGGAATAATTGATAAAAATTTAAAAAAAAAAACACAATTTTTTTCACAAAAATGTACAAAACGACATTCTTTTTTTATTTTTGTACAAATATTTGTAAACCACTTAAAACTTACTTGACGACGTTTTTTAGATTTTTTGCAAAAAATGTTTTCTTGTTTTTATTTCACTCGGTTTTGAAATTTGCACAAAATCATTATTCATCGAATGATGTAAGCGTTTACCGTGGCGTCTATCGTGGCGCTAGCTAACAGACGGACGCCATTTTTTTACAGCAATGTTATGTTACTTTTGTCTATTTTATTTCTCCTGCTTGCCTAAGATGATTTTTTTCGTTGCCTAACATTTTTTTTTAACAATTTTCATTATATTAATTTTATAAGAATACCTTTAAACTATTCGCCGGCCATTTTTTACTTTTTTTTTTGTTTAAAAATATGTAATATTTAATTTGTCCAATATTTTGCCTTTGTTTTTTAATCGGTTGCAATCCCATATCAACAGGAAAAAAAGGGGAGCGGTCACCCATCCAAGTATTAGATTATTGAATCTCGGGCCATACTATCCAAGTCGACTGGCAGCTTCGACCGATAGTTCTATTTTTCGGCGCGTGCCCTACGGAGTTCTGGCGCTCCGCTGAGACTGTGTGTTTTTTGCTCATCAACGCCACACGCAGGCAACTATGACGTCACGAGACATTGGACAAACGGGACAAGCTGAAGAATTATCGTGACAATATGGCTTTTTCGGATGACCTTATGATATTGTATTATTGCGTGGGCCGATCGGGTTGATTCTGGGCGCATTTCACAGCTTGTATTTGATTTATATGATAAAACTGCAATCGAAATTTCGCGATGATTTCACAATTCAAAAAAAAAAAAAAAACTACCGAACTTTGAGGGGTTCGATATTGGCGTATAAGGACTCAGTAGCGCTCGACGTGCAGCACGGACTTGCCGCGTGGATTTTTTCTTTTAAAACTACTTGGCGTCACGACGCTACCGCGCCTCTCGATGGACGGCGAAGATAGATAGAAATATATAGTTTAGATTGATTGGGTGCGATAATACAATGCGTTCTGAATGTCTATAGTTACAAAAGAAGTAGCAAACGAAAAACGTAGAAAGGAAAGGTATATTGTAAGGCGGATACGTCTTCTTTCATCGTGCGCATCACTTGAATTCGTCGAGAGGCCTCGACTGGTTTCTCGCGTCTCGAACGGGTTTCTTCCGGTACAATTCACGCTGGAGAGATGAACGAAAAGACCTCTTTGGAAAGAGACTGAATTCAACAGAGCGCGAAGCATGAAACGGGAAAAAGGCGAGAAAAGTAGTGGAAAGAAAGTCCAACCCATAGTTGAAAGGTTGACGACGGGGCAAGGAAGCTGACGGGATGCTACAGTGTATCACCGCCGGAGCTGAAACGGCTCACGTACGATCCTCTCTGTATAGAATCTATTTTGCACAACCTGATTCACGATCGAAAAAAGAATAAATCGAAAAGGAGGACCGAAATGCTGTGCATCATGCGTCATTACCGATAATTAACGGCCAATTGCCTACAGGAAAAACGATGAGATCCATTTCTAAAATGTTAGCCTTACACTTCTCTTTCAATCGGGAGTTCGATAATTATAGTAAAATTACTTTCGATATCAATTACTCGATCAAAAATCTTCTGGAAAGAAATGTTCGCATTGTCTCTAAAAAAAACCAATCGGAAAGCTGCAATACTTTGATTCTAATTCAGCAGAGGTCTCGAAGGTTTGCGGAATAAATTGGAACAGTGATGAGAACGCGAGTCCGTAATGATTAGAGAAAACCATCGGCGTTAGCGCGAGTAACCACTGTTGATTGCACTGGCAATGAGTATAATCCGAAGAGAATGCGCCGAAGAAAACGAGAAAATAGGTGTTAGACACGTACGGGGGTGGGGGATACATAAAAGAGAAGGAACCGGTGATGGAAGTTGGAAGAGGGAGGAACTCGTTATCGCTCGCGCGTAGTTGACCTCAGTCTCTCCATCCCCGAGCAGCAATGAGTTCTCCTCATAAACAGTAACTTCAGGTTAGCTTCGGTTGAGGATTTACCCGAACATATGTGTTCTCAAGACAAACACGCTCTCGGCTATCTAGTAACGAACGAGAGCGAATTTTCTTGCGGCTCGTAAGACACCTAAGCTATTCTCTCGTAGTCGTGTAGTTAAGAGCGCAGAATAAATCATCGACGATAATTTAACAGTAGCATTTGCACGAAATCCCGCGAATATTTGTCGACTCGATTAATTAAATTGTGTTAATCGATATAAATCGTTTGGTAACTCGCAAGACCCACGGATTCGATTTTGCATCGGAAAAATTGCGGAATCGATAAACAGGTTAACGAGACCGCAGCGAATATCCCGTATACTCATTGAGTTGCGTCAATGTGGCTATTTTTTTTTTTCTTTACTTTTGTCAAACGAACCGTAATGCCGCAAGTGTTCATTTGGTTTCCAAACGAACGCTCATAGAATCACTCGGTACTCGCGAAATAGCGATAAAAATAATCGCACTCCATATCGGGTACATTTGCATTGCCTTGAATGGGGATAATGATTATCGATGAAAGTCTGCGAATCACTTGATAAAATAATTTCCCGCTCGACTTTTGGATACTCGAGTCGACGATCAAGATTTACGAATTTTGCGACGAGAGAACTGCTAACCTGTCGCTGGAGCGCCGCGATTCTCCGGGGAAAACTTTTTTCGCTCGCCTTGCGCGCCGCTTCGCGAGGAAAAACTTTTCGGGTGAGAAATATATTGGCTAAACGAAATGAAAACCACGCGGCTATTCGTTCTTCTGTTCACGATCGCTCGCTCGTCGTCGTAGTACGAGAAAAAAAAAACCCTTATCGTCACAGTGACCCAAGTAATTTATTTTTTGTTCCGCTTGTCTCTACGCTATCCTCCATCTATTTTTCCCAGTTGTGACTAAACCACTACGGTACACATTGCACACATAAACGGAAGAAGCGTACGGGTGCGAGTGAAAGACTCTCAGACTCTCGAAAACGGCGCCGTCTAGTCGATTATATATACCAACCCCCGAGGAATAGAGAACAACGAGGAACCGTGACGCATAAAACGAGACGCGAAAGCTCCATGATGCTTAAGAGATATCGCGTCTCGTGTAGGACGTATGAGAAGCCGAGCCAAAAGAATATGAAATCCCTCGACCTCATTTTCGGAATACCATGAGTCACTTCGCCCGGGCGATATGAAAGCGTTCCCCGAATTCCGAAGTATCTTCTCCGCTCGTAATATTTTTCTCTCACGGTTCGTTAAATTGAAGTATTTTCTATACCCACAATCGCCAAATAAACAATAAATAAAGAACCATTTTACGTTACTGACGCGTGTTGTTTGCTGAACTGTGCGATCTACGCTCGTATGATCTTCGTGATCGAAATATTGCGAAGCAACACCGATTCGTGAGTCAAGTATTTTGCTGAACGCTCGTTAATCAATCGTGAGTTGTGCACAGAAACGCAATAACATATTTTTGAGGGTTGAATTTTAAAGTTATTCATTTCTCTGGGGGTTGTCTGCTCGTCTACGTTCCGATTTCAACTCGGAAGCACGATGAAAAAATCAAAGATTTGACGCATTAGATACGGCATTCCAAACAAATTAAAGTACAGATTACGGTAAATAAATACTCCAAGTTCCATAGTCACTGCGTGAAATCATCAATTTTTTTTTACGAATCTCAGTCTTTGAACAATGTATTCGCGTCAATATCCGAAGCTTTTTTCCATGTAATTTCCTTATTTCACAACATGCAAATATGGCACAGAGCACATATCTACGTTCGTAAAATTACCTAACGATCGTTCAGAACAAAAATTAGCGTATATCACTGTTAAAATGCGCAAATCGGTAGAGGAAATCGGGGCTAATTGAAACACGAGGCTAATCTGGTTTAGGAAGAGGACTTGGATTACTCTCAAGTTGAAAAAATTCGCAAGGGACATGAAACGTGCGGTCTATTCTACACGCGCAAGCAAAACGAACAAAGTCCATTAGCTTGCGCGCGTATTATTATCCTCTGGTTGACGCGAACGTGTCCGCGAATACGAAAGTAGGGTCGTCCAGCCTCGGCATTTCCCGATCTTAAACCAAACCCTCTCGCATATCTCGGATTCACAAATCGATCCGCATGACGCTACGACTTGTGTGAATTTTCTTAGGGAAAATCGGGTTTAATCGGAACACACGCAGGAAAGGAATTAAGGATGTTACGTAGCGGAAATGACGCTCTATGGAATCAAAGTTAATATTACGATAAGTCATCGTTCAGAGTTTTTTGATCACTGGCCAAAAGCTCCTTTTCTTTTTTTTTTTAATAGCGTATGTTTCAGTTTTCCTCGTGTTTCAAATAGCCCCGATCTTCCCTATGCAATGCGATTATCGCTGTGCTTTTATTTGGTTATATATAGAAAATAGCAATAAAATCCGACAATTATCGTACTGCGATGGCATCGATAATATATATATATATAGAGACAGCGATATAGATGTATAGATAGACTAGACGAGATCCGACGGGGGCGTATAGACTGGATTTGTGGAGATATAGCGGAAAAAGTATCCGATAACGTTGAAAAGAGAAAATCCCATTAACGCAGGGTGTGTATACCAAAGCCGCCCACAGGATAGAGAATACAGAAGAATAGGATGGGAAGGGGTTGGTATAACGTGGATCGCACGTTGCGAATACCAGTAATCGCGGAACAGAGCCCACGCAGTGGCTTACGAGATTCCTGGGCATTCGCGGAAACTTGGTTGAGAAAGACAGAAAGAGACGGCCGACGGCGCGATTGGAATCGCGTACCTATCGCGTGTTACAGTACGACTCGATAGTTTCATCTATGTACTACCGGTGCTCTCGGTTTTCGCGGCGAGAGGGAAACTGCAATCTGCATAGAACATCGGAGGCGAAATCGATTGTTATAACTCACGTACACACCAGAGACTCGGGTCAATCGCCCTCTACAGTTTTAACTCTGTATCACGTTTACTATTCGCGAACATTTTTTATTTAGCGCCAAATACATTGTTTTTATTGTTCTTTTTTTTTACGTTGAAACAACGCGCCTCTGGTATATACCGATGGCTAGGAAAAGATTAACCCAATTCCGTGCACCCCGAGGCGACAACACTGCCAATAATTCTCAATGAAAATAGAATGAACGACTAAGTGGATCGATTCTCGGGAAAATACCTGTGCGTGTTTCGCGCGGAGGGCAACGGAGACAACGCGGAGCCCTGTGACGTGTCGTGGATATTAATGGAGGAGCAAAGCGGGATAAATATGAACCGCACACCGCGGAACGCCACGGAAGTTCGAGCGAAACGGTCTCGCATTCGTGAAAGGTCTTTCCTCCGTCGAGGCAAAAGTTGCCGCGTGAATTACAACCCGAATGTCTCTTGGACCGGGAAATATATATATCAATAACCCGACCCCGTCGAATGTCTTTTCGTGTATAAAAATAACTCGGAGCTATTCACGAATTTATCGACTCATCTGCGATAAAACATTTCATGTCTTTGTATCCCATAGAATTATTTTAAAAAAAAGTTATACGTGATGTACAGAATAAAAACGCGAAATGGTTACGTTGATCGACAGCTTCATTTTAGCGTTGCAAAAATTAATTTAAAAAAGTTGAACGATGTGCGAAGAATAAATTCGTGAAAAATTCGAGACGTTCGGAGTTAACGCCGGATATTCAAGAAGATATATCTCGCGGAAATTTCGCGTTTTATGGTTCTCCCGTCTCTCCGTCGTTTCGTTGTGTAAACGCAGGGCGAAGCGCGCACGGATCCGAGAGTGTAGTGCAAATACCCAATTAAGCTGCCTAACGAAGTGCAAGCTGTCTCTTGTTTGAACGTAGAAGCGGAAGCGCAAGTTTCGGAAAAGTGCGACCGGGAAACGTGTAAAATAACGGAAGCTATGCTACAATGAATTTAAAAAAAAAGAGGAAAATATATGAATCGTGCTATAGAATCGTGTTGAACAAAAATCGTGAGCATCTCGACATACAAGCAGATAAAAACGCGAGACAAAAAAAAATAATGAGTACATATGCGTTTATCCATGCAAATAGTGTGTGAAAAGATCTTAAATCGTTTTAGCTTTACATTCGGAATCGGAATTTAACTGCAATTCATAGACGCGTAATTAGAGCTCTTTAGACTCTGATTATTCTGAGTCCCACCTGAAGAGCCGTAACACTTTTTAAGGACATGTTGCATTTTTTTTAATTCAATTTCTAAGAGCCGTAACACTCGTTAAGGACACTTTGCATGCGGAAGTCTTGCTACACGTAATTTCACATAAACAATGATCTGCTTACGCGAATGCATGGGAATCATCAGAAAAAAACTTCAGGAACGATTTATAAAGTGAGTTATAGAGTCAAAACCCTTTATTGCGGGAGTAACGATTATTAACGAGTTTGGAGCGATCTATCGAAGCGACGTGAGGAAATCGATCCGTATATCGATCGAAATAGGCGGCTTTTATTTCCGTTTGACAATCAAAATAAAGTACCGGTAACTAATGTAGCGTATAGATTGGGAGTCGAAGAATCACGAATTGGGGAGGAGAACAACCCATAGCGTTGTAAATCTGTGACGGAGTAGGAAATTCCGGTCCGTCGTTCGAGGGGGAAAACGGACGGAAGGGAGAAGGGGAGGGCAACCCTCGCACACTCACACAACGTCTCGGATATGTGGAGAATCGAGGACACGGCTTGCTGACGCTCGTATAACTATAGTATATCGATCGAAGAATTTAGTGCTAAATACGCTCGAGCTTGCAGTGGCCCATAGGGTGCAATAAACTCGCAAGCACCGAGGCATTTCTTTCTTGAATCTTTACACGAAAAACGTCTGTATTAAAAATGAGAACAATCGTCTCGAATTTCGGTTCCGCTAAAATGATCGTACGTATCGAGAGTCTATCTACCGTGAATTATTGAAAAGAAATAAATAAAAAATAACGTATATAAGGGAAGGATAGCGAGGAGGACGTATCGCAGAATATAAAGCTCCGAGTTTGTTATCAGAGGCGTCAATCTCGTCGGTCCCGGGATTTTATAATAGAACCGAGACACGAAGGGTATATTCCCCGCGGGAATCGAAGAAATCGATCACACAGTCGATGTCGGGGATGCTAGATGGCCGATCAACTTCGAAATGGGAACGTCAAATCGGATCCGTGGATTGTATAAAAAAAAAAAGGAAAAAATCTAATTGTAACTTTGCAATGAAAAAAAAAAAAAATCTTTATAAGCGAAGTGAGAGCGCGTGCGAAAGAACACGATGTTCTATGAGGGGAGGTTAATTTACTCGAACATTAGGTCGACTCACTAATTTTTTTTTCTCGTACAACACTCGTGTCGATCTATATACGAGACTCGTATAACGTGCTCCGTAGATTAGCGGCGCTGAAATAGCTGAATAATTCTGGGGTCTCCGCCTCGTCGATAGAGCGTTGTTATTACAGAAGAGTCTATTTTCACTCTGATAAAAAAAAACAGCGCAACACGAAACGAAAAAAAAGAAAAAAAAAGAGAACGAACTCCAGCCATGCAAACTGCAAATATGTTACGGAAGTATATTTATATATTTATATTGCTGGAGAATCTATTTTCACCCCAATAAAAAAAATTACGCAACGCGAAACTAAAAAAAAAAAGAATGATCAACAGCTATGTGAACTGCAAATATTTGTGATTCCTGCAGCGCTGAACTTCTTTTTTTTTACTCACGACTACCCGGCGCAACAAAAGACGGGTAGTAAAACTTTGAACGCGCGAAATAATACATATGCTGCAATGTTTACGTGCCGTTGATTATTATTTACTTATTTATAATAATGAATACATTTTTTTACTTTGAAAATAATGAAATAGAAGTAATTTTACACAAATTTAAAAACTTCGCGCTGAAAAAGGGGTGTAACAAAGGAATTGTATTAACAAAAGAAAGTGAATGACAAATAATTTTCGAGGGATGGCGAAGTGATATATTACAGTATTTATGTGCTATTCATTGTTTGTTATTTGTTATTTATTACAATAACTTCTGTTCTTTTTTCTTATTTTACTTTTTATAACAAAACAAGTGAATAAAAAACCATTATTGGCATATTATAGTCGGGAGATTTTCGCGCTCAATGGCGAATAAAACGCGCGACTATACAATACAAATAATAGTTTATTATGTCACTCTTTTTTGTTGATAAAATCTCATTGTTACACCCCTTTTTCAGTCGGAAGTTTTTAAATTTTCTGTAACATTATTTTTATCTGAAACTTTCGCAAACTCCATCCTAATCTCACCGTTATAACGACGGGGGTTGAAGAAGGGTTGCGGATATGCAGTGAAAAGTAAAGGGAACAGGCAGATTAAGTACCTCTTTTGGAAAAAGTTTATGCGGAATCGTTGTAGCATCTATATAGGTCTCTAAACGATTCTCCTACTTTACCGAGAAACCTCCTGCCGCGTAACGAGATGGCATTTTGCCAGATTTATAGTAAAGTCGGAATCCGGTCATAGCGGTAGTGTCAGTGTCGGCCAACTCTAGTCATATACTATCGATACGAGGAAAGCTTAACACTCGATCCTTGCAAGTAATAGGAGAAGCGTAACACAGTTACGCCGCAGTATATATACATATAAATTTACGCGAAAGAGGTGCTCGCGTTTTGTGCGCTGCGTTGTAAAACCACCAAACACGAAATCGCGGCCTATTCCCTCTGCTCCGATACTTCTCCCGCTTCTATACGAACGTTCCCTTGCTGCCCGCTTTCCGCTGTTCGCGGCTTGCGGGCTTTCAGGCCGTTTGAACTCTCGTGCAGCGCAATTAAGCCGACCGAGGAGGAAAGGATATAACGCCCGCGAGCAGAGCGGTATACCTCTATCCACCCTCTACTTTCCTTCCCCGTCGCTCTTGTTGCACACACGAAGTCTCAGCCGCAAGAACCAAAGAGATTCCCGCGAGCGCGATGAGGATTAGGAGCGATGAAACTCTTTACATCCGACGCGAGATCGGAGGTACGAAAAAAACGGGGAGAACAATAACAAAAATGACAGAGGTTCCGACGGACACACGAGATACTATTATATTAGAATTTGGAGCATTATATTTTATTATTCTGGCGAAAAAAACTCAAAACGTTTATTCGCGATGAACGCTGAAAGTTGAGGATAAAAAGGGCTTTTTGAAGACTCCCCACCGGGTGCTTGAACTGTGCGACGAAAAATATTCTGAATTTGTAACCGGGCGGTGCGCCGTTTCAGGTTTTTCTCTGGCGGAATAAAACTGCACGGCCCGACGCTGCGCCGCTGGTTTCGGGGCATAAGTAGGGTAAACGATAGATGCAATGTGTCCCACGGGGATACTTTAGCTACGCTTTTGTTTTTTTACATTTTACTCCGAAGCGAGAAAGCTACCGGGGTTTTTCGTCTCATATTATTTCAGTCAGCGAGACATCAAATTTTTTACGTCCAATGTAAAAAGATTTTCAACGGATTAGCAACAACGGAGAGGTGTGAAACTCGACAGATGGTAACTTGTACTCAAATTCGCAACAGTAAAGCTTCCCGCTGTTTCCGGAAATGTTTTTTGAAAATTGTAATTTTCAAATATCAAAAATGTTTTTTTTTTACTTCGTCTGTACGTCGTGAAATATTTCAGAATGAAAAAAATAATAAATAACAACCTATTTGTTGTCAACAGAGAAAATAAATACAACAAAAAAAAGAGTATACCTTTGAAACAGCGAGCAAAAAAAAAAGTTGTGAAGTACCAATTTTTGCAAAATAGTCGCGACTTGGAGAATTTTTGAATTTTGAATGCCAATAAAAAAGCGTCTCTGAAAAAATTCGTTCCGACGCAGGTGTCGATATACATGATATCAAAATTAGATGGAAAATATATCTATAAAGTGCAATTTTCCTTATTTCCATTGCAACTATATTAAAGATTTTCATGATTATTGTGCCACGAGGTCCCGGAGCTGCAGTGTTGTCAAATCATTTTACAATATTAAAAAAAAAAAAAAAATTCTATTTTCCTCGCGCATTTTCCATAAAAACAAAAACATTGAAATTCTCACGACAAATAGAATTACGTATTCATAGAACTGAGATCGAAAAATGGCGAAAGCGACACGAAGAGAGCGGTTTTTCCCGTCGTTCTTGTGACAAATTTTGTGTCCCGTGAAAGAGGTGGAAAGAGGAATGGGCCGGAGAAACCGAATTATCGTCACCGCAACTATTATGACGTTGGACGTGTAGTGTTCGCACAGAGAGAGAGTTAGTGAGTGAGTGGCACGATAAAGTTTGGTTACCGGGTTTGGACGACGGGAAAAGGGGTTGCTGCCCTATGAATATTTCTCGGAGCTCTACAGTTCAGTTTCGCAGCGTTGCTATCGTTACATTCCATCCCCCGCCACCCTCTGGCGGCTGCTACAACATTGTCGTGACCCGAGAACTTTTGCAGTTTACGAAGAAAAACTCCGAGCGAATTCTCGTCTCGTATAACGGTGATATACCAAGAATCGCGGGGCAGAGAGAACGCAGGGGTTTTAATGGTGATGCACTCGCAGGAATTTTCGATATAAAATATATAGGAAGTCGTAGCTGTGCGCGACGCAATCGTGGGCAGGTCAACGGGAAACCTCTACGCACGTAGAAACTCAACCCCGGTGCTTTATATCAATCGAGCGAAGCTTCCCACGTGCTGCACTAGTAAAATCACAGGCCGAAGACCATACGCGGGAACAGGTAGGCGGATATGGGAATGCGTGGGAGAATCAACCACCATGTCAAGCATTTCGAGATACAGAGATAGAACGCGATGAAGTGTGTAGGTGAGACTCTATTCCAACAGCTCTGTACACTTGATATCCTATAGGACGATGTGTGCCTTCGTGGGCGTTGTAAATGTCACGTACCGGGAATTTCATCAACGCCGGAATACGCACGCGGGTGGTACGCGTTAACTCGAGTGCGATCCTTGCGCTACTAATTATTTTCCAACTGGAGAAGTGAAAATATTTTCGCGAATAACTTATGGCCCGTTCCGTCGACAGCAACGAACGCCCACTCGCGCGATACGTATCCGAATCGATAACAAGCTTCGCTAACTTTTTCTATCGTCGGAGATATAATAACAATCGTAGAAAAATTAAACGAAGCGTCAACCCGTGTTTATCGCATATTACTGTTATCGTTTTTTTAATTTTGTTTTATTTAAAGGGTAATTGGGTCGAAAATACGATAAGGTTAGAATTATTAACAGAAAAACAAATTACGAAGTCAAGTTGCAACGGATATTAGTTAATCTTTATTTCGAATTAAAATAAATTCTGTTATAGAAAAAATAATTATGCAGGACTCGCGGGACGGTTACCTTTTTTTTTAATACTCGTCGAAAATTACACTTAAGCATTCTATGGACACCGCTATGTTAAAAACTTATTCGGTTTTTCATTTTTTTTTTTTTTTTTTTTTTTTTTTTTTCAAAATAAAACTTTACGAATATACATAGTAATTCAGCTTAGTAATTTGGTTTCCTTTTATTAATCTCAACGTCATCGTATTTTTAAGACATTTTTAATTTTATACCTCTTAGTAACTGAGGCAAAACGGATCTATTCCAGAGAGCTTAATATCATTAAAGAAAATTTCAAACTGGAACTCCAGAGATATTTTTTACATTTTCAAAGCAAACGATCACTTTTCATAAATCAATTGAGTTTCACGGTTCACCGTGGCGATTTCATACCGGAAATAACCGCAATAGAATGATTGATGATGCAATTTTCCGTCCGCCTATAGAACTTCGCAAATATCTTCTCGCTAATCGACTACGGTACCGGAATCATCGGAAATTCTTCTTCCAACAGAAAAAATTGGTCTTAATGTCGCCAAATTGATTTTTTTTTATTATTGTTTATTTTATTATTGAAATTATACGTACGAATAAAAATCGAAGAAAAATCCATTTTGCCTCATATTTTTCAAATTCCATCCGTTTCAAATTCCAAGCATAGTTAATTCATTGCTCATCTTAGAATAATGCCAATTTGTTTCGCCAGTTAACGAGACTTCCTAAATCGCTTAACTGGTACTCATTGCCGTATTCGTCCGCCAACACTCGTCGAGAATCTTGGGGAGGAAAAAAAAAAGCAATTTCGTCGCGGAGATTGTGTGATATACAAATAAAAGGTACTGCAGTGGCACTCCGATGTTTTCTGAAGTTTTCCACGCGCCGAGCCCAGGAGTTTCCGGTCCACGAGTATAATGTTCGCGAAATTGCCTGCGCTCCGGACGGTGTGAACTTTCAGTGTATATTTTCCGTTTTTTTTTTAATTCCCGTAGTTTTTACCCACAGATGTTACGAATTACGTGATATTTCTGTCGGCGGAGGGTTACTGCACCGTTTGTATACTATACGCGATAATAAATGCCGGCAAATGACGATGTTATCGCGCGGTTAATTGTGTCTCTATGTATCGCCTAACGAGCCGAACCAGAAACGATGGTATTTTATTACACACTCCCGCTACATTTTTCGTAACGAGAGGATCTGCATGCGCGCGGATAAAGCGATCTGAGAAGATAATTAAAAATTGAAAAAATTTCTGCTACGTTAAAAGACACGCGATAGTGGCATTAGCAGCGGAAAGGTAAAGAAAGAAGAAGAAAAAACGGAAAAAATATTGCGTTCTTTGCATGAAATTCATAGGGAAGAGACACTCCGGACTGAGTAAACCGATTTAGCATGGATTACATACAACTGGGACTCTGTTCTCCGAGGCATAACCATAGGGCAAAAGGCAACTTCGATCGCTTCCTCGAAACCGTTCGGTCGACGCTGAACTTTAATGCTCATTGGTATTGCACTCTCAAGCCGTATTTTTTTTTTTTTTTTTCTTTTTTTTACGTAGAAAAAGTAATACCGAGTACCCGGTAAACATTTACACATTTATAAAAAAGAACAGCTATTCCGCTCGAAATTCCGTAAATAAATTTCTGAGACGTTGATATACTCACGTCGGCGAAGAATTCCGTCATGAAATCATCCGGACCGCCCACGGGAACGGACACTTCGTCCGCCACATCGTCATCGTCCGACTGGGCCTGAAAAAAAAAAAAAAAACGAATTAAAGATATTAAAATCGCAATTATGTGTCTCGCGAGAGGCGGGATAACGGGACGAAAGGACGATTTTACGAACGAAAGGATCGTCAAAGCGAAATGATTTCTTAGGCTAATAGGCTGGGAACGGAAGTTGGCGAACGACAATACGCCGATAACACATCGAGAGCCCCTCTATGTTTGTGTGTGTGATGACGAAACGAGGAAGAACTCTCGGACTGGCGATAACTGCCGTTTATCGAGTCAACTCTTTCAATTGGCTGAATGCTCTCGATTAGAGACGCGGGCAACACGGGTGAAAATTGTCTGATTCCAGCGTGTCCGCGAGTCGGAAAGCTTCTAACTTTGTCGCCAGCGCCGTTATCCGGGAAATGAGAAAAAAAAAAAATGACTTGTGTAGAGCGGGAGATTCGTTCAATTATTTTTCCTCTATTCGCTTCTCGTTCGTCGCTTTTTCATGAACGTATACTTCGTGACGCGTTTCTCGCGCAAAGACAAACTGCGATAATGGATGCAAAAAAATAGAAATTCCCGAGAAATCGTAAACGCCTCGTCGGGTAATAGCAGTAATTGTTTGTTTCCAAAACATCGCTTCAGTTGGCTTTCAAAAAAAAAAAAATCGTTAAAGTAACTTAAGTCTAATTATGATAGAAATAATAAAAATAAATAAATTAATTTGGATATCATACGAAACAAAAATGCCTCGTTGATTAATCGTATCAATTTCGTGACCGAATTTTTTTTCGTACAACTCGGTGCCGTGGCGCGCGTGAAGATTATATATCCGATGCGACGGGAAACGGGCGCGCGGCGTGCGATACACGCGCTTTATCGAGTCCTGCGTGATCCGCCGTAACGTAATGATTATCTGAACGCGTTGTGGACAATTCGCTCGATGATTATTACGCACGAACGATATAAAACGATGAAACATACAAAAGAATTCGCGGTATATGCAAAACACGATGAAAATTCAGTTGATTGTCGTAGATTCGTGGAAAATTTTAATATAAAGCGACACGATTTTTTTTTTTTTTTTTTTCCGGAACGAAGACCACGCCGGTAATGCGAGGCGGAAAGGTAGAAAGAGCGAGAGAGAGAGAGAGAGTAAATCGATGTTACGACAATGCTCGTCGAAAGGAGCCGCGCCGACGTTTTTATCCGATCGATATTTGTGTACTACCGGATTTTCCCGCTGCTCTGTACGGTTTTATAATACACGGTTTCGCTTTGCGCGGCGAAGAAGGTAGAGAACGAAGATAAAGAAGAAGGAAGAATCAATCTCGATGGTATAGAGACTCCAGCGGCCAATAAGTGCGCGAAGGAAATATGCTGAGATCGACAAAAATCGACATGGTGATTCGCAAGACGGAAGTGCATCGGGAGGTTAGTGTGCATTGGTCTCGAGGCGCGCATAAGTGATAACCGTTGAAAATTTAAATGCGCGAATATTATCTGACGACATTTTGCATTAAAAAAAAAAAAAAAAAAAAAAAAAAAAAAAAAAAAAAAAAAAAAACGGCGCCATTTGTTTCCGTAACGATATGAACAATAATATCAAGCGACGCGTTAAGCAAACGGCTCGTTATACGCTTCGAATAATCGTCCTAAACGTTATTCTATTCGCTGCGCGCGCCTGGCAATCCGGGTTATTTAATTAAAATCGCCGGGAAGTTTTGTATGCACATAATAATAACGAAATTAAAGCGAGACTCGTAGGATTGACCCGGGGGCCTCTCGTCCTTCCCCGTCGTTGCAGAGAGTCGAGTTCTCTCTCTACGCTCTACCTTGTTGCAATTAGCGTGAGCGTTATGTAAACCCGCGCGATCGCGGGGGGGAGGGAGGGGGGGGGCACGTTGACGGTAACATAGACGGCAATATTACAGGCGTGTATTACGGAGCCTTAAAAAAAAAAAAAAAATTGTGCATTGCCTTCGCAACCGTGTGAAATTAGTCGAACGATGCTGGGGTCTTGTGATTGCTTTGTGGGTCAAGGATACGTGCAAACAAGGCAATGGTGCGGTCCGAGTTTCACTGTTTCGACCTATAGGAAACTTAAACACCGTTAGCCGCGGGCGGCTCAACGAGAGGAGTAAAAAAAAGAATAAATGTATGAGAATCTCCGCGCGATGCCGACGCTGACCTACGACCGGAAGAACTCTTTTCATATTCTTTCTCTATTGTCTTTAATTTTTCTCAAGACGTTCGTAGCGCAATCGATCGGCAGTGTTTTTTTTTTTTTTTTTTTTTCGTTGCAAAGTTGCATTAATTATAATAACTGAAATTGTAACTTTTTTCTTTTTTTTGTATAAAAATAAATAAATAAAACAATAATAATGTTGCCAGCGCTTCAATGTATCGAATTATTTTCGAAAGATAGAGTGCGCGATGTTTTAAATCAAATTAGATCAGAATAGTCCGACCGAACCCAGCGAACTATAGATAAAGCATACGATAGAGCGATCGTTAAAGATTGCAATAAATGTTCGATGATAATCGGAGAGGAATATTAAATTACACGTCGCGCATGGGAATCATCTGTGACGTCTGGTAGATTCGTGGGTATGAGTCAAGGTAAATGGATACGTGAGAGTAGAGGCGTGACTTCACCGTTGCAAACTGACGTTCATTCAGCGCGATTACGACAGAGAGACTTTTCGCCGCTTCGAGTTTTCTACGAAATATCGTCTCCGCGACAGAATACGATATACATGCTACGTATACATATCAACAATATTTACGATAGGCTATTACTAAAATAACTCTGATCCACTATGGAATGAGACGCGAAAAAGTTATTCGATATCCGGTTACGGATGATCGATTACTAATTCTCAATGTTATACGAACACGTCAGCATAGTCGACCGGGGGCCGGTGTATTCGATATAGTAAAAAGAGAATATCCGATTTTTTTTTTCTACCGCTTCATTGACGGTACGCTCGGGCGTACGAGTCGCGAGAGCGACGTACTCATGTACAGAAAAAAAAAAAGAAAAAAACCTCGATGGTGAGTCACGACTGTGTTTATGTGCACTTATCTCCCGATTCATTACCGGCAAAGAATTTAATTTTTTTAAACGCCGTGAATAACAGTCGGAAGTACTTGAGAAACAATGGGATATTATAGAATATGCGGTAAAAGAAAAAAATAAATATAATAAATGTCGTAAAAATGACAAACATCGAGAGTGTTAATCGGGGTGGGGCCTCGTGTTTCTTGTGACTTGAAGATGACGCGAGACATCGCCAACAATGAAATAAAAGATGCCGCGCGTTCCGCGAGAAACACCTGTCATCCCAATCGAATGACATAGCCGGTGTCTTCCGGCGTTTGACAGTCGCGTTTTTCACATTCACGACAATGCGGTATGCTTTCTTTTTATTTTTTCAGACGAGCTATCCAGCGGATTTAACTGTGAATTAACGTGCGCATCGAGTAACGCAAACTTTTGCTTCGGCGATGGGTAACCGACGAGAAATCTTGTGTTAAAATAAGTATCGCCGAGGGCGCTAATCGGGGTGGGGTCTTGGAAGTTTTTTTTCAAATTTTTTTTGTTATCACATAGAAAGATCACGCGAGGCAACGCGATGTAACGTGAGAAGGCCGTGTATTCGTCAACACCTGTCACCACAGTAGCGGCAGCTGTAGTAGGCAGAAAGATAGTAGACCGGCGCTTGACAGTCATACGCTCGGAGAGTTTGGAAACGCCTCTCGTTGTTTCACACTTCATTGTAAATGTTTTGTCGTTTAGGCGCGCGATTGTTCAACGACAAATGCATTGGTCGCGATGTCGAACGAAAAGAATCGAACGTTCAACACGTTACGTCTACACGGGGACCGTGAGGTATGACGGTAACGGGGGAGCGAGAGAGCGGTAGAACACAGTTGTACGGTCGGATCTCTCTTGCCGTGAACTCACCGCGACGAGGGCTGCTAATCTATCCTTGGTCATGATGAACGACGAGTTTCAAGTCAACGGACGTACGATGTGTAGCGCCTAGTTGGTAATCCCATTCACGATTTTATCCATGTACGACGAGAGCACGGCCACTAAAAACTAAGGAAACGGACGCACTAACCGCGAGAGACACGATCGTAAAATCGATACGCTCGCGAACTCGCCTGCTTCTGCAGTGCCGTTCGTGTCATCGCGCACGCGCCGATGACGTCAACATTGGCCCAGGGACGGATTATATAATTGACGAACCCCACATTGTTTTACGCGTTTTTTTTTTCAAACAATCATTATAGCCTTCGAAAATATCTCGAGCAAAGCGTCTATGGCGTGTTTCATACATCAATAGAAATCGACTGAACATTAGATTTATTAGTTGTATTATCGTTGTAACGCGCGTTAAATAGCGACAATAGTGATAATTGCGACACGAATAAACGTGGTTTTACTCCAGGACAAATGGCGGCAACAAGGGCAACACCGATTGGTTTCTTCCTCGGAGACGAAGCAGACGATACCAATCAGAAATTCGCAATTTAGCGCACGAAGATTACTTGGATTTGATATTTTTTTTCTCGCGTTGACTGTAAACTTCCATCTATGATCAATTATTGTACAATCATTGATATAATGATAAGATACCCTGCCGCGATTAAAACTATTACAGTTTTGATTGATCGACCTATTGCAAAGATAAGGAAGATGTTTGTGTGCAAACATACTCTATCTTTGACTTTGCCGCTCGTGGTAGTAACCGTCGAAACTGCGAAGCACCCGAGAAACACGATACTGCCGTCATGTGTCGCAGGTGTCGCCACAAGATTTTACTGTTTTTCTTAAATTATAAAAAATCTTGTTTTCATTTGTTATTTCAACAACGGAATGATGAAAATAATTTTTTTTCCCATTCGTTGAAGTATTTTCCTGTTATATCTAGTGCAGTTTCAATATCGACGAATGACGAGTGACCGGGCCTCTACTCGTCGACCCGGAGGAACGCCATTGTGAGCCATAACGACTGTGCGGCACGGTAAATTTTATCGTCCATTTTCACGTCCATCGTCTGTCCCCGGGAAATTTTGTTCTCGCCTCGAATTATCAGCACATTTTCGAAAAGTAAGAAACAAATATTTACATCGTTTGTTCGTTAAATACGTCGATATTGGTTAACGGCTTATTTATAACGATACGAGTTTCCTGGCATACACGGGGTAAGGGCGCCATTAATCGAGAACTTTGAGATTTTCCGGTCGGCGTGGTAGGACGCGCGCGGGATCTATCTCGGATACGTTGTGGTGTTTTTCTACGCGCTCCGCTTTCGTAACTCCCGAAGAAAACCTTTAGTATCATTAAAGTTTAATCATTCAAATTTATCCCCAATAATTCGGCTCCGTTCGACAGCACAAAGGTACCAACGACATTCAACGATCCGTCACGTTTTCGATGCGTGATCTCGAGTGATCAATTATTCTAGCAACTTCCAACTTGATGATTCGCCGGTTGAGCGGCTTACGCGTTTGGCGTCCGTTGCCTCGCCTGTGCTATTCTCGGAATCGCGTCTTGCTTCTCCAACGTGAAACTTTGATTTTTCTCTGGCTTCTCCAGTCCTCGAATCTTTGACCGATCTGTCCGCGAGATTCGACACCGATTCATCGCGTGACGCGACATCGTTTCCGCGTTAACCGATTTTTTCAACCTTCGCCCCTGGAATTCCGTTGCACTCCGTTTAAAAAAAAATTCTCATTTAATCGCGCGTATCTTAATAAACAATGTTTTTTGCGGTTCACAGATATCTTATTAAATTTCGGCGGAACAACACGATAACACAAACATGGCGCAAGAAGCTGATATGCCGACGTTCAAGTGCGTTCTTGTGGGAGACGGAGGTACCGGAAAGACCACTTTTGTCAAACGTCACTTGACGGGAGAATTCGAGAAAAAGTACGTCGCGACTTTGGGAGTCGAAGTACATCCATTGATTTTCCACACAAATCGAGGACCGATACGTTTCAACGTTTGGGATACCGCCGGTCAAGAAAAATTCGGCGGTCTGCGTGACGGTTACTATATCCAGGGACAGTGCGCAGTCATCATGTTCGATGTTACGTCTCGTGTGACGTATAAAAATGTACCAAATTGGCACAGGGATTTGGTGAGAGTATGCGAAAACATACCGATCGTTCTTTGCGGGAACAAAGTTGACATTAAGGACAGAAAGGTCAAAGCCAAGAGCATCGTTTTTCACAGAAAGAAGAATCTTCAGGTACGATAAATTATCTCTTGTTTCGTCGATACGTTTCTCTATTATTTCATTTATTTGATTATTAAATAGATATATTCGTCTAATTCGTTTAATTCGTTTGATTAATTCAATAAAAAATTATTTCAACTATATTACATTAAATAAATAATTAAACGAATTAATAAATTAATTTTATCGTTAATTCAATTCGAATGTAATTAATGGATTTTTCATTTTTTTTCTTTTGTATTGCAGTACTACGACATCAGTGCGAAGAGTAACTACAACTTTGAAAAACCCTTCCTGTGGCTCGCGAGAAAACTCATCGGCGATCCCAATCTTGAATTCGTCGCTATGCCGGCTCTCCTTCCGCCCGAAGTCACTATGGATCCGCAATGGCAGCAACAAATCGAAAAGGACCTCAAGGAAGCTCAGGAAACGGCGTTGCCTGAGGACGACGAGGATCTCTAGTTCATTAAATTATACAATATATACCAACTTCCCCGATTCCCGTTCCCCACCCCTTCCCCGAGGCATGGCCTACGCGATTGTTCTACGTACGCGTTTGTACTCTCGCACTTATTATATCTGTCGGTCAAAGATTCTTTCTGTAAACGTATGTCGCCGATTTAACAAACGTTTAGTCTGATTATTTAATTCCGAGCGTCAGAAAAACTCTCCTGTGATCACACGAAAAACAAAAACAAAAAAAAAATTACCAATTTACGATCTCTCGCCTAATGTTGCGTTTTGGTTTTTGTCGCGTTCTCTTCTATCGGTTTTATTCGATTTATCTCGTTAAGATCGCCGAACGAATGTTTGTACAAAAGCGAAATAACACACATACTCGTCATAATATCGTTTGTTCATTAAAAAAAATTCAAGTTAACATTCATCCGAATCGTATATGGTTATTTACGAGTTGTTTTTTTTTTTTTTTTAAGTACCATTATAAAGAAATTGCAATGACGAGAATAAATCTTGTATGAGAGAGTCTTGGATCGACGATTTTGTAAGAAAAGCACATATTACACGGTTCACTCTTTGACATCATCGGCCGTTCCGGAGAGCGGATAATTCGACGAATAAAATCGCAAATTAATTGTGTTTTCAATATGAAACTCATTGTTGCGTTACTCAATGTCAAAGTTAACTGCACGATAAACCATACAGCTATCGCGGTATCGCGCGAAATTTCGTAGATTTTTTTCGTATTCCCTCGTCGATTACACACTTTCGGGGAAGTTAATGCGTCTTGGAATCTTCGACGAGATATTTGACATTGAGGAAAAAAATAAAATACCGCTCGCAGTGTTCTGATTTGTAATAGAAAGAATGTTTCTCGATCGAAGTGGAAAAAATGCAGTTTGTAGTCTGTTGCATCTGGCCGTCTCATCCTGAGGGGGCTGTTTACTATTTTTATAAGCGGAGGTGAATGTATGATTTGTTCATATTGAATTATAAAACGTTTCTTTTTCATGCAATCGAAAAAAAAAAAAAAAAAAAAACGATGCTGTTTTCGTTAGATAAATCATTGAAGAAAGTGTGAAACCCTTTAAAACAATCCTATTGTAAAACTGCGCGCTGTGTAAAGTCTAGAATAACGTTGGATGAAAGAGAGGGCAAGTGTTTCAAGACCATGAAAAACAAAAAAAAAAAAACAAAAAGTATAAATTTACCTTTGTTTACTTCTGAATGAGCGCCCGATAAAGAAACTGTTCACAACAGAATGTACCGCCGATGTCTGATTTGAATAAAACAAAATGAACAATATATTCACGAGGCGTTTATATTAATTATTCGAGTTTTTTTCGAAATTGGGATACATTTATTCTTTCGAAATAGTGTGTGGATCGGGTAACACGTTCCATAGTCATCGCGTTAAATTACTAATTTGTTGGTAAAATATTAAACATAATGATGACGGCGATTCAACATGGGGAACGAACAGACTGCGTCATGTACGCCTCATTATAATTTTTTCATACAACGCCGCGAATTTTGCCGGCGCTGTGGCGATTATGAAAATGCATTTTTGCAGAGTGCGAATGTTGATTTATGTTTACAACTTTATTTACAATCTGAATCCCTTATGCTTCTGGAGTCGGTGACTGAAATTTGTTTCACAGGAATGTGATTTTTTTTTTTTTTTTCTTTTTTTTTTTTAAGATTCAAAGTTTTTACTCAGTCGGGGATCAGAAACGAATTTCGTGTAAACGGTACCATAAACCAAGTCACTCGCACTCCGTTTCTTGTTTTTTTTCCTTTTTTTATCAAACCGATCGATACTACACTGGTTATAATACTCCTCAGAGTCATATTTATCGTTGAAATTACAGTTGTATTATGAAACTTAATTACTCTTCTCCAGGGCTTCTCTGCCTTTTTTTCCTTCGGTAAGCGCCATGCGTTCTTTTTCCGATAAAGCTTTGAGAACGCCGGTGATAACACCGGTTCCCATTGTGGTATGTCCATCGCGCAGTGTAAACCTCTGTCCCTTTTCGCAAACCATTGGTCTCAAAAGTTGCAATTCCAATCTGCGAAAAAACGAAATTTACAAATAACGAAAATATACGCGAGATAAAAAAAAAAACCTATTAGCGCTGAAACATAATCGAAAAACTAACTTTGCATCCTCTCCCGGCATCGCCATATTTTTATCGGGCATTGTTACCACCACCGGACAATCCCAAGTTTTGCTGAACATCTGTAACTGTATAAAATTGGCGAGTGGTTTCTTGCGTCCACCTTCCGCCGGACTGAGAATGTACGCCTGTGCCTCGACGTGATCGTGCGCTTTCATCGTACCCGGTTTGCACAATATCATTCCTCTCTTTATATCGTCCCTCTTGACGCCTCTTACGAGAGCTCCCAACTGATCTCCGGCATGTGCCTCCGTGAGAATTTGATGAAACATCTCGATGCCCGTTATCGTGCTTTTGAAAGATTTGTTGTAACCGATGAATTCACCTTCCTGTCCCTTCTTTATTATTCCCCTCTCGAGTCTTCCGGTAACGACGGTACCGCGTCCGGCGATCGAGTAAACGTGTTCTACCGGCATGAGGAATGGTTTATCGAGATCGCGTTCGGGGGTCGGTATGCTGGCGTCGATGGCTTCCAAGAGTTTCATTATCGCTTCGCTGCCGACTTCGGGACTTTTACCCTCGAGCGCCATAAGCGCACTTCCCTTTACTATCGGTATTTTTTCGCCGTCGTAACCCATTTCTGTTAGCAACTCGCGTATCTCCATCTCGACGAGTTCCACCATCTCGCTATCGGCCGCATCGACTTTGTTGATGAAAACGACGATGTGCTCGATACCGATTTGTTTGGCAAGCAGCAAATGCTCGCGGGTTTGCGGCATAGCGCCGTCGGTCGCGGCAACGACGAGTATCGCGCCGTCCATCTGCGCCGTTCCCGTTATCATGTTTTTTATGTAATCCGCGTGTCCCGGACAATCCGTGTGGCCATAGTGACGATTTACCGTCTGATACTCGACGTGCGCAACGTTGATGGTTATACCTCTGGCTTTCTCCTCCGGCGCGTTGTCGATCTCGTTGTATCCTTTTGCTTGCGCCAGCGCCTTCTCCGAGAGAACTGTTTTTTTTTTTTTTTCCCCAAATATAAACAATGTAATAAAATTTGCGAAATTTATTTTTTTTTATTATAACTCATAAACTTACCCTTTGTAATCGCCGCTGTGAGAGTAGTTTTTCCATGATCTACGTGACCAATAGTACCGACGTTGCAGTGAGGTTTGTCACGTGCGTAAACTTTTTTTTCAGCGTAGAATCTCTGTGCCGTTACCGTTGGCAGAAATATCTGGCTGTTGAGATTGTTCCTGCGGCTCTGGAGGAAAAAAAAACGGGTGCGTGAAAAATCGTAAATTGCGAGACGCACATTCGCGTAAAGGGACGTTGAATGTCGAGTGAGAGAGATGACTGCATGGAGGTACGTCGGTGTTTTGCGATTTTCGTACTTAAACTATCGGATGCAACGATCGTAACAGTTGTGGAAAGTAAACTTACGCATTTTACGAGATGCCTGCTGAGCAGTAGCTGTTTTACTGTACGTCGGAGTACTGAAACAAAATATACTTTTATTAGCGATACATTTTTTTTTTTTCCTTCGCGTTGTCGAGTAATCGGTGAGATCCGGCCATAACCCTTTTTCCATGCGGCATTTCCACATTCGCGACAATTTGACGTGCGACGAGTGTTATTGTCGTATGACGAAAGGTTCCTCGAGGATCACGGAAGGCAAGGAAAAAACTTGTGTATGTTGATAATTCGTAGATTATTCTTACCAGGGCTGAGAATCGCTCTAGCAGAAACCAAAGCCATGATTGTTAACCAATAAACTGTAGTACCTAAAGTGAACGCTAGTGGCGAAACCTCCGCGGCGCAGTACACGGCAAAGAAATCGTAACGCCGTTATGTAAGTAACAAGACAATTCCAATATTATTACTTATTACATATTGTTGATTATTAGTATAAATTAATCGTGGGAATGAAAAAAAAACCTTAATTTTGGAGACAAGCAGCGTCCTTGCTACAGTTATTGATTACAAATGTTTCGAATCATTCAGACTCTCGCTTGTCTGTAAAGCCGCAGGGATTCATTCAGAAATTTACTCTGGATAAGATTGAACGAGAGAGAGTGATGCGCTGATGCGTCTATACGAGAGAGACAAGACTTATCCGCGGTATATTTCTGGACGCGCCTCAGCTGATGCGAAATTTGAACGCTAATTTCTTAATCTTTTTTCACTCATAAAAAGAAAATCTCTTATTCTCCTTACCGTGATAATGCGTCTCAATACCCGATTCCTCAAGTAAATGATTAAAAACCGAATAAAAGTCGAAGTTCATCGAACGAATGATATTTATGATCGATAATTGCGTGTACAAGTGGTACTACTAGTTTTTATACCAACGTATGGCTTCATTGCCTTTTACCGTCAAACCCATAAGATAACTTGAGGCGCATCGTTAGCTAAAAAAAAAAAACGGTAAAAGCTTATCAATCATAATCGCGACTACAATTATTTTCTTTTTATATCGCGTATATGTTGAACGGTTCTGTTAGCAAAACGAGAGTTATTTACGCCAGAAGAAAAAACAATCATAAATACACAGCATTATAAACCGGTTAACTGACTGGAATCCGTGGCCGCGAAGTCAATTACGTTAGGTGTGGCGCAATGATTACAAATCATTAAATACAATAAATATCCGATATTTGACAGATATGAATCCACCGCTGAATAGCCCCGGGTAAGTAACCATTATATTGATACTCGTTTCGTTTCCTTTCGCGTAATTACGTATCGGAGAACTCCTCTGATGACAGGGTCCACGGGAAGTAGAAATAATTGGTCGGAACGTCGTAGACGGTTGAGAGTCTCTCATGTGTTCGAAGCGTCACGAAAATTATTCGCATATTTATCAAGATCTATATATATGGGGCATAGAAGAGTGGGGAGCTAAATCTTCGTCGCGTGCAAATTGACGCAAACTCGGGGCAATATCTCAGAATCAATTGAAGTCTGGTTCATTGACGGGGGTCAGCAACACCGGATATTGCAGGATGAAGACGGCAACAGTGATAAAGGAAAGTGGTGCCCTCAGCCCGGAATTATCATTATCGCCACAAGCGTCGGCCCTATTATTCGATCGTCTGCGCCGTGGCTTTTCGCTTCCGTTTGTCTCAACGGCGAACGTTGCGCGGCTATATATAAGATCCGTTAGTAAAATAATAATACAGCACCGAATAAAATCCGTTGACAGAACAATTATGTGTTACCTTACATTGTATTTTAGCGCTACTTCAACATACAGCATTAATAATTCACTAATTTCCAAAATTTAACACAATCCCTTCCAAAACCATTTATTTCGCAGAAAATTGAAATCGCACGTGAGTTAATAAATGAATATGTATTTAAAAAGGTATACAGAAATTAAAATGCAAAATATCGTGAATAAAGTATTATTATTATTTATTTAATTTTTACTCAAATTAAAATAAGAAATGTTATTTATAAACTATTATAATTTATTGCTTTATCGTTAACGTTGTATACATATAAATATTTATTACTCAGTTTTCTATGATATTACCGTTGATTTTTTTTTTACGGGGATATGAAATAACTATAATCAAAATCAATGAGAATTCGGTTTATCAAGATGAGATAAGAAACACTCGTAACACGAACTGTTCTGCAAAGTTTTGCGTTTTGCTGATACGGGATTCTCGGAAGGTGCGATGCTATTGCTATTTGTGTGTGAAGAGGTGCCGATTCCTCGCACCGTCGAGAGTCAACGGACCCGTGCTAACAAACGGTTTATTGCGGGGAGCATACATTCCAGACGGAGCAGCTTGCAATGACGCATTTTAATGAAGAGAAACGCGAATAGGGATGTCATGCGGCAATCCTATACACTTCTGAGTGACGGCCGCTTCACGATCGAAAAAAAAAAATTAACTAACAACGAGATGTCTGCATAAGTTTACCTGCCTTAATCGGAAGTTATTAAGGACTTCTTATTGCAGTTACGCGCGGAAAGCTCGGTAAATTCTTCTAACAATACTTTACTGAGCAAAACGAGTTTCCGTGATTTTATAAATGTTTAATAAATCGTTCGATGCAACAGTATTACGATTTTTTCGATTCTTCATTCGGCATTTGAAGGTCATTTTTTTTTTTTTTTTTTTTTCACTTATCATTTTTTCTTCGAAAAACTCGATTTCGCGCGAAAAAAATGAGGGATAAAGAGGAAATAACTGTTTTACTCTTACAGCTAAGGTGTATTCATTGGTGAATGACTATAACGGTTATGCGTATACTTTGAATAAAAGTTCAACTCTCGCGTGTGCTCTACCTCTCTTCTGCCTCGTAGGTACGAGATAATCTATACTTTAATGCTCGTTGCGTTACGCTCGTAATAAAGCAACTTGCGTGCACGTTTTGCCGCGAGCGTTCGCAAGTGCGTTACATGCGTCGGTATATTGCCGTTTTTCTCAAAGCGTTCTAAGCGTAAACAGGCGTTATGTATCTTCGAGTTCATTGGTGCGTATACAGAGAGTCGATCTTGGAAAGTAAGTGGTCGATCACGAGGATCGGCCACTTTCGTGAAGATGTTACCCCCCACGGTAACGGCTCGCCAGAGGTGCAAATAATATTTATAAAAAAAAAAAAGAAAAAAAAAAACGAACTGTGGGCCTTTATCCGTGACGTCTATGCAAAAGTCTCTTTTACGCGGTTCTGTTCTCTCGACTTTTCCTCCGCTCTTCGACAACTTCGACAAAGGGTCTCCGATCTGCATTACAATATCACCTCGTGGTGTGTGGAATGCATTTCTTCTTCGTGAATGAACAACGATAAAAAGGCATCTCACGGATTAATTAAACATACAGCTCTCTCGTTTCTCGGGTATCGGTGTATAAAGTAAAATGCAAATTGACGGCGAATGGGATCGTTATGCTTCAATGCGAAATGGAAATTATTATAGATTATACGGAACACTTTGTTGTTCATTCCGAACGATTGCCCGGAATGACGATCGTCAGGAAAATTTTGTTGAGGATATATACGTAATATATACGACGGTATTTTTCTCGAATGTCTGTGTAACATTTACCATTTTCGTTTATCCTCAGTCCGGTGAGTTCGAGAGATTCGCGAATCGCGATGGCTATAATACAGTTATCGCATTTTTTTTCTACGCGCTACAACCATTGCGTAGGTTTAAATACCCGCATCTTTGGCCCGCTGATGGATGTGAAAGATAAGATCGAAAAAAAAAAAAATGATGCAATTTAGATTCGCACATCGCTTGCGTTTTGTTTTTAACGTCGTTTATAAAATTCCTCTATGATTAATTCATTCATCAGTCTTGGATTTGTCATAGTGGAAGCCGTGTAAACGACGTTAAAAACAAAATGGGAAATTGACGTAAAAACCTAATTTCTATCGTTTTTTTATGCCCAATCTGCACTCAGAAAAATGTTTATTTACAGTTAATAAATGTGTAAATACGAATTAAAAAAAAAACCAATACTCATTATCGAATAGTAATGGTCCATTTGTGTAGAACCTTCCAACTCGTTATCTCAAGAATTGTAAGAGTTATTGCGTTAACCGATAATTTTGGAGAAACTCCAAACCGTGTAAAATCTTAATAATTGTCGGGATTTGAACAAAAATTAAAAAACAAACAAAGAAATTAACCCTTCTGCTCCCCTTGCGAAATTCAGCTCGATAACTGAAAATGTTGTCAAGTTCTAGAGGTAAATTTTTTCGAACTTTATACATCATAGATTGGGACATTTAGACATTATTTGAAAATGTGATTTTTCGACGTTTTAGAATATTCTGAACGTATTTCCAAAAATGCCGAAAAAAAAAAAAAAAATTTCATATAAACAAAGTTTTCTTTATGAAAACGCAAAAACAAAAAAACAACACCGAGGAAATATTCAACACAGGTTTAAGATCCGTAGTTACGTTAGTCCGGTGTATCGAAGCCGCCGGTGGAGTAGTAACTACGCAGCAGGTAGTTGCTACTGTACCTTCTGACAAGAATTCCACTGTGCCTATCCCTTCGTTGTGCCATTTATCAGCCGATTTTACGACCGCTCGGACACGTGTACTTCGCGAAGTTCGCTTCACCGTTTCTTTTAATACTCCATTTGCATTCTTACGTACGCGCGCTATTTTTGTATTATTATTTTTATTCCCAAACTCCCTAAACTGGAGATACTAGTAGTCCAGTCCCAAAGATTTAAAAGTCCGACGACAAACAGCGGTAAAACTAGTAATGCAAGATAAGCGCCATGCACTTGACTAACCTTGTTGTATTTTTCAATGTTTCAACATCGCATTCCTTCGTGACCCGGAATCTGGCGCCTTCTTTCGTCGAGTTGTTTCCGTGGCTATTCCAGTTTCGAGTATTAACCTCTCGTAAAAAAACGGGATTAGCCAGTTCGTGATTAGTCTACTGACTAAACTCATGAACCGTACTGACCGAGATAGATACGAATAATACGTATTCATGTAGTGTGCGACCGCGAGTACATTATTATAACATTCGAATAACAAGCCCATTGTGTGGGTATCTGGTATATTTTCAAAATGTAGGCTACGCTCGTTATATTCAATGTAAATTTAATGAATCAAGCCGTAGACTAGATTCTTCGCAGCGATTAATCAATTATCGTTGCATCGATTTCCCTCCGCGGCGGTTCGAGATGAGAATAATATCCGCGTCAAAATTCGTGGGGGATGATGGGAACGCGCGCCCGCGAAGGCGGAATTACCGTGGTTCGAATAAACGCAATACGGACGAAAGAGAAGAGGTGGGAGCGCGGGCCCCAACCGCGCTTTTCTCTTTCTCAGAGAGGCTGAAAGCCCCCTGGGGCCGTTCACGTTCAGTCATCATCACGCAGGCGTAGAAAGCGCATGTGGCCGATACACAACCCTCTCGTTTGTATATTCGCGTTAGTTAATTTGTATATCTGTTTCGATTAATCAGTGCCCTCGAGAAAAAACACTTACGAGGGTCTTCAAGTTTTTTTTTTTTAACGAACTGCAGTGCGCGGCAAAATAACGTTTTCATAAGAAAGAAAACAAGAAAACGAATAATAATCACTATCGACATCAAGGTTTATAACAGGAGTATGAAGACCCAACATTTTTTGAGGGTGTGCGAGTTTTTGGCTCTGCTGGTGAGTGGGAATTTTTCTTTTTATGTTGTAAATAATTTTTTTGCTGCAATATTTTTTACCGTAATATTTTGCTGTATGAGGGTCCTTGACGGACAGTTTCGAATTTTAAAACGAATACGTAAGTCATTGACACCGCGCTTCTCTTTGGCGTTAAGTTAGTCAAACTCGAGAATAGGAGTTGCAGAGGGGGGGGGGGGGGGGAAAGAGGTGCTACGAGAACTGTCGCCTGTTCGAGTCTTGAATTACGAATACCTTAGAATACGTCGTCGTCACGCGATTTTGTACAGCCGGGTCCTCTTAGCACGATCCGTCAAATCAATATTCCAAGGATGAACCCTTCGTCCAAGTATATATATCCGGTCTACGAAGAAATTCGTCAACGCTTCGGCGGCGACCGAGCCGAAAAAGTGCATCGTCGTCCGAGGTGAGCGCGACGTAAACTTTTATACACAATGAATGAAGGCGAAGGTCGCGCGAGTGAGAAAGCGAGCGCGGCAGTTAGGTATGTAGTCAGGTTAGGTGTGTGTATAGGGAAGGCTGACGTAATGTTATGCAAGAAGTGTGAGCATAAGAGCTCATCGTGTGTGAGCGCCGGTGAAAAACCTCATTAGTGACGCGATCCGTAGCATTCACCTGCGCGACGAAAATTATTATCGGAAACGTCCTTCAGTTGTCGAGAATTTTTTTACGCGAACGATCGGAATCCGAGGGTTGCCTAATTATTGACTTAAATGAATGAAAAAAACACAAAACATATACGTAGTTTTTTTTTTCGATAAAACATTGTATTAGACATCGTAATGAGCGAAAGTCTTCCTTGGTGGCAGTAAACATAGTAAAAAAAAAAGTACAATAACAATAATACGTTCGAGCTAAATTGGAAAACAATCTCAGTGAGAGAGAGTGGTGTCTGCGGCGTCGAGGAAGTCACGAATTGACCTCCACCGCATTTCTGCGGCAAGAGCGCAATTCCGCCCGCAACTTATCTACACGTATCTATATAAAGGGGGGTTTTGAGCGTTGTCGGTAGTCTCGATCGATCGATCGAGAAGATTCGCGCGGTCGAATCGTTTCTTTTTTTTTTCTACAGCTTTATTTTTTTCACGACAATCGATTCCGTATCTTTTATTTCTCTTCCATTATTTTCGATATAATCGATCTCTCGTATCTTATTACATTCGAGAGATTCCCCCCCCCCCCCCCCCCCTCCGCTTCCGCCCATCCGTACACACAGAACACAATCCAACGTCGATGTTTTCAAGGTTAACAGCGATGAATCTCGTTGGTCCACGCGCTCTTAAGTAAACAGTCCGTTTTAAAAATAAAACATAACGTATCGACAGCGAGTGGCGCTTCGCCCGCGGGCGCTACAACCGCGTCAGTATCTTTATTCGAGAACGAGAGCGATATTCAACGAAGTTATGCGGTATTCAAAATTCCAAAGGATGCACAGGATAATCCGTGAGTCATTTAGATTTCATATTGATGAGACTCGTTAAGGCGTATCGTAGAAGGACCGGAGGCAATTGCTGGTTGCTTGAACTTCTACCCGCTCGAGCGGATAGGCAGGTAGTACTACACAAGTTGGCACATAACGGCCGTGTGCATGGAAAGTATCTACATCCGCAAGATGCGATTATTAGATTCGCGTACGAAGCGTAGAGAGGAGGAAACGCAGCGACGAGTATGAAGGGAAGAGGAGAAAGAGAGATATCGTTGAAAATACATATATATATACATAGAGAGACACGAAGAAGTAAGATGGTTGTTACTATAGGTACAGCAGATAGATAGCATGTACGTGAGGTTAGGTCTCGAAGTCGCGAGTAACTCGTCTGCCGACTATGGTTCGGCGGAGGGGGGGGGGGGGACCCCCCTTCGCACAAGATGCTAAGATAATTACGAGGGTCGAAGCTTCCGCGCTACGTGGAAAATATTACCTTGTTGCCCGCCGGTCGCGTAGGCCCTACCACGCGCGAGCGCGTTGGAACTATTATTGCCAGTGAAGATTTTAATTACATTTTTTTTTTCTTTTTTTTTTTTTTTTTTTTTTTTTTCCAATTGTAAAGACTTCCGCGCGCAATCACCGACGATCACTGGCGTACGGTAAATCATAAGTCCATTGCCAATGCATATTCGTTTGATTTATCTCAAACGCGTTGCTCTGCCAATCACGATGACGATCAGGAATTTTAGTCGAGATCGGCTTTCGTCTACCGACCGTTGATTAACTTTCAGCTTCAACTAAAGAGCGCCTACGTCTTGTTTTTCGTACTCTACGATCTGTCGGACCTGCGTTACCATTTAGTATCGTAAACATTTTTTTTTTTTTTTTTTTTTTTTTTTTTTTTTTTTTTTTTTTTTAATCAACTCGTCCGGTATGAGTAATGTAGAATATTCTCAGAGGTCTTTATTGATACAGCGTACGCGATACAGCACGATAATAGCGTGGGGAACAAAGCCATATGTGGGGTAGAAACGAGTTTCGACGAGGGTAGAAAAGATAGAGAAATAAATCGATGTATGTATTTCTAATCGTTGAATCGTGTGTGTGCGCTTTGTCCTTATCGTATCCATAAAAGGTTCGTGCGCGTTATTTCAATTTTCCCCGTTCGGAAAGGGGGTTCGCTCGAGGACATTGGGCAGTGCACGCGCGCCTCGCAATTCAATGGCGCGGCGCACATAATAGTTGTGCAAATAAAACAACGGTCACGACGCGTGTTGATCGATACGGTTACTATAACGGTCGACAGATCCATTATGTGTTTCGACCTGCGAGCGTCGCGTGTCGTATTCATTCTCAATCTTCGACGCTCTAATTATTGTTTACAGTACATACGATAATTGTACTCAATACAGCTCTGTATTGTTTCGCGCCTTCTATGAATCGCAAATGTATTAAAAAAATTGCTGGTAAAAAAAAAAAACATTTTTTTAATAGAATTAATTGCCGATCCGCAGTGAGCTTTAGCATAAAAAACTATTAATTAAAATTTAGCACTGGAAAAGAATTTTCGAATATTTTTGGGTTCGGAGAACAGTTTGATTATCAATTGATCCGTTTTTTTTTTTTAATTTTCGAATAACGTAAAAAAAAAATAATTTCGATGAAAAAAAAAATGACGTTAATTGCCGAGTGTGTGAACTCGATTCTGAAATTACCGTCGTTAGGAGTAATTAGGCGTATCGCGATGGTCGCGGCGAAACGAGGGACTGCTAAAAAATTATCGTGGAATATAAAATCCCCACCGGTGGCTTATTACATCGCGGGAGCTGCAGCACGAACTTGAAATACTGCGGATCCGTTCGCGCCCCCCATGGCCTCGCGTTATCTTTTCACCCGCGCGTATTACTTCGCTTTCTCGACGCAGTATATACGTAGGATATCTACCTGCGCTTCTTCGGTGTTTTCTGCTCGAATCGAGGAGCGCGCGGCTTCCGCTCAAGGGATTCCCCGCACAGAGAGAGAGTACTACTTCTCGAAGCATCTTATCCATCTCGGAAAAGTCCGAGAGGGGCGTCGAACGTGCGCTCCCGGTATTTTAATGGTCGATTTTGCAATTCCCATCATCTTTTCCCCGGCGAAGAAACGAGATGCTTCCACAGTCAGGGAATTATTCGCGCGATATATATTACAGCCGTATTCAGCAACAGCCGAAGAATTGTTCCGCGAAGCGTTATATTTGCGCATTCGAGAAATATAATTGATGCGCAACGCTCGCTATGAATTAACGAGAGGCTCTTCTTTATTCATTAATCCGTATTTAGAAAAAAAATGAATAATCGCCGATGAAGAGACTCTCATTGGGACGGAATAAAAAATTAAGACTTTACGGAGCTTTAGATAACTCCTCTCTGTGGAACGTCTATCGAGGTCACTGCGAAGGCCGTCGATTTTTCAAGTTCAACGCTACCGTTTTAAGCGTTTCTCGGCCAGATAAATACACTCTCGGTGAAGTTTCTCACACGATAGAGCGGGCAAGAGGTGAAGAAAACCTCCTGCTGCGTTCATCGATTTTCAGGTGAGAGACGCGCTGATAGAGCGTCAGGATCACTGACCGAGTAGCGCCCGGGCTTCGACTATTATATCGTTACGGTCTTCCTGCTGACGCGATGCACGGAGAATTCATAATGTCGGGAACGAGCGCGCGCGCGAGGAGAATCTTTCGCGTGTGGGCCTTCGGGATTACGAGTGCGGTAGCGCCGCAAAAGAAGCCGCGCGCCGCTCAACTCCGCGTCACGGTACTTCTGCGGTCCTCGATTCTATTCTCGATCTATTCGCTCGTATCTACAACTCTATCTTCTCTGATAAATTGTAACAGTAAAATTCGATTACGCGAGTTATGACGATTTTTTTTTTTTTTTTTTTTTCGAAACGTTTTCGTTCAATGCGAAAGATTCGTTGTAACTGCCGCTACAATAAGCTTCTTTTTTTTTTCAATGCCAGAGTTTCATATTAAACGATGAATTTTATGGAGCAGAAAATATCGCGGGCTCAGCGCACTGGATTCGTAAACGGTAATATTATCGGTAATGGGAATTTTCTCTCAGACTTGTTACGACTCACGGAAAAAAAAAATCCCTGCAAAATTTCGTCCGTTACTCGTAGTTTATTACATTGAGACACGGTATCGCCAGGCGCTTCCGGATCGGGCAGTGAAATGTTACAATTTTTACCGCACTTTGGAAAAAAAGAAAAAAAAATCAGACAAAATCCAAATATTACATTGAGGCTATAAAATTGATAGAATATGTAAACAAAACTCATATTTTTTATAATAAAATTTCATTTTTTTTAAATTTCTGCTTCACGATTTAATGAGTACAAACAACTGTAAATGTATTATTTTATTTGATATAATACGATTTTTATTTATAATCGAATCATTTTCATCGGTTATTTATAGTAAAAAAATCATAATATTTACCATGTAACACGACAAAAATAAAAGTACGATAAACATTTCACTACCGAATGCGTTACACCGCAAATTTGTGATACTTTAAAATTCGCCGGAACGGCAATATTTACCGGAATATCGAAAAATCTACTTTTTATATTTTTCGTGTTAAAATCATCGTAAAAAGGAAATATTTTTTTCCCTCGGTCTCGTTACGGCTCGTTAACTTAATAAAGATAATAGTAGTAAGAAAAAATGAATGAATGCCCCATGTAGCTTTGCGCAAGGAACCCCCACCGGCTTACCGGTGGGTACAACTCGCCAGATGGGCGCTCCGCATTCTTATCGCGTGTACTGCATTCCGGTAATAGCGATATATCGTGCGAACTGGGCGGACGGTGCATCAACCCTAATAAAGAGAAAAAAATAAAATAATATGTTCACCGATATTAAGCGAAACCATCACCCATTTTCCGTCGGTGTGGATGATTACGAGACGGTTAAACGATTACGCTCTCCTCTCGTGCGCTGACACGCGGTTACGCAAAAGCGTGGAAATCGCTAAACTCCCCGTTCGTATCTCGTGTATATGTATATATATGAAAACGGTACGTGATGGTTCGGTCCCCCAGCGGGCCCCTCGTCGTCGTCGTCTTCGTCGTCGTCGTCCTCAAGGTTCTTCCTCTTCCTCTCGTACCTTCTCTCGTATCTTCTGCTCCTCTATCTCAGCGCGCGGCAAATTGCTCGACATTCGTAACGGTGCGACGCTGTCTCGAACATATGATGTACGTGTAGAATCAACGGATGTACCGTCACCTTTGTGAAGGCACGTCGCCGCGCATTAGATTCACTTGTCTACCATCGTCTATTACTCGTACGTGTGGATACATAAGTGTATAATATACTCGAAGGTATGTACACAGAAGTTCGCAGACGGTTGCCGGTGGATTTACGCGCGTCCTTTGGACGTGTAAGCAAGCTTCGCGCCCTATGCACTGCCTTTCCAGTTCCTTCTTCCTTTACTCCGTATATAACTACCATAGAAGATAATACACTGCGTTACCGGTATAGAGAGAAGGAGAGAGATTCTTCCTACTCTCGATGCGTGTACTCGGAAGCCTCATAATCTCACAACCTCGGGAGATTCTCCTACCGGTGCACGTTCGCGCGCGCGCCCGCCCGGCACTGGCTTCACATTGTTTGCAGATCGTGGGAAACCGGGAAGCGATTAGCGCTCTCAGAGTCGAAGCACCCGAGGTGGTGTGGCACACAGCCACGCCGTACGAATGTTTCGAGACGAATGCCGCGCGGAGCACACACCGAGAGAGTTAACTCCTCGCACGACGCTCAAGGCAAGGTAATGCACTTCGTTGGCAATTTTAATACGCGACCGTTGCGGAGGGATTAACACGATAACGACGAAAAATCTAACGCGCGAGATTCGTTGGAGGGTATTCTCACACTCGGTGAATCTTGGATACGATCGACTGCAGCGAAACAGTTGAAAAACAAGATAGAAAACGTTAGGGCGGTTTCTAGTTGGAAATTTATCGTAATACTCCATTTTATGCATTTCCCGGATTATGGAGTTTGTTAAAAAATTTGTAAAAAAAAAAATGCTGAACAAATCCGGTTATCCGGTCACCAATGTTTTTTTAACAGAAGTGGTTTTGTTCATTTTTGGAAATACGTATGAATTTTTTTTAGAATTCCCTCTCATTTTTGAAAATCCCGTTTTTCGAAAAATGAGTAATCTGTTTTTGCGAATATGTTCGATCTATTGCCCGGAAAAGTTTTTAAGAGTAATGCGTAGTCACTTTGCGAAAACGTAAACAAATTTCGTCACTTTTTTTATAAAAAAAAAAAAAAATGTCGAAAACGCGACATTTTTTTTGGATTCTACGAACTCAGAAAAATGTACGAATTCATTTTTGCTAAAAAAAAATTATGTTACCGGATGAATTGCTGCACGATTTTTTTTTTTTTTTCAATTATATTAACAATTTTTTTTGGCATTATTATTATGTAAAATTAATGTTCTTAACGTCTTCTGTATAATTGATATTTTTCACATTTTTATTCTGTTGGGAAGTATGCAGAATTTTCGCTGAAAGACACTTTTGACTGAGAATGTAACGCTACACTCTCCTTAAAGAAAATAAAGAAAGAAGAGTTAAATTACTTTGTCGAGGATAAAGCTTAATAGTTGCGTACCTCGTTATCATCTTCGGATTTCTTAGGCAACCGGCAAATAGTTTTGTAAAACATAAACGACGAAATGGTGATTGAATTTCATCGAGGAGGCGTACGGATATATTCCGCGTCGCAATCAGGGAATATAGTCGGATAGAAGCCGCGGAGACTAACACTATTGCGTTGCACCTGGAACACTGTACGTGGCCGCAATAACCGCAGCAACGTATATATATATAGTCGTATATACCCCGCAATATAGATATAGCGGATATGCATAATATGCCGCATCTGCAGTCGTCGAGGATGCATTAGGACACTCCGGTGTTTACGTACGGACATGCGGCGCGTTACTTCGAGTAGCCACCGGGAATGCGACTGCTGTGAAACGTGGAAATAGCGCGACATTCCCGCGCGTTTACGAGGGCAATATGGTCGCTGACCCATTGGAGTCCGCGGTGCCGAACGGTCCTCTGGCAGAGGGTTTTTCTATCTGGTCGATGGAAAACCACATCGACTGTTTGATTTTTATATGTGAAATAATACTTTCCCCCGATTTCACGGAAATAACACCTTTTTCTGCGTACTACGTGGACGAAACACCGCGCATTTTCTCGCGGCAGCGTAATACCCAGTATTACTCCCCCTGCGATCGGGTAATACGCTTTGTACTCCTGGGGGGCAATAGGCAATTTCGCGCTCGTATCGCACGCAAACAATGTGCTTTTTTTTTAACAAAGTCGTAAAAAAAGCATCTTATGCTACGGGGGATGAAGCGTATTTTCATTTCGCGCGTTGCCTGCTTCTAACATAATATAAAACGTTACGGTCTTTTTAGAGAGATTTAAAATAATCAGAGTCTGATAACCACTGATTATGTATCTATGAATTATAATAAAATCTCGATATCGATCTTACAGCTGAAACTAAAGCTAAAAATAGGATCTTAAGCGCTCAAAACGGAAGATATTTTCACATACAATATTTGTGGATATATGTAGATGTTGTCACTTTTTTTCCCAAAAACTATAAGATGTAATAAAATGATTTTCGATTTTTTTTTTTTTTTTTAATAAAATGCGAAGTTCGACTCAAATTGAGAGCCGTCAGGTAAATATATTCCCTTAATCTACAAGATCAGACCAAGTAGAACCGATTTATATTTAGAATGAAGTAAAAAAAATAACATTTCGGACGTTATAATGTTTCTTTTTTATTCCGCACATCTCTCTCGTAATTACGTCGCGTAATTGGGGCCGTAAAGGGTGTATGGCGCTTGGCGTATATAATACGCGATGAACATAAAGAAATGGTAATTGGAACGAGCGTAATTTTAATACAAACGCCGACGAAGAGATCCAATGAAAAAAAAAAAAAGAAAAAAAATCCTCGGGTTTTCTAAGCTCAACTCGACCTCATTTTCAGGGGGTGACAATATCGACACCGGCTATGATGACGCTGAAACTTGGACAGGAGTGTTACAGGCAACGAGATTGTGAGGCGGCTATTGACAACAGCCACTGCCACTTGGGATATTGCCGCTGTCAGCCCTACTTCGCTGAATACAACGAGACCCGTTGCGTCGAGGGTGAGTTTAACAATGGCATCATTCTCACTAACCCTTGTATTCTTCTTGGTCCTTGTAAAGCCTTAAAGCGCAAAGTCTCTATAGAATCGCGCGTATACTCTTTTAAAAAGCGTCATCGATTCGATACCCATGGCTACCCTATCGCGGATTACTTATCAGCCCCCCTCTTTCCCTCCCCCGCTACCTTTTCTCGTCAAGAAGAATTCGCACACACGTCGCTAAAAAAAAAAAAGAGTATTCTAAGATTCTTTTCTTCTCTGCGCGCAATTTGCATTTGAAATAAAGTCAAAGGGGTGGGGAGTCTCATCATCACTCTTATCGGTAAATCGCTTGACGCATCGTCTAATTATGCAAACACTTTACGGTATATAGATTCTCGCGTAAGCGTTTTTTCCAGACGAGAAGATCGCGGCCTTAATTTGTTAGTCTGAAAATGTTTATTACCAACGAGATCTCGCGAGGCAATACGTTGTTCGTGCGAACGAGAGATTAAAAAAAAAATCACGCAAACTCTGTAGTCTTCTCGGAGTAAAATAGTTTACCTTGACCCGCGGGAGGGCGGATGAAGGTTCTCGATTCGTCGACACGATTCTACGTTCGAATTCTTTTCTCTTCGCGGGGGAGAGGTTGTTTCGATTTTCTCGTGGAACCCGATAGCAATGTAATTGGATCTCCGATAGCCCGTTCTGTTCCGCTCACGGCGCCGGTGGGATCGAATCGAATTCAATTAAAAGCCGCGCAGCCAATTAAATCCCCGCGACTTTGTATCCATGCAAAGGCGTTTTCATTGCCTTTGCTTAGACGCGAGGTAATTGTATCGTAGTGAAAACAAAACGTCGTCGATTTATAATAATCACATTCGATTAATTCGACGATATATACTTACAGTGAGAAAAAAAAAAATGTTTCGATAGACTAAATCGGCGTTATTCCTCGTTAAAACATATTTTTTTGCCAACTATTGCTAATAATTATAGAAAAATATAATATGCCATTTAGTTGCACCCCTCGTGTACGGAGGACGTAAATATACGTCAATACGTCCGAATCTTTCGGCCAATCGTTACCTTCAACACCCCCGTTTAACTATAAAAAATCGCGATAAAATTCTGAAAAAATTTGTAAAATAACGTTGAACTGTTCTTTTTTCGATGGTTCGGAAAGTTTTGTTTTACGCTCTTGCGTATTGTTGTTCCGAGGAAATAAAATTAGCGTTCTACTTGGCCGGCAAAAAGTTTCCCGTACGCGAGGGATTAAACGAAAATTCGTTTGCAACTTTCGGAATGAAAACGATTAGTTTGAACCATTCGTGATCAACGAAAAGTTCAAAAATTTAAACTCCATAACGAATTTCGTCTGAAAAACTAATGATAAAATCCATGAGAACGTTTACAAAACAAATATCGCAAAAAACTCAACCATAGCACACGTTTAGTGAGTATAGGAAACAACGATGCAAATTAAAAAAAGTAAAAAAGTAAAGTAAAGGAAAAGTTCAAAGTAAAATACACGTGAATTAACCGCTCACGTGCGGGAGACTTTTTTCCAGCAACGCACAACGTTTTCTTCAGTCGCAACAAAAATGTGCAATTGGATTAAAAAAATCTCTTTAAATCATCAAAGATACGATATTTCAATGTTATTCTACAAATTTTCTCACAATTTTTTCACGATATTTAATAATTAAACGAAAAATTTGAAGGTAATCACTGATGAAAAATACGGAACTTATATTTACGTCAACCGTACATAAGCCGTTAGAGTAAACGAAATGAATTACTGACCCACAATTCAGAGAAAATATGAAAATTTTCATTATGCAAAAGTATGAAACCGTAAATAAAAAATGAATAATACTACTATAATAATAATGAAACAAGTAGCGCTTCGAGTCTTGAAATACCTTCGATAAATCGCTTACAACCATATAAACACAACGCGCTAATTGCGATGTTCAATTGATTTTCCAACAGCGACTCTTCTCGGCAACGATTGCGTAGTCGCCGAGCAGTGTTCCATGAAAGTGGCAAACAGCAGCTGTCTGGCGGGAGTCTGTCGCTGCGAGGAAGGATATCTTCAATTTCGACGGCACACATGTCTCGGACGTACGTAAACGTAAAAACAATTTCATTTTTTTTTTTTACAGTTACCCGATAACTCGCCGTTTCTCAAGTATCAATCTTCGCGAGCGCCTAATACGCTGAGATATCCCAGCGGTTTGTTATTAGCTTGTTTAGAATATTATCTCTCGCGACGTCTCGACAAAGAATGCGTCGCGGTTTTTGCTTATCACCTGTGTGCTCGCGAAAGCTCTTTTATCGTGCGGATCGTATGAGCTGAACGATGTTTTATATGCCCCGGCAACCGCCGTCGAGTTACACGGTACTACGAGCGACTAAGTCGGCGGCGCTTCCTGAATGTCGCGTTAGTAAAACCCCTACGGGTTTTGCTTCGATCGTCCAAGTGTACTTGTGCGCCGTTGCGCAAAATATATTCTACACGGTAAGAAGAAGTTAGTGGAGTAGAAAAAAAAACATAAAAACTTTATACGCGTTACCATAGCCGGACGAGTGCATTCGGTACCGAATCGGTAATTGCCCGTGTCGTTAAAGATCGTTATCGCGATTAGTCGACGGATTAATCGGTAACGAGGCATCGGTTACCAACGATGCACTCATGCATACGCGAGTACTCTTTATCCACGTCTCTATACGCGTTACACTGTTGTCGCGAGAAAACTATCGGAGAAATACCTTCGGCGCGTCTTGTCCCAACATGGAATCTCAATGCCCGATCGAAGCCATCGAAACCTTTACTTCTCTCCCGCCCCTCTCTCTGGATCGCGAAAGAACTATATATTTATCGTGAAACTCGGACTCGCTGAGTCCGCGCTGAGATTTATTCCTCGCAACATAGATATATTAACCGTATAGCCGACCGGTGGATACCGATCTTATAAGGAAATACGCGTATCCAAGATTCATAATATAGTATACTTGTAGTGTACGTTGTATTTACTCTCGTAGCTTCCGTTTGCTTTACCCCGATCCATCGCTGTACGCGCGCCGTTCCTTATTACCGATCGGATTTTCTTCGTACTCTCTGTCGCAAAAGTTGCCGATTATAATTTTCTCGATAACCGAGTAACAGATATTAATGAGTACATTGATTTCGTTCTTAAACAGCCGCGAGACCCGGCGCTGTTTGTTACAGCCACGAGCACTGCCGACTATGGGACAGCGATACCCATTGCGATTTTCTTATTCCGGATCTCTTCGGTCACTGCCAGTGCACAGCACCGATGCGACGAGACGGCAACGTATGCCGTCCCGACAATCGGGTGCGACCGGCTCCGCCACCGATTACTCAACAATCCGTGATCGTCGAAGATGTTCACGTGCAGATACCGGAAATCGATGAATCGACGGCAAATACCGCGGAAGAAAATGATACCGACGACGATGTCGATGACGACAATGACACTGGTAAAATGATTTATATTCTACGCAATTATTAGATAATTAATTGAAAAGAAGAAAAAAAATTCTCGTAAAATTCCATGTCTCGATATTGCATACGTTCCGAACTCTTGAAGTTGACTGTCCACGAGTTTTCTTCTTCACCGAGACGGAGAAAGATTAATGCCTCTCTCGATGCTGAAGCTCGCGTTCTCGCGAGAGTAAAAGAGAGTCCCTTCGCAAACTCCAAAGAAGGAATTGTCTTCTCGACGATAATTACCATTCGTCGAGGGGTTATCAATCATTTTTACATACACACGTCAATTACTTTTTAAGGCGTTCAAGTTTCCTGGTTGAAGAACGCAACGAGACTCCTCTCGACGGCATCGCCGAGTCCGCGAATACCGGTGAATCTCGTTACCCGAGCATCGCACGTCACCTCGAGACCCGGCGGACTAAGTTCGAACGATTTACCGGACGACGACGATGCGATTGTCGTCGACGCTGTGATAACGGAATTGACGCAGACGACAAGTTCCACTTCCGGTATTTTTATCTCCGACTCTTAGCGCCGATCGATATACGAGAGAGCGAAGCTACATAGGCATATAGCGCAACCGGGTTAAAAAGGGAAAATTTCAAAGAAAAATTGATATTAAATTTAAAAAAAATTAACAAAAGGCAAACTGCATTCGCAAAGTACAAATGATTAATTTTACTCTGTCATTACTTAGAAAGTATGGAAAAGGGAATGTATTTTAATCGTGCGAAAAAAAACCTTAAATTATGCCGTAAATAACTATTTTCAAGGTCGCAGAATGAAAAAAAAAAAAAGATTATTCCACTTTCATCAGTTTTTTGGCCGAAGATACAATACATTTTCGTAAAATCTTGCTACGTGCCTTCTGCGTACAAAATGTAGTTTTGCTATTGTAGTTCAACTTTTCTCATAGATATTTTTGGTAGTTTACCTGAAATGTGAATATAATTTATTTTTTTTAAATGCCGTTGTTGCCTCGGGTGCTCATTTTTCCCCACCGTATCAAACGTTAACCCTATTAAATGATTTTTATTTTGTTTCTTCATCGAAGCTCCGGTGAAAACCGATCGTCACGAGACGGAGAGTACAATATCCGTTAGCCTCGGACTATCGTGTACAACGGATCTTGAGTGCCGAATGTCCGATCCGCATTCGCGTTGCTACGAGGGCACGTGCGACTGCGCTATTCGTGGAAACGGAAGTCTTGCATGCGGTGCCAAGAGAACTGGATGCTCACCGGGTACCTTCCAATGTCGCAGTACCGGGGCGTGCATAAGCTGGTTCTTCGTGTGCGACGGTAGGCCGGATTGCGCCGATGGTTCGGACGAGGAGTGTACGAATGCCCGATGTCCAATTCAGGCATTCCGTTGCCGCAAGAGCGGGATGTGCATTTCCCGAGCGGGACAGTGCGACGGACGGCTGGATTGTCCCAATGGCGAAGACGAGGAGGGCTGCAAGAGTCGACGAAGTCAGTTACAAAAAAAAAAAAAAAAAAAAAAACGATACGATATCTACAGTTTCTTCCGCTCATTTTTTCTCGGACCATAATTCTATCGTTGTTATCTGTTCCAATTAACAGGATGTCCCGAAGGAGCGTTCCGTTGTAATAATGGTCAGTGTCTGCCGGCTTATGAATTTTGCAACGCCGTAGTATCGTGCAGAGACGGAAGTGACGAGCCGTGGCAAGCTTGCCGAACTCGTAACCGCGGACGTATCACGTCTCGATCGTGTCCGTTCAGGTGTGCGAACGGAAGATGCCGTTCCGATGCTATCACCTGCAGCGGACGGGACGGATGCGGCGACGGATCGGACGAGAGCAATTGCTCCGTTTGCAGTAAGTCAAAATTTCATTTTGTATTAATGCCAACCGTTTGCTTTTCTGCAATACGAGCGAAAAACAAGTGGTTGAGAATACCAATACATCCAACGTACCGAAGCATATCAGAGGTTTTTTCAAACGCGATGTTTAGTGGGCGTACAGTTGAAAAGGCGATTACCGCTGAAACAGGAAGCTGTCTATCTGTTCAACAGGATCTTGCAGCCTCTCTACACGATTATTAAAACGTATATATACCACACGAAAGTTGCAGTTCGCTGTTACGCCCGCGAAGCATATATATTTCAATGGATCATTTGACTTCCGTGTTATACAATTCCGGTGTGCTATTTTTTTTCTTTTTGTTAGTTTGCTAATAATATATTTTTTTGTTTTTTTTTTCCCTTCAGAATGTCCGGCAGCCGCATAACCGAAGTATCAGACACGAGAAGCTTTATTGGTCGTGTTCGTCAAAGTACAAGAAGACACAGTCGCGAGACAACGAGGAAACGGAGTAAATAATAAAAGGTTCAAAATAATTGTGGACCATACGAGAACGTAGAATCGTCGTTCTTTCGCGTTGTGTCGACATTTTAGTATTATATACATTGCTCATACACACGGAAACAAATACACACTCTCGTATCATAGAAGGACTATGTAACAAACATTTTGGCGATATTTCATCGCGCAACGCCAGATGATTTTTCTGTCAACTTTCTCACACGATTTTCTACCTGAATCATGTATTTATTAAATATCGTACGAGACGCATGTCGCGCGAAAATTCATGTCCGGTTTCTTCATTAATACATCGCGATCTTTTGTAAGCGCATCGGCCGCTCAAACGCGAGCGAGTCGACAATTTCAATTTTTTTTATACTTTCACTAAATAAAGAGAATACAAAAAAAATAAGCTTTGGAGGTATGAGTTTTGATGTTAGCGACAGCGCAAGGGATTTCATTTGACACGCGCGCCGACGGAGAGAAAATTCAATTATAAGCCTATCTATTAGAAAAGACAAGAAGAGATATGCCATTTGATACATGTTGTGATATATTGCCGCGTTGACGGCTACGCGAGAGAGCACATTGCGATAACGTATATTTGTCGTGTCAACATTTGTATCTCGCATAGTCCCGGAAATTAAGTATGCGATAATAGTAATATAAGGTATATACAACACGGTATATACGACACCGTAAACCAAAAGCGGATCGTTACAGCAATATCTATACAATTGATCGCGACGCCGCGTTTGGACACGCGACAATCAAGGCACCGCAAGGGTTTTATAGTCGCCGTTATAACGAGAACGTTATCGATTCGACGAGCCAAGAGTCGTTTTTGCGTCGCTGAATGAAGTTTCTCTGCAATATGTTGCATTGTAATGTAAGAAAAGCTTCGTGCGCGAGCGTTACTTGGCCGCGATATCACTGCAAGAAATCCGAGGGACGAAACTCGTCGTTTTCAAAATCTTTCGTAAATGCGATTTTGTTTACTTATATTTAGATTAGAATGTCCAATATCGGACTATTATTTTGTAGGTCGGAAAGTGAGTTTGGGTCGCAGTCTACAATCGGATTGTTATATCTCGATGTTCGATAGTGAATCGTCGGGGGTCGAACGGATATCCGCGAAAAAGCCCGAAATTTAAGAAGATCGAAGGAGGGGGGGGGGGGGGAGGGGCAGAGGTGCTGAACTCACGGCGGGTACTTCGCGTCTGCGTCCCGAGGTGTGCCGGTTATACGCAGAGCCCGAGATATCGCCCGCTCGTCAATACTACCCCCGAAGCGCGGTAGTAGCGCGTGGAAGCTTGCGCGGGTTTCACGTACAGCCCGCAACACACAGAAATATCTTGTACACGTAATACCTCGCGCGCCCTACTCACGATACTCATGACTCATGACGTACCTACGAAACGCAGTTTCGTTATCTTGCGCCAATGAATATTCGCGCGGAGAAAAGTTTGACCGTAGTACCTTAATGCGGACGGTTATTTCTCGAGATTGCTCGCAGGTCAACTTGGCAAATAGTCAATTTTCCCGTTCATTCGAGAATAGAGCCGAGTATCGTACATGTGTGAGAGAGTTCGGTCGCTTTCGGACCGAATGGATTAGAGAGGGATCCGAGACTTCCGGCTATGCAGAGAAGCTCGCGGTTTGCGCAGCGCGAGAGTAGACTACGTCGACGCTTTCATCCGTCTGGTTCAGTTTCGTTCGACCTGCATTCACGTCTGTTCCCCGTCTCGCCGGGTGCAGCTGCTACCTGTCGTCGCGCTTTTGCCTCGTACAGCACACACTCAACACTTTCGCGAAAATCGCCCACGACCTTTTATCGTAATTATTGACTCGACGCGTTTTTTTTTCTTTCTTTCACCATCGATTCGTTAATCTCGTGAACTTCATTCTGAGTACTCCGTCGACGCGACATATTATCTACGAGGTATTAGTGTACACAGCGTAAGTAAACAGTATCGCTGTGCTTGCAGCATTGTTCTGTTAAACATTTTAAGATATACGCGATGTCTATTTCCTTAGCACTTACCGTTTGATACATTTATCTCGATACGAACGAGAAGCTCAACGCCGCGAGAACAAAAAAATACGTTACACGAATCCTCTCTATACTATAGGAGGGACTATCTTTGTTTTTGTAAACTCACTCGGGTGTGTATGTGTAAGCGCGCATGGTGGGAGAGGGGAGGTTTTCTGTATTGTCTACAGCTCGTTCGTTCGTCCGTCGTTCCGGACATGCAATTATTCGTTTACGTAGCCACTTGACAGCAGTATAGCGACAGCAACGGAGGCGGACAGCCACGTGAAGAGCATTGCGAAGTGTATTAGTTGTGAATACGTACCAGTCGACGTTTTGCCTTCCGTCCGAACGGATTAGTTGTTTTCGGTCTTTTCCGTCGAACGCTCTTCGACAGTTGTTTTCTGTTTTTTTGTTATCGATGACACGACAATAAAAGTCAAAATTAATAAACGGAATAATGATGTGTTATTGTTGTATTCAGTGCGTTCGGTCGTTCGCGCTAACGGAAAAAATCTACGATTAGGATAACCAAACCTCGAAAACTATATCTTAGTTGATTGTGTATTTTTTATTGTACGTTCGGCAGTTCGGATGAAAAATAGATTCGAGTAAAGCGTAATTCCGATAGGTTTCGTAATCTAAATGGACAGCCCTACGAGTATCTGGCTTCGAACCCGAGTCACAAGTCCTGTGGACGCTACGCCGTACGTGAAAGAATATTCGAACGAACCATCGTCGATATGCGAAAATCGACGAAAATTAATAAGAGAACTTGACGAAGGTGGCTGACGTGGCCATTGACAAAGAGAACGAGATAATAAAGAAAAAAAAACGTGATACAGAATGTTGAAGAGCAAGTGGACGAAGTTTACCGAATGTCTTTGTCGAAGACCCCGACTAATGCTGTTGTTTGTACCGTGCTTTCTCATGCTGACACTTTACATCGTCTCCGGAAGGGAACTCGAATTCGACAGTTTTCTCTCGCTAAGGCCTTATAATCCCGAGGACGGTAAGTACCAACGTATTTCTACACCAATGTCTTTAGTGAATAATACATTGCGCCCATTATGTCTCGCGTATGTAGAATATATTCGTTCCCCACCTGACCTTGAATTATTGCCTAGAGCCACGATACGTCGCTTCGTTCGTCTCGACTCCCCAATAATACACACAATGCCGCCAATAAAACGTTCGCGAATAACAACACGACGTTGAGTCTAACGAGACCAATCGATTTTCAATAAAACTCTAATTCACTCGATTCTTTCGGCGATAATTCCATATTCGCGACTACATACCCCGCGAAGTATCATATACCGAAAAAAAAAAAAAAACCATTCCATTTTAAATTAACACAATAACCTCGTCGTAACACAGAACTTGCCGACGGATATCTCGTTTGGAATCCAAAGTGCCATATGCTGTCGAAGAATCCTATGGATTCATCGATAACGAAGTACGTCAGAAAAGAAAAATTCGAAGCTTGCGCTTCGACACCGTTGATGAGCTATATATCGAGGGATACGACAAACGGCACTATTTCTCTCGTTATCAATCACGCGGTGGCAAAATCACATAAGAATCCGATATGTTGCTGGAGTCCGGTCGTACGACCGACGCCTTCGCACCCGCCGAAGGGAGACTGGGACACGAAGATCAGGTAAAAATACATTTTACGAATGCAGTAGAACCCAAATTGACCGGATTAACGGATTAACCGTGCGCCTTCCGGGTGCTACCGAATACGGTCGCTCGCGCGACCCTCGAGACATATATGTCCGATCTCGAAATTCCTTCGTTGCTGCGACGCGTCACCTGACACGGAAATCGTCAAAATACGTACGTCGCAAGTCTCTGAACGTTTAATTCGAATTAGCCGTAAGGAGATAAGGACACATGTTAAAAATGGCTAAATATAGACACTGTCTTAAAAATATGATAAGATCGGAATTAATAACAATAAATAAAATTACCAAGTCGGACTTCAATGTATATTAGTTCAGCTTTATTATGCAAAAAAAAAAAAACATGGAATGCATTATAAAAATAGATTGGCGGAAGTTTAGCCTTCATAATCGGTCATCCGATTAAAATTATATAACATAACATCATTGCATGACGTACGACTTTTTTTTAACATATTCGAAATCGGAAATTCATTTGGAATCATTAATTTAAAAAAAATCTCAAACAATCGAATATATTAATCAATCATCAATTAATTTGGAAACATCTATAACAGCCGCGAAAGTTTAGTATATCAGAGCTGTAAAAAATTAATTAAAAAAAAAAACATTTTCGCTAAAATTCATTTTATTGAAAATATCGTTTTGCTTTAGTCTATTTTCATCGTTTTTCAAAAACAGTGTCGGTAATATGCCATTTTCAACATGATTACCCCCTTAATTATCCACGGAAACATCGGTCCCGAGATTTCCGACTAATTGGGGTTTTACTGTATGCCAATTCATACTTTTATTCTCTCCGTTTTTATAGCTAATATTACGACTATTCTCAACGTGAATCCATAACGAATGTTTGCTAACGACCAAATACGCGGGCCTCTGTGATAACCTTATACACTATCGTCTCGTACGTTCGCATAATCATTGACGTTCGCATAAAAAATATCGTTTTAACGGCTTATCGCGCAGATGTTATGAAAATTGAAAAGTTACTCGCGAACAACGCGAACAGTAACGCCTCGGATGCATCAAATTATTATTGTTGTTCGCAGTGTTGGAAAATGCGAGGATTTCGAGAATCGCGTCTTATTGCCGCAAGACGTCGAGATAGCGTTGGTCAACTGTCGCAAGGGAAAGAAAAAAGTTTACGAAAACGTTCACGCAATTATCAATACAGCGAAGGTGCAGGAGAAATTGGACGCGCATACGAACGACACGACAAGCGAGTCTCGACGTACATCGCGAAAGCTTAGCGTTCTTCTGCTGGGAATCGACAGTGTATCGCGTTTGAACTTCAAGCGTAGTCTGCCGCGTACAGAGAGATATTTACGGGACACGGATTGGTTTCATCTACGGGGTTATAACAAAATGGGAGAGAATACATTTCCCAATCTTATGGCAATATTAACGGGTCAATCAAACGAAAAATCTTATTCAAAATGTAAACCCACTGTAGCCTACGGACTCGATCGTTGCCCGATGATTTGGTACAATTATCGCAACGCAAGTTACGTCACAGGTTACGGTGAAGATATTATTCCGCTGAGTACCTTTAACTATCGTAAGGTCGGCTTCGTCGACCCGCCAACGGATTACTATATGAGGCCTTACGTGTTGGCGTCGGAGAAACTTCTGAAGAGTAAGAAAAGATTCAATGGCAAGTATTGCACGGGTCCGGAGATAAGCGTCGAGCGTATATTCAATTACGCCGTCGAATTTTCTCGTACGTTTATTCAATTGCCGTATTTCGGATTTTTCTGGACGAATTCGGTGAGTCACGAGGATATGAATGGTCTGTCCTCGATGGATGGTCGTTTGTACGACATGTTTGAGGGAATGGAACGCGACGGAGTTTTAAACGATACGATGGTAATATTCTTGAGCGATCATGGTATGCGTTGGGGCGGCATAAGGAATACCTTCGTCGGTTGGTACGAGGAACGTTTGCCTTTTATCTACATTCGTTTGCCGGAATGGTTTCGCCTCGAGGAGCCTCAAGCTTATCAGGCGTTGCGTATCAATGAACATCGTCTGACATCACCGTACGATATTTACGAGACGCTGAGGGATATATTGACGAGATCGGGCGGCGAGGCGAACTCGAGTTCCGGTTGTCCTACTTGTCAGAGTTTGTTTCGTCCAGTACCGCTGGAACGGGGCTGCGACGATGCCGGAGTATCGCCGCACTGGTGCACATGCACGGCCTTCAAACCCGCAAGTATCAGCGACAAAATAGCCGTCGAGGGAACGCGAAAGTTTCTCGAACATGTGGAGAACATTATAAAAAAGTACAAAGACAAACACGGCAAGCGACTGTGTTCGAAGCTCACGTTGAAGAAAATTCATCGGGTCGACAAAGTAATCGATATACGACAAGGCAGCAGCGCGTCCAATGCCAGCGTCGACGGTTACTTTTATTTGATCGAAGTTAGCCCCGGCGGTGGTAGATACGAGACTACAATAAGATATCACGGTGGTGACAATTTCACCATAAACGAAGACGAGATCAGTAGGGTTAATTCGTATGCGAATAGCGCAAGTTGCCTTGAACACGGATCCAAAAGATATTGTCACTGCGCCGGCAAATAATTTATATCGAATCTATCCGAGATATGCATTCGAATGAGATTCTCGTTCTCGGTGTCGACTGAAGAAATGTTTTTTGCTTCTATTGCATCGCGAGAACCTTCGGTTACACGCGCGCGCGCAGTCCAATCGTAAGGTAAATTTATTACGCTGGGATTGTAGCTTCGTCGTCAGCGATAAGGCCGATTAGAAATGGGGGTATTAACACTACAAAACTTTACAGCTTACCGGCAATTGTTATGCTTGTGTTTGTATTCAATTATAGCGATAATTTCATTAACCTCGAGGGCTCCGTGAAATGTAAAAATGCAAAACGAACTGTGATGAACGTGAGACAACGCGCGACTTATTTCCCTTTTCGCACTTTTATCTGCCTGTGCGTAATCGCAGTTTTATTTCGGTTCTCTAACCCCGAGCCTCGCAGTTCCGTTCGACAATATCAATGCTCCGCGCGTGTGAATTTTAAAGTGAGTCATGATTTCCGGAACGCAAAATCGGTCACAAATTGTATATACGCGATATGTACTTAGAATCAATTGTCCAAAGAGAGCTGAAGATATTTTTGCTATAAAGACGCGGATTATCTCCGTACTGCCGTTTTAAGTAGATTATAGTCGTACGAAAGTGCCAATTGCTCCTGGTAGATGGAAACTCTAGTGCCAGAAATAGTACCGAGAAGGACAAAAAATAAAGGGTCATTCGGATATATGCAGCGAAAGGTAAAAAATCGATATTACACTACAGGCATTTCTGTGTACATTGTCGGGGAATTGATGAAACACACATTCGCTATTATTACTTCGACGAGAATGGCGCATTACGAAGCCTCTTTGAGTTTTATTCTGTACCTACATCTCGCATATAAAATGCTTCCTAAACCGGAAGTGACTATTTACGCGGCGGAGTAGCGACTCTGAATACACATATAATGTACTATATAGTGTTATATAGTGTAAATAAGAATATATTAGTATGTAATGTATATGAATGCTATATTCTTACTATTTCGTGAAAAAATAATGATACAATGTATCGATCGAAAGATTATTGTGAATCCACGAAATTTCGGCGAATAATTTATATTTTGTTACGCTGCGGTTTCGGAAAAAAAATTGACGAAAGATTGTTAAGACATATAATTCTGTGGTAAACGAGAAGTGAAGTGATCTCAGGAATTATTTGCTGAAAAAAAAACACTGATGGGATTGGTGTATATACGACAAATGTATGATGATATATATGTTCGCCTATAGAGTGATTAAATTATTATTTACATGAACTATAATTTATTTGTTTGGCAAAACACGTAGCTGGTGAAATAATTGCTTGCACTCGTTTCTCGGTAGATCGCGAGTAGATTTTCGCGCTGCGTCGACAAATTTCGAAGGTGTCAGTTATCCGGTGCGTGCGCTGCAGTTATTGTACGACGCTGATGTTCTCGCGACGGTTCTTTCGGTTAGTTGCGTATACTTCGTTGCTGCGTCATAAAATGGTGATCGGGACCACGTGTCGCGTTTTCGCAATTCCGAAATAGTTTTTGCTACCGACGTTTTGACGAATCGCGCGCGATTTTTTTTCCTTTGCGCATTAACTCGCCGGGCTGTTTACCTAATAATTCATAATAACGGAGATCGAAATCGACAGTGGGAAAAAAAGCGCGGTTACTTTTTTTTCTGTTGCCACCCAAACCGAAAAAAACAGCTCCATCGTTATACCAATAGACTTTCGATGATAATTTTATTGATTGTATATATCTTATCTTTGTCAGTGTGGATGTGGAGACGTTTTAGATAAAGTCCACTCCTATGGATAGTCCTACGGGTACCTGGATTCGGGAGCGAGTCACAAGTACGCTGGAGACCACGCCGTACGCGAAAGAACGTTTCAAAGATTCTCGTCGACATGTGAATATCGACGAAGTTTAATAAGAGAGCTCAACGTCGAGGGCTTCGGAATTCGAATGTTAAAGGCAACAAAATAAGTGGATCGAAATTCGAGACAACGATAGACGATATACAAAATGTTTAAAAGCAAGTGGTTGAAGTTAACCGAATGTCTCTGCCGGAGGACCCGACTAGCGCTGTTATTTTTACCGTGCGTTCTACTGCTGTCGTTGTACATCGTTTTCGGCACCGAAATTGAATTCGAAAGCGTTCTGTCTCTACGGCCTTACAGTCCTGAGTTTGGTGAGTTCATTCTATGCATTCTATACCAATATCTTTGATAATTCCCACGAAAATGAATGTACATTCCCCGTCATTGATTCATGGAACTGATGCGTCTTTCTCAATATCTTTATGAGGACTTTATCACATGGAAATGTTTGGTTCGGACATCAATGACGGGTACTGTATGCGAATCCTTATCCTTATACGTCCTCCCAGAATTAGAATATCGATATAATCATATAGATGTATTTTTTTATCATGTACTATATATATTAGTAAAAAGCATTTTCAGAATTCACTATATAACGAAAATTTCATCTATCCATCTATATAACAATAATAACGATGAATTGTAATTCTAAAATGAATAATTACTACTACGGTATATAGTATACGATTTTTTAAATGTATTGGAGATAAGGAAGTTTACAAATGATTTACGCAGAACTGAATTATTATCGGTAGTTTCAGATAGTGTAACGAAATATAAGAATATTAGCGGAAACAGTTGAATTCTTATAACATTATATACGGATATATATGGTATCATACAAATCCATATTCACTCATATGAGTACATAAAATATGATTTTTGTTGTTATAGCAAATATTATTATTTTCCTCATTTATTATTATTTAAAAATATATAATTTTTTTTTTGAAACGTCGCGATCGATGCTCTTGATTTTTCCTTTTCTCGCTGCGGCTTCGGAACATATAAACATTTTTCCCCGGGGAATTGATACATTGTTTGGATTATATATCAATCGTATCGGATATATTTCGTCTAACTGATCTTTTATTACCCGAAACCAATACGTTGCTATATGCTTTCGATTTCCTGATAACACATAGAATGTCGAAATAGAACGATTGGGAACGATATGACGACGTTATGTCCACCGAGACCAATCAGTATCAGTAAAACTTTAGTTAACTTATTTTTTTTTATCAATAATTTCGTACCCCATGTCGACGAGTTTAATCCGTTAAAAATTAAAGCAACGTTCGAGATAATAATAATAATATATAACGATGTCATTACCCAGAACTCGCTGATGGATATCTCGTTTGGAATCCGAAGTGCCACATGCTCTCGATTAATCCGATGGACCCGTCGATAACGAAATACGTAAAGAAACAAAAATTCAAATCTTGTTCAACGACACCGCTGATGAGTTACATCTCGAGGGATCCCGCGAGCGGCAATATTTCTCTCGTCATCGATCCCGATGTCGCGATTTCCAACGGAAATCCATTTTGCTGTTGGGCACCAGTCGTCAGACCGCCTCCTCCTCAGCCTCCGGTGGGAGACTGGGATACGAAGATCAGGTAAAAAAAATATGCATTTTCCAAGAGTTTCGAACAAAACGCGACTGCACTTTCGCGACTATACGAAGAAAATCGTTATCACACTCTCGTCGGCGAAGCTTCGCGAACATTTTTTTTAACTGTTATACATCCAGCGCTGGTGAGAAAATCGATACGAACGCTGATTAATTTTTCAACTCGTGTCACTTCAACACGTGTATAGATTATATCACATAAAATTGCCATTGCATAACGCGACCTTAACAGCTTCGCACATACGTAGATGATAAAAATTGTCAATAATTTCGCGGGAACGGCACAACTTTGATCCCGAAGGGCATGTGAAATCCCGCGGTCGGTAATAAAGACTGTAATCAATTTTTCTACGCGTATTATCATTAACGGCTTAAAGAATGATATCATCGCAAGCGGATATAATGTCAGCATTCGATAAGACTTTTCTTCAAGCCGTAAATATCAACACGCGTGAAAAGTGATTATTACAGTTTTTAATACCGACTGTACCCGCAGTGTGTGCAACGAAAGTTGTTTCGCTTTGTCTCAAATTTTAATATATTTTTGTCATTTCGCAGTGTCGGAAAATGCGAGGATTTCGAGAACCGCGTCATACTTCCCCAAAACATCGAAATAGTATTGGTAAATTGTCGCAAGTGGAAGATGAAGATTTACGAGAACGTTCACGCAATCATCAATCCCGCGAGGATGCGCGATCGTCTAGAACGTCGAGAGGTTCATTCGAACGACAGCGCGAAAGAGCCACGAAAAGCCCCCAGAAAGCTCAGCATTCTCGTACTCGGCATAGACAACGTTTCGCGTTTGAATTTCAAACGCAGCATGCCGCGTACCGAAAGATATCTGCGGGACACGGATTGGTTTCATCTTCGCGGTTACAATAAAATGGGTCTAAACACATTTCCCAATCTCATGGCAATGCTGAGCGGTCAGACGAACGAAGAATCTTATGCAAAGTGCAAACCTTCGGTTCCATACGGATTCGACTGGTGCCCGATGCTCTGGTATCATTTTCGTAACGCCAGTTACGTCACGGCCTATGGCGAGGATCTCATATCGTTAAGTACCTTCAATTATCTCCAAGTCGGCTTCGTCGATCCGCCAACGGACTACTACTTGAGGCCATATGTATTAGCAAGCGAGAAGCTTCTCAAGAGCAAAGAAAGATTTTACCACAAGTACTGTACCGGTCCGGAGATAAGCGTCGAGCGTATATTCAATTACGCGCGGGAATTCGCTCGTACATTCATCGGCTCGCCGTATTTTGGTTTCTTCTGGACGAATTCCGTGACTCACGACGATTGGAATTCGCTATCATCGATGGACGGTCGAACGCACGATATGCTTGTGGGAATGGAACGCGACGGTATTCTCAATGACACGATGGTAATATTCATGAGTGACCACGGTATGCGTTGGGGCGACTTGAGGAACACCTTCGTCGGTTGGTACGAGGAACGCTTGCCGTTTATCTACATTCGTTTGCCAGAATGGTTCCAAGCCGAGGAGCCACGAGCTTATCAGGCGTTACGTATCAACGAACATCGGCTTACATCGCCGTACGATTTGTACGAAACGCTGAGAGACGTATTACTAAGATCGGGCGGTGAGGCAAATTCGAGTTCCGGTTGTCCGACTTGCCAGAGTTTGTTTCGTCCGGTACCGCTGGAACGCGGTTGCGCCGATGCCGGTATATCTTCACACTGGTGCACCTGTACGGCATTTAAACCCGGAAGTACCACCGATAAAATTGCCATCGAGGGTACGCGAAAGTTTCTGGAACACGTGGAGAACATTATAAAAGAGTACAAAGACAAGAGCGGCAAGCGTCTGTGCGCGAAGTTGCAATTGAAGAGAATTCATCGCGTCGATGAGGTGATCGATATTCGACAGGACAGTAGCGTTTCCGACACAAGCGTCGCCGGTTACTTTTATTTAATAGAAGTTAGCCCCGGCGGTGGACGATACGAGACTACTATTAGATATCACGGCGGTGACAATTTCACCGTCAACGAGGACGAGATCAGCAGGGTAAATTCTTACGCTGAAAGCGCCAAGTGTCTCGATCACGGACTCAAACGATACTGTTACTGTGTCTGAAAGTAGTTTACAACGAATTTGCTTGAGATACGCTTAAGGAATTTATAATTCCCGTCCCCCTCGGGTTGTCGAATGACGATATGTCCTCTTGACTACTATACTATATTGTGCCGCGACAAACCTGACTGCGGGGATCGCGTAGACGAATTATCGAATAGGAAAATTTAATGCGTTCAGATTGAGGAACACTTTGTCGGCAAGCGAATAACGACGTTACTGTAATTTACGTTGGCAGCTTGTATGTGTGTTTGTAATCAACGATAACAGCCGACAATCCATCCAATGCGAAAACAATGAAAAAAAAACATAGCGATGGTGCAGTATGAATGTAAACTCCGGGCGAACGCGAAACACGCGCGTCGCTTGCTTCCTCTTCGGACCCTCTATGACCTGTGTCTCGAACGCAGTTTTCTTTTTTTACGTTTTTACACCAAAGAATTTCGACGATTCGCGTCTTCATACAATACACGAATGATCGAGTTGCCTCGAAGTTTCCGGTGCACGGGATCATCTAAAAAAACATTTTCGATATAAATATATTTTCAATTAAATGTCCACAAAGTAAAAGAGAATGAGAGAGAACGAGAGAGAGAGAGAGAGTGAGAGAGAGAACTGAAAATATTTTTGCTATACAGACGCGATTCTTTCCGTACTGCCGTTTAAATATAAATAAAAATAAATAAACGTACGAAAGTGCCAACTCTCTTGACAGAAAAACTCCGGTGTTAGACGAAAGTTTATAGAAAAAAAAAAAATACATTTAGTTCGTATTAGTTGTAAAAGCTGAAGATCAATGTAATGTACTAATTAGTATTTATAGCGTAAAGAAGAACAAAGACGAACAGAATATATTATATTAATATGTATGTGAACTCTATATTCTTTCTAATTAGTTAATAAATTATGCATCGTTCGTAATGTTTGTGAACGGAGCGAATTCGGGCAAATAATAATATTTTGTTACATGTTCGGCAAAAAAGAATAATCGTTTACGATACAATTACTGTCTGTAGCGTCATGTAAGAAGCGATCTCAGGAATTATTTGCCCAAAATCCTGGTTGAGATTGTATGACTGCGAAATGTGTGTTGATAGTATGCATTAACAGAGATTAGCAAAACGCTTTTCACGAAACTTACAATGGCGCTAAAGCGATTCTAGAACGCTACGAGATATAATGTAGAAAACAAATGATGTGAAAGGAAATTGCACCATTATTTACGTCACGAATAACAAATAACAACGATTTACAACGCCATTCTGGTTGCACTATAAGTCTCTTTTTATTAAACGACTTACATTTCTCATGACAATTGTTTCCTGTCTGTTTAAGAAAAGAAAAAAACGAGTCAAAATCAATTTATCTTCCGCTTGCTACAACCTCGATGCGGGCAGTTTATTCCATCTTTTGGAACGAAGAAAAAAAAGAATACTACATTATACTATCGTAAATGTCAATCAATCGTGAGCCGAATGAATTACAATGACATTGGGAGCGGAGGAAGGATGGGATTTTACATGACCGTTGGTTTACATTTTTCAACGGCTATATAAAACATGTAATAAATTACAGATTAATTAAAGTAAACTAAATTAACGGCTTAGTGTACTAGAAATATTTGGTCATTTGGTCGTTTCTAAAGTATAGTGTGACGAGCACGAAATACGCAACGATTTATGTTATTTTTTGTTTTGTTTTTTAAGTCCATTGCATCTTTTTCTTGTTTGTGTTTTTTTTTTATCGATTGGTTGAAGCGGTTTCGTTATTTTCAACAGCGACCGATATAGCGGTAACGTGTTACATTGTATGAGCGAATAATCGTTTTCGGGTTTCGATTTAACGACTTAACATTTAGCTCGTGGTCTGCACAATGGTCAAAGATGTTCAATACTGCATTTTCATTGAAAAGTTCGAGTGGTCGGAGCTATCAACCGATAAATGCGGTTTAAAGAGAAGAGAAAAGAAAAGGATCAGCGACCGCTGGGGTATATTATTTTCAATGGGATGATAGCTTATCTCGTCTATTGGTGATCTATCGTTTGAAAGAACCATTCGGTGAATCGTCGTAGCTGTTGGGCAGCCGCGTGATTTTCGTCTTGGAGACGTCGATTCTCGTCTCGCAAACGACGAACTTCCTCCTCAAGAGAAAGTCTACGACGAGTTTCTCGCGTTACGCGAAGCTCCAGAGTCGACAAGTGTGTTTGGAGATCCGAAACGGAATTTCTATAAATATAAATGCATTCGATTAGCATACCGAAATATTGTAGACAAGAAAAACAAAAAAAACCGTTTACCTCGGCACTTACGTTATCGTGTTTACGCCCTCCAAAAGTCTTTCCTCGTTCCAATCTTGTTGTTGCTTCGACGAACGACTATTAGGGTCGTTGTGATGTCCGGTCCAGCATTCCACGTCGTTTTCCGACTGATGCTCGACCGCCGTCAAATTATTTGATGGCTTGGAAACAGCGTGCGGGGATTTTGTAACTCGTGGCGAGAGCCTAAAACGATTAATACGATAAAAGTTTTAAAAATCATCGCATTCACCGCTCCAAGTTGGTTTTTTTAATGTCGAAACATCTTTATCGATAGGCCTCGCTATAAAGTGCTTTTAAAAAACGTTTCGCCTCTTATGGAGGGACTTAGGATAACAACTAAGAACTTAAAATAATAATAAGGCTTTGATATAAAGCTTCAATACCGATCCTGAAGCAAAAATTACTAAAGATGTTCTTCACGTACAATTATCGTGAGTACACGCAGAGATACTAATTTTTTTTTTTTTTCGCAGCTAATGGATTAATCGTCGCATCTCACCTTTCCTCCTTCGACATTTTATTTTCGCTCGGTGCCGGACTCGAGTCAGTGCTCGCATTGGAGATCACCGTAGCCGGTCGCGCCATCGTCAGAATAACTTCCGATCCCGAATTTCCATTTTCCTGTCCGTTCGTCGGCAAAACGCTCAGTGTCGTTGCGCTATTTCCACAGAGATTCTCTCTCGATCGGCATCTGTTCTGTATCTCGAGCATATTATTGTTGTTATTATTGACTCTATTGGAATTCTGTCCATTTTCGCACGACGAATTGTTGTTTGACGTTTGACTGTCGTCGGCTATGAAATCCGGATTAATCAATTTCATCAAATCCTCCTGCAGTGTGCTCGACGTAAGATTTGCGGAATTTCGGTGTGAATTACGAACGCCAGGCCTCGGTCTCGGGCTGTGATTTCTGGAACTTCCGTTCGATGAGCCCAAATTCCCACCGCGATGTTTGTTCGCTCGACGAAGCCTCGGCGACACGTTTCCCGAACCATTCGATAATTCATCTTCGCTCGGCAGCGTCGAGATATCCGTACAATTGCCATCGGGAATTCTCATTTCCGGTGGCAAACTCGAGGCAAAATCCTTCACTCGATAATCGATGTTCACTTTGTGAGGTACCGCACGTTCCGTCATAGTTGTCTTGAGGCACGTGACTTTCTCACCGAGTTTAAAATCGTGCGGTACCTCGTATCGCACCGGATCGTTCGCGTCGTCGTTCTTTTTATCACCGACCAATTGGGATTGAATATCGTACTTTTGATCGTAACAATTGTCGACAATTTCGTAAGCGCTCGAGCGTTTCTCGTGGATTCGATTGCTCTGATCGTATCGCACTTGCGTTCGCTCGTCGTTCCTCTCCTCGCCGATTTCATACTTGGAATTTCGATCGGTTTGACATTTTGTCTCGTAATCGTTTTTCGGATTTCTCTCCGTCGCGTTATTTTTTCCGTCGTAATCGTATTTCGCGGTACGATCGTTTCCCGATCGTCCGTCATATTCAACTTTGGAGATTCTTCCGGCGGATACCGATCCCTCGAAATCGTATTTCGCGTTCGTACGCTCGTGCGACGACTGATCGTAATCGTTGTATCTTATGAGATTGTTATTGCTGCTTGACTTTGGAAGACTATAACTAGCGTTCTGCGCCAACGGCAACGAATTCGATGCGGCGAGCTTCTGATGACCGTGTTGTTGCTGCTGCGCTCCATCGTTCTTGTGAAGTTCGCGCTGCGAAGCGTATATGTTCTCTTGTTTTATCTCGTATTTCTCTTTCTGTAGCTTAACGTAACTCGTAGTTACGTGATCGGGACCTCGCGTCGCGTTATTCTCGATTCTTTGATAATTCTCGTGTCTGACGCTCTCGTGAATAGCACGGGGTGACACATAGTTGCTCTCCTTCGCATAGTGATCGTGGGGATTGTTGAAAAGCTGCTTGGCACTCTCCATAAGAGCTTTTCCGCTCGAATAGTGAGATTCGCGTTCCTTCTTCTGACCGGCGCTTTTGCTCGGCGTCAATCCTTGGTGCGTTTGTCGGGCCGGAAGCGGCGGTGGCGTACCGTCCGTACGATGATTCGGATCCTGATCTTGGGGCTCCAAAAGCTCGTACCTGTTCGCAAGCGACGTTGCTTAATTAATCGATTAGAAACATATTTCTTTTTATTATTCATTAATACGTTCTCACAGCTCCGTTCAACGATCAACGGTTCATAGGGTCGAAGATTCTACGTTTGTTTTTTCTGTTTTTTTTTTTATTTTTTTTTTATTTCTCCTTCTCGACAACTCACCATCTGTCGTCAACGCTACTGTGTCCGCTACTGCTGCTGGTCATCGTACCCTCCAGAGGAAACCGCGGATCGTTGAACGACCGCGAACTCGAACCGGTCCCATACCCAGAGCTGTTGCTCGAACGGGGAGGACTGAACGATCGTTCGTACCGCTTCTGATGGGACATCGCCGTTTGTTGGGTCGGCGTGCTGTCCGGATTCGTCACGTTCTCGTAATCCCCCTCGTAATTGCTCGATAGATATTGACAATTCTGGAGCGTACAGCCCCTGAAAAATATCGAGACATTGCGTCACATATTTATTCATAGAAAGATGTTTCTTTGCACTTTTCGTTGGCCAAACTCTCTTCTACTTTCCCAGAGACGAAGCTTTGGTTTCGTGAAAAAACAAACATTCGATACTCTCATGTCGACGTGTGCAGAATCTTTTGATACGTTCGAAAATGATATTTAGGAGGGATGTCGGGTTTTCGATATTTTCGCCCATTTGTTTGCGTTCTATACGAAAACATCGATATGTAATTAATTACAATGTTTTTCATTGTAAACACAATTGGCGAAAAATCTACAATCAAAGTAACTCGAGATAAAAAGATCTCTTCACGATTTGAAAAAAATTCGGAAAATGCTTTTTCACGAATCTTCGCGATTAAAAAAACATAATCAGGAAGTTATGTGAACATTACAATTTTTAGGATTTTGTTTTTTCTTTTTCATCGGTTAAAACGCGGAATATAATATCGTGAATCCCTACCGTCTCGGATGTCCGTCGTTGGTGGGCGGTATGACGGTAACAGTGACCTGAGCACTGGTTTTCAACAGATCGACCATCTGATCGTGACTCAGTGTCGATACCGCGACTTTGCAAATTTCCACGAGTCTCGATCCCTGTCTAAGTCCCGCCTGCCATGAAAGTCCCATGCTTTCGACTTGAGTCACAACGCCATCCGGTTGAACGTGAAATCCAAGCTGTCCGAGGCTGTTGCGTTTCAGCGAGAGTTCCGACGCGGGTGATCCTTGCGTAACCGCGCGAAGTCTCGCGACGATTTCCATCAATTCGTCGCGTTCACCGTAATCGCCACGTACATGAATAGTGATGCACTCCCCTTGATGATAGTACAGTCGCAGACTGTTCGTCTGCGCGTGCCAACCGAGAACGCTGACGCACGGCGTTACGGAGACGATTTGTCGCGAGTGTTCTTCGATCAGAATGACTGTGTCGACGCTTATTCCGAGATAGCAATCGGTGTGTTGATTAGTATCCTCCAATATGACTTGCCAACAAATCGCGCCGCGTTGGGAAGCGTCGCAGGAGAGTCTCGGACGCACGGTTGTCTTTTTCTTGCTGCTGAATGATAGCATTGCTGTTCAAAAATGAAGAAAATACACAATTCAGTTAGTTTCGTTTCCAGGAGAGCGAAAAATGTGTCAATCGCAAAACACGCAATTGTGTACTTCTCGTACTTACAAAATTTCTGACCGGTATCGACAACTGTCGTGGAGGAATAATTCGTCGTGAGATCCTTGAGATACTCCTGTCTCGTTCGCGTTGCCATCGTAGCGAATTTTTCCGATCTGTGAGCAGCGTTCTCGGCATTTATTACCTTAGCGAGAATAAATTCGGCGAATGTTTTGCCTTTCGTGAACGTCGCGCCGGGTGCAACCGGAGGTCCGAATATCGGCACCTCTTTGCTTCTCGACACGGCTACGCTGTATTGCGTGTTCTCGGTACACGGATTTATCGCTCTAACGATTATAAAAACGTGTTGAAACTGTGAGCGTATCCTGCGGGGACTGAACGGCAATGCTCCGGGTTCCTAGAAATTACAAATTCGGTGTAAAAAAATTATTTAGTATGTTTCATAATTAGAATATCAATGATGACGAATTGTAGGCGAAGAGTACCTGAAAAACTATCGTCACAATATCGTTTCCGATGTGACGCTTTCTCAACAATTGTTGCCTGTTGTTTGGCGTGAACGGCAACATCGTCGCAACGTGAAGAGTAACTTCGGCACCCCGATGACTCGCAGCTACCGCGTGAGTTCCCGTCGAATCGGTTTTCGTATCGAGACCCGCTTTGTATCCCTCAAAACCTCGGAGTTTTATTCTTTGGCCTGTAAAAATAAAATAATCGTCACCAAAAAATTCGCAAAGAAAGTAAACCTTTGAAAAAATAATAGCTAACCGATGGTATCTAAAAATTCGAGAAACGCCGGTCCGGAATGTTGATTGTTGTACATCTCCTCCTCGGTTCGCTGTCCGGATCTGCAGTAGAGAACTCCAACTTTGTAACGATTCGAGAGTCCCTGTTCGTCGAGACGGGCGACAGCTTCCTCGGCGGCGGGAGTGCCGAGCCTAAGGCATCCAAGCTGAACCTCGGGAGCGACCAACTCGAGGAGTTCCCTCGTCGGTGGTCTACCCTGAGGTCTCATGCCAAGAGCCTCTTCCGGCACGGAACCGCGCAGCGTCAGTAATTCCGACGTACGAACAATTATGCGATACTGACTGCCATCTTTGCGAATACTGATAGCCACGGGTCCGAGTTGTTCATCCATACCGAACCAGTTTTGGTGTTCGCGTCCTAAATACAACAGAAAATTATAACTTTTTTTGTTCCTTTTCTTATTCACAGTGATAATAGAGTTACAAAGCGAAGGAAAGCGAATAAACAAATAGGATAACACGAAATTTACCGAGAAAATATCGTCTGTAGTAGTGAGCACCGTCGTCGACGCTCTCGATGGGCAACGGTCGTTTCTGCAGCGGACAAGTTTGTTTCCATAGTGTCTCGCCGGGTGGCGGTTCGAGAACGGATACACCATAGGCGAGCGATGGCCTGTGAACCCCGTTTACATTTGGACATCGTGTGAGACCGACCTCGCGTTCGCCCTCGCCGCCAATTTCATTACGGAAGAAGGGACAGGACTCCAGGAGATCGTTACCTATTCAAATAGTTAATTTGCATCGTACAGAGGTATAATGAAAATCGATAGTGGCGGTACACAGGAGGGAGTAAGAGGTACCGGAAAATTTGCAACTTAAATCGATCAAAGGTAAAACTTTTGCGTACTTTTTCCATCACCGGCGTCTTCCTCCGGTGCTTCGTCGGGGGTCGAAGCGCGAAGAGCGCTCGCCGCCGAAGCTCCCGTAGCGGTGTTTCTTCGTCGGGCCAATAAGATTCCTCGAAGTTTCGCGGCGTAACCGAGATTCGCGGTGAGTGATTGACAATCGTAATGAGCGAATGCGCGTCTCCTGTGTCTTTCCTCGACGTCCGCCGATACCACGGGACTCGTACAGGCATCCTCGACGCCGCGCGGAGGTTTTCCGCCCCAAAGACGATTGAGCTTCAGGCGCAACTTTGGACTCGAACCCGTGGGACCGCACACCTCGTCGGTGTCCGGCGATTGACCGTCGTGAATTCTACGCAGGTAATCGCTCGATACCGGACTTCGCTGATCCGATGGACGAAAGTCTTGAAGCATCGCGAATAGATTGTCGCCTACCGACACCGATTGCGCAACGACGTCGATGCTTCCTGAAAAAAAAAAAAACCAATATATTCAATTTAATTTTTATTTTATCGCGAATTTTTTATTATAATTAGTTTCAATTAATAATAATAATATATTAGAATATGAAACTCATTAGAATAATAAATTAATGGTAATAATAATACATTTTATTTTAAACGATGGTACCGAAAACGATACCGACGAAGAAAGGCTGAGAATGAAAATGCGAGAGAAATTGTACATACCGTGCGATCCATACTCCCGGCGAAGCGGTGTCTCGGGTATCCGAATATTTGGATCCGGTCCGTGCGGCAATTCCAGACTGGAGTTTGATCTGTGAAGCGCGAGGCCTCGACCGACGCGGCTTACCGGCCCGCCGCTGCCTCCTCCACCGCCTCCGCCGCCGTTTACCGGAAGGCTCGCGATCATCTCGTCATTCTGTCGACAGATAAAAAAAACAAAATGTAAAGGAGACACGCGAGTACGCGCGCGATAATAAAGAAAATTGGGGTCAACAACAAATAGCGTTGTGTCGGTGATCGATCAAATTCTAGGACGTGCTATCCCCCGTGGAACGTCATAAAACGAGATCGCGACCCGCGTATCTGTAGTTTCTTCTCGGGAGAGCGCAGCGACGGGAAAGACCCGATGAGCGTGATCTCTCCTTAATGATCGTTACACTTAATTGTACGAAACAGCTTCACGAGAAATACCGCCAATGAGAAAAAAAAAATAAATACTGTAAAGAAAGAAAGATACAACAATTACATGGTATTACTCGATGAGTAAGATAGAGAGCGAGTCAGGTCAGCTATTAAAAGGCTAAAGCCGGTTCAAACGACTTTCCAGAAGAAGAATATACCCGCGCGGAGAGTAGGATAAAAATCGTTCAAGTTTCACCCATCATAGATGCTGGCGAATTGTTCGTGTAGAAAAAAAAAAAAAAAGAAAAAAAAAAACCCCCGTATAGGTACACAGGAGTAACATAGTTCGAACGCTCTTGTGAAATCCAATTCACCCATCGACAAGGGAAAAAAATAAAAAATAGAAAAAAGTTCTCCCTTCCCGCATTTATCTACGACGATCGTTCTCGTTAACGGCACCATTATTTATCGAGATAAACGGAGTTGAAGTTCTCTTGTTTAGCGAGCAGAACGGAAAGGACCCGATGATGGTGCTCGGTGATGAAAGCTGGTCAAGCATCAGCCCGGAGCAATGAGCTTGTCTATGCGAAGCGATGCAACGACTCGTGTGGCGGCACGATCCTCGTTGACCCGGATAATACTTTGGTTGACAGGGCATAGAGTGCCTTAGCGGTTAGCTATGCTAAACTTGCGAGTGCGCATCTCTGCTCTCCCCGCTACGTGTGTGTCTCTCACTGTGCCTTCGCGAACGAGAGACAAACTCGTAGAACGACAAAAGTGGGACAGCTAATTAAAGTTGTCACGCCCTTCTCCATAGACCGGGAAAAGCGGTTGATGGACTCCCGGCCGGAGCATCACGTATCACGTTAACCCCCACCCCCTCACGTGCTTCACATACATATTATCTATAAATACAGTATATATAAACACGTTTACGTTGTACATAAATTTATTAATATCGCTGGAAGGGCTAATCCCTCGGGGGAGGTGCGTGTCGGTATATTCATTTATTGGGTGGAGCACCACTCGCTGTCCGAACGACGATGATGATAATTAGTATGAAAAGGTGCTGTTGGCTCAATATCGTTTCTTACTGGAGGGTTTTTTTTTCTTTCTTAATTAGCGAACGAGTGTAGTGAGGCACTTAGGATCCAAGTCGCAGAGTTCAAGTTTAGACCGGAGGCTTAAAAAAGTAGAAAGCCTTCTCAAAAATACGAGAAAAACGTGTGCAAGTATGAGTTTTTGAGATGACAGTAGATGTTTTTTCGGTGGTTTATTAATTAAAAAAAAAAAAAAAAAAAAATGGAGAAATTGCGTCGATTGTAACATACGCCATCGTCGGCTGTGACGAAGAAAATAATTTGTGATCAACGACGAAGGTTTAGCGGAAGGAAAATGGTAAGTCGGTGCGCGGCAGCGAATGTCGTGTAGCAACATAAAAATTGAACATATTCGAGGATGAAGCAAAAGCCAGAGCAGAGCTCTTGCGCCTTCTGCGCGCAGTCGATCAGCTCGCAACACTGCGGAGGGAACCGAGGATGGCGCCGTCTGGATTCTCTTCTCTTCTAAGAGCCTCCACGTTAATTAGCTTCGTTCCACATCCACGATGCGCAAGAGGATATGTGTTCTTTGCTACATGTTATCTGTATATTGCTTCCCGCTCTTTGTGTCGAGAAACCTGATGCATCATCAAACGGACTACTGTGTTTGTTTTCCCGATTATAATCATCCGCTTGACCCTTTTCGACCTGTGACCCCCCCGCGCGAAGGGACTTCCATCGATGAATGAAATGAACGAAAGAAAAAAAAGAGTATACTATGTGTGTGAACTGAGAATAGCCACAAGGCTATGAAACAATCCCGGAGGGTGACAATAACCGGTGTTGGAACAGGGATCGAAGTCCCGGAAGGTATTTGGTTCTCCGAGCCGCTCTCGGAGCTCCGCGTGGACCGAATGAGGGTCCGGTACTCCGGGCTGCAACGGACATTCCATGGATTCCTCGCATTACTTCTGGAACCCGGGCGAAGTGCCGACGAGACCGCCGCCGACGCAGGGACGCCCGGTTGCATATTTGTGTGTGCCGTCCGGCGCGTCGATCCTGCGGGCCTCTCCACGCCTATCTTCTTCTCTACTCTCTCTCCCACGTCGTCCCGCATGTGCCGAGAGACCATTTCACATACATATTTATGATGCGTATTTAGGTGTAGAGTTAAGAAGAGAAAAAAAAACCTCACGTTTCACGTATAGACTGGATAAGTGTGCGGGTATCACGAGTATTCTATAGTGGAAAGAAGTTTCGGAGAAGACGATGAGAATGGATAATACAGATTCTCAACTAGAAAACATCGGCAGTATCCGTCGGAACGCATGTTAACTAATTAACGAAAACCATTTTTTTTTTCTATCGTTTCTCGTGCATTTCTTTCCAAAGATATATTACGGAAAAAAAACATACACGAGCTTCGGTGAAGTTGCGATATTGTTATTTTTTTTCGATGTTTTATAGGACAATTTTACGGAGTCGCGAGAAGGAGATACACTTAACAATATTTGTAAAAAATTGAAGAATCAAACAAAAAAATTCCAGTCTCCATTTTTTAATTCGTTTTTTTATTATCATATTTTATTAATATTATTATATTTTTTTGTTGTATGTTTTTTTTTATTGATGAAATGTATCATCGAATGAATAAAAGGATAACGATACCTTTCGATTAATTCCATGAATTTCGAGACACAGAACTTTTTGTTTTCAATGGGAAAATATGAAACTCAAAGGGACGATAGGCAATGTTATTACGATGCAACAAAGAACGAGTAAGATACATAGATGAGGCTGTGTACCTCAGTATCCTGTCGGACTGCAACAGCATCCTCGTGTCTCAGCTATCCTAGCATATCGGGTATCTCGGAAGGGGTATACTCGCGGGATGCGATAAGAAGAAGAGAAAGAGACGAGAACCGGTATCCCCGCGTGACCGCGTCCCCGGATACGCGATTCATATAGTATATTCGCGTATACTATAAAGTCCCGCGATAAGCACTTTAATTTGCAGATGAGAGTTGAGAAAATGACGCGTATCATTCAAAATATATTCCTAATAACTGACAAAAAATGTCTAATTGTAAGTTTTCGTAAAACTGGAAAGACTTACGAATATCAATAATTTAAAATTTACAATGATGAAGAATAATAATAATAATTATTGATAAATAACATTATTAATTATGACTACTATTATTATCGATTTTTATTATTGTCATTTATTTATTAATTTTATTTTTGATATTCTCATGATTAATTATTTTATTATATTTTCAAAAACGTATATGTTTTACGTTACTATTGACTTTGCCAGACGTGTGCCGAGAACTCTTTACTCTCGCGAAGCGAAAAAAATATATGTATATCCGTAGAGTGAATTTCCGGTATTTGTGTACAAAACGCAACGGGGGAATATGTTTGGTTGGCTCGTGGCACCGGAAGTGAGAGAGGCGCGTCTATATACTCAAAACGAATTAGTCTCGATTAGCGTTCACGAAAAAGATCGTAAACGACTAAAATGGAAATGACCTCGACGAGTAATGAGAAAGGGGATAAGAATTTCGCGGTTGAAAAAAAGTCGGTCTCCGCTATTGGTATGGATAAATCCGCTGCGGCGTTCAATCGAGGAGACTCTCGCGCGTCAGCTGATACGCCGAAGAGCGAAAGACTCGAGTACCGGGCCACCGGTTAGCGTGAAACGTTAGCCGGTGTATCGGATGACTCTTCATCGTCTTCGTCGTCTCTTCTCCTTCTCGCATGCGTTCGTTCTCGCGAGTCTTTCGACGCTCGTTCTGCCAACGCGTACAAGAAGTAAAGCATAAGCATCGGGCGCGGTATGCAAAACGCGAGGGGGAGAGGACAAGATTGTTCGCTTCTCTGGCCGCTGATGCGAGTCGCCTTGTATTCGTTATGGGAATAGTCAAGGTGCGTGGCAACCGCAGCAAAAATATATACGATATGTCGTCTCGCATACTTGTTGAGCATCGCAAATCAGTCGTGGAAAGTGCAAAATTTTACTTCGCGGAAGGTATGGAAAAAAAAAAAATCATTCGTTTTATTTTCAATCGTGTCTACTGGTATACGCAATAATCACATGAATATATGTGCTTCTAAGACGTCCTGTGAAAAAAAAAAAAAAAAAAAAATCATGACACAGAATTTTACATTCGCTGGCCTCACGTACGTTTCACGCTATGTATGCCTGTTTACGCCGACGAAGAGAGGTTCGCTCTCGGATATCTGCTTCGATAGGTTTCACGGATGGACTGTTACGAATGCCGCTGACCCACCGTGTGCAGAGTCATTCCTCTTTTCTCTCCTCGTACTATCCCCTACCACCTCGTCGTCGGCAATGTCGGGGATGGTCACCGCTAATATGCTTGGCGACTCTGACATTGCACGAATGAATGAATCGTCGAGTCGCGTGTTGTTTACACACCGACGGAATTATTGCCGATGCAAAGCGGCAAAACGAATGTGTAAATAGTTTTATTTACGTGTTATTAATAATGAAAGACGAGAGACTTGAACATTGAATTTAGTGCGATACTAATTACGATAGGGTGGAGGGGGGAGAGGAAGTTTGTAATGCATCCGTGAAAAATCTTGAGTCACAAGAATTTTCGTTTCGTACGCCGTGATAGAGTTCACAAACGCATTCCATAATTGCGCAGTATCCATCGAAGCATCCGTACGTTGAAGTAGTAATATGCATAATGGAACTGCACCGACGACGTTCGAACAAGTTATGTAAATACATCGAGAAATTCTTGTACGACGCGTGTATGGCTCACCAGTTTCGCCGATCCTTCGAATAGTTTTGTGGCAAAGAAAAAAAAAAGCTCCGATAAATATATCAAAGTGAAGCTTCGAAAATTGAGTCAAACATTAAATGATCATTTTTCAAAAACTATAAGGTATCATAAAATGAATTTTCTTAACCAAAAGATAAACGTACACGAAGTTTTACAAAAAAAAAATTGTCGAAAATTGTTGAAACAAATTGTTGTCGTCGTGAACGATCGCTGATAGTTTTATGTAATTTTTTTTTTACGAAACAGCGGCAAATTAAAACTGGAGAATGAAAAGTTCGTGAAAGGAAGTCGCATTTTTGACGTATTTATTAATAACTAAAGATCAATTTAAAAACCGTAAGCTCGTCAACGATTCGTCATTGTACTCTTCTGGTGGCCATCATTTTTATTTGATTTTTTATAACTGTTGCCATTTTATTTTTTTTCTTTATAAGACTCTCAATACGTCTGTCTTACGCAAAAAAAATCATTCAATTACCTCCTATCAGTTTTGAGCAAAAAAAAAATTGGCTCACTTCTTGAACCGCCATGTGGATGTACCCCCTTAATTTCGATTGCAGTCACGCGCATTCTTTCGAGTCTTTCGTCCCGCACTGATTTCGTTGTCTTTGAAATGCATACGAGGATTAACAGACTAGGAACTCTCATGGGTGCAATGCTGCGTCAAAGTATAGCTCTGCATCGTCGAAGAGATGCGTCGTGATCGTAGTTACTATCCAATCATTTCGCTACATGACGCCCCGAGCGCTGCGTTCCTCGTCTCCCGAACAGATATCGATGTACGTTTATTCTCTTATAGGAGAAAACGATTGCGAAGAGTCTCCCCTCGGATGGTGGTAGTGGAACAACGGCAAAAAGTGGATCACCGTGCGCGCCAGTGCACGCAGCGGGGACGAGATCTCGAGAGTTAAAGACGAACGGAGTTATAGTATATACAGAAAAAGATACGTGAGAGAGCGAGCGAGCAATCCTCAGCCCGACGGGGCTACTGTTGCGTGCCAGAGTTTCATTCCTGCGTAAACTCCAAGCCGCGCATTTCTAGTCTCAGATATGCTTCTCGCGTGGAAACGAGATGAATTCTACAGTCATTGACCATGTAATAGTATAATCGAGACAATCTTCCGGATCGCTATCGAATAAGATGTGACCGAATAAATTGTAAATAAAGATAAAGAAAGCGTTTCGAGTATCCTGGTACCTTTGGCTCACGAATGACGAACCGAATACTTTGGTAGTTCTTTTCTTTGCCGTGTGAATCCAGAACGATCGGGAGGAAAGGGCCACTGACCGCATGAGCAACATAACTCTCGGACTGTGCGTCCCTTCGATCTCGCGGGAGTCGAAGCTTTGACTCTTCGCGTATCTCTCGTGTGCCAACGCAACACGCAACACAGGTGTGCTGGTGGACGCGTAGCAGTACCCCATACGCTGTCCCGTATATCCTAACGCGCTGTGTGAATGCAATACACGACGGGCACCACTTTTGTATTAACAGGAATATATATATACTACGCAAGTATCAACGATACTCTTGGACTCCGTTTGCCTTTACGCTGGAGTTACTTCTTGAGTCTCTACCGTCGTGGGAAAACGGTCGCGCCCCTTCGAGTCTCGCACCTCGAAGCAAGGCGTCACGGGCGTGTGCGCTTTCAGCAATGAAGAAGTGTACTCGGAAAAACTACACTCGCAATACTCGTGGCCAGAGAACGTATCTTATGGAGGACACGGGAAAGCGGTCGCTCCCGGTTCTCTGGCTATTCTATGTTCCATCGAGGCACGATACGCGATTTTCTATACTCGTACAAACCCCAACATGGCGCAATAAAACAAATCGAAAGAATCTAAGATAGTAAAAAAATACGAATAAATCTTTTATTTTCGAAATATATTTAACAAAATATATATATATGTTATTTTTTCTCAACTTTTCAACTTATTCTCGTAGTACTGTTAAAATGATGCTAAATTCTCGAGCGGCTGATAGAAATTATTTTTTAAAAATTCGGAATTAAAGTGCATATTACGATAAGTTATTCTGCAGTGACACACTAACTCCAATTTTTTACAGCGCGTTTTCAACTTGCCTCGTTTTTCGACTAATCCCGCTCTGCCCTATTTTTTCATTTTTGGAGCGGCCAAAGTTTCGCGTGAAGAGCTTTCGGCCTCAATTTACCGCAACAATCACCGTAATAAAACCCTTCGATTATTTCGATTCATTTCGTGAAGTCGCAATAATACAAATGAAAAGGAAAGTGCATCTAAAGCCAGAATAAGTACGGCAGAATCTTTGAGTGACTGTTGAAGTCTTTTTGCAGTTTCGTACTCACGAGAGAGTACACGCGCAACCGCAGCAGAGAGGTCGAAGCTTTGGGTCTCTCGTGTGATTAAGCTTCGAGGCACGAGTGCGAATAGCTGCGTACGTCGACGACAATGGTGGACGACGATTCACGCGAGAGTTATTCTGACTGGAAGACGAGACGCTCATACGCCGAAGACTTTATATCGGCAAAGTGCTTTTACGAGTCATATCAACGGCCGCGGAACCTTATACCATTAAATCACAACTATACGCGAGAGACCAACGGGAATGATTAACTTTCAGCTTCTCAGCTCGGCATACAGTTTACCTCTTCTCATTTTCTTCACTTTTCTTTCATATTTATTCGCGGACTTTGTATATTAAGTACAATAAGTGCCTACAATGATTATCATATAAGGAGAAAAAAAACCAAAGAGTAATGAATAATACGGTATAACGATAGCAATCGTCGTTTTGGTTGAAACGATTGTTCATCCAAAAATGGATGCTGCGAATTTCTCTTCTCGATATAGCGTGCGAAAAGTACAAAGAGATCTCTAGAGATCGAAAGCGGCGAGTCTACTCGAGCGACGTTCACTCTTTCTTTTAAATTTCTATCCTCATCGCGATATCTTTTACGCGCGTCGCGGCTTCTCCAATGCCACGCGACGAGAATCATAGTAGGAGAGACACCGCAGTAGCACCTGCAACAATTTTTTTCCTTTTTTTTTCTTTCCCTTGCGATGACGGTAGGCTGCTAAAGGCAGAGGATCATTCTCTCTCTTTGCACTACGAGAATCTCGGAGGAGGTCTCACTCCCGTGTGCTCCGAGGAGGGAATACCCTCTGTAACATTCTCGCAGTTTTTTTTTTTTTTTGCACCGCCTCGTCTCGGCTCTGTATACATATTACCGCAGTATTATTATATCGCGAATGATTTGTGTTGCATATAACGCATAAGCTCGGTATGGGAACGTTACTAGTAGAACGACGAAGGGAGATCCCGAGCGTTGCTGGCGGACCGCATGTGCGAGCACTCCAACGCGTTACTAAGGAATATTTCGCCCCCGAGCCCTGAGCATCCATACCATTATTATAAATTAAACATAACAGCGCGTATATGGATGCATGTAATCTCACAAGAGAATCGGTGGCGTTACGCATCGTAAAGCTGCGCACTGTTCGCGCGCTCATGATGTTATAGTTTGCTGGGATTCATGTGAATAACCAACGAAAGAAAAACGTCGGGAAGAAATTAAGAGAAGAGTGTGAAAAAAGATTCACAGTTCCACAGATTAAAAGTAAAAGATCGATCTTCCTAAACAGAATTTCGTCGTTGCGTTGATACCGTAAATCGTCCAGTGAACGTAAACTTAGGGGACGTGTTAATCTTCGCAACTTTGAAATTACAATCCCAACATCGAGTACATTTGTATAAAAAAAAAATTCAATGTTCATTCAAAAAATAATTAAATATTATAAACGGTGTTTTCAATTAAAAATATTTACAGGATATTCTGAAAATTAACAAAAATGAATGTGCCATCTAATATCTTTGTATCTAAAATATTTTTTCATTATTTACAAAAATGTTATGAAAATATCTTTAAGAACAAATATTTTTAAACTCATACCGTTGAAAGTCATTAAATTAGCGAGAAAATACTCCGAAATCATGAATGTCCATAGCTGGATCTTCACTACGCTTTGTCGAAAATTACTGCTACCAGTTCTTTATTTGGTTATTTATTTTTTTCAATAAAATGGAATGCGCAAAGGCCACGGCATGGCCCGCAGCAGTATCGAGTTTCCGAATAAAAAATAATCCCGTACCTTAGATTGCTATTCAAAGCGAATTTTTCATCAAATCCAATTTGGCCTATAGGTTCATTCATCAGCGGATGTTCATTCAATAAACGATTCACTCTATGTAGATCGGATTTTTTTCGTAAAACATTAGATGAGACAAAAAAGAAAAACAATTGACAAAGTGCCTTCGGAATCTGCAGCCATAGCTTCATCCCTTCGGAGTACTACGAGCGGTGTATAGTTGGGTAATACCTATGGGAAGCAACGAAGAGGCAAATTTATTCTCGGTTGTGCGGTGAAATTCTGTGGACCAATTTGATCGGAATGCCCGGTCTAACGCGGGCGCTTGGTCCTTCTTCTCCTTCCTTTTCCACGGGGTCTTCTTCCGCTCTTATACTCCTTACACCATCTTGTGCTCTCTACTCGTCGTCCTCCGAGGGATCTCTCGCTAACTGTGAGCGCAGCGAGAGAAGACCAATGGGGCCAAGGAATTCGATTGCTCTTCTCTCGCTCGCTCTCTCTCCCTCTCGGCTCACCGTCTCGATGGTCCATTCGTCGCTTGGATCGTTCTCGTGAGTCACCCCGCACGAGAACGGATTGCACGCATGTAATTCCTCAGCCTCTCTTATTTTTCTCTCTCGATAGTTTTTTATTTTTTTATTTTGCTTCTCTTTTTTTCTTCGTTCTCGACAGCGTGCGGCAGCAACGATTTAATACATACCTACCATAGGTACGTAGCACTCGGCGTGCGTCATTCGCCCACGGCTATGGTCCACCTTAAAAACAGAGACAAGCCCGAGGGAGAGCAAAGAGGGTTCGCGTTCTTCGCGATCGCCTGCGCTCCGATCTTCCTTACGGCACGATGCCTCTATTGTGTACATACTGAACCGTAAATGCAACTAAGAAAAAGTGCTACCGAGCAGAAGAGAAGTATAGAATGATAGAAAGAAATAACGATAGGCGGTGAGTGCCTGGTTAAGATATCGCAATTTTCGATGACATTCGACGCGGAGAGCAACGAGAGCAACCGTCGGAGGAGGAGGGGGATAAACGAAAGAGCGGAGAGTCCCTTAAGCGAGGGGTCCCTCGCTCGAGATGTTGAACTCTCTTCGTCCCAATGGCGTAGCCATGTTCCGAAGGGTCGTGAGCTAAACTGTGCTCCAAAAAAAAAAAAAGAAAAAAAAAAAAACTGTTTGTTTCAACGAAAGCTCCGAGAACGAGTTTGCGCCTTAAAAAATCGTGTAACGCAGCAAGTCGCGACACTCTTATTATAGCTGTAGCGAACAGAAACAGAGATTAATTTTTTTTCTTGCGGTAACTATTAATTATCATTATAATACGCGCGTCGCCTCACCCATCGCGATATGTCTCGCTGTCCGGGTATACAACGCGCTGCTATACATATAATCGTCGGTAGCTCGATCCCCAAGGCCATCGAGATGCTCGGGCGTCGCATTGATCACTCTATGTAATTCATAAGACGTTTTGTATGATCTCTATAATCACGTTCGGAGTGCCACCTTTGTTTCTTATTCGAGACAAAGAAAATGTTTTACATCGATCGGTCTGGTATCGACGATAATTATCAATAAGGCGGTTCTCATAATCATGAGAAACAAAATAATAGATGAATGAGCAGATACGACATTTCAATTTTTTGTCTTTCTTCTTTTCACCGCGTCTCGTTTAATTCGATATATAAAACTGCTCACTTTCCAATACGTTTATTGTCTATACTCCCGCGCGCCCGAAGGCTCGAATTTTTTTTTTAAATTCATACCGAGATTCCCTTATATAGATTTTTCGTCGCGTAAATGCCGGTAAAGGACGGCCGGCGATGCCGGTGCTTGCAGATTGCTAAAAGAGCACCGAGAGTGTTTCAAGAGCACCTGCGACTTCGTAACGGTATATGTGCGTATACTACGCGTGTGTATTCGTATATAAAGCTATAATGCTCGATAAGTTATAGCGAGAGAGGACACGAGGGAACGCGAAAGGGTCTTTCGTTACGCCATTGGAAGAGAAGAGAGAGAAGTAATCGCGGCGCCAGCTGTCCCGGGGCCCGTATGCCCTCCTCTCATCCTTCTCCATTGGCCTCTTCGTTCTTCTCCGGAATCGAGGCATACGTATCGTTTATACTACTACTATAGACATGTATGTATATACATATGTATTCTGTGCGATCGGTGGTATGTGTATTATAAACACATTACAGAGACGAGACGTCGAGACGATGCATTTTTTTTATTCTCTTCAGCCTCCGCGATCTTTTCTCGGTAATCTCATTTGGGTCAGGTTCCCAAACTATGCGATCGCGAAACGAAGAACCAGAAGCAAAAACGATCAAGGGTCGTCGCTCAAAATCAGACGCGATGATGTAATAGATTATCCACGCTGTTATTTCGATACCGATCTTTACCGATCGCTTACGCTCGTGTGCATTCTTATGATACTGGGGTGCGGAAAAAAAAAACAGGAAATACCTACCGATAGCGATAAAATCTTTCGAGGGATAAAACGTTGCAATAGAGATGTGGATTCGTCTTCCTCGATTCGCAAAAGTTATAGCCACCGGTATTCGCGGGCATAAAAGTGGAGAAAAGCAACAATGGGAATACGTACGGAATGTGGCGCATTGTTGTTTTACATGCTTTGCGGCAAAGAGAAACGCGAAAGTCTCGGATAGTTGTAACGATCAGTCGTATATGCAAATAATCGAGTACACGAACGTGGGTGGGGGGACTTTATGAATGTACGGAGTTGTGTGTTAACGTAACGTTGTATTCATGATGAGAAACAACGGTGTATCCAGTTAGATTCTTATTCGTGCAGAAAAAAAATAATAATAATAAAAAAAAAATAGCTACCTTCTGCGAAACTGTGGGAAGTATGGCATAGAAATATTATCTTTTGCACGGATAGAATGGATATCAGGCAGCGGTATATGATGGATAGGCAATTACGACGGTTTTATCTGCGCATTGCTATCGCGGATATTCGAACAATGGCATTCGGTGAAGTATCGTCCCTTCGCGGAGACAACTTTGGGAGATGTCTGGTAAACATCGTGCAGTTCCGTGGTTTCGTAGGATGCTGTTTGGTCAACTTTGCGCCTGTACAGTTCCCGTCGAATCCAGTTTCGTGGGAAGAGGCCGGCCGCAGCGGGACGAGAGAAATGAGAGATAAGGAAGGAGTAGGGTAGACGTAATACGATGCTATTAGGGATGATTTTTTTTTTTCGTCTTTTCCTCGAGACTTAAAAACTTTTGGAGTGTACGCAGCAGCTTGTGTGCAGCGGGATTGACGAAAGGATATCACGTCCGCGCCGTTTACGTTTCTCCGTGATCACCGTCGAGAAAGGGAGGGAAAGAAGGCGAAGCGAGAAAAAGATAGACACGGGAACGAGTTGTATCCCGAACGGCCCCACGTGTTCCAGGTGTATTTATTCCAGCAAACGCTTTAAGCCTCTTTCGTCGGTGCTTCGAAGTAATACAGATGCATATTATGTGTACATATAACACACACAGCCGGAATTGAAGTACTTCGCCGAGAGAAATGCATTACGCAACGGTCTCGAGTCTCTCGGGTCACTGACTCGCGATCCACCCTCGTTGGGTTCAATAGCGTTATATATTACATATGCGGAGATGAAAAGAATATTGAAAAGGCACCGGAAACTGATGACTTCTACAAGCTAAAGAGATTGATCTCCGTTGACGCGTATTGCGTTACTTTGAAACGTTTCAAAGAAAGCCAAATGGAACGCTACCGAGGTTATTTATTTCTATTCTTATTTAACGAAACTACTGCAATTCGCGCGGTCCAATTCGTCGCAATAACGATGCGCGATTAGTCAATACAAAAACGATAAAAAATGTTATCATTATGTTGTATCGCATTCGATTCTCAGTAATGTCAATAATTTACGTACACCGAGTTACGAGAGTTTAGAAAAAGGGTGAATAAACGAGAGGGAGGAGTGCGTGTATCACTTCGTCGGCGCTCTTTTGCCTTTGTGCGATAAAGATTTGGTATTTGTTCGGGTTAACGCTGACGATAGAGGAGACGAAGATAAGAGAGAACACAGTTGTTCCTTGTGTCGATTCTTCCCGGACGCGTCGGGACGCAGGAAAATCCTATCTTGATAATAAAAATTCTACGATGGCACGAGTAGCGGCATTTTGTCTCCCATTTTGACAAAAGAACATCGTTATTATATAAATTTCGTTTTCGTTTTATCTAAACGATAAATATTTCGGTAGGAAATTCGACTGCATAATTGTGTGCATTATAACACAACGGAAAGATACACAACATTCGGACAAAATGGGGGTCCTTACCAACCTTCTATGGGAGAATATTGTATACTGTAATAAACGTGAGTTGCACTCCGCGGTCCTCTTCTGACTCACAGTGAGACTAAACAAAGGAGAATATCTACTACGACTCGCCATAGAACATAATGTTAGGCGTAATACTGCTATGTACGCCAGCATATAGTAAACAACATCCTACCTAATATACCACGAGCTTACAAACGAGGCATTTATCCGGTGATACTCTATCGTAGAAGAGGGAGCGCGAGCGGTTTATTCCGGGGGTTGGTCCATTAGCGATACCCTCTGCACTCTTCTCTACGAGTTTATCCCCGACGTTTCTATTGTATCCACTTTAACATCTAGTGATGTAGACTCAAAAATTGAATGTTCGCGTGAACAGCAAGAAAAATTGATACCAATCATTTTATTATTATCTTATAGACCATAAGGGCTTATCAAGTGAAATATCAAACCATAATAAAACTTAAACAAAACACTCTCAAAAAAATACCGAAATAGTACCGAATATATTACGATACAAGTGCGAAAAAACTTTTTCTGACGAGTTAAGAAAATAAAATGTTACTTTACGCAAATGTAACAAGTTATTTCAATATATCGATTAAATTTGTGATTTTACATCATTAATAACATCCAAAAATCAACAACTAAAAAAATCGTAGAATAAGTCCGCGATATTGAACATTAATTTTTCGAAAAATCCATCACTTTGAAGCACCATCGACAATTAACTAATTATCGTAGATCTCGAAGTGTCGACACGTTTTGAATTAATTATTCTTAAGATCCTCGCTTGACTTGTCCGCTATACGAGAATCTCGCAGACGCAGACCCCGTGTGTGTGTGCGAACGTGTGTAAAATATTATTCTCGAGCGATCTCTATCGTTTTATATCTCGTTGCCATAATGCCCCGGAGCGATAGTGTCGCCAAACAAATTGCGAGCGATCGATCGTGGGCGAGAGAATTTCGCAATTCGAAAAATAATATCCCTGCGTCTCCTCGCGCTCCTTTCGAATTTTCAATGTAACCCCATCATTATCGTCTGTCGTTAATACAACTTAAAGCAATGATCGATGTCTCCGCTTTTAAATGTACGACAAGAAAAAAAAAGTATTTCAAATACGTACGGCTTATACCTAAACGAATATTTGGAGACGCGACGTCAAATCGTAACAGACGAACGAACGTATGTTTTCATCACGCTTGTTGTTCACCAATAAAAAAATCGGTAGGAATGGACAAAGCGACGAACGCGCGGTAGTGAGTTTAATTAAATTTCGAGAGACAACAGATGCCGTGTCGTGCCACTGCTGCTGTATTGGTTTTAAGAGATGAGAGGCTCGTGCCACAGCTATAGGCCACACACTCTGTGCCCCCCATTGGCCCTCGTATTGCTCATCAGTTGCTGCTGGTCTTCCTCTCTCATATTTATTAATGAGTTTGACGGGGTCCACGGCGGCGGCAACACCGAGTGCCCCGTACACGACGAGAGGAGGTGGAGCACATGCTGTCGATCAAAAAACCGGTGCGATCCGGAAAGCATATATACCTATTCCGTGTGTAGAGTTATAGATATACCATCAAGGAGAGTTCACATGTCGACAACATATGCGGACTTGCCGTGTTTTTATCCCTCTCCCCCACAGACCTCTTTCGACCCGCGTGTCGCTTTGTCCATAGCTCTTTATACGCACTCACACACACATATATATGTATATATAGTATTTTTATCCTTCGCTCTTTCACCGTCGATCTCTCGAATCAACCAACTCGCTCACTGCTTCGGTACTCCGGTTTTTTTTTTTTTTTTTTCGTTCGCTCGAGACACAACGATTGTTCTCGACGTAAGCGTGCTCACCGCTCTTTGATTTACAACGCCCCGGCAATAACATAACTGCCCGACTAAAACTATATATAGTAGAAAGTACAGGCCATTCGCATGCGTACTCTATGATTCTACACGTTGCTCCAAAAACGGGTTTGCGGTCGCATGCGTGCTGGCGAGTTCCAAAGAGTTCCAAAGCGGGAGGAAGAAAGCCGCGAGTAAAAAAAAAATACAGAAATGCCAAACATCGTCTGTAAAACATGTTCTGTTCGGCTAATCGTTGCAAACCGCGCTGCGACAGATCATCGCTCATTTCTATAAACAACTTTGAGGCTTCATTTTTTTTTTCTTTTTTTTTTAAGAAGGCTCCGCATTTAATATAGTGGAATAAATTATACACAGTAATAATAGGAAGAATAATGTTTGCAAGGATGCCAACGAGGATAGGCAACGCGGTCACAAAAGTGTTTTGTTCTTCGGTGTATATTATTGGTCGCTCCTTGCGGCTATTACTGTTACTGTTGCCGACGATCGTTATAAAACGAGGTTTATCTTTACTCGGTAAAACCACAAGCATTTCGAGGTCAGCGGACAGCAGCAGCAGCAGCAGCAGCAGCGGCAACAGCCGCTTCGAAACTCTCGGCGGCGCGAGAGGACTTCTGTAACTGCTGCCCGTGCCGGGGACACATCGAATCGCCAGTAGTACGAGAAGCAATAGTATATATAAGCTATAAGGTAGAAGCGTGGTAGCCGAAGAGGCAAAGAATGGTTGACGGCGACGAAGACGACGAGAGAAACATTCGCCCCGTGCTGCTGCCGGCTCGTAGTAGGCACTTCGCTATACTTTAACTAGCGCTACTGGCTTCTCTTTGCCGTCTCTATGCTTCCACTACTTGCCAGCTCGCTGATTCGCCTGGTATATTACGTAGTAGCGTTACTGTACACCGTAGCGCAAACGCTCGAGATTTAACGAGGACTCGTAACGACCCACGGCGTATAACTATTGCCGAAGCCCGCGCTATTCGTGTCTATGTGCCCAGATAGACGCCTCTCACTTCGTCCTGGAAGTCGTCAATCGTGAGCCACTTCGAGTTTACGAAATAATTTTTAAAAAATGAAAAATAAAAATCATCTCGGAGGGAAATCAAAGCTTTGAAAAAAAAAAAAAAAAAGTGTTACATACTTTTATTTGTTTGTTTGTTCATTTAATTGAAATCCGGTATAATAATAATAGAACAACAATAATAATTATTGTTATCATTAGCGTTATTCAAAATTTTTTTTTTCTTCAATAAACAAACAAACCAACAAATGTTTATATGTTTACCAGCATTTTTTTTTTATCATTTACATCTCAGTTCCCGCCGAGATGGTTTTTATTTCTAATAAATATCTAGAATTTTATTTCAAAAGAAAACGCTATTACATATACTTATCTTAATTCGATTAGTCACGAAAAATTAATAACTAAATCGAGTAGAAGACGCTAGAAACGAGAATAACAAAAAAATCTTGGATTCTTTTATTTAATACCGGGCAAACCCATTCGAGGGAACGAAGTACGGTTTTTTCAAGCGTCATCTGGCAACAGAGAAGTACCCCTCCGGCTGACTCTCTTCGTGTCCTTTCTTCTGCGGGGTCACGCAAAAAGGGGGGGTGTACTACGAGAACGCAATGCATCGGACTATTACGCATTGCTGTATAGTAACTGTTTTGTAGTATACTATAACAGCTTGAATGTGCTCTGTAGCCAAAACGAGAAGCCCAGCAGTCGCTTCATTTAATTTTTTTTTGTTCCTTCTCTCGCAGTGTCTCCTCTCCTTCCACATCGAAGACGAAGACGTTGCCGTTTTCTTCTTTGTGCGGAGGAGAAGAAAGACGAAGAAGAGAAGAGGGCAACATCGTGGGCACCGGAAGTCTCCCCTTGACCGTCGACAACGGGTCGCGCGCTCGTTTTTGTCTCTATATTCCCTTCTCTCCTTTTCCTTTCCTCTCGATCTACCGTGGCACTGTTACTTTTATAAATCTCCCACGTCTCTTCGTTGTCTTCTTCTACCCTCGATTTCACTGCTTACTTCCAGATGAGGTGACCGGAGCGACGATAAGAGGGAAAACGCGAGAGGCTTCCACGCTCCTTTTGCGGAGTGGCTGTTGTTATTATTATTTTTTTTTCCTCCTATTATTGTGTACATAGGCTGCTTCTCGTATTTTCTTCCCTCACGGCAAACTTGCGGGGCATCGCCGAGGATTTTATTCTGAGACTTTCCGGAGTCGATCTCGTCGAGCCGAACGTAATTCAGATTAGCGCGGGAAGTTCGCGTAAGGTAATTAGGGGTCAACGATACGGTTATATTTATCCCGAAGCCGCGTACTTTTTTTTTTTCAAGTTCCATGAATGAATAACATTTCAAGTTTTTTTTTTTATTTTTCTCTTATATTGGTAACATTAAAAAAAAAAAAGTTGAAACGTCGAGTTAACGTTTTGCCAGTGCAGCGCAGCAGTATGCAAGTCCCTCGTGCGCCAACGCGTCCACGCAAAGCCCTGCGGTGTTCTCCCACGGCCAGGTCTTTCGATATTCTCGTCTCGTCCCTCGAGTCGAGCCCACCGGTAATCGTCGTGGCGTGTTAATAGATCGAAGCTCGAAGGTCGGCGTGTCTCACTCGCCTTTTGCCTTCTCCTTCTTTATTTTTTGCCGTCGCCGAGGGTTCTCTCGATCTTGACCATCGGTTGTGTATACCAAGTCCACTAGGCCATTATATATATCCACTACACCGCGACTATTCGTTCGGTCACCGGAACGAGACGCACGAACGGTACCGCGCCACCCGATTACGATTGTTTCAATAAACGATTTTGCACTGCCTACCAATCGTGAAATATCTAATACGCGGTCTTTTCTAACGAGAGAACTTAACGGAAAGTGCAGCTTCGCTAGTCATAGCGGAAAAGTAATAGTTCAATTGCAAACGTTTCGCCAAGAAAAAGAAGAAAAAAAAAAAAAAAAACTCAACGCCCGAAGTTACTGAGATGAATACTTTTGATGCAAATTCCACGTTTGCAGTGTACGACGTCGAATCGAGTTGCGTAAGAAGAAAAAAAAAAAAAGAAGCGGCTTGTTCATGCGTTCCGCTGGTAGCTCTAGCGCGTTCCCTTATCCTAACCGGTGATCTATCGTTCTCTGCTCGCCTGCAGTGCTATACCATTGCGCGAGGACTCTACGCTATGGAACAACGCGATGTTACGTTCGACGTAACGATTCGTGTCCGGTATGAGAGAGAGATAGAGAAAGAGCAGAGAACAGAGAACAGAGTGTGCGAGCGAGAAATTCAAGATATACTCGTATCCGGTGCCTATAGTATTGTTTTATACTATACTATACATTCGCCAACTGTATTTCGCATCGGCGTCTTTAAGTTCTTCCGGATACATTCGAGTTACAAACGACTCTATTTCGATGCTTGTCGGCATCTCAGGTACGTTAATAAGACACTTATGACAAGTATTCGCGCGTGTCAATCGACGAATTAAAAAAATTAGGAAATTCTTTCGAACTTTCGCGGTTTTTGTATCACATCGAGAGCGAGTTAAGAGGTTATCAGAAGCGCATAACGGGTCTGCATAAACGTGAAATAAAAAATAAAAAATAATTTTTTTATTATATAGGTTCATTGCGTAGAGTCTCAACTTTAATTTACAGAAAAGTTTTTGCGAAGATCCCAAAAATTGACGAAGTTATGAAGATTTTTGTGAAGGGTCAATGAAACGATGTAAAAAAAAAACGACGTACGCCAAAATTTATTTGTCCGATTCACTTCAAATTCGGACAGAACATAGTTTTATATAATTTTCTATCGAATGATCGGATGATTTTTTTTATATGTTGCAATTGGTTATGCAAAATGCAAAAGCGGCATTTTGTTTGAATAATAATATCTTCGTTATTAATGAATATTTTCCAATTAAAAAAAAACTCATATTTCGTAAGATATTAATTACATGTAAAATGCCGACCGCATCATCCCAAAGTTCTCATAAAAAAAAATTAAATGAAAATCGACCTGTTTTTTCGACTCCTATGCAAAACCTTTTGGATTTTATGCAGCCCCCTTAAGGTTGTATATATATATATTCTGCGGTATTATAATAACAACAAAGCACTCGTTTTCGACCGAGCAATGTTTCCGAGGTCTCGCAAAACGACGAGGAAAACTTTCTCTCCGCAATAAAGTATAGGAGGCTTTTTCGTTGCGCGTCGGCGTCGACTGTAACAATCTAACAGAGCTAATAGGCAGTCGGAGAAGACGAGCACGAGCTTAGTCACGAGAGCGTCGTTTCTTTCTTCTCGTCTCAGCGGGTTCGACGCTGTGAATTTGTGTGTCTGTGTGTTTTGTCTGCCCCCGCATCGCGAGATCCGCGATTACTCAATCGTATTACAGCTCGCGAGGTGAAATAGCTCATCGTAAAATACACGCGTAACGTTAACAAATATAATACCGAATAAAGATATGTGTCTAACTAATAGTCACGCGATGTGCGTATGAAAAAAATAAAATTACTACACATTATTCCGTGGCCCAGATGACCCTCGGAGCGTCAGAGCATAGAAAAAAATATATACAATCTCAGCCTCTTTTTTTTTTCTTCGCTTAGCGTTACGATTTTTTCCGTTATAATACTTAACGAAACTTGTTTTTAAGTGGCGTCGACGATTCGTCAACGTGACAAATAACAAGGGAGTTTTGAGCTTCGAGAATCTTGATAAAGCCCTTCCAGATTCATCGTAACGGTCAATGCGTCTACGTTGATTACTACGAATCGTGAAACACGCGCTTTATCTTGTCCATAGTTATCAGTTTCGAGTATCGCGAATCATTCGAAAGAGACACATCGAACGATGATGGCAATATAAAAAAAAAAAAAAAAAAATGATGGATGAGATTAAAAGTGATAGAAATGTATCATCTCCGACGATCGCAACAACCGATAAATCTATTTTTATTTTATTTTTCCAACCAATTTGAAATGAGGGGAATATTTTCATAATGTTATTTCTCGCTCTCCACGAAATGTGATATACAAACGAACTGTATTCTGTACACTGTATTTGCTCGGCAATCAGAATTCTCAGTTAGAACGGAAGCCGTTGTAGTGCAGCGCGAAGCGGGTCGTGAAGTACTACGAGAATAATCGAACGATCGACCTAATTTTTTCAACGATACGATTTTTTTTTGTTAGTATAAAAATCTGATAAATCGCGCGAAACGTTTAGCCGAAGATACAATATCGAATGCACGAGAGCGATATATTTCGAGAGGTGCAGCTGATGCACGAAGAGAGCTATGGGGTGCACGCAGGTGTTCGCCGCGCTCTCGAGAAAAAGAAAAAAAGGAATGTTCCTTCTGTGGCCTCTGTAACAAAGAGACCCAAATCCACGCTCCGTGTTCCCCGATGCTTCGAGGCTGCTGAAGAATGCGTTGAACTAGAGGCTCAATGATTCCCAATGCATACTATATTCGATTAAATTGAAATGCAATTAGTCAACGTATTCCTCGCTTCCATAGAAACGACACACGCGTAAGTATCGTTGTACCGCTGTTTTAGAATTCCGGAGCAACAAGAGAGTCTTTCTCCGGTCTCGTCGTTTGACCCACAACGAAAAATCAGAACGAACTTAATCCCAGCTGTAAGGCTCCCGCGTTCGTACGACTTCGCGTATACCGGAGTCTCTCACGCATTCACACACAACGAGGGAGTGAAAGAATAATGGAATAAAGCCACGAGATAGAAAGGACGTACAGAGGCACGGATTCTACTCGGCACACTTTTTGTATTAATTCGCCTTTTAATCGAAAATAAAAATTAATCAAGATCATCGTCGACCTTTAAATCCTCTCGTAATAGTCCGATCGAATCGCTTCGCGGTACGCTGACCCAATGACTAATTAACGCGTTACTCCGGCAGCGCATTTAATGTCTTACAAACATACGGGTTGCAGAAGCATACGGTTTGTTTTAACGCAATCCTTGCAGTACAGTCAAGTCAATCGGTTACTAAGATTTCAACAAATTTTGATACGCTTTGGATAAATGTATTCACAATTAACATTAAAAAAAATTGTGACAACTCTCAAGAAATTAACTCAATTCATTACGACAAATTCACGGGAATATTTTTGCACAGATTTCGTAAAGACAAATTTGAAATTTTTGTTCGAATCTTGACGAATGAAAGCTCATTGCGTTTCTCGATAGATACTTCACGAATTTGCCGAAATTAATTAACCAATTCATGACAAATAAATGAATATTACTTGTAATAATATTACAACCAATATTTATGTTTTTTTTTTTCTTTAGCGAATTAGGAAAACATATTTGAACAATAAAAACAAAAATTACAAATGTAACTTCGGGAAAATTGTGCAAAAATATGATGAAGATGTTGGCGTGAACTGCGTTGTTTCTCACTAAATTTAATGTTATACTTTTGTTAACGTTAAGTAGGCATTCTTTAATACAGATCCATCCTAATTCCCACGGGTTTTTCTCGTTTACAACGTGTACAAAGAATTTTCGAAACGTCAGTACTCAATTGAGTTGACTGTACCGCGAGAACGACCTTAAGATCGCTGTACACCTCGTTGTACACACAGCACCCGGCGCTGTGGCACAGTGTACGGCGATATGAGAAAAAGAAAATTTGATGTCTTCGCGAACGATTATTGAGAGGACGGGGATTATCGGTAATGCAGTCACTGCATGCATTTTCGAGTAGATCTACACATGTATAGACCGCTCGGCGCTCCAAACGTTCGTAAAATCTCAACGAGAGAGTTCTGGTTCGGTTAACGCGGAGGCTAAACGACAAGCATGTCCTGTGCGAGAAAAAGGTAAGAGAGGTAGGATACGCCTCTCGCGTGGACGACGTCGTGTGCTGCTTACGCTTCTGCTTCTGCATGCTGGCGAAGGGGAACCAAAGCCAAGAGCACTGTATAGTAAATGCGTACGAGCCGAGGCGAGGTGAGCAGCGCAGTGACTGCCGCCTCCTCCTCGATGAAGTTCCGTTACTCCGGTCTCTGGCGTGTTTCTCTTCGATGCTCCGGGCTGTGGCTGGTTCTCCTTCACTCGATCGCCGAGGCCTAACTCAACCGAGAAGGAAGAAAGGACGACGAGGAAGAAAGAGGGATCTCGGCGTGGAAGAATGAATCTGCGGACGATCTGCAACCGCAGCAGGCGCGTACTATTACGCCCTTTATAACTTCCAACCTTCCCGAGAGCTACCAGTTCGAAAGATTCGATCCTTCGTGGATCCCGTTTCTTTTTTTTTCTCGGCCAGCATTATACGAGAGAAACATCGGCCGAAAGAGAGAAAGAAAGAGAGAGACTTCGAATGCCGCGCGAAGTTTATCGCGGAGGCCTTTTCGCCGCTGAATAAACCCGCGAGCCTCGGCACGAATCGACCCAGTGCCACTGACCTATTACAAGACAGTTGCGTCGGGTCTCTTTTTCTGCATTGTTTCATTCAAAAACCGATTTTTCGGCATTAAAAAAATATATAAATCTTTTTTCATACAAGATCTATATATTTTTTATGATTTATTTTTCGTAACGAACGATGGGTCAACGACTGCGAGATTCACGCGATCCGGATTTCAAATCTTGAATTACACAGCTCGTCGCGAGAGACGTCTCATTAAGTATTCCTTTGATTTTTGTTTGCGCATAAGCTAAAGTCGTTCGGTCTTTTACGCTCGAGCTCTATGATAGTCGAGTTCCTGTACGCGGAATGAGTTATGTATATAGCGGTGTGGTATATACGGAAACTCCAACCAAGTGCGTAATTAAGGTACTGTGGCGCGCGCGGAAGCTCCTCGCGTTGCATCGCCAACAGTGTCTTGCGTGCCAGGTGACGTTCTGTTTCGATGCAAACCTTCTCTCTCTCTCCTTGGCCACGTGTCCTTTTCTCTGTCGTTCGTTTTCTCGCTCCTTCTCGTTCCCCTTTGATATAACTTTGCTTCTCTGCAAGCCGAGAGAGTACGGGGCTCGCGACGAGACACGAGCAACTTGTGATGCTTTACAGTTAGCCACATGCTGCGCCCTAACAGTACACTCGGAGAGTCACTCGATTCAGAAAGGATTTATGAAAAAAAACGAAAGACTTCGTATAAAATTGAAAAAAAAAAAAAAAAAAAAAAAAAGGATGCAGGATGTACGCACGCTGAGCGTGACGAGGCACGAGTATCGAGCGCACAGGGTCAATGCGATCGCGCGGAGTCGACAACCACCTCGTATATCTGGGCATATGCTCATTATAATATCGCGATAATGCGAGTGGTTTTCCACGATAAACTCACCGATATCGAGACACGCAAGCGAGTTGCGCCGATTGGTAAACTTAACGAATTCTCATTTTAAAGGCAATTCATTGATGCGAAGTAATTTCTTTATTTTCATCAGTCAGTTCACCGGTCTTTCAACATTCAATATCCATTCCCTCTTCTTGCTCTCACCGTATCTCGGCACATGTGTATATCTATAGGCTTCGTGCCCTCTTGCATATACTCCTGATTATTGCAACCTCTCCTTGAGATCTCGCAATGCTCGCGCTAATACAGCCGCGTGCGCGTCAGCACTTTCGACGAGGTGAATACAGATATAGCGGCTATATGCATATTAGTCAGGTATTACCACTCGAGTATCATAAGGAGCTGTTGTTCACTATCGGTCCGAATATGAGCGATAGTTCAGTTAGTTAGAATCGCGTACGCCACTGGTGTTTCGCCGGGGGAATTTTTTTTATATAATATATTGTTTATATATATAATATGATATATACAGTATTTATGCACTGCATACTGAATATATATGATCTGTATACATTTTTAAAAAAGTATAAAAAAACGATATATGTATATATATTTAAATTATAGTACATATATTAATTATATACTAAGACTTTTCCGCTTGGATTATTATCGATGTATGTACAACGGATACGCGATGTAGAGATATTAGCCAATCAGATCGGGATATCTTCGAAAATTCGTTAGAACTCATTGATCGATTCGACGTCCCTTGCTGACGTAATTAGGAGCACGCAACGCAATATATCGCAGGAACGAGCGTCTCAAGCGCGAGACACGCAGAACGTGTGAGCTCTGCTCTCGTATTTGTACGTAGATATCCGTATAGTTATAGTATATACAACGGGGGGTCTTGCGGTGGACGTAGTACTACATATCGATGGCAAATGGAGCTTATTACGCAAACGGGTTGCCTCTCCGTTCCTGCGTATTCTTTTCGCTCGATTTGCACGCGGCGAATTGCCGGAGCAAACGAGGAAAATTAGAGAACTCGAGTAACAATTCGCACGAGTTGAAATTGACTTCTATATCTCACACGATATCCTAGTGTCCGTTCTATCCGCTCTACGGTTATTATACCGGTTTGTAAAACGAGCCGTTCGATGCACTCGGTAATTCTTTTCAAAGATGTTATCAACGTGTGCGTTGGCGCGATCTGTTTTGATAGGAAATTAACTCCGTTTTTCCTCGTGAGAAACTTTTCTTTATTTTTTAAAATTAATTTATTACTCTCGACGTTGTAGTGTAAACATAGTCCAAGTGACGACTGACGATTCTCCGTACGAAAACCCTTTCTCCGTTAGAATCAACTGCGCTTGATAAATTATCATGCGTCTCGTTCAGCGTCCTATAATTGTCGGAGCGCCAAGAGCGCTTGCAGCATACAACGACCATTTCCTGCCACGCGATAACCCTCTTCAACCGTTCCTAATGTGTATACTAACAGACTGTGTATTTGTTACAACCGTTCATATACACGACAACGACAGACTTATCTTCTCGTTTACCCCCGAGAAGGCCCCATTGGCGACTGTATGTTTTCAAGACAGGATACAAGTTCGTTTAAAACGATATTAGATGACTAATTAATTAGGTCCGGACGGACCGATTGACCTCTGGGAAATCGTTGATCGCGGGGCACCCGCGGCAAGGGGTTCGTACCCCTCATATACGCGTCTTTAAAAAATGTCTACCAACAAGAAATTCGTAGGATAATATCCAACATAATGATACCGATCGAGTGTCTCTCGACTTCAAAAAAAATTAAAATACATATATATATGTATAATGGGAACAGAGAAAGAAAAAATCCGACCGGAAAATTAGAATTCACGCGGCAGTTCCCTTCACTTCCTCGGGTCGTGGATGAGAGTGGGGAAAGGCAATGGAAAAAGGGGGAAAGAATACAGAACGTTCACACTGTATTTCATGTATATATGTGTCTATTTCTTCGTACATATATACGTATAAGCGATACGCTCATAGCATAATACCCGTACTACTATATTCCTGCATTGTTTATGCGTGAATGGTCCGCTGGACAAAGGACGTGCAATATGAGAGCATTCCTGAGGGCTCGCAAGGGCGCCGGCCCTCCGGAGACTCGAGAAGGGAGGATGAGTTCGCTCTCTGTGAGAGGGTATAAAAAAAAAGGAGACGCGGAAGCGCGGAGCGGGACGGAAGAGCGGAATGGCCAAAGCGGAAGGACCGAGTGTTCCCGCGTAGCAGACCCCCCGACGACGATGTCGTCACCGCGTGGTCACGAAAGTACCGCGAGTCCGGGTCCACCTCCGCACCGCACAACGATTTCCCTTAACTGAGCGCCACAGTGGGGTGCATATTTTGATCCCCTTGAGATAGAAGGCTCTCGCGACGGCCATTGAACGGGCTATGAACCACGAAGGTGGGAGTTACATCGCGCGGAGAGTTATACTCGTAAAAGCTGAGAGCGGAGAATGCGAACGAAGAGAAGTACCATTCTCTTACTTCCGGAATCTCATAACATTTTTTTTTTTTTTTTTTTTTCATATTTCCGTTTTTTTTTTCCTCCGAGAGTCATGTGAACCACGTCGAGTGATGCGGGATTTTTAATCATATAGATGAAAAAATAAAGTTCGTTCATCATCGTCATCAGGGGGCTATAGCGTTTTTTTTTCTTTTCATTCTATTCTTCCTTTCTTTGACGTTTATTCTTTCCCGTGCCCTCACTCGACTTCCCACAGACCTCTCGATCCCTCTCATCTCTTCGTCGTCTCGACAACGCGATGAGTACCCGCAGGGTCTGTCTCTTAATATGCATCCTATCGAGGAGCTTAAACGTAACGAGCGTCTGTTCGTGACGATGAAAGCTTCGACGTTGAGTGGAATGATCGAGGAAAAAAAGGCTGAGCGCGGACAGCGGGAGGGTTACAATCATTGGCCATATAGTAGTGATTGACTTCGCCATTAATAACGATAATTGCGTAAAAAAAAATTAAACGTAAATTTGTTTCATCTGATTGTTTAGATGCAGAAGTTCGGAAACCGGAAGTTTCTTGGAGTTCATGTATATCAAAAAATCGTGAAATTGACACGAAATCTGTGATGTAACAAATGTTGTCCTTCATCGTTTCAAGGAAATAGCAGATGTATTTTGTCATTGGGTTCAATAAAAGGTCCACGAATAATTCACGAACATTTATCGGAAAGTTTCGGATAGTCTGAGATATTTCTGAGACGCGGCGCGGCGCCGGGGCGTTCTATTTTCGCTTTTCTTAAATATAAGAAAAACGAAAATAGATGAAAAAAAAAGTAGATAACAAGGTTGAATAAAGAATATAAATTCAAATGAATAATATATATAATATAATGCATTATTATTATTATTAATTTTTTTTTTTTACTTCTAGAAGGTAGAAATAGAGTCAACGATTTTCGAAAATAGCGATGAGATCGTGAAAAAAAACTATGAAAAAGTCGAAATTTGAGGGAACAAAAAAAAAAGAAAAAAATTCCAGTATCAACGAAGCCATTTAAGGATTTTTCAGAAATGTTTCAGGTTACGAAAAATTCAAGGATATTTACAGGATTTCCAGGACCTCTGGAAATTTTACCGTATTTACTCTTAACTCAATAACTCGTTCATCAATCCACCCGGAAGTGAAAAAAAAAAGGTTGCAATTACCATCAAATTATGGTGAACGCTGGTGCTCGCCAATGCAGAATGTACCAAGCAGGTGATCCAATACTCTCGTGATCGATACTTTCTAGTGCAGAAAACCCGAATGATTTTTCATTCCTTCTTTCGCATTGCTGCCCGTACGAGACGGATCGAGTGAGACCTACGCTGCGAACGTTTTATCAACGAGTCATTGCACTTCTCTGGCGCGTGGTGCAGTGTGTGTCTCTCCCGATATACTCGACAGGGAACGACGACTGAACGACCGTACGAGTCAACGATGGCTTTGCACCACATGGACACAGAAAGAGAGAAAGAGCGGACAGAACTCGCCTGAGAGCTTCGCCGAACATACGGGGAACACCGTGCCATAGGCAAACCCGTAGGCATTGGCATTGTCGCCGCTCAGGTATGCCGAGACTCCAGAGGTGCTCAGCTCGTTCGGCTCTACTATTCACCCGCGATATTCTTCTCATTGCCCCATTATAACTATAGTACTACGGAAAATCGTGGGTGAGCGCGGAGAATCGTTTATTTCATCATAGGCTCTGTCACGTTGAACGTCTCGACCCTTCTTAGCATCGTACGCTTCCACACAGTGTTCTATACAATATATACACACGTAGGTATACAAAAATTCGTAGCATCCAAGATTCAGCTGCAAAGGCTCCGGACTCCGAAAAAAAAAAAAAAAAAAAAAAAAAAAATTCCGTGATCCACATGAATGAACGAATGGGAAGCGAGAAACGTATTTCGTGAGCTTTCACTCTCGCGGCTTCTCGGAATTATTTGTTAACTCGCATGAATGTATTAAAGAAAAATAAATCAACAAGAATATCATACGCTACTTGTGGCGCATACGTGTTGCCTTGTTTTGCTTATTTCATTTCCCCGGCAAAAGTTATAAATGCAACGGTGATGAGTGTTCGGTTAAACACTCGTACGAGATCGAGTCATGCAGGTTTGGGAGGAGAGCGCCTCGCGCTTCCCAGTATAAACATAACGGGGTCACATAGAATACAAAACTTGCGACGTGTGTATAACGCGCGTATATATATATATGTAAAACGCTAAACTATATATACTTTCGTCGTAGCGTGTGTACGCGCCACGGGTGGGGCTATAAACCGAAATAACGTTGTCGGTATGCACCGGCCCCGGAGTCCCGACTCCCGAGGCTCTCCGGCGTGAAGGCGCGTCATCTGCGACCGGCACGTTGCTCCCTTGAAAAGGCATTACTTATACAGCTCTATAGATACTATTGCCACTGCATCAACCGACGATACCATATAATACACGCGCACCTTTTCCTCTCTCATCTCCCCGAACCAAAAATTCCTCATCACTCGGAGAATCGCGGCGAAACGCATTCTGACCATTTTTTCAGCTGGTGTCGGATTGAAGGACCGCCTTCTCTACCGTTCATTTGTGTTAAATGAGCTTTTGTCGAACGAGTTTTCCGAAGGCTCGCCAAATCCAAAAGTCGAGCGGCAGGTGAGGAAAAAAATTAGGGGAGTTACATTTTTTGCTCCCACAATTTTTTATCGCGGAGAAGTTATCGACATTGATTTACGTTTTTTAAGCACGAGAATTCAAGATTCGTATTGAAATGGACCTGTTGTTGTACGATAAGAGATAAAAGGTATTAGGGTAGTATTCCCACGGAAGTTAAATATTTTGGAACGAAAGTTACACGGAAAATTTTAAAAAATTCAATTTCATCGCGAAATCGCTCGAGTCTTCGGGACCCCTGTGTGGTGTTCCAGAATGACCATTTTTTGCAGCTGTGATTATTTTTTCGGAGTCGATAATTTTGAATTTCGATTGATATGAGTTTTCGTAAGGTTAGCGAATTTTAAGATTAAACGTGTTTTACACACCCATCCGCAAAATTCTGTGCGTCTCGATCGCCAAACGCGTCTGAATGATCCGCGCGCGTAGCTCGACCCCCGATGTTTCTGTTCGGCACCAAAGTGCAGAGTGTGTATTTGTATCTGTCCGTATGTCCGTACGTCGAGCGTTCGCGTGCTTCTCCGAGATACCGGAGTCATTTCGCGGGGTAAACGTCTGTCGGCCGGAAATAGGCATAATAACCGAGTCTCATTGGCTTTTATATGTATATACGCCGCGCAGTCAGTGTATATGCTATATATAGTGTGTATGGGTACGCGAGACGATTGCGATTGAGACACGTGAGGGACAAGGAAAGCCAATTCTCAGTGAGATACAAAGAAGAAGAAGAAGGAGTCGAGGAACATACGGAGAAGAAAGATTATCAGCCTTCGCACTTTGTGAGGTCCGAGCGCGCAAGGAATTGACCGTGAACCCTCCATTACAATAATATTAAACATTACTTCGCGCCTTGGGCGAGACAAAGACTTCACGAAACTCAATAAAGTACCAGTGACTTGACTCACGGACGCGTAAAAAAAAAAAAAAAAAAAAAAAACGAACAAACAAAAAATAGCAAACGTCTGTTAAACACGTGCTTCGAAGGGACACTTTCTAAAAATGTTTTTACCTCCTGTGTCCTCTTGTAGCGGAGTGTCCGTCATGTTTCTATCGACTATTATTTCAAGTGATTTTGGTGTGAATTTTTTTTTTTTTTTTCATCGTTTAACGCACAGACAACGAACGTTGTAAAGCTGCTGTACTTGGATACAAGCGCTACGACATCAAATTTTTCGTATTCTGCATCGACGAAAAAATGGATTCCCGTGCGTAAAAAATCGCTTCGAGCGAAAAGAATCGAATGAAACACACGAATTCGTTGGGTCATTCGAGACCCACGCGTTCATTAGTATTTCATTAGAATTATTACGAAGAGACGAGAGTCGTCGAGTTCGATAAATTAGGGAGCTGCCCACGCGACGAATTGGCGAGAAATATCGTCGAGGCACCATTAACGATTACGGCGAGATTGCCGTGAGCGACCTTGTCCCGGGCACCTCTTGTTCGATTCTCGTACGTAATCGGTAACATCGAAAAGTATACCACGAACGCTCGGAGTCAACCATAGGCCGCGGCGTTACGAGAAACAGCACGAGGCTACGTTAGAAGTTGTGAGTTTCACAAGGGCGTCGACGTCCCCCCCCCCCCTCTCCTACGGATTTGACCGCGTGGCTGCGGAATCATTCGTGCGGAATCTTCTCAATGTTTCAGTCGCCCGTTTTTGTCGTTGCGTTTTTTTTTTTTTTTTTTTTTTTTTTTTTTTTTTTTCGTCATTCGATCTCGCAGTCAGGACAAGAACGAGAAACTACGTGGGTTAGCGGAGAATAACTTTCGCGTGATTCATCGATCCTCGCGAACTAATAGTCACCTCAGGCCTCATGTGAATGGGAGACGCGGTGTGATCGAGAAAAAAAAAGAAAAAAAAAAAAAAACCTCAAGAAATCTCGGAGATACGATGGTCGTTTGTCGATAGTGCCGATATTATTACGCCATTGTTCGTAGCTTTTAGAATTTCAAACCCAATTATCAGTTATTTTACAAATGGTGAATTAATGAAATCCGACGAGAGCATCGCAATTATTTGTCACGACAGCGTGAGAAATGGAGAGGCTGTGCGAATGTGTATAAAAAGAATAGTTGCATTTATCAAGTAAATTGCGGCGAGGACAGCGTGTACGCGAATTCGCGGATGATGGGAGGGTTAAAGGTCATGTGCGAACGAGAGCTCTTGATGAATTCACGTCGAGATACGAGAGAATAGACGAGTTTAAACTTTAAAGTTCATCGGGCACCTTTGGGTACCTTTTATTGTGTCTGGAAGAGTTAATACACGCGAGAGTACACAAGAGCGAAGGTGAAGAAGTTTCGGATAAAATGCATGAAGAAGCAACCACTCGGATCCCGTGATGCATCTCACGGGATCACGGATGAGTTCAAGGGAGTGTGTATTACTTGTAACGAGGGAAGCGTTAAACGCTTATGGCATCAAGTTTTACATCAACTTTCAATCGATTTACCACGCTTGTAGGTAATCGAGCGCGCAGCGACGTCTCTCCCCCCTCGTAATATTATCATTTATTACTAAAGTCCGCGATATTACGTCTACTCGCGTAATAATACTATAAGGAAGCGCGGATTCGTATTACTATTGGAATCGTATTGCCTCCCCGCCGTAACTGAATGAATCATCAGATTTTAAGGTTCTACGAGTTAAGCAAAGACGAAGTTTTATGTGGTTTGTGTATCGCTAACGACTGTACGACAACATCACGTTTTGCGGTAATGCGGTCTACGATACAGCGCAACTTTTCTCGTTACTTCGTTTACTTTTTTTCACGAGTAATTTTCTTCTCTACTTTTGTTTGATACTACTGTTGTTTTTTTTTTCTCGATATACGTCTACGACGTTTCGAATTACAGTTACTACTGTGGTCACGGAAAATACACGTCGAATACACGACGACATCGTGCCGCATGATGGAAAACTGCTTACTTGCATAAGTTCGACTCCCTCATAGCGCCTTTGCATAATTAAGTAACGCGCGGCATTCCTCGCGGACGCGTTATTATGTCGCTTAAGTACGGATATGCAAAAACGTCCCGATGAAGCGCGATAATTCGTACGTATATAGATACGCCTTGAACTTTATTAATATATTTTGTAACGGTACAATTGTATGACTAAACTGTATATGCGAATGGTGAAAAATAAATTAACAAAGAAATTTATGTGGGAACTCACGTTTTCAGACTGGGTGGAGCGCCTCTGCCGCGGCACACAGAACAGCGGCACGCCGCTTTCTCGCTTCCTCTCCAATATAGCGGCAATCGTTGAACCCTCGTGTAACAAAAGTATCGAAACGAAAAAAAAAAAATAATAACTTCACTTCACGTCACTGTTGCTCGTCGGTTACACGGCGACGCACGTATAATATCGGACAAATCACCGTTCGTAACAACGAGATTGAAAGAACCGATAAAAATAGAGATCACGTCACGTCTGATTTTTTTTTTCGTCGTTTAGTTACAGTTTAAATGCAAACATTTCTGACTAAACAACTTTTTCGACTTTGGAGGGGACCACGCCAAACGCGCTCGTCTCGCTGTTTCTCTTTCTCCGATCCGTTTGTTTACCTCTTTCCGCGCAGAGGTCCACGTAGTACTACGAAATGGCCCTAACGGACCGATGACCAGGAGAAACGAAGAAGAAACACTCTCAATCGATCGCTCGATCCTTCGATTATATCGACACAGGATCTCATATTTAATAATTTGTATTCACGTGACTTTTACGATGATTATTTATCTAAAATCTTTTTTTGATGCTTCCATTTGTTGTTTATTGTTGCTATTGAGAGAATATTATGAAGCGTTTGATCGATCAGTCACGTTCGTGTGTACCGTCAAACCGGACGTTGCAGGACGTGCTCGAGGCTCCCGAGCGTTCCGCACTCGCAACACGGATTCGTCGACAGTTCGGAGTAAACTTTGTTCCCGGAGCTGTGCTCTTCAAACGAAATATGATATTACAATGTCGAACTTTTTTTTTCTCTATTTTCCTCCAATATTGACGGTTTAACTGGAGAAAATAACAGCGACGAATTGTAAACACGATTATTATTTATTTCTTTAATATACACGCGCAACAGGAGGCGAATACTTTAGCGATAGCGTTTTCCAGGCGATAGCGTCGGGTCACGCAACTCGAAAACGATGCTAACAGGTTGCGCGTCGCGGAACTACTGAGCCGTTTTGAGTGGGAGAACGCTTACTGGCTATCCCCACCGCCGCTACTACGATCTTCGCGCTGATGGGGTCTCTCAGGCTGCTGCTCGTACACCTACGATGAATACACAACGGTGCGTAGCCGTTTCTTCGGCAAAGTCAGTCATTCGCTGTATTGTGGAACAGTTGAATTGCGATGCAACGCGATGATGCTATCGCATCGACGATTATCATTATTATTATTATTATTCTCAATGTAAACATCAGATATCGCCATATTTAATACTATAAAATTCAAAACTATGCATTGAAGTTCTTTCGCTCACGCGATATATTTTTTATTGACCGAATGTATTCGGAAAATTGAAAAAAATTTGAAATATATAAATGTATATAGATTCTGGAGCATTAAAACGTCGACGTACCTATCGCGGCTTCTCGCCGAACTTTATCCATTATTTTCTTGGATAGAACTGTGTCGTAGCTTACGTTTTGTACACAAGTTACCTGTCTCGTTCAGTGTCAGAGAACTTCCTGCAATTTTCGAAAATACAACGAACGAGCCCCCGCGCCTCCTGCTTCAATCTTCGAGTTATCTCGTCCATGTCTTGACTCATCCGGCGAGGGGCACGAAGTCTCGTTAGAACGACGATGAGACATCGCATTTGTCTTCCGCTAGTTGCATCGTTATTACCGAGACGCGCGATACAACGACATCAAAAAAATCTCGGAATAATAGTTGTAGAAAGGTTCCCGGAGATTAGTTTAACTTCGAAGAGAGAGGATTCTCGGGGGCGCTCTTTTATTACCGGCGTCGAAACTTCACGTAAATTAAAATCGAATTAGGGCAAACGCGCCGCTATACGCTCTCCGAGAATAACCGGTTAAAAACGGCCTTAATCGTCCGTACCACGTGATCCCCGATCGTCTTCGTTTTGGTTCTTATTAGCATGTCTCCTGTATCTCCGATCATTCGTAGTGATGCCCTCTCGCAATTCTCGACTGTTCGATCGTTCGAGAAATACTTTCGACTTACTTGCGGATCATTAAAGAAGCATCAGCGACCGGAGCTCTCGAAATGTTTTTTTTTTTTATTTTCGCAAGATTGCCCAATACGCGAGACACGCGTGAGTACTATCGAGATAAGATCCCGTACGTTCGTGCAGCGTTTCGAGTCCCACTATGTTTCTGTATCTCAGCGTTTTTTGAGGCGCCCCTGTGCCACATGTTACGCGACTACCCACGCTAATTAGTCTATCATTATCGGTTGTCATCGCCAGTGGTGATACGTCGTGTAGTAGCCGAGCGCCCATAGATCCCTCGATCTATCGGCAAGTGACGAAATACGGTTTACCCGAATATTACTTCACGCCTCTGGAAGACGGAAGATGAAAAAAAAAAAAAAAAAAAAATGGTAAGGCCGACAGGATGAAATAAAAAAAAGAAGAGAACACGAGCAAAGGCGCAGCAGCGAATATTTGCGAAACATAATTTCTCGCGGTTACACCCGACGACGGTTTGCGTTATATATATATACAGCATACACCTACTTTCCATTACTCATTTCCTCTCTCGGTGCGGTCAAAGAGAGCCTTCGAGGATTTAGTTAATTAAAGCCGAGCCGCACAGCGCGTCACGCGAACATTATCGTCGTCGGGTGTGGTAAACACATCGGCGCACCCCTTCGACTCGGAAAGATAATACGCGCTTACTACCCCCCAATAACGCGTGTCGGTCGGCGTGCGAAAGATTCCAAGTGCATCGGGCGGAGATGGACGGCATTGGGATTTCATTAACGCTTATTATTGGCAACTGGTGCGCGAGAGAAGAGTTAACGCGCTTCTCATGCGCTCCAACTCCTCTGGAAAGAGCGCGTAATGGTTTTATGGGTCATTCGACGACACGTAAGAGACGACCAACGATGCCTCCCGTTGTCGCCGGAAGAGTATACAAACACCAATGGTGTTTACGCTACGCGTGGGCTGCAAGGTGTGGGAGTGCTGCCGGACGCGAGGCCAGATGAACGACGGATAAATTATCCTCTTTTTCCCCTTGAAAATTTAGGCATTTGCCGGCAACGTTGGGAGTACATATCACGAATAAACGCAAATAATTGTAAATACCAGTGCGTCTTATTTGTACAATTATTCTCCTTACACGGAAGCTTTGCGAGCTTTTTTTTTTCTCTCTTTAGCTTCACGTTGCTTTCGAGACGCTCGGGACTTTCGCGGGGCATCCAATATGTCCGGATTTTTTCTTGCCTCGCGCAACGCGTGTTCCTCTACTATATTCATTATCGGAATTGGTCTCATTCGACGCGCCGCCCGCTCAATTTTTTGCGTCAACTCGATCTCGTAAGGTCGACTTATGAAATTTACGACTTTGCCTACGGCTGACGAACCGATTCTGCCGGTTCTGCCGCATCTGTGAAAGATATTTGACATTGTTTATTTCGATTTCTGCGGATAATAATAATATGGTGTAAGATAAGAGGATCGCACAAAATTTTAATAATTCTCCGGAACTTTTCCAAGAGATTTTCGAAATAGTTAGGGATTCTTAGGAAATGTAAAAATCGATGAAATTATTCGGACATTAATACGAAGCATACTATCGCCTCAGTATGCATTACAGGACTAGCAGCTAAGATACAGAGAAAGAACGATAGACTTTCAAAAATATCCAGTAAAATGTAAAAGTATGAAAAAGTTGAAATTTAATGAAAAAAATCCAAGGATCGACGAAGAAATTTAAGGACATTTCGGGACTCTTTCAGGACAAGAGAAATTGATGAACTTTTTCAGGACTTCAAACATTCCCAGGACGACCGGAGTGCACGGCTTCGTTATTAACATGGTGTCCGGTGGTTCTGGAAATTTGGAAAAAGTTCTTGAATTTTTCTCGTCCTGGAAATGTCCAAAAAAGTCCCCACATTTATTGTTTCTTTTCATTTTCTTTTTTTCCTCAAATTTCGACGTTCTCCTTTTATTGTGTTTTGCCGCTTTATTTTAATTTTTATAAAGAGATATATATATTATTAATCGATAGTTTCGTATAGTTTAACTTTTCTTTGATGTTCCTGACTATTCCGAAAATGTCCTGGAAATGTCCGTGAATTTTTTGCGGACTTTTTACTGAACACCATGAAAGCGCTCCGATTCTGTCGTTGTTCCTACCTGTGTATGTAATCGGCTGTTTCCAACGGTAAATCGTAATTCAGCACCAGGTTAACGTTAGCGGCGTCCAAACCCCGAGCACCCGCATTTGTTGTCGAAAGAACGTTGAATTCGCCTCTCTGGAACGCCATGAATTTGCCTTTTCTGTGAAACAGCGGTATATCGCCATTCAGTTGCACAGTACGAATGTTGAATTCGTTGAAAAACAGAGAGATCCAGTCGCACGTCGATGTGTCGTTGCTGAACACCATCAGACGCTGGTTCTTCATGGCTCTCGGCTTTACCATCTTCAGCAATGTCATCGGTTTGTCCGGTACAGCAACTCTCATGAATTTTTGTGGCACCATTACCCGAAGAAAATTATCCGTCGATATGTTTACTATTGATTGTATCTACAATGGAAATAGCGCGTACTATAGAGAGGTTCGTTGCTTCGGATATTCGGTGATGAACTATTTTTACTCACGTCTAAAATCTTGTTGAGATATTCCGGCATCTCCGCCGGTTTGGTGGCCGATACCAGCGTCAATTGAGCGCCACCCGCAGCGTTCGGATCGTCGTTTATAATGCCGGTATGAAACTATTGTACAGAGAAATCAATAATTTCATAAGTCGCATGATAAAAGAATATATAATTCGATTTCGTACGCGAATACTCGCGATACATACGTTTAATTTGCGCAACAGAGCCTCGAGCTTTTCCTCGAAGGTTTCGTGGAACAACGCGTGTGCCTCGTCGAGTACAACGTGTTTGATGTAATGGTTTTTGTAGATTCTGCTCGTAATCATTTTGCTTGTTATTCCAAAAGTACCAATCAATAGATCGACGTTACGAACCGACGGATTCATCATCTTTGCTCTGGCTCTCCCGCTCGTCAGTATTTTAACGTCGACGTCGAGACCATTCAGCAATTTTTCCGCTTCTTTCTGCCGGACAAAAAATTGTGAAGTTGCAATTTTTTTGAATACTCACGGTGGTGAATATTCAAAATTACGCAATTACGAGAGGGTCAACACTTTCAGATCAGAAAGCATGTTTTGTTCTTATTAAAAAAATCTTATCAAAATTTGCATGGAATCGATTGTTCTTACCGGTGTCCTCATTATGCAAAAAAAATGTCGAGCTCCAAATATAACAACGTAGGGACGGAATTCTATTGTTTTAAATATCATTCGTTATATTTTATCAATAAAAGAAAAAAATGTCGATTTTCCTACAATTTTGAATATTTGGATTTCGGAATTTTTTTACACGATCAGAACACTATTATTAACAACCAATCACATGGAAATGGATTTTTTTTCACCTATTAAAAAAAAAAAGGGCGTTGTTTTCCCTGAAAGTGCAGAACCCCATCGTTAATGTCATCAGTATGCATCACAGATTTGTATTCACCGCTATTTGAAGAGACAATTCGCGACTGGGAGTTATTATGACTCCAAAGGGACGATTCAGTCCTCTTTCCCGGTATTGCTTCAACGTCTTCCATTTAAGTATGTGATTCAGTATCGGCAAAAGAAACGCAAGGGTTTTTCCGCATCCTGTTTCAGCGGACAGCATGCTGTGATTTCCTTCCGATATCTTGGGTATCGCTTTGATCTGAATGTCCGTCGGATCATTAATGTTGTTGTCTCTTAAATTTTTTATCAACGTGGGATGCAAACCAAAATCGTCGAAAGTCATTGGTTCCTCGGTATTGGGATTCTCGCATTCCGTTCCCTCCTGAAACAGTGTGTGTCCTTTACAACTGCAGTTGATAATAAATATTAACAGTAAAACAAGTTTTGTTGTATAAATAATTACATTGGGAAGAGGATGTATCGTAAAGTAATCCCCTGCGGACTTTGAACTGTGCCATCCCTGCGAAGCTATAGGTATCGTCTCGAATTTTCCGAACACTTTGCCTTTGTAAAAATTTAATGACGGCCGTTTGGCGGTGATTATCGGAATCCGATCTTTCTTCTTCGTCTCCACGACATCATCGTCGTCGTGTTGTTCGTGCAAAATTGACGATATCTGCGACGAGTGCATTTTATTCGATTGACAATGCGAGAATTAGAACGCCTGAGATTTTCTTCGATTTTTTTCGTTATTTGTTATAAAAATAAACGATCGTAAAACAATATAAAAATAAAGCAAAAAAAGAGCTCACCGTGTATCTTCGTAGGTTAACCACCGGAATATCTAATCTATTGTGACACAATTTGCAAAACCGCGAAAGCATAATTGCGATATTTAAAATGAGACAACGAAAATGTACGAAACATACGACAATCGCGTCGTTGGATTATTGTTACTTGGAAATAAGTATCGTTCGGAAAAAACAACGTCCAACCAACAACTACGCGCACGTGAGTTTACGAGCGGAATGCCGACTTCCCGACTGATAAGCATGACTTCGTCTCGAACTAAACGGCGAACACATCGCCATCTGTGGTAGAGATCAGCAGGGAAAGATTGACGAGGACGGCCGCTCACTCTTCCACAACAAGCAGACGAGGAGGTGTCAAAATGTGTTAACCTCTCAAAAATAACGACGATTCAAGTAAAAACAATGCGATATTGAAGGTTTTATTCGTCTATCAATAAAAAAAAGAGAACAATAATCACGAAACAACAATGGATATTCACAGCTTGGAAGCAAATCTCTTTCGAGAAACGAACAGCGAAATTCTCAATCAGGTATTAACCGTTTATTTTACTTTTGCGTTATTACAAAAGAGTCTCAAATTGTGGAGTGCGATTGTTCATCAGTTTTTTTTTTTTTTGGCAGTTGTTACATTCCTGTGCCGACGAAATATGCGGTTATTCCGGTCCCACGTATCAACTATTCGCTAATAACATGGATTGGACGGAAAACGATTACAATTGTGCATACAGGCTGTTCTCCACGCTGCTGAGAACCCCTGCCGCATTGTATTTGGATAAAGAAAAAGTATATACACATATATGACTGTAGTTTTGTGAGTTGACGATTTTATGATTTCTACGATAATTTATTTGGATTACAGATGCCACAGATATATCACGATTTGCCCGAGTCTGTTCAGCGCAGAGTATTGGCATGTTTGAGAGTGAGACAGGAGCCACTGACCGATGCCCTGGTGAGGGAGCATTCGAAGAAACATGCCCCCACTATGACCGACTTTGATTGGAGATTAAATGTTATTAAATAATGATTTTTCTCGTATTCTCGTAATAACTTTGACATTACATTAAAAGTATCCAACTTTTATTATTTGCAGCTCGTGATGGGATCGAGCAAATTGGCGTCACTGAGAGAACCATTGCTGCAACTTGATCTCATGGTAGAAGAGAAAAATAATAAGAGAACAGTGACCCTGGAAATGAACAAACGAGAGCTCGATTCTCTGATAGACGCTCTTGAATCAATTAATCGATGATAATTATTTATAAATATCCGAATACTGATATACATTGAATAAAAATAAAAAGAATCCTATTGATTTGAGAAAAAGATGATTGTAATACTTTACTTACTTCGCAATGAAATGTCGGCGACAACGAGTGGATGAAAGGGGTGACGATGGGATAATGGATGTGCGAATGTTCTCGATAGAAAAATGGGCGAACGAACACGAATGGTACACTTGTTTCACAGTTTATTATAGGTTTATAGATAAATGTAGAATAGTTTAGTTACTATTATAACTGCTGATCGAAGTTACTGAAGACTGTACTTCCGTGTCCGAGATGTCCCCGATTCAAAAGCTTATTTAAAATATGTGTTTCCGCCGGTGCATGAGAGATAAGCGAGAGATATTTTCCTTCTTTTTTTCTCTTTTTTTTTTGTTTTTTTTTTTTTTTTGCTTCGGGGAGGTCTCAGAGTGACGCTTGATAGTGATGGTGCAGAGATCGGTCGGGTTTCGAGAAATTTAAATAATGAGTCCGCTCTCGTCGTGAAATCTTATTTCGAGACAACGGGCCTTTCAATCCTCTTCATGTTTTTCGTTCTTTTTTTTTTTTTCTTTTACCTTCCTTCGTTGTAAATATTATTACGGACAATTATTTGAATTAAATTTCATACGAATAAGGTTTACTATACAACTTTTAATTTTACCTTTTTTTTTTCTTCTCCTTCTTAATCATTAATATATCGTTTAAAATCAAATGCCAGTCGCGGGCAAAGTGACCGCTGCTCTCTTCTCTCCTTCTAACACTTAGAAATATTCTGATCCGGGGCATATACATATATGCGTTTATCGTTTAGCGTTATCGTCTATGCTACGGCCTTAATAACAAAAATCGTTCGTAGGCAATTATTATTATTAGTTTTTTTTTTCTTTTTTCTTTCTTTTTCTTTTTCTTCCATTATCATTGTTTACTTCTGGAGATCCGTATAAACGTAGAAACATCGTATGAAAACTTGAAAAAGGTACCGTTTGTTTTTCTTGGGGGGGTGATGGTTGTTGTGCGGGTCTCGTTATTGGTAATTAGGCGATATTTAATGATTATCATAAAAATTACGATAGGCTTCGTCGTAAGTGTTTTTTTTTTGCTTTTTTTTTCTCGTATGGAGAAGTAGCATTCCCGAACAAACGCCGAATTTACACAAACGCGTTTTTTTCCTCTATGTCTAGATTATATATCACTTAAATTGCTCGACTTACTGTACTTTTTTTTTCTCATCGTGTTTATTTCAGTGTATTTTCTTTTTGACGTTTTTTTTTTTCTCGTGGCTACGCTCCCTCCGTATAGTACGCGCGCGCAATCACGTGTACGCCAAGCGCATCACGCACCTTCGAATCAGTGTATTTTTTTTTCTTTTTTCGTTTTTATTTTTTTTTTGCTTTCGTTTCTTTATTCTTTTTTTCTCGTGAGGTGAATGAGTGATTTGTGTGTGGAAGTGTGCAAGTTCCTCGTTACAACGTTAAAAAAAAAAAAGAACGCTCTTTAATTGTACAAACACAAGGAAAACAAGGATTTGCGAAATGAATACGAGCGAAGTGTGTAATCGAATCGCGACGTGGATCTATATACCTTAAACGTGTCAAGTTTCGCTTCGATGACTATTCTCGTCTTTTGCAACGATTTTTTTTTTGTCCGAATAGCTCTTTTTTTCCTTTATAATCACCTTCTTCGACCGTCGGACACTCGTTGGCCCATCATCCTCGTCATACTTGTTCATCATCTCGACTTATTCTCAAACATACACAAGCGCGCCCCGCTTATCATTTGCCTATTCTCACACACGCAGCCCCACTTTTTGTTTCACTTCCGTGGCGATACATCTCTCACTTTTTTGTTTTGTTCTCTCTCTCTCTCTCTCTTTCTCGCTCTCTTTCTTTCATTATCTCTCAGTGTACAATATAGTAGTGTATGTTATAACGGGACGGGGGCCACACCCTTTGAGTATTTCTCTTTCTCGGAGTAAACGACGAACTCGATATACTCCGAAAACCCCCGATCATTTATCTCGCTACGAATAATCGTTCTCGTCGCTCGTCCGGTACGTAATTGGGGGTCTCGCGTTAGACTTATCTTAATAACAATTAATGACACTTTAAAATTTCTACATTCCGCAGGGAACCCAATGGAGATCATCGGTAACCTGCGAGTGGGCACTGCCCATAGTTAAGACTCGTTATGTGTGCATTTATTTGTGTACGTGGTGTGTTTTTCTTGTGTATGTATGTGTGGGTTCGTGTGTGTGTGTACTATATTCCGTTGCTTCGCGAAATAATGAATCACCACTCGAGCGACTCGCGATAAACGGTCTCACGCGACTCATAATCGTTGTCGGATTTGCCATCCCCCATATATTTTTTTTATTCGCTTCTTAAATAATTCGATCCTTTGCCATCTCAAATCTCTCCCGCCACCCTGCCATCGAATCCCGTCCAATAATTAATAGGCCTACTATAAAAGTCCGTATGCCCAAACCCTTCTCTCTCTCTCTCACGATGTTTACCAGTTTTACATCGTCATCGCTCATTACATTTATGATGTTTTTTTTTGTTTCATTTGTTTTTTTTTTTTTTTTTTTCTTTTTCCATCTTCATTTTTGCTGCTGCTCGTAACGAAAGAACGTTATTTTCAGTTTAGTTGCAGGAATGGTCCAAATATACATATCTATATAATATACTTTTTTGGTTTTAACGAGAGAAAAGAACTTTCTTCTTCCCAAAATACAATTCGGTTAGCGGCGCTTATTCGTTCATGTTGTTTTGGTGATTCATGTCGGCGATGATTTCCTGTAACACAAATAGATATCGTTATTTAATTTGTCGATTTTTCGTTTTTATTGACGATTACGACGATATTCGCGGATATCGTTAATCGGTACAAAGTTTCGACGCGTTACTCACATTCGTGTTGACGCTCTCAATGGCCTCGTTGACCGCCGCTGCAACTGCTTTCTCGTTAATATCAATCTCCTCGATGGCCTGTAACAAAGAAGACACACAGAGATGGATGAGTTTAAAGAGTTTCAAAGGATCGGTCGACATCTTTGTCGATTAAAAAGAACGATCAGATGGCCCCTCGCTCTGTAGTCTTCGTTGACCAATTTATTTAATTGGGCTGCAGAACCGCGAATGCTCGGCGAGCTTTCACGGTCATCGGGCGATCATCATTTCTTTTCGATGACTTTCACTATTGGATATCTGTAATTGCCGGTTATTACGAAGATCCGCTTACCTTGGTAACGGAGGCAACATCTTCGGTGATAGCCGGTCCCAGAGTAGGCGCGACAATCTCAGCCGGAACTGCTGGCGGTGGACTCTTCGGAGCTTCGTCGTTCACTTCCGTCGTGCCGTTATTCACTACGATGTTATTCTCAACGGGCGCCTCGGGTTCGGTTTTGCTCTATGATAAACAACGAGAAACGAAGAAACACGTTATTCAAACGAATAGAAAGGATTTTTCATTCCTCAATATGTTTTTTTTTTTAAGTCCCAACATGCTTAACAGAAAAGCCGCTTCGCATTAGATCGACTCTGTCGGTCGCTTCGCATCGTTGTCATTATTTTTTTTTCTTTTAACAACGAATACGCAACGAATCCAAAACAGAATTTCTCATGGTGCTTTTAGCGTTGTTAGAGGACGAAACCCCCGTACGTAAATCGATCCCCTCGGACAAGACAATTGACATGCTGCATACAAGAGATGCTTGAACAACACAACGGATGCATTAGCTCGGGAAAACGTACGAGAGATTTCTAAAATGTTTTCTTTTAATTTTTTTTTTTTTTCATCTTTTTTTCTAAAAAAAAAAAAAAAATGTAACAATACTAATTTCTAGGTGATGAAAACGCCAGCTACAAGCGCCAATGCGTTATCACGAATATAACGTCTATCAATGAGTTCTCTTGCTACTATTTTTAATCTCTATGTTGATTAAGTGCGCCACGTGGGGCAATTCACTCGAAAGAATATCAGTTACACGAAAAATATCTCTCGAATCTATCGGAACATCCTTATTTTCTTTTCCCACGAGTAAATCACGTGTTAATGATATATAGATATTTTTTATAGTGAAAACCAAGAGGCAAACAACACAGGGTAATCGGTAGTGGATATAGGGATTCCTTTTTTTTCGAGCAACAGACGTGGGTATTTGTGTGAAAGTGTTAATGATGTATGTCGGGAACAGAAAGGATGTAGTGGCGGCGCGCTTCTCTCGTAGCAAAGGATTATCGATGACAGTAGCAGTAGTGGTAGTATAGTTGTAGTAGTAATGTACCGGTAGTAGTAGAAGTGGGAATATATGTACGAATTTTTCGTTGCAGGAGGATAGGCGTGTCGACGTGTAGGGTTCGTTATTAAATAATAGAAATGTTGAAAGAGTTGTGACTCCGGGCGAAGGGAACCTTCCCGGCGAACGCAATATTCCTGTGCGAACCCCTACGATCGAGCGCGCTATCTTCCTTCACGAAGTTCGTCCATTTTTTTATTTGTCGTGTCGCCGCGCAAGCGATGTCAACCGATTAAGTATCGGATAAAGATGGATAGAGGCGCGAATAACTCCTCGACGTCGGGAGAACAAAAGACACGTCTCGGAGATCGGGAACGATATTTTTTTTCCAGGCAACTGGGTTATGTGTGTTCGGTATACATGAGAAACCAGGAACTCGAGAGACGTTTGAGGACCACAGAGAGTTTCATGTTATATATGTTGGTGTTTTTTTTTTTGGATTTGCAGACCCAACGACGAGATACTTGGAACTCAGGCATCGCCAAGAGGAACACTTGGCTCGGCCACTGTGTGATTCATGCCAGGAGGTTGCATGTTAAGTCACCTGGTCGTTCTCCTGGACGGCGTTCGATAACTGACAATTGACGGGCGTGCATTCTTCATCCATCGATACGGCTAATCTCTCCTTCAATTCGAGCTCCGAATCGTTGCAAGAATTCAGACTCTTCTCCACCGATTCCGTCTTGAATTCGCGATTGCTATCCGTCTCTAATATCTCCAATTGCGAGGAATCTTTCGTTATTACATCGATTACGGAAAGATTACTGATCGCGGCGGGACTCGGGCTTCTGGGTGGTGTTAGGAGCGTCGTTTCCGTTGGAATTTCGGGAATGGATGGCTCGGGACTGATCGCTGAGTTCGAGATCGGCGCTTCTGTTGTGATTTCCGTGATGTTGATGATTTCTTCGTGAGATTCGCAAGATTTTCCATTATCGAGAGTTTCCTGAGGTGCCGCAGGTAGATCCTCGTCGTCGCTTACTTCGGGCTGTTGCTCGACTCGCGAGTCACTGATTTCCACGGGTGGAGGCAACGAATTCGATGTATCTGGTTGCTGTTCTTCGGTCGATTGCGATTTTTCCGTTTCCTCGATGCATTCGCTTGTTTCTGAAATGTCCGCTGCCTTCGTAGGTAAAGGACTCAATGCTTCTTCGGCCGAAAGGGCGAGATTTTTCGCGCTATCGATAATCTCAGCGATGACCGGTGAATCCTCGATCTGCGTGGACATGAAGTTCAACAGTTGACTCGTGGCTTTCTGCACTGGAACGGGAGAATCCGGAAGCGGCGGTGGAACGTCTTTCTCCGGAATCTCCAAATTATTCGATGTTTCCTGCGTAATCGGTATAATCGGTTCGCTCAGCGTCTGTATCGGCTCGATATTTGCATCGTCTTTCGCAACGAGATCTTCCGTCGATTCGATCGGTTCGGGAATCAAAACCTCGCTTTCCCCATTGATCTCCGGCTCCTCCAAAACCTCAACGGATTTAATAACCTCCGTAGGACTATCGGGAATAACGATGGCGGGTTTAGCCTCAAATACGATGTCACCGGAAACCGGTGCCGGGCCCTCTTCCGTCTGTATAACAAGATCCGTTTCAAGCGGCTTTTCCGTTTCTAGGCTCTCGACAATACCCTCGTCCTTCGTTACAATCTCAACCTCGTTCGCATTATCGAGCTCTGTAACTCGAAGATCCGTCTGTTCGATTATCGCAGAAGGCTTCTCGCTGATATCCGTGAGAGCGGTGATAGTAGTAGTGGCGGTGATGGTGGTGGTGGTGGTGATGGGTAACGGGAACGCGTTGCCTGTTTGCTCAGGGGACTCTGACGATTTGGTTTCATTGGATTCTCCGGATTTTAGGGTAACCGTATCATTGGAAGAAGTCTCGACACGCCGCGAGGACGTTGGGGAAGCCGAGATCGGAATGGATACGGGTTTATCGGAAGTGTTCAAAATGCTAGCTTTGCTCGCAGCCTCGGCAGGGAGCTTGAGAGCTTCGGCAATGGCCGAGGCATTTTCAGCTACTTGCCGGGGATGCTGCAATGGCGAAGGGTCGATCGGGGTCGGCGGTGGACTGGATGGAAAATGGGAAGGGAAGTCCTCACTGGTTTTCCTCTCAATGATAGACGGCGCAGTAGTGGTAGTAGTAGCGATTTGCTTGGATTGGGAGATGACCTCTACCGGGGCTTCTATTACGGCCTGCACTGGACTGACCTCGACTTTCTTATCAGCGTTCGCGGGTTCGACTTCTTTCTCGTTTTCCTCCGCTTTCTTTGCCTCGACGGGGACGGGAGTGGGGGCAGGAGTCGAGGATTCCTCTTTCTTTTCCTCGGCCGGACTGGACGGGACTGGAACTGCCGCTGCTGTCGGAGCGGCGACGGCTGCCGATGACTTGTTCTCCTCCTCTTCAACCTTAGCCTCTGGTACCGCTGCTGCTGCTGCTCCCTCGGCAACGGTTCCGCTCTGTTCCTTCTCCGTTGGGCTGCTCACTGCCGATTTCTCGTCAGCGGGACTACTCGCTGCCGCTGCGGTCTCTGCTTCCTCGCCACCCTGATAGGAATCACAACGTTAATTATTGACTATTTCAACGTCGCGACGATATGGCGATATAGGAGAAACGTATGTATTTACTAGAATTATCCAGCTAGCGCACCGTGTTACAAAGATAAAAGGAAAATTACTACGAGTCGTCGTATCGTTAATTTGTCGTCACCCTCTGGCAGTCGACAGACAACACACAGAGTTGTCACGACAGGGACACGAAGGTGAATAGCTCACAGTTGTGGATAACAGCGCTTAGGCTCTGTTCACCCACGTATATCCGTTGGTATACGCGCGAACGTTAGTTCAGTCAAACATGATATTATTTTTTGTCTGGGCTCGGCGCAGGGACGCCGACACGATTGTCGCCCGCTCACTCGCTTGTTCGGGGGGGCCGCCTTGTCGAGTGTGCGTTGCCAGCAAAGGGTGTGTGCGTGTGTGGAGCTCGTCGGCGTCGCCTCTCTAAATAGGCGACGAGGAGGGTGGAAACAACGAGAGGTGGATGAAAGTATAGGGGTTGCGCGCCTCGTACGGATAGCCGACGACTCCAAGAGCTCGTGTCGAGTATCCGGCACTCCTGGCGTCAGGCTCTCTCTCTCTCTCCCTCTCTCTCTGCATAGGCTGTGTGTGAATGCTTAGCTTTACTCGACGGGAAGAGAAAAACTCGAAGGGGTGCTGCTCTCGATTTACCCGAGAGAGTCGCGCCCTACCAGTGACCGGACAACCGTGTCACTGTGTCATTGAGAGAAATCTCGAAGACGAGAAGAATTTCCATATACCACTTTGCGCGATCTAATATTCCGACGTCTCAATCACAGGAAAAAAAAAACATATATTTCTTTTCCACCCCCGTACGATCGTTCGGCGAAATAAAAGCTCGGAGAATCTTGGAGTAACACAATAGCCAGTTCAGCAGGGGTGCGGAACTTTGGGTAGTGCCGCGTAAGCAAGATTAGGAGACCCCCGTGAATTCGGTCCCTCATCTGCGCTATGTACCAAAGGCGAAGCCCACGCGAGCCCTTTCAATTCGAGGATTAAACCGCGGGGGGTGAGATCGAGTCGATTCGTTTCATCGTACAACGAAAGCTCCCGGAGCTCCATGAGTCACTACGATTCTTTTTTGTTTCTACGGGATTACCGAAAAACCCTTTCACGACAACTCTCCCGCAATTGCGGTCCTAATGGCTCTATAGCTTTATTTTTTTTAACGTTCTCATCTAATGTCCTATGGATAAAAAAAAAACGAAAAAAAACTTAGATGATACGAGTGCAAGCGGAATATTCTTCTATGCTAGGAACGCGATACGCCGTTGGCATTTAACCAGAAAAAAAATGCACAGAGGTAGCCTCTCGGCGTTACGCAAAATTGGCTGATCGCCAGTTCGGTGTCTATGCATGCAGAAAGATATGCCATGTTCGTAAAGGAGGCGCGGAGTGAGGTATCTTACATCGGGCCATTGTCCGCATGGCTGCTTTTCACCGGCTCTCCACACTCTCTGTGCAACGGAGCTAACAAACTTCCGATTAGCAATGTAGTTTCCGCCTGCGGAGCTGGTGACCGGTTATGTCTCGACACCTCGGCAGGTCGCCGCGGATCGCAGCTTCTCGATTATATCTCGGAAGGAACCAAGCGAATGCCTCAGGCCGTTTCCGGCCCCCGGGCTTTTCGTTGGCCTAAAAAAACCCCTCCGGATCGAAAGTAGAACGCGCTGATTATTTCGACGCTCTCGCGGTAGACGGCTGTTTCTCGGCGAGTTCTCCCGTATCTCGGGTGCTTGTGCACCGAGTGCGATTCTGCATGCAGGGAAAACGAGAACGAGAGTGCATACACGCTATGCAGACCCAAGTGTGCAACTGTGTCGAGGCTTAATGAATACGTTCGCCTAAACACAGTGCGAACTTCTGCGCTCGCGTTTCTACTTCGGTAACTGTAGCTTTCGTATACTTTCAGACTCTGAGGATGTTAAGCGAGAGATGGACGACGCGGCACGCAATTATATTAGCTGTTACGTCTAAATATATGTCGAGAGATAAGCACTGTTGATGGAATTAATTCTTTTCGTTTCATTTTTCTTTTTTTTTTTTTACATCGGTACATATGGTCCTTTTAAGCAATCGAAGCGATGAATAGCTGTTGTAACGAAACGTATGTTTATTATAGGGGAAGATACAATTTTTTTAGTCCCGCTATAACGCCCTCGTAGACCAAGGCGCGTCGGCATTATCGGTCTATATCGAGGGGGAGAATCAACGTTGTGTCGGCGCGCGGACTCCCGTTGAACATTAAAAAAGCATTAGACTAATTCGTCTATGGCTGAGCGTGCGTTCAACACGATGACTCGCTGGGCGGGGAACACCCTCAACTATATAATGTAATCTTTCCAAACGAGTCAGCGGGTCGATCCATCGTGTATCATGATTTGATAGGGATAGAAGTGAAAGATGAGCCCCAAACGTTTTACGATCGCGTTTCGTCGACGTGCCTATAAATTAGCCGTTAGAGTGCTTTAAAGCATTTGATACACGGAAACGATAGAAAAATGATCGAGGAAACGTAAAAAAAATACCGTCCCCCAAGCAAGAACCAGTGACGTTAATCTCGCGACGAACAGGGTAATTGAGAATCTCTCGAGAACCCGAAAAAAAAAAAGTGGTAGTGTAAACGTGACATTGCAAATTGATTTTCCTTCCTTTATTCATGACGAAAATTTAGTCTCGCGTCGCAAGTTTTTACGAAGTCGACGTGCCGTTACCGGTGGAACGGAGGTAAAAGTAATTAACGTCAGAGGCTTTATTATCACCCGGCAAATATATACCGATCCTTCGTACACGCTGATGGATACTGCACAGCGAGGAGAGAACATCTTGCGCGAAGTTTGCATGAAATTCTGGGAGCTACCGGAGAGAAAGAGAATTGCTGGAGGTGATAAACGCTTTTGGCTCTTGTACTTTACCGTCTTCTTGTTGAGTAAACGTTAAGGGGGTTTCGCGTTGCACGAGATCCGATGCTTGCTAACGTTTCCGTATTGTGTCACATGCGAGACAAAGAACTGTCTTCTCCTTCTCTCTATGTGCTCTCCACCTTCAACGATTACCCGTTTAATACTCTCCTCGGTTCTCGTGTCGCCTCGACACCCAAGTTATTCGAGGATATCCGGCAGAGCATATTTCGCACGCGCGGAGTTTGCCAAACTTCTGGAACTCCGATCGTAACGTTGTATACACGAGAGGTTTACACATGTGTGAACCTCGATCGTTTCGCAAAAGCAATTCGTCGTTTAGTCGCTGTCGAGAACTGTGGCAAACCCGCCTCACTACCCACAATCGATGACGAACAACGCAATGTGCAGGAATAATCGAAACTGAAGTATAATTGTTTCAAGAGATTTCTGTCCAATGATCGAAGCATTGTATCTCGAGCAATAATTACACTGAGAACGTCTTCAAAGCTCTAAGCATTACCATGGAAGAGAAGTATTTACTGATATATAGTTTTTTGCCGCATCATATATTGATATATATATTTTTTATATACTATATATATGTATATCCGGTATATATATTTAAGATGTGTACAACATATAGAACTTTTTCTCGTTATGTATAAAGATATATTTTTTATATATTTTGACGCATACTCTTTATTTCTATGGTGGCCTCCTGCTTAGAAAAGCTTTCGATGCTTTCGACCGAGAAAATTTCTCCGCGGCGGCGCGACGACTATTTTTACACGACAGTGCAAACGTTGTAGCGACGAGAAATACGAATGCGCGTTGACCAGTCTCGTCTTACCGGCTCACCCACCCACGCGGTACCTTAAAAGTCAGTCTACGAACTGACACGCAATATATGATGCTTCGGCCATTCGATAATACGCATCTAACTCGAGAAACTCGTTAGTCGAAACAGAGTCTTACGGTGTTAATCATCGAAGTAGCAACGAACATGGAAAAAGCTTTAGCGGTCGCATTTGTAGAAGAAACAGCCGGCGAGACTGTGTAAAAGGTTTGGGAAGGATGAGAGGAGAGGATATAGCGGGCGCCCGAGGGAAACCGGGATTTCCGCGAGACCCGTTGGGGAACCGAGGAGATTTAATCCACTTAGGCGAGCGTCTAGCCGAGGGCGATCGCTCGTTCTCTCAAAGTTACGAAAAACAAAATAAGGAAAATAAATAAAGCGAAACCGGAAGTAGTCGTCTCGAAGGACGAAGGAGGAAGGCGTAGTCTGCTTCTCTCGGCAAATAGTACCAATCAATTTCATAGCTACAAAACTTTCCATTGCGAGATAATAGTCGTTACGTAATGGACGAATTCTTATGCGGATAAGCGGCGAATAAAAAATAAATGATAAGGCAGAGACTGGAACGTTTACATATCAATGTTAAGAGCGTATGAAAAAAATAAATAAAATTGGACCGTCGCCGTACCGTGATATCTTTGTCATCGGAGATTTCAGTGTCATCGGAGTATTCCGGTGGTGCAATGCCTAGAAGCGGCAACGCGGACAAAATTCGTCGAGCTCCGCGGGCCACAGCACCCGCTGCTCTGTAAACGCCACCGCCCAACGAGCGGCCAACCTTCATCACAGATTCCATTTTTCGTTTTTTTTTTTTAACAATTAAAGAAAATTGAGAATCGGTATTCAAGAATTATGTATCGGTCGATTTTTTTCGCACAGAAATCGTGACTCGCTGCGAGACGATTGAAACACAATGAAAAAATAAAAAGTAAGAAGATAAAGAACAAAGCCGACGACACTCGCGCGAAGTCCACTCGCGCTTGCAATACAATATACTCCGCGGGTTCGGTGCTCTATCGATATAGATTCTAAATAAATTACGCACGCACGAGAGACGATTACGTTACGAACGGGCTGACCGTCGCCGACTCGGAGTCGGTCGACACTTGGCGCTGGTTTATATAGAGAACGGGAGAGGATCATCCCACGTCATAGGAAAAGAAGAAGAAGACGAAGAACGAGACGAAGGAGGAATAGTGAGAGAAAGGAAGAGACAACGAGTTAGAGGCGAAGCGACAACCGATAGTGTCGGGTGACTGCAGTAAAGTACTCTTATAAAAAAAATCAAAGAAAAACATGGAAGACAAATTCAAAATGATTGTAATTGACAAATTAATTACGAAAGACAGACGAAAGCTTCTCCGTTACTCGTAGCGGGAGGCGAACGGAGTTTACTTTGAGAAGAGAAGACATTGCGAACCCCACTGCGCAACGCTCGTGCAAGTCTCACACGCTCTCGGCGGGAGAAGAAAAAAAAAAAAAAAATTTACGCCGCAAACCGCCGCACTCTATAGCTCCTGTACGACGGCTCACGAGGCGTCTATTCTTGGCCAGCGGACGGACCAAGAATACGACACTACTACGCAGCCGAGGAAGCTGTTGAAGCCAAGAAGAGTCGACGAAATAGTCGTACCGACGTATCGACCAAACGCCCCAGCAACCCTCCGAGCTGCGACAGTGTTCGTAATGCACTGTCGGTGATTCACAATGGAAATTCTCCTCTCGGCAAGTGCAGGGCCAACGTAAAACGAGAAAATAATCTACTTTTCGCTTATTCGATGTTCCTCGAGGCTACGAACGAGAGGAACTCCGTATTACCATAGATACATGTATACGGAAAATTCTGCGATGTATTAAAGCACTCAGTCTGGCGAGAGCTGCGTACACAGATAAGCATACGCCGCTTCCCGGCCGCATAAGAATTTCGTAGATGCAACGAGACGCTTTAAGAACTCGTAACTCTTCGCCCGACGCTTCATCACGACTCCGTCGTTATAACGCTTCGGCGTAATTACAAACGTGCCACATTGTGAGCCTCAAACAGTTGGAAAGGGGTGTTATCCAAGTTGCCCCGAAATTGCGTGGGGCGGAAGAAATTGCACGGGAAGAAGGAAGTGAAGTGGGATCACCGTGTCTAAGTTGGCGCGTAGGTGTCGGCGAGTAGTTGCGTATACAACGTTATTCATAGGATATAGAGAATGAAGTATATGGTCGCGGGAAGTGGCTCCCGTCCCCCGGAGTTGCGAGGTTTGAGAAACTTCACGCTCTCCGTGCTTTTGCATTCATCTTCTTCTCGTTTACTCTCTCCGCTTCGTTAACGCAACTCCGGGAAACGATGACAAAGAACCGTTCCATTGCTTTCGAGGTCTACTCTAATTTACAGTAAAGAATCGTTGTTGCGGCAAGAGAGTATCGTACGAAGTTTCGGCGAAATTGTAATAAAGAGATGAAATTCCGGGGCGTTGAAGAGCCACGTAAATGTCTAGTCGGGTATGAACAATGCCGATAGCTTGTTTCATTCTCTTGTTTCACTCTCTTAAGAACAAGTGGCGGAACGGAGGAACATCGTCGACGAAGCGAGTCTATTTTGGGGTTCCAAACGTTGCCGCAGCGATGGCAGCATTCTACGGAGCGGGAAAGTCAGAAGCGCGAAGCAGAGGATTGAATTATTGTTCGAAGAGAAGGTAGAGAAGCGAGCTTACCATCGGCGAAGCTCTCGTGGTCTCTTCTAGTGAAACGTAAGAAACACGATATGTGTAACGCGAGAAACGAACAAAGTTCCACAATTTCTAATACCAGCGACTCGGAAGCTACTGGCAGAAGGAAACCCCTCCGTTGGCCCCTTCCGTTCGGCTCGCCGCTAATTGTAGCGCTCGTTATAATTGAAGTTAACAGAGCAATGCGCGCGTTCTAAACAGCCAAAGCATTTCTTTTGTACTCCGGTGTGCGTTTGCAAACACATTTAATCCTTTTCCTCAACGAAAGCAATTGACGCGCGTTTATTCAAAAAAATGTATAGTATTCTCTTGACGATTTTTTCGCGATCGCATTAAATTGCGTGTCCCATTAATTATTAACACGTGGAATAAAGAGGGTATTTCCGTTCTGCCGGCTCGATAGTCATTTAAACTTCGTAATTTATTAACGGACACGCTATTACGACGAGTATTAAATATTAATTGCAATTAAAATTGCAATTAACGTTTGAAGGTTGACGAGGACGAGTTAAAAGCGAAGCAATAGTGAGTCCGGTAACCAGTACAATTTTTGGCATGCTGACGAAATAATGCGTGAAAATAAGCTAAATGTCTCTCTAATGATTAAAAATTATTCGGACGTCGAGTACCAACAATAAGTTTTTTATTTCATTGTGTACAATAAGGTTCACCTCGTCATTTAGCAGAGCGACTCTCGTGGTGATGCCGATGGCTTCGTATTGCGATATTGTCGGAAAAATTAAATTAAAAAAAAAAAAAAAAACTAAATAAAAATCATATAAGCCAAGTAAAGGACGGGCGATAATAATAAATCGGAGCAGTTCGAGATATATTGGGCGGGAGGCGTGCGAATAAATTAACTCGATACAACGCCCTTTAGTCTCGTATCTCGAGTGGAAACATCGAAAGCCTTTATTTCTTCTTATTCTTCTCTGAATGACTTTTCTAGTGTGTCAGACGACATTGTGAAGCAGAAACGTGGGTTAGAGAGGACTCGAGGTACAGAGGTTCGACTCGTAAGCTTTACTGAGACCGATGAAAGGCTCGTTAGCTCTGAAACAGCGATAACGATTCTACGCTCGGTCGCGTAGAATAACCGTTAACTCCGTTCGCCGACATTCGTGGGCGAACAACGACACAGTAGCGCACCCTTTAATTATGCGCAAAAGGCACCCGGAGTACTCGAGAGCGAGAGAAAGCTCAGGAAAGTAGGAGAGAATCTGTAACAACGCAGAGTTCGAAGCCTATGCTTCGGTGGATTGTCGTTAACGAACGCGCGAAACGCAATGGTCCCTCTGCATCGAATAGGTGCAACGCTATTTTTTTTATCGTTCCTTTTTCACTATTCCCTCTAAATGTTTCTCTCCTTTCGAACTCTTCCGTCAACATTCGTCGAGCTTTGGTCGCGTGGCAACCGTGAATTTAACGCGAATTCAGTACGCGGAAACAGAGAAACAGAAATCGAGCAGATGACGTATGGAACGAATGTGCGCGCCGAGTGATGAAGGGGCAAAGCGTTATCCCGAGGTAAATCATTCGCGTAACATGTACCAGGCTACTGTGAACTCTCTATCCGAAGTACTGTACCTATGGGCAGCACTACTAACTCGGCGTATACCGTTTAATACTGAAATTCACGCGTGATTTGATGTTCAAATATTTTAGATTGCATGGGGTGAACGAATAACTGGAAAATCGAGACGAGATAGAAGCATCGATCGGTCGCGTCTGTCGCGTCGCCGATCCTTGAAAAAAAATGTCGACACGATTTCTGAATGGATTTCAGAGAACTTTTCCAGACAGTGACGAGTCATTTGGGCGGATCGCACTGGTGACTGAGGAAGTAATTGTCCCTTCGAAGCTCGGGCAACGGAAAGTGGAGGAGAAACGATCGTCGGCCGCACGCACTCCGTTCTCGTATTCCTCGCACTGTGTCTTTCGTACAGTGTTTCCCCCTCGGGACAAGTTGCGCAAGGCGTACTTTCTAACGCACTTTTGCGGTTATTCTACCCTCTCGCTTACCTCCTTCCTGGAATTTTTTTTTCAAGAGGGTCGCAGGGAACGTAACAAGGGTGACTATAGTCGTCCGCAGGAGTTGCAATAGTAGTACGCGAAGGTATAGTATGTACCATGAGAGCATATTGATTTTATCATTTCGCGTGTTAGGATTCCATGGCACGAACGAGCGGGCAAACATCCCTTCACGAAGGGATCGGCTCTATTGAGGTATACACTGTATGAGTGTCTCTCATTTCTCGTGCCCCGTTTGTATACCCGCCCTCCGCGTCAAAAAGAGGAAAACTACTGAGTCAAGTCCAATCCCCGCTTTCTGCAAAGATCTCATTTGCATCTGTCGAAAAAATACGAGAAAATTATGCCTCAAGGGAGGCGATACATATTTACATTGGGGACTATATTATTTTAGCCCTTGTGACTCTACGCAATAAACGAGGCGGGATCAGGTACCGACCGAGAAAAGAGCTTCGAGAGGCTCACCGGCTTTTCTTTCGCTTCCCGAAGTCGAAAAGTTTCGACAAACTCTACTCTCGAAGAAAGAGACTTTCGCCCGTTTTATCATTTTTCAATAAATAATTCGATGAACTTTTGGCAACAGCTCGGCGAACAGAACAATAGTCGACAAGATTGAAATTTTACTCTCATTGTGATATAACAGTGTTCGGATTAAAAGTTCGCCGAGAGATTAATGTAGTTTTTTTTTTTTTTAAATTGTTTTTTTTTTTTTTCTTTTTTAACAATCCGCTGCAGATTTTTTTTTAATAATCGTATCAAACATAGGGGTGCGTGTTATTTAATATACTATTTCTGTGAAATTTGAATTCGGTTTACCCTCCCGAAGGCGAAATTCAGAAAGTCAAATAAGCAATGTCCCCGCGGGAGACACGGACCGTATTAGGCAAAAGTTTACCCTCTCCGGCATGAAAAAAATAACTGAAAGAAGTTTTGCGGCGGTAAATGACATTTCTTATATTTTTTATCACTGCCACCCCAATATTAGATGGTTTATAAAACTTTCCATGTTTTTCCGAAAAATTTATCGATCTTTCAGAGATCAATGTACGAGTACACTTTTGTTTTAGACCGTTGCGGCTTAAATTCCTAATGGACTCTCAACATCGCGTAATAAGATTATTCAATAAGTAAAATCAAATACAATCGATCAAACGAGGCAAACAAGCGGTTCTTTTTTTTCTGTGTATCTTGTCGTAAGATTGTATTACATAGAATGTGTAGCGATCGAGTAACTAAACCCCGAGAAGGGGATACATGGCTCTGTAACCTCCGGAAGAAAGTCAATCTTTTCTCGATTCCGGATATGTATGTGTCCATTCGCAATACGGTGTAGCGGCTCACAGTGGATACTATCCGATACTGTGTACAGGACGAAAACACTCTCGAGTCTCTTCGATAAATATTGGAACTCGAACCGCAAGGAAAAAAAAACCTCGAGTACCGCAACGAATAAAACGCGAATGTGTGCGCATTTTCCAGCCTCGAGTTTCTCGGGGTGCAGTAAAAAAAAAAAGTAACATACTCTCTTCGGTTTTTTCTGTTACCCTCATAGTTTCGTAATTGGCTGAGGGGAATGTCCTTAGAGCAAACCGCTCGCGATAGCGGGCCTTTTTCTCTCTGACTCACCTTTTTTTTTTCAACGCTCGAAACGATAGCCAAGATTGGCCGCTTACTTTTCAACTCGTCTCTGGCTATATAGGTAAGAACGAGAAAAAAATTGGGATGTGTTCCACGAATTTCGTTTTTTCTTTTTCGACTTTGTTCGTCGTACGATAGTTCAAGTTATTATTAAGCCGTTGCATTTATCGACGATGAAGCATCGATGTTTAGTCCGGTGACGGTAACTAATGAAACTCGTGAAAACGAGATATCTCCGGGGATTTTTCTGCGTTTCGCAAGCTTTAGCCGAGTAGAGAGAACAAGTTGCTGCGTCGGTATACTTGCGCTACTACTACTCTCTCGCGGTTCTCTGTCGCTCTCGTCGCGTTCGGAGAGAGAGAGAAAGAGAGAGAGAGCGAGAGAGAGCGCCGTGCGAGCCGGAGAGTCCGTCGGTTGGCATGGCAACAGCTCCGCGCGCGTCCCGGCGTCTCGACGCTCGATACTAGACGACGCCCAAAACCGCCGGGGCACACAACCAGCCTCTCTCGGTGCTCTCCTCACGCCGCGAAACTCCGAAGTTTCGCGAGTCGGCAAAGCGAAACCCCCAGACTTCTCTCGGGTAGTTTTAAAAAAAAAAAAATGAATAAACTCACAACTATTCCTTTGAATTGAAACGAGTAATTACGATCTTCGTTACCGCGGAACTCCAATTTGTAACACACCTCCACTCTATCGTTACTGCTAGTCGGCGAGAACTAAATTATAACTGGGATAATATTTAAGGTGGAATCGTTAATAACAGTTGCAACATACCGGCATTCCTTTTTTACTGTGCAACTATCGTTGACTCGCGGCGATGCGATATTCAACAAATGTGTACGCATTTGATCGTCTCGATGCGCCAGAAAGATATCCGAGAAGCTCCCGGGGACGAGACTGCGAGGTGGCAAAAAAGAGAGGAGCAGTAATCACGAGCAAATCGAGCGTCGTTGCTCGTTGTTACTCGTTACCACACGATCGCGATGAAATGAGGCGAGGTAATACGAGCCAAAGGGAGGAAATCCGAGATCTCGACTCGACGAGGCGAACACGCTAACCCGAGTGCCATAATTCTCTCGCCGATTCATGCGATTGAATTTGCGAGGATTGCAGGAATAAAAAGACACGAAAAATCCAATCGAATACGCGATAAACGCGAATGCGAGCGTTAAAGAGCCACGAGAAATTACGTAGATCAATTTATCCGATGCCGCGTAAGTTCGCGGTATTAACGCTTTTTATCGAGGCGAATCTCGGATCTTGTTGGCGGCGGATCTCATACCAATAGACTGAAAATCGCGGACAAGGTAGCGAATAGCTCAGAGGAAGTGTATCCCTTCTATCGTCTCGAATACTCCGAGAGTTCAGTTGCCGATTTGCGCCGCCCCATCAGCAGGAAATAAAGATCGTACCGGTAGATATTATGCCGAGTAATCGATTTTGCGCTGAAGTTCGGAGTCGGGAGAAGAAATGAGGGGCAAAAGGGTAATGGACCCGACCCGACGTTTGGGCTTCTGGCGTCTACGATCCATTTAATCCAAAACATCGTTTCGATAGTCTTGTAATGCACCTTCGTACACGAGATAACACGGAGAGACCTGACGACCTCTCGACGCAAAGGTCGGTCCTTGTCACTTCCTTTCATTATCTACGAAGGATGATGCCGCTGCTGCTGCTGCTGCTGCTTGTCGCGCCGGAGGCGAGTGTCGGACACGACTGGCGAAGCGGTGAATAAAGTAAAGGGGGATGAGACGAGACTCTGCGGATTTGGAGAAACCGGAGATAGAGAGAGATCGGAAGTGACTGGCAGACCGCACGAATTTCCACGAGGCGATGCGCAAAACCCGGGATAATCCATTTAATGCCACCAACCCCTGCGCTATCCCGATGCCTTTGCCGAGAGATAAACGCGTCAATGGCAGAGATTGCACGTTTGCACGTCCCGGGATCATAACGTCATTGCAAAGTGTATTGCGGTTGTATCGTGAAACTTTTGTCATTAATTTGCAATAATTGTGAAATGACTTTAGGGATTAAAAAAAAAACGTCCAATGCAGTTGGGGAATGCGAATAAAAAAAAAATGCATTCCTCCGAGCGTCGAAGATGTATTTGAATTTACCGGCTGCAAGATCCACGCTTTTGTTTTATGTAATTACAAATCAGATTAAAAAAATAATGTTTATTCGATTGATACTTCAAGTGAAATAATAGAATCGAAAAAAAAAAAAAAGGTTTTTCAGCTACGTATACTCGACGTAGAGAGACGCCTCCTACACAGACATACAGTTTGGATAAACGTAATAGCCAAGAGGCGGCGTTCGAGAGGAACGTTCAACAGTTCTGGCCGCGAGCCAAGACCTCTCTCCTCGAGACTGATGAGCCCGTAATTGCGTATTGTTTTACCCTCGACGACCCATTCGCCTCCGCGAGCCGAGTAAGACGTCGTTAGAGACCCGCGTCTCTCACTCGGTTGTGTACAGAAAAATACTGGGGGAGATAGCCGACGATTCGCCATACCAACGTTGCAAGACTCAACGCAGTACACGGGAACAGCGGGGGAGTAGGGTCATGGAGTCTACCAGACGGTTTTCATGAGCGCAAAGGCAGCATAATTTATAAATATCGAAAAAAAAAAAAGAAAAAAAAAAAAAAAACATCGGGAGCGCGCAACAAATGAAAACTCTCGATCGAGCGATGAACAAAGTCCGAGGTTGATTGGTAACAGGGTCAATGCATTAAAATGACTCTCTCCCCTTCACCGATTCTCCGAGCAATTAATTTATTCGATAGAAGTTAATGCGCGACGCTATTCCCTTCCCGTTCTCATTATCGAAGTAGTCGAGTCACCTTCGAAGACGATGAGAAAAAAAAAAGAATTAAAATATCGTTTTTATCGCATACGCGAGTGCGTTGTTAATGAGGTCCTGAGAAAATGCTACATGGTAGTCTAACATCGTGATATACAGAATAACGCTATTCGGCACGTGACAAACGAGACAGACGAAAGATTGAGAGGGCTACGCGTCGCCCTTTGAACTTGAAACGAAATTTCTTTTGTACTCAGCGACGTTTGCCCGCAGGCGTGATATAGTCTATCTTATTTTTTTTTATTTTTTTTTTACAACTCACAAACTTCTAAAGCTACTCTTCTGGAACAACATAACTGTATTCGTAGCAGACACAAGAGCGTACCTAGGTTCGGGTCACGTTCGTTGCAGGTTTAAAAAAGTGATCGTTAGAGAAGGTATACTTGGGGAGTGTATCGGTGTTTCTGTCTCGTTAGCAACCGGCTGTTAGATTCGTTATGGATCGCTTGAAAATTCCCCTCTGTATATCGTCGGCTCTTCAAAAGCCCCGAAGATAAATCATAACGCCCTCGCCGTCCCCTCTATTTCATAGCTCAATCCTCTCTATCGCTCTCACAGTCACAAATCAAATTGGAACTTCGATAGTTAAGCGTTATCACTTTTCCCCGAATTCTCCCGTAACTTCCGAAATTAATATCCTGTAAAATTTCCCGCAATTCCACCGACAATCCCGGATGAATTTTGTACTAAGGCAAAGTAGATTCAGCAAACTACGATCAGACGGAAAAGAAAAAAAAAATATTCGAGAAAAGACGATGAGAACGATAAATTATCATTCCAACGATTACAAAAAAAAAGGTATCGGTATAACACGGATAGAGAAACGCGCATGAACGGAAATTTAGCGAGAGTCTGTTCGTTAACTTTTTCTTCGCGTGATTAATGATCCCTCGGTTGAAACTCGGCGCTTACCCATCCCCGATTATAACAAATCGACAGCACGTAAATTACGTCTGACGAAGGAGACGCGGAGGATAGAGCGATGAGTAGCCACGGGGATGGTATTTTCCACACAATGTTTCCCGTGGCATTTCTCTGTGCAACAAATAGAAATGCCTATTGCAAGGCATTTCAATGGCAAGGCAAGCATCGAAGTTTCGCCGAATGCGCGGAGAGACGTGTATGCGGTAGATAGGCGAGCGTGAAATCCGGTATTCGAATTCGGAATACGGAAATCCAATAGGAGCTTTTGTGTCGAACGTAGTATCGGTTGGATTGACGAACTCGGGGACAGAGTGTGGTGGTGTGGTGCGCGCGGAAGTGAAACGTTGGGTCGGTGGGCTGTCGCGGATCAGACCAGACAGGCGAGGCGTGCGGTAAAGCATGACGAGAGAAATACATATACGTGAAAACGGCGTATGTATCCGGAAACGAGTAAGGTATGCAAAAGCTGCAGCGGCAGAATTGGGGAAGGAGTAGAGCAGCAAGAGAGCTTTTCATCGTCGAACACGGAGAAATACGTGTGCAGCGTACACACAACCCTACATCTCCCCGAGGAGTTGCTTTTGCTCGGCTCAACTTCGAACGAGAACTACAGCGGTAACGCGCGAAGAATGAAGGAGAGTATGGGATTCCATTTGCAGGAGGAAAGGTGGAAAACGGTAGTGTTTCCTAGCGAAACCGCATGCCGATTTCTTCCGCGTCGTCGCGATCGGAATATAAGCGCGAACTGATGGTGCAATGAAGAAACACGAAAAAAAAGAGAGGAGATATAACTATTCGGAAGAGTAACGGCTTCATCGATTTGATCTGCAGACGCTTCATAACAATGTTAATTTGTAACAACACCGATCGAGCAATGAGAGCACTACACGGAATGTTAATCTCTGTAAGGAGCCATTGGGAATGAAATCAACACTCTCGCGCAGTGCATGAGTGGAAACTGCCGGTGCACGAAGAAGTACAGAAGCAATGCGCCACGAATGAAACCGGTTTTTGTAACACCGGCGAGCTTACACCGGCGTATAAAATCGTTGATCTCCGTTGCTTTACGAATCACCCCGGGTATATGTGCGCGCGAGATGCCACGCGATGTGCATGTGCAATACACAGAACGTGGAAGTTGCGGCGACGAATATATACTTGAGAGAGCGAGAGAGAGTGGGCATCGACACTTGGCCGCTCGATCGACCGGATCCAAAGTGTTTGAGGCTAACCGATCGAATGCGAGCGGCACCTCTCGCTTCATCCAGTTCAACTTTCAGATTGTGAAGATCTATCGAGCGAAAACTCTTGCATGCAGTTACGTTATCGCGCTTCTTCAATATCCAGTCGATTTCTCTTCTTTCATTTTTTCTTTTTTTCGTCCATAATTCCGGACCATGTCGTTTAGCGCACAAGAAACGAGAAGACTCCTTCGTGTGGATTAATAGCATTTGCTGGGCGTGGCGGTAACATTGTCATATCGATCGAGGCTGCGAAGAGATGACGAGACGCACGATTTTGCACGCGAGAGAAAGCGCTCGGGGGAATAGTAGTGCTTCGAGGGTGCGAAGAGAAAAAAAAAAAATACTGACAAGCGGGATTGCTTGTCCCCTACGAGATTGTCGAATAGCTCGAGGAGACTTTTTTCTTTCTCGTTCTGTTCAGCTGTGGAAGTTTTGACGCTTTTACTAAGAGGTCAAAAGGACGTGAAAGGATAAAATGAGAGAATTACTGATATTTTTTTTCAATGCCGTATAATTTTCGAAAAATTGGGAATAAATTTGAGAAAAAAGTAACACAGTGGAAATTTAATTTGCGTATTTAAAAAAAAAGTGTTTGATTTCAATTTTTTTCAATTATTTATGTGTCTATATACCCATTGTGACCGGTTCCTCCCACCGCGATCGTAAATGAGAATACTATATCGCTTCGCGCAAAGCATCGACCCCGATTCAGAGCGAACGAATAAATCGATCGTTCATAGATTCATCGCAAGGTTTATCGATCGATCGAAGTAGCGGCGAAGTATCCGAAGTAAACGAGACGAGGCAATATGTATGTTATTTCGAACGATTCGTTTCGTGCCGCCAATGAACTTGGCCTCTCGCGGGAAGCGAAGAAATCGGAGAGTCGAGAGAGAGAGAGAGAGAGAGAGAGAGAGAGAGAAAGAGTACACCGAAGCCGCGCATTGACCCACTGAGTGCTCGGTAAGGATTTCCAAATGGGACCACATGGAACACATAATACATAATAGATATATACCCAACGTACTTGGTACCGAATATATATATATATATCTTTGACCGCAGCATCTCAGTTCTCTCGGTACGTTTGGTACGCGTATACAACCGTTAGCCTCCTTTATTTACGATCGCATAAAACGTCCGGCTCGTCCGGCAGTAACGTCGCTCGTTCGCGGTTGGTTCTTCTATCAGGAAGAAGCGAAGAAGTCGAGGAAACATTGCCGGCAAAAGGTCTCGCGGCAAAATGTGCGAATGGAGCACCCAGACGAACTGAGAGACGAACGCCAAAGAGCTTCAAGGATTAATGAAAATGCTTCTACGCGTGCCATATATACCATGTAACAGACGCGATAGTACACGATTAAATGAATTTATAGTACATATATCCGTAGAGCTGTGATTTACGTATCGAATGGCACGAATAAATCGCTGACTCTTTGAGTTTATATTTAGAGAAGAGGATATAGTAACCAAACCGAATAGAAGTAAAGAGGATAGGGGACAGCGAGTTATACATATACATATATATAAATATATAAATATATATATGCGAATAGCTGTACTCAACCGCACCCTTATCGCTCGACGATTACTACGAGGAGACACGATAGCGAGTCTCGCGTATCTCTCGCGCCTTGCGCTCGGTCGTCGTTCTCGTATAACCCCGGTGCATCCAACGCCAACATTTAAGCTCCGCGTTGGCGAACTCGATGCCTCCGCAATGTTACATACGAGAAGCACACGCAAATATGCTACTCGCCTTTGCACAGTCACTCGATAGGTTACCACGATTATCCTTTTCGTCGGATTACACACGAGCTGAACGCCGCGCGACGCGTATATATCGAGGGTTTGTCAGCTTCGACTCGCCGCGAATGGGAGGACAAACAAAAATATTGATACCGAGAAGACCGTACGATAAACTCGATTGTTCGGATAACACGAGAATATTTCTGTAACGAGAGAACAACCGCCTCCATCCCCGTCGCGTTGCGCTCGAAGAATTGTTGTGATTTCGAATCGTTGATAAATATATATCTGTCGAATGAGAATTCGCGTAACTTAACGCACACCGATTCGGATACGTTTGCGAAGCGTGAAAGTGCCTCAACGGTTGACAGACGATAAGTCTGTTGCGACGGAGAGAAGAGGGAGGAGAAATCGTTGGGCAGTAGACGAGAGCGAAAGAGCTCGAGGTACGAAGAAGGAAATTGCGACTAAGATTACTATGCACCTGCTTCGCAGGCGTGCAAAGACCTCCAGTTTTCCATTTCTCTCGCAACACTTCATCGTTTTAAGCGTTTTTATTTTGTTGTTATTATCCTCTCGCAGTTATTATATACTATGCGTAAGTGATACTCAACGTGACATAATGATTTGTATAATTTACGACGAGAATACGACAACCCGATAGCATTCTAAGAATGTAACTAAGCAGCGCGCCGGGCTTTGTCACGCACAGAAGGTTAAAAAAACGTGTGGAAATATACTGAGTCATCGTGCGCAATGTAAATACGCACATACTTTATTCGCGTAACATATTTGTCGCGTTTACTAAGCGAAGATCGTGACTCGACGAGCTTTTATGATTCGTTTAAGAAGTGTGAATAAAAAATGTTCCAGTTTAGAGTATAGAAAGTGTGACTCTCGTCGATGAATGATTTCATTCTTTTGTCGCGAAAGGGAACGCGCGAGCGGCTTTAGTTAATATATATATATATATATTCTTTGTTATTATTATTTCAACGTATACGAAACGGGATGTGTAAAAGAGAAGTGCTGCCTCGACGAGCAGCGAAAAAGGACACGGGGAATAGGGGAGGCGAAGGTCCCACACCTCCGCATCGTTCTGTGCGAATGAACGACCGTTCAAAGGCCAAGTTCCTTCTTTTTTTTCCGGCAACACAGAATGAGACCGACAGGTAAGTATATCCGGGAAGTTTGGGCCGTTGAACCGTGTCCTTTGAACTGACGAGAAGGGTTACAATAATACCAAACGATGGGGAAACCTCGGCAAAAGCATCGCCGGTTAGTCAACGAGAATCGATAGAAAGTTAAAAAAAAATCGGAAATTTACAAAAATTTTAGTTAACTTTCGATCGAAAAGTTAATATAACAAATCGCATTTCCAAAAAAAAGAAAAAAGTAAAATTTAATATCTTATCGCACAGAACACAGGTCATGACTCAACAAAAGTTCAAAGACTCGCGATGAAATTGACCTTTCGAGAATTTCTCAGGATACGAAAAATTTCAACATTTCCAGGATTTCCAGAATTACTGGACACAAAGATTGAGTGATTTTTTTTTGCTGTTTTCGAGAACATGCGGCACAAAGAAAATCATTTCGATCAACAGAACACAGTGAAATGCCTTATCTCCCGCCTTTTAAATCCGATGATGTAATCGTATTTAAAAAGCGATAATCGAAAACGAATTAAAAACAATCCTTACATTCAAATCTCTTCCATCTCTTCAATCGAAGAAAAAGATTCAAAGATTATAATCTTTGTCAATGAATGAATCATCGGATTGAGATTGAGATACAACCATTAGACAGTAGGGACATACAGTAGCAACGAGGACTTCTAAACCGGTGCGCGTAACGCTAATCACGCGTCATTGAATTCCAATCGAGGCATCGCAAAACGACGTGAACTTGTGTCTCCGTGACGTCGAGGATGAGAAAACATCGTCGCGCAAAGTTGGATCAACGGTAGAGTTGAAACGAGAGGATGATACACGGGATAGGATTGCACCGATTGCCCACGCGAGAGGCAAACATAAGAGGGAGTGTGCGCCGATGGATAGTCGTCTCTGACTAACCGGTCGTTGCCGAGACATCGACACGACGCATCGTCGTATAAATCCTTGAAAAGCTTGGAGAAGCCTAAGAGTCGCCTCGAGGGAGAGTTCACTTCGGATCGGAAGCTCGAAGGCGGTGGATAACAATCGAGACGACCGGCAGAATCGCTGGCAGGGAATAACGATTTAGTAAAATAACTACGAAAGAGAGAAAATCAAGGAGTAACCATCGATTATACACATCGATGGGTAATTGCGGCCGATCTTTCGTCCATGAAATCTGCCAAATGCAATGTACGAAGCCGCTGTCACAGACAGTGGTAGAGAGAGACTCGGAGCAGACGTCGAACCACTCCCCGTTTTATTCCACGTGTTGGCGTCTACGGAGTCAGAGGAGCTCCGGCAGTCCACGCGAAAGACCCGATAAACCAAGACGAAGGCGCAGAGACTCTCGTTCTACAATGCTCGGGGGGAAAAAAGGAAGAAGAGGTGAAAAAAAAAAATATCCGCACACGCAATTGCAGCGATAGAGAGAGAGACGATGCCTCGGTCGCCGCCTCCACAATTTTGCTCTCCCGTACGCCCTTTTCTCCTCCGTGTTTGTCGCAGCCACATCCTCGCCGCCACGAAGGAAAATGCAAATGAAATTTGCGATTAGCGTTCTCCCAGCGGTGGAGTCAAGCTGCAGAACGAAGGGGGAGGAGGGCTTCTCTACAAGCTGAACAAAGTTTCGATATGGTTACTCGCGCGCTCGCTTACACCACTGGTTTCTCAGCGAAACCGTTTCGTCGGGGTCCACCAGAGTAGACCAGAGAAATTAATTGCACACCGAGAGAAACTCGAAACTTCCGAGAGCAGAGCCACGGCGGGATACCGTAAGCAATCACTGAGCAAACGAAGTGAACACAGTTGGGAAGGGAATGAGGCAAACGTAGAGAATTCGTAGTCTCGTCGCTCATTTCTACGACTACTCGAGAGAATCTCCGCTGACTCTCAGGGATTTTGGAGGAGAAAACTCGATAGAGGGCAGAGATATCGTTGTATTAATCAAAACTCTGTCACCATAGCCCCGGAGGGAGAATTATCGAGACGATTCGATTGTCTCCCTTCGTTGGCTCGTTGGTTGCCGATATGATCTTTGGCCTGTCTGTTGCGAATCGACGGAACGATAATAATTGAGCAGAGGAAAAAAAATGGCTTGTAGCAATAACGGGAGAAGGGGCGCCTTTGAAAATCGTTTCTACTCGATATCCTGATATCCGTATAAGCAGAGATCCAAGAACGTTCCCGGTATGAAGATCGATGTTACGAGGATAATTCAACCGCTTGGCGAAGCCGGTTTTCCTACTCGGTCTTGTCGTCTTCTTCGTCTTCGCTGCCGTACCCTGAAAGGCTCTCACTCTATACCACTGCGGTTACCGCTGCTGCTGCTGCTGCTGCTGCCGCTCGTCCCATGGTACGACGAGACCAGTGCGAAACCAGAAGAAAAAGAAGGATGATAAGGATGAGTCATGACGACGGTGAAATCCTTCTCACTCTTCCCTTCTTCGCGACATCGTTTTACCTCTCTCGATCCTCTCCGAGGACTTCAATCTCTCTCACCGGGCTGTCTCTGCTTGTGTATAGCCTCTCGTTTGCGAGAGAACGAACGGAGGCAAAACTTGCCGTCTCTTTTCTCAAGAGTTTCAGACCGAAAGGAGGGTGAGAGGCGCGATTGCGCCTACGCGAATCCGACAATCCGCGCAATGAGATGAAAAAAGAACACACACCCTCGAAGGCTTATTAAATTATAGCCGGCCTTCCGCAAATTTATCGCCCTTAGGTTGATTCGACGAGCCCCGGGATCGTTCCCAATTCGATTCTATTATTGATTTATCTTGTAAGATCAGAGGCAAACGGCACCGAAGTACAGTTCAACCGCAATTATACAAAGCAAACGGGAACTCGGTGCCCTGGAGAGCGGAAAAGCAGGGATAATCCGAAATATATCGTATCGTCATTTTATTTTGCCCAATGCACGGAGAAATATCATTGATTAATGAAGTTTTCAACGCTGTAGAGACTGTTTTTTAAAAGAGACTCTTATTTGTACTTTTAGACTTTTTTTTTATCAACATAAAGAAATATATTCATCTTCGACGGGCTGAAAAAAATGATTAGCTGGAGAATCAATACTTCGGAGATATATGCATATTTAGTTGGAAAAACTACTTTTTAAGAAGTAAATAAGTTGCCCCCACTAATAACTTTTTTCAGTCTAAAATTTGCAACGGTACAGAGGTCGTTTCCTAACTGAATCCTTCACTTTTGATCTTTTTTTTTTACAAATTTAAAAAAGGTAATTTCTTTTAACATCTTTGATAAAATTCTTAATGTTACTGAAATTGTTTCCTTAAAAAATGCATTACTTTTGATAAATTTTTGTTACCGTTATTTTGAAATGATTGCTTTATTTTCCTTAACAATATATCAATTTAAAAAAACGCTGGAACCGCGTTGTTCAAAATAGTTCAGTAGGATTCTAATCAGCTCTCAGTCTTTCTCGATAATCGGTATGAAGGACGTGAAATTCTCGTCAGGTTCCCCGGTGAATCGCGGTTTTACTGTACTTTCGTCAGCGGGATTAGAAGCATTACCCTCGTTTCGATTCCCCGAAAAAGAATAACGGAAAAATAAAAAACGAGCCGACGAAAGACTCGCTGCAGCGTATCGAAAATTTACTCCGCTGTGCCTGACTCTGACGAACAATGAGTCGCTACCCGTTAACGTTGCATACTGGAAAGCCTCCCTCCCCCGCCCCCTCCCTAGTTGTCTCGTAAAAGAGAAATTGTCGGAGCAGTGAAACACTGTACGGGGAACTCGTTTACTCGTCTTTCGTCGGAAATCGCGCGCGGTGTTTAGCCGGGCAATCGTAAAAACTTCTATTGTCTAAGACAAACGATTGAGAACGGAGTCAACTCGCGGGCGTGACTCTGGTCTCGTTTCGCGCCGTGACAAGAGACACCCCTAGGGGAAGGCACGCGAGTGAGAGAAAGAATTTTTACCGATCAACATAAATCTGCGGAACTCGAGAGCGAACGCAGAGAGTAATCGTCGTCGCTCGACGATTCTCGACGCGGAATGTGCACGAATGCGCTGACTGGATGCATTCACTCTCGCGACACACCTTCGCAGTTGAAGCTGTTTGATTGTGGGCCAAAATGTTTGTTTCGGGGAAAAACCTACAGAAAAATAAGAAGAAGAAACTTACCTCCGTGAGAGGCTCCTCCTTGGTGACATCACCGTTCTTGGGCGCGTCCTCGCGCGCCGGCTTGTTTTTATCCTTCTTGCCGAAACTGATTGACCTGAAGGACCACTTCTTCTTCAGCTGTAACGAACGAGAGATATACAAAAAAAGTAACTGCGACTCGATAACGGAATCCGGAACGGAATCGGGAGGATTTTCGGGACTAAAGTAATACTAACGCGACAATTTTAATCAAAATTATACTTGTATGTAGATTCGTAGATGTAAAATTAGGAATATATATTGTTCTTTTGAGGCGTTCATACGAAGCATACAATCAACTGAGTGCGCATCACAGAACCAGCAGCTAGGAGGCCGAAATAGAGCAAAAAATATTCAAAAATATACATGAGAACTTGAAAAAAAGGAAGAAAAAGTCAAAATGTACGGTTAAAAAAAGACAAAGAATATCGAAGAAATTGAGACATTCCAAGAGTTTTCCAAGACGATAAAAATTGAAAAATATTCCAAGAGTTTTCCAAGACAATAAAAATTCAAAAAAACATTCCAAGACTTTTCCAGAACAAGAAAAATTCAAGGACTTTCGAAGACGAAAAAAAAAATCAAGCAAATTAAGTTTTTGGTGTACTATCGGTTTATGTATTTACATCTCAAACATAGTTTTAACGATACGAGTTAAAAACGTGTGCATAAATCCTGCCGTCTTTAAGCGTAAAGAAATCGGTTTCGAGACGGTAAATCATATTTAAATTTCACAGACGTTTAAATAATATATTGAATAATGTGCGCGCCGAGTTTAAACACATTTTTTAACAAGAAAATTGCGCGTGGACTCTGTGATATTCGTATGTAGATGTGGTACCTTATCTTTCTTTTTAGTCTCTTTGCTTTCGGGCGAAGTGGCAGTCGTCGGGCTCGCTGGTGTTCCCTCGGTGGGGGTTGTGACCTCGGCGGTACCTTCCGCTGGAGTTTCGGCTGTCGGCGACTCTACCTTAGCCTCTTCCGATTTTGTCTCATCGTCCTGCAACAATACAAACAAAAAAAAATCATCGCATCACCGTCGAGTCAACTCCAAAGGCACCGCGATCCACCAGTTTGGTCCGCGACTTATGAACTCTCGTTTCAATCGAGTAACCAACATTCCGCGCTAATTAGACAGCCCAACGAGTGGATAAAGGCGCAGATGCTTCATAGGAGTCGCCCAACGAGTAGGAACGTCGGCATCGGGGAATGAGAGAAATTGAAAAAATTGTCGAAGCGTGTGAAACAAATTGGCGTCGTAACAGCGGAGCAAAGAGACGGAAAGTGGCAGAGAGAAGGCGGCGTAAGAGAACAATTAGATAAAGCCGAAGGAAGCAACGCCGCGAGAATAGAAAAACATCGGGCTTTCGACTTTAATAAATGGGAGCGTTCGCCTTCCGCGGCGTTCTCCTCAAATCCACTCAGCGAATGAATTGGCAATGGTGAGGAGAGAAAGGTGGTCCTTGCAAAATAATACTGAATTAAGGCGGCACCGCAAATTGAATTACGGAAGGCGGAGAAGCGAAGCATTCTCCCATCTGCCAGGTGCAACGACCGAGCTGTTTTAGTCCGGGCGCGCGTTACAATTTCCCTGAGTTTCGGGGGAGGGACGCGCGCGCGCGAGAAGATGAAACCGGATTTTGTCATCCTACACCCTTCGGTGGAGATGCATTGCCACAAGCAGTCGAGCGGCGTGATGCATTTTGAAATACGAATCCATTCATTCGCATTTCGTTCTCATTTGTTCGAGAGTAATTCCCAAACGCGCCAATCTCTCATAAGGCGCATTATCGATTCGATCGAAACTATTGTTCGAATGAATTGGACGGCAATACGAACGGCAGACGAACGAGGAAAATTCGATTCTGTGGGGATTTACGCGGAATGGAAAGCGACAGAAAGCCATAAGGGTCTAAAAAAAAAAAAAATTGAACAAATGTTGAATAAGAGTGCAAAGACCTCGCAGACGAATCGCACATCTTCCTCGCCGCCCTTTCATATTCAGAGAAAGCAGTGTGCGTTCACGCGTGTGAGAGAAGAATATAAAAAAAAGTGCTGAAACAATAAAGCCTCGAGAGATGTCAATACTTCAAGATTTCATTGTGCCACGCAGACGATATTGTCTTTTTTTTTTAGTTATTTCATTTCAACGAAGGACGATCTTAACCGGCACTCGAATGCAGCGAAGAGAACTCGACCCTCTGCGGCCCTCTCCGGCCCTCGCGCCTCTTTTTATCGCTCAAACTTCGTGACGCAAAAGACAACAAGTTGAGAGGGTCAAGAGAACAGGAGACAGTGATAATTTAAAAAAGAGATGCGACGATAACTCGTTTTACAATCTACCAACGTCCGTAACGAGACGGCGAGAGAAAAGAAACAAAGAGCCGATTTTTTGGCATTTCCTCTCGAACGGACGAGGGAAGATGGAGCAAATGAAGCGGAGAGAAACGAGGGCTGCTTTCGTCGATGGTTCATCTCCGTTTGTGCGTAACGTAAAAAAAAAAGATGAATAGCTCGAGCAAAGAAGGAACCATCCGCACGAATCCTTCAACAGAGATGATCAATTCGCCTCTCGTCCCTTTGAGACGCGGCTCTCTCGCTCATTGCGAAACTTTGGCTTTTATCCAAAGAATCCTTCTACCCCTCCTACGCTCGTATTATCCGTGCTGTGGTCCTTCTTTATTCCATCGATTCAACGAGATACAAGCAGACTGTAAACCACCCCATTCTCCTTTCTCTTCTTTCCGTCCCTTCGCTGCGCTCTCGAGATGTAACGAGGAAAACGAAAGATAACCGGTGAAAGTGAGCGCAATGATTATCCGTCTGCGGTTCAGTTTATTCGATGATTGGCAATGTTCAGCGAGGCTGAAGATCGCAAGCCTTGCGGACCTTCGCAAAATGGCCTCAATGAAAAAATTTGTTTGTCCTTTGAAAGTTATATTCGATTTTTTTTTACCTATCCGAGACTCACTTTTCTGACGAGATTGGTCTTTGGCACGTTAAACTTCGCAAAAAAAAACATTGACTCCATGACCATTGGAAAAAATTACTGAACCACGCGTACAATCGATCGGAAAATAGAATGTGTTTATACTTCTTTAAAAAAAAACGAAAACAAGTCACTTTTTTGGTAATCATATCTTTTTCGTTTTCTTCGATGTATCTTTTTAGTAAAACATTTTATTTTACTATATTTTTTAGTCTGGGAATAAAAATTTCGAAATTTCACTCCGATTTCGAACAGTCAGATATCCTTTAGTATATTCGTGAAACCGAGAGAAGTGAGATATCAAGAACCGCAAAAGAGCAGCACGACGATTTTTGGTAATAAGCAACAAAGTCAAATATTCCGAGAAGCGTCGACTGCTCTCGACATCCAACACGATTGAGAAAAATAATTCGTAGGAGAGTTGTCCTCGAGTGCACACGCAAAGCTTCGGTCGACGTTCGCTGTGAAAATGAGATTCGTACGGTTCCGTTCGAGGAACGAAGAAGAATTTTCGTTCCGTGCGGATAATCGTCGCACCTCCGGAAGATATTCTACCGAATAACGAAAATGAGTCGAACAAAACTGTATCCCAACTATGCCAATGCCAGTTGAAACGGTGAGAGACAAAAATTATGTTGTTCGAGGTGTTTCGTCCGAATAGTCGATGTATTCCGGCGCTTAAAGAGATATGTCACTGTCTAAGAGCTCTGGGAATCCACTTTAGTTCAATCCCCGCTAAGGGTAAGGAGTGGTCGAGAAGACTCTCTTAACGGGTCTTCAACGACAGAAACGCATCGAGTATAATATTACACAGCGTAGCAAAACGAGAGAGGAATCGAGCGTAGGAATTCGCCTCGTGGGATTCGCGTATAGCTTTAATTGCCCGGATGTAAGTGACCGCTCGGGGTCGGTCGAGTCTCTCGGTATTAATTGAAGGAATGTGTAGAATTCCTCGAGAGACTTGAAAAACACTCATTCGCACATATCGTCAAACTGCTATGTACTTCGCTTTGTGAAACACTGACGAGATGATTTAACGGACTCCCCCCCGCGGGATTTGACAATCGCGAGGAAATTTACGCTGTGTACCAGAAATCCCCGGAGAACATAACTCTTGAATGCGTAACCCCGGCCGTCGGTTGAAATATTATCAGCAAACGTCGTGACGCATCGTTGACGCATAAAACACCGTTATAGAGACTTGACGAAACAAGTGACTCGCTCTTCCGTTTTTATTTGGCAGATAATGGAAATGTATTACGTGTCACACGCTGAATTGAGCTGTCTAAGGCGGTCGGTAAATAAAATAAATAAAATGAATAAAATAAATAAAATAAATAAAATAAATAAAATAAATAAAATAAATAAAATAAATAAAATAAATAAAATAAATAAAATAAATAAAATAAATAAAATAAATAAAATAAATAAAATAAATAAAATAAACGTTCGATTCAAGGAGGTGTAAAAGATGTTTCATCTTTCGTTTTCGTTACCTTTCGCGATTGTAAATCTTTCGTAACTCGACCCCGAGCGCGATAAATACGGGTCGCTTCTCCGCATCGGGGAGAGTAAAATTTTACTACATCTTCAAGGCCGCGAGTCATAACCGCAAAAATCTTCGACGCTCGCTACTGGGCTTTGGCCCACGTGTCGACACATTTGTTTCGCGAGAGTTCTTTGTCTCTCAGTCGCGGCGTAAGCGTGTGTGTGTTAAATAATGCATTTGCCTTATGCGTCTCAAGAATTTTATTGTTTGCCCGTTTCAGCGGTGAGCGGAATTTCACGTTGAATAAACGTGGAGACGTTTCGCGAATGGAATAGAAATGGACTATCCGCGGAAAGTCTCGAAAAAAATCATCGCAGGATACACGCGCGTAATTTCACGAGACTTACGAGAGAAAAAACCGCGGCGGCTTATGACCTTCTGCCATACAAAAACGTCTCTGCGCCAGGTGTTCGAAGCTCGAGAGCCGGCGTCCGCTTTCGGTCGACGCACCTGTTACAGAGATTTTACGAGATTGCGAGAAAGGAGCCCCCGAAGTTCGAGGCCAGTGGAAGGATATAGCGAACGCAAGAAATAACCACGTCGCGGATAGAAATTCAAGAAGCGTCCGAGAAGCTAATAGAAAAGTCGAGAAACGTGTCGCAACACAGAAAAAAGTTCGAGCAAAAAAAAAAAAAAAAAAAAAATGAGAAAAAGTGTCGACGTGTAACCGGAAGGTCCGAACGAAGCGGATATGAAAGTGAGATAAATAGAGAAACGTATAGTCGGAGATAGAAATGCGGTAGTGCGATAATAGAAGTTGGAAGTACAGAGTAAGTTTCATCTGTACTTTTCCATCTGTCCCTTCGACTCACTCTCTTTTTTTTCTCTCTCTCTCTCTCTCTCTCTCTAGCTGTCTACTCTTTTTTTCGTTTCATCCACTCACATTCCTGTCTCTTTCTTTCTCATGTCTCGTTTCGCCCTCCTTTCCGCGTGTCACACTATCCCGCTGCACGACAGCTGCGGAGGTTTCTCAATCGAGGAAATATCGAGTTTCAACAGTACCGCGAAGTAGCAGTGCGGCCAACAAGGGAGTTCTGTCGCTTTTTTTTTTTAATTCTCTCCTTTTCCTCGTGCGGCACGCGCGTTTCTCTACTCGCTGTATTCTAACGCTTATTCTCGTGTGTCGTCACACAATCGTGATACGAGTATTCGCTGACGAGATCTCCGTGTCGTGCCGCAACAAAGTGTCCCGTGATAGTTACGTCAGACGAGAACGCCCGGGTGGCGACGCGCGCGATAAGCAAGGAAAAGAAGAGAAAAAAAATAAAGAAAATATGAAAAATGCGAGACGTACGAAATATGAAGAGAAACGATTACTTCTGCTTCGTCGCGCCCTGTGGCGACGACGATATTGCTTCGAAGAGACGCGAGAGAACTCGAAGTTGGGGGGCGTTGCCGATCGAGACTTTTCACGAATTTTATCGGATATAAGTTAAAGGATATTGGACACTGTCTGAGCGAAAGAACGAGAACTGTGATAGTCGCGAAACGACTGCCTCGGGTGGTCCCGTTTTTCTCGAGGATAAATACCGGCAATTTCGCGGGAGAGAACGTGAAAATAAAATTGTCTCCGCTTCGTTCGCTACACTACAAAGTAAAACTATTTGTGAGAATTTCGATAATAGCAATTTATGAAGAAAACAATATAAAGGTTCGATAGAATTTGTAATAAGTTTTAATAATTGCGGAAATATACACGGAAAGTCACGTGAGCGCGGAATCGCGAAATTCGCTGAAGCGAATCAGGAGATGAAAATAAAAAGGTCTATATATATACATTACATAAGCCGCGTTTCACACAGCGGAAAAGTACGATGCAGCATCGCATACGGGAATCGATTGTGAAACATGTAAATTTGTATTCGATAAAAGAGGAAAAGGAGAGTTAACGTTATATCGCGGATGCATTATCGCGGGAATGTCATGTTTGCGTACGGAAATATCTTTGTGATGCATTAAAAAAGATTGCGAGTGCAAAGCCGACGGGGGCATCGCGCTTTTGCCACCGGGGCGAAATACCTTCACGTAACCGGCGAGAGCGAGCGACTTGGTGGCAGTTATACGGTGTAGAAAATTGAATTGGCGACGGCACGCAGGCCGGCAGCCAAAGTTAACGAGAGTTCGCGTTTTCTAACCGTATGAAATATCGTAGGAGGGAGTAATGATCGTTTGTAGCAGAATCGCGGCTATAAAGAAAGAATGTCGGAGTTCTAACGATCCTCCTCGCCAACCGCTTTGATCGAAGCGTGTATACGTGTGTGTGTATCACTCTTTTCGTCACGCCAGGGCGCTAATTCTTACCGACGAACTTGACATTGGTCTGACGCTCGAGAACACGCAAGGAATTTCTTTCAACAGTTGGACGACTCTTACTATCACCGACGATGGATAAACAACATTAAGTACGAAAGTTCGGCGATTTAGTAAAAGAAAAAAGCATATATCATATTTTCATAGATGAAAACAAAATCGTATGTCTTTTCCCACGCATTTGTTTGTTGGTAATAGTGTTTTGATGATATAAAAAAAATGCCCAACTCCAGATAGTAAATATTGTAGGAAAAGCGTAATTTCTTTGAAATTGAAAAAAATTATAAAAATTATATCGCAAAAAAATTGAACTTTTTCCACGTTGTTGGATTTGGAGTCGAACTTTTTTTTTCACGTGATCAGGACAACCGATCCATCGGCGAGAATTTTTTAAAACATTTTTTTTTACCGACAAGAAAAAAATAAAACACCCCTTTTTGGGCTGAAATTGTTGAATGCCTTTCGTGACGATTGAAGAAAAAAAAAAAGAAGAAAGACGAACCTTTTCTTTTTCTTTCTCGGTGGCCTCGTCCTTGTCTTTATCCTTATCCTCGGGTGTGGCGTCTGTATGCACAGCTGTGCCGTTGGTCGTTGGCTTGGCGTCGGCTTCCTCGATCTTCTCGAGTTTTCCGTCGCCGGGCGCTGCGGCGTCACCGACGACACCTTCGACCGGAAGGCCGTCCTTCTTCGGCGTCGTCGTTATATCCACGGATCTTTTGCTCTGTCGCGCTCCCATCTTTTCTCCCGCTTATTATTCAACTCTTTGTATTTATTAATCCACGTTAATCCACGTTATTTACCACGTATCGAACGCTTCTTCTGATGCGCCTATCGATACGAAGAACTGTAACACATCAAAGAAAAAACAAAAATTAGTATCGAATAATCATTTTTCTTAACTCTCAAAAAGCATACGACTTATTTTTGCGCCTTTTTAACGCCACACATAAGTCGGATAGTCCCGAAGTCTTTATCGTTACGAAACTTTGTCGAAAATCGATATATTTAAGTTTGAGAGGCGAAATATCGTCACAGTAAACATTATACAAGCTATACGTTTTCGAAAAAACACCTTTAACCAAATTTTTTTTTTAATTCAAGATTTTCTCGAAACATCGGGTCGAACAGACCGATGTGTGGTGTTCTAAAGATAACACGCCTAGCCGCGTTTGTACCGTTCACAATCGGCTGAAAAAAGAATCGGTAAAACTCGAAGATGCGTACGTCTCGCACTCCGATAGTCCGCACGCACGGTAAACTACAAATGCGGGTCGGAAACGCAGCGTGACTTCGAGGCAACTGTGTGCGGCGATTCCCGCGAGGTACTAATCGTTCGCACGGCTCTTCTTGTTAAAGGGCCTCGTGTTGTATACGCGAGCGTTCCAGCGTTCGTCTGTCTAATAACGGTAGTAAATGAGCTCGTAACACAGTAGGAACTACGAACGAGGATTCACAACGGAGCATTGTGTTTTCCGCGTTGCGATACGGCAAAGATATAGTCTTGAGTGGCCGAGTGCTCGAGAAAACGAGAAGGTACCGGGGGTTTGCGCATGTGGCTTCGCGCGACGAGTCTTTACGTATACGGTACGCATTTAAACCTGAGAAATACAAGTGGAACTGTACCGAGAGAGACTTTTAACCACGTGTACTGGTTCTCTCTCGGTGCGTACGCGCGCACCGTTATTCCCAGCTATAGACGCTCCGAGCTTTCGCGCGCACGCGGGACAGCTGACGAACGAAGAAGCGGGAGCATCTGCTCGCGGACAGTTGAAAAAGTCATCGAGAGATCCCGACACGATCATTATCATCGTCTCGCGGCCAAGAATCTTGTTCACGTTGAAAAATTTATTCTACATCGAGTTGCGGAGAGAGTCGGTCTTATGAGAGGCTTAAAATTCACGCCGCAACCTCGTTTTCTCTTAGCAGTTCCCTCAGTCGTCCCCTGGGAGACTGTAGCTGTATATTCTCGCCGTAGAACGGCGGGGAAGAAGCATAAAAAAGGAAGAAGACGAAGCGCAAACGGGGCGCCAAGCTTGACCGGCTTTATGCCATTTCTTAGGAGTAAACTAAGCCGTCTCAACTGAGTCAATAGTCGGATACCAGTTAATCCACGAGTGGTATATCATCCCAAGGATTTAGGCTCCGGAGAGACGATTAACGCGGGCAAGTTTCACGAGTTTGTATAGCGGGGGTATGAAAAAATGTGTGTTTTATTAATCGCTTGCGCTCGTACATTCTCCGGCTTTTAGCGAAGAGATATTCGGGTTTTGTCCGCGGAAGGAGAGGCCAAACTTAATGACTCACACGTGTTGCTTTTTCCGTTGCCCCGATGGACCTTCCCCGAGAGAGGATCAATGAACTCGCGCGCTCGCTTCGATTCGTTCCGGATCTCGTTTCTTTTTTTTTATCATGTTGAAAAAAGAAAGAACTTTATTGTTAGACGATAGTCAAGCGAGCGAAAGGAAACTACGAGTTTCAACGCGTGTTCATTAATCCCACGTAACGACTTTATTCCATCAAACGAAACGAATTTGTTACTGTACCGTCTCACGAACTCGCGGAGAAATTCGATAGAAGAAACACAACGGAACGTTTTATTTAATGGCTCCACCGCAATTTATGACGGAAATATGTAACGATGATTGCCGGCAATCGCCAGAGAGACGGCAAACCCAAATTGTCGCGTAAGCGCCGAGACATTCACGTGTTCAAACATCGGTGAGAAACCGTTCGGCGCACAATACGCGCGAGGACTATCCTTTATTTGCTTTCTCGGGGCATCGAGAATAGGTCAGTGTGCGCGTTCCCTTCGTTGTTCCTTCGATTAAGCTGCTTCTCGAGCCGTAAGGTTTATCGAAGGTACGCCGAAACGAAGCGGTTTACTCAAGAATTTACGAAAGACGAACGTTTACGGGAGGCTAGAAATTTTTATACAGGGTGAGGCAATGTCTTTTGAAGAATCTTTTTTATTTTTAGTTCGAACAAAAACAAATATCGGATAAATAAATAAATTGAAAATTCTTTATAATGTTGTTCAGCAAAAGGTTCGCAATAATGTCAAAGAGATTTTCCAGGATATACTCAGGACAGGAGAGATATTTGAGGAAAGTAATAATACGTAAAATGATCAATTAATAATATACAGTTCGCCCTTAAGACATTAATTAGCAGCATATAATTGACTTAGTGTACATCGCAGAACTAGCGGAATAGACTACGACTAGAAGATCGAAAGACAGTAAAAAAATTTCGAAAATTTACAGAACATAAAAAAATATTAAAAAGTCGAAAGTTAAGGGGAAAAAAATAATTTAAAAAAATCAATGATCAACGAAGAAATTTAAGGGAATTCCGGGACTTTTCCACAACAACAAAAATTTAAGGATATTTCTGAATTTTCAGGATTTTCGGGATCACATGGGGTCCCATTTTTTTTTTCAATGTAAAACAAAATGTTTTCGTAATTTCAGTTTTTTTCGAAAAAGCGTAAAAAATCAATAATAAAACACAGTGAGACGTGTCTTGGAGTTAAACGGCGTGAATTTCATTCGGCAACGAGGGGAGTCGGACACCTTCCTTTCTATGGTCTATGAGTTATCCAGCGGTTTCCCGACATACCGCTGGTGTATTTCGTCGCCCACCTCGACGTCCCCTTCATTTCGGACTTCGCTACTTTGGCGCTCGCCGCACGTATCTTACTGAGGGTGTAAAACCGGGTCTCGAATGTAATACCCACACAAACATACAAAACAAGAACACCACTAAGGGGAAGTGGCGAGAAACAATCGGACCCGAGGATATGGGAAGGGGTGAGCGCGGGGAGGAAAGAGAGAGAGAGAGAGAAAGAGAAAGAAAGAGAGAGAGAAGTTGAATGGAAAATTTACGAGGTACGTGACGCCTCGTTTCGCGTGTTTGTCGCGGACGCGCGAGTTGCATGGGTTCCGCTTGCACCTACTCCCGGGTTCTCCGATACTTCTCTGCCTTATACATCTATCTGGTCAGGTACTGCACACCAGTTTTATATACTTGTACTCTCGTTGCCTGTGCGCTTGTATACCGTGTGTGCAACCAGCGGCGACCGAAGGAGTAGACACGCGATTCGAGCTATTCGAAGGTATCGCGTACGTATAAGAACGCCGAGTCGCGTATGTATAAAGTATAAGCCGCAGCTTCGAATATATCTATAGGTCGCGGCATACTGCAGTCGATGAATAGTCACATTTGTCTCTAAGCGGCCTATTCACGGTGCATTGCACCGACGACGTATTACTCGTAGGGTGGAGATAGTAGTTAGTTTATAGCCGCGATACCTGTACTCTTAAACGTTTTTTTTTTTAGCTGGTCGGAACGATTGCGTAAACAATGCGAGTTAAATCTGCAAAATGTCAACCGAAAAAAAAAAAAAATATTGTTTAATTTCATAATCGATAGAATTAATGGCGACATCTTTGAGTTTCTCGGAGTGCCGTGTATTTCGAATAGTTTTGCCTCGCGAGTTCGCGCGCCTATAAATCGAAGATTCGCCGAGTCTGATTAATCCGTCGAGTCGTGGGAAAGTTCGAAACTCTCTCGTTGAAATTTTTGTTGGTTCTCTCACTCGCGAATCTAAAGCTCGTGTCATGCTGTGTATGGGTCCCGCTGTTTTGCCGGAGGCATCAACAGCACACAGCAGCGTTACAAAGTGCGCGCGAGACGCTATAATTGGCGCTCGGATTTCCGGTACAGTCGCGAGAAGGTCACCGAGTGTATCACACTCTCGCGCGCTCGAGGACTATATTTAGAATTGCATCGCGATGCGCTTGACACTGCCCACGGACAGAGAGACAATGAGCAATGTAGTCGAGAAAAAAAAAAAGAAAAAAACATACATTTCTTCAGTCTATCGTTTATTTTTATAGTCGTGAGACATTAACCCCACGTTAGCACACTGGGGATTCGTTGGCATAGTAGAAATTTAAGTCGGAGTAATTTGTCTATTAGTTTCAATTTTTATTAATATATATTCAAAATATTTGATTCGACCAGCCATTGGAAAATGGATTCGATGTATCGTTGTAAAAAAAAAAAAAATGAATAAATATTTACTATTTTTTGAATTTATTAAAAATATTGCAAAAATAATTACGACTTTCAATCGCCAGTATGCCAATGAAAGATTTGAAAAAACGGTCACGTGGGTCAAGATTACTTTTTTTTTTATGCTCTTCGATCTTTTTTTCTGCTCTTTGACAACGACAAAGGTAAAAAAAAAAAGAGGGCGACTACTAAATCGATCACCGGGTCATCGGAGATTTCGATCCAACAGTTCGAGTGTCCTGTTCCATCGTCACACCCGCATCCGATGAATTATGTATTGCCACTCGTACCCAGTGTGCACTTATAAATTAATCGAACGTCGACTCCAAAGAGTTTTAGCGCGCGCGATCAACGACACCGCTTGGTGGGTGGATGCGTGATTTCGCTTTATCAATCCGCTTCAACGGATTAACCGAGCATTCAGAGGGGTCACTGCCGTCGTCGGCTCTGTCAATCTATCGAGTCGAGTCCGACAATAATACCGCACTATACATTTCTCCCCCAATCGCCTCGTCTAGCAGTGTATAGATACCCCGACGTTGTAACGCGGTACAATAAACTATTCACACATAGTTGCTTTGCTCTGTTGCGTTACTATAATACGTGTCTATGTATAGATCGAACGATATTAAACAGTTAGTTCTGTGAGAAAAACTGTACGCCGTGTATCCTATGACGCAGCAACAATCCCTACAGCCTCGTCGTCGGGTCTACAATGTAGAAAGATCAAACGAAAATAACGCTGAATCATTTCGCTGCTCCAATTTTTCATTTTTTTTTTTTTTTTTTTTTTTTTTGTAACAAGAAACGACTCTATTTCTCTTGAACTCATTTCGGCTCGTCTTTCTCATATACATCGAGGAACTTTCGTTCTAAAGTATAAAGGATTAAATTTTCACTGAAGAATGATTCGCGGCGAGTCGCATCGAGTGGCCCGACGAAGATATTCCGTATCTGCGTAACACGTACGCATAGGAGAGTTCATTAGTTTGCGGCCCGTTGGGTGTTAGAGGGCGAGAGAGCGCGCGCTCACATCTGCTTGCGCCCCTCGAGCGTGAAGCTACGTCCTCGAAAATGAAAATTTATTATAATGCTGCCCGTCCGAGCGTAATGTAGAGCGACGCCGACATCGGGGTTTCGTACGCGGTTACCGTACCCGCATACATACATCGTAGCGAAATACTCTATAACCCCAGTTGCGAAGAGAATAGTATATACGAGAGAAGAGAACTCGGGCGTTCGCGCGCACGTGTTCACGACCCACGGGTTACGATGAAAAATACCACAGGACGAGAAAAAAAAGAGGATAAGGCCTATATTATTATATATACATGAATATAGCCGCGTATGGGTTGCGTTACGGTAAAATATACATCGCGTATGCCGACCCTTCCTGTCTGCGCTTATTCCCGGGATTCTCCCTTTTTTTTTCTTTTTTTTTAACAACTCGGCGCCCTCTACCCTTCGGTTGTACTCGTTGGTAGGCATCAATATTTCAAAAGCTCTGCGTAACCCTCTCAACACTTTGAATACACAGACAACGAATGGGAGATAAAAATAAGACGTAAAAAAAAGAAGGTTGCGATGATAGAGGAAACCTAAATGATCGTATAGACGAGAGTGTGACACAGCGTTGACGGATTTCCATTAATTTTTACCCGCGATATACTCGTTTGTATTATTATATTTTTTACATATATATATATATATGACGTTATTTTGATAAATACCGGTATTGTTATTATTATTTGCGATACATTCGTTATTATCATTACATTTTCCATATTATATATAACATTATTTCGATAAATAACGATATTATTATTATTATATTAACACGAAGCGCAAATTTTCAAAATTCGATTTAATTTACGTCGTGTCGTCTATCGTTCTATAAATAACCGTTGGCGCATAAATTTTTGCGGCGAACAAACTCGAGTGGAATTGATTGCGGAGAGATTGCGACGGGAGGATGAGAGGATAGAAGTTTACGCACACGAATTTACCGGTTTGCGAGAGATAACCGGCCGAGGCGCGCGTTGTGTATATCTCGCGAGAGCCATTGGGGCGGACGGGGGGAGAACGTGTCAAAATATTTTCATACCGAGTAACGCCATCGTGTGATATTAAATTGCTGTTCGCGACTCGCAGTTTCGCTTGCTACAAAGAGTACGAGATGCAGAGTGGGGGGTAAAGGGAAAGATTAAATTATACGCCGCAGAGAACCGTCACCTCTCCTTTTCTTTCGTCAAGCGGACTATCTGTACGTATCTCACTTCGCGGAGGAACTCGCGTGTTGCTGAAACTTCGCGAATGAACCGAGAGAAAGGCTCCAAACGGCTGCAGCAGCGGTGGAGAAGATGTGGGCAAGTTAACGACCCGCTATCGTGTGTGTATGCGCTCCGCGAGTTGCCGCTGTCAATTGCGTAAAAAAGAAAAATTAAATAAACGCGGAGTGAGAATCTCGCGATTGAAGTTGCGCGGTCGCGGAGAGTTGAATCCGAACGAGAAAAGGGAGCGGCGGAGCTAACAGTGAAAACTTGACGACCTGTCGATACTTCTCATTCTCTATTCGAAGAACGAAACGAAAAAAAAAAAAAAAAAAAAAAAAAAAAAAAAAAAAAAAAAAAAAAAAAACGTTATTGACGCACTTGTTAAATACAGTTTGCCACTGAAAGATCGAGAGTTCCGAGAGCCTCGTAAAATCAGTTGACACACTGACGGATGGAAAAATCGAAAGAATAATAGATAGCACGGTAACGAGAGACCGAGAAGATAAGAAAACGAATGATCGATCGGTCCCTTGCGTAACAATGTAACGAAGAAAGAAAAAATAATCGAACAGCGAGGTCCGGTCTCGAGATCCAATCTCAATCAATCTGCTGCTACAATAGACGCTCTGCTTCTATTATAGTTAACGAAACGAGTTTTAACGGTAAAAGGATAAGATAGAGAGCTTTTCGTAGCGTGTCCTTCGAAACAATGGCATAGTTTCGTTGCCACGAAATATGACTCTTTTTTATCGGAGGATCGAGCCTATTATTATTATTATTATTTTTCATCGTGTCGTGTTTGAAAATCAAGCGATGGAATAGAGTTGCTTACTGTCGTTAAAAAACACAATATAGTTTCTCGAAGACTTTGGTTATACAGAAATAAAGAGTAACACAGAATTCGTGGCCGAGCGTGTGGATCGTCCGACAAGATTTTTCAATGACCGCATCCAGCAGGTAGAAAAGGCCCCCGCGTGCCTGGAACGGCTATGCAAAAATATCGTGGCTCTCCGCGCACAAAGAGAATCTTACCGGGCAGCAGCAGCAGCAGCAGCAGCAACAGCAGCAGCGAAGCTTCGTGAGTGCGCATCGCCCGTCAGAGGGAAGAGGCAGACCGAGCGAAGCACCAAGGCTTCTCGCTTTTGCCTGTGCTGAAGGCAAGGTTGCTGCTTGCTCCTTGCCTCGCTGCTCGTACCACTGGCCGCGTATAGACTCTCTTTCTTATTCTTCATCATCTTCGTCTATCTTTTCGCTTAACTTCTATAGACCGAGAGAGCGCGCGGGGCCACCGGCAGGCTGTAAGGTAACTGTAAAGAGCAAATCCCGCGATGTCCCGGGGGGAAGGAGGGGGGAGGCAGTTCTATGCTTACGAACCCGTCGTATACCTAAGAGGCTTTTATACAGCGCATCGAGGTACCCGGAGTATTACGGATAGTATTATATACACAAAGAGCGGCTACATTTTCCTGCCCGGGGACTAGAGATATAACCGAGTAACTACGATCGCGGGGTCTATTCTCGTTTCCACGGCGTGGAAAGCCCGTGCGAGAAACTCCTACTGCGCTCACTTCACAAGAAAATTCTCGGTTATCCCCTCCCTCCCGCAGTCCCCGAGGGATACCGAACGCACCGTTTTGTTTGCAGTTGTCGGACTAATACTCCGTCTCTCTCTCTCTCTTTCTCTGTACCTATAGCGGTCGCGAAAGAAAGGATCGCTCCTCGAGCGAATCCAGGTACGTTTACCCCGACGCCCGAAGCAATGGAATATACAAAACGTTTTTTGCCTCAAAGTCCTGCGATTCGGTAACATTCGCACGGGAAAAAAAAAAAAATTATTATTTTCCGCCACTCCAAACTCAATAATTACTACTTCGGAGTGGTGGGAGTAAAAAATCGTTTATTCATTAAACGAAATTATTGTGGGATATAAAATCTTCTTTTTTTCTTTTACGATTAATTAAAAAAGAAAGAAATAGTGATATTCAATAACGAGAAAGGGCAAAGGATTTTTGGAGACTCGCTTGCGCGAAACGGGGATCGGAATCGGGCGAGCGAAGACACGAAGAGAAGGAGAGAGGGAGGGGGTACAATCAAGATGGCGTAACCGGCTGCCGGGCCCGGATAATCCGCGCACGAGGGATCGATCGTACGGAGAATTTTTGCTGGCTACTATGGAACTCTAATCCCCGTTGAGTATTTCCACCGAAGGGTGAAGAATCGATAATCTCATGTGCGAAAAAAAAAATTATATGTATATATCAATATATACATATAAAATTGAAGCGTTCGGACGCGCAAAAGAGAAACTTCCGGTTGGCGAAAGCGTGGAAGAGTGAAACAAAAAAAAGAAGAAAAAAAAATGAAAGCACAAGATGGAATGAGCGAGACGACAAGGCCCCGAGGCTTACGTGTATGGAAGAGATGCCGGTTCGGCTTGAATTTTTATTTTTTTTCTTCTTTTTTTCCTTTTTTTTTTCGTGCCCCGAGAGTCCCTCGCGTGCGCGCCGCCGCTATCGATTACTGTCCATTTCCAAAATGGCGATTCGGGGGCACACACGCACCGGGCGACGAGAGATCCCCGCGCGCGCAGCTCCGAACATCGTGAAAGCCGGTAGAGACACGATCTCCCCGGCTAATGCGTTACACGAGAAACCGGCTTCGGTTAATTCGTATCGCGAACAATAAAAAAAAATACGACGCTCGTTCTCTCGATGCGCGTCGATCTTTCTCGAGTCATTTGATTCGGCTTTTGATGACGAATAAAAAAATGTCTGATTCTGTACTAACCCCCGAGGGAGTTGCGAGTCCCGAACGAGGCAACAAGCATTCAACGAAAAAAAAAAGTTTTAAGCTCCCGTAGCGTCTCATGGGCCACGCGTTAAGCCATCGAACTACACTAGTTTTTCGCACGAAATAAAAAAAAGAAGAAAAAAATCCCCTTCCCATCGTCGAAATAACGTCGAAAGGATATTTCACTCGAAAAAAAAAAAACGAAGATATAAATTACTCACCGCTGGGAGGTCCGTAAGGTGCTTCAACAAAAAGTCAGCTATCCTGAGATATCTCTGGGTATACGACGAGCGGGGAGTTTATTCCCCGGTGAAAAAAAAATCGTGCACGATTTACACCACTGGCCGATCGATCGGTTAGATCGCTTTGTTTTATAATAAAAATATATTTATATATGTATATATATCTATATACGACGAAACGATATATCGAAGCACGCAAGGAAATATATTATATTCCTTGATAAAAAAAATATGTTTCGCTTGCACAGTAATATCCGCGTTGAACGTTAGATATCGACGACAAATCCGTTAAAAATGGGATTTTCCGTTTTTTTTTTTTAATTTTTTATTCTTTAATATTCGGTGATAAGTAAATGAAGAAAAAAGCGGTGTTGAACGTTACGCGACGCGATGGACTTTTTAGCGGGAGCACATTCACGAACTCATCCACTTGGCTTGGTAACGCGCGACCGACTGGCAAAGCACGAAACTCCTGTGGAGGGGAAGCCAGAGCGGCTCCAGAACGGCACACAGCGCGCGCTGCGGTGGTGGCGTCGTCGTCGTCCTCCTCCTCCACCGCCGTCTTGGTTCGTCAGTCCTTTCGACTCTCCCGCTGTCTGTCTCTCGACTCGCCCCGGTACCCTTGGCCACCGTCTGTCTGCTCGCTTGTCGTCTTTCTGTCACTGGCGCGTTCCTCGTAGACTTGACGATATAAATTCCTTTCTTTTACTTTTTTTTCTCCAGTTCACTAGCCTTTCGGTTCGGTCGAAACACACGAACGAAAAAAAAAAAAATCAAATAAAATAATCCCCAATATGCGCGTTACAGTCCTCGTGGATTGTATTGCTTATTTTTTTAATACTCTTCGTAAAGTCTTCAAAAACTCAACGAGTATCAAAGATGACTGACTAAATTATATTCACGCTATGTGATTTAATAAAATATTTTCATCAATTATTTTCGCGATTTTATTGCGTGGGATCGTCGAACGACGCGGGCAAAAGGAATTTTTCGAGAAGTTTAATGCAAAGAACAATTTTTTTTTTTTTTTTTTTTTATTGGTATTTTCTTTGCCGAGCGGCAAGAGAAACGGTCGAGCCGGTTCTCTCTTTCGCTCTTTTTATTTCCTTTTAAAATATTTGTCCGCGAGAGAACTCGGAGAGGACGCACGATGCGCACACCTCGACGGTCGGGGGAAGAATGAGAGAGGGGCCTCTACTATAATGTGCAGCAGTGCGAAAACTACCGAGCAGAATTTGGTTTCAGCATCTGCGCCGATTGCCGTCTCGTTCTTTCACTTCCACCGATTCTCTTTCGTGCGCCAAAGTCCTGTGTGCCTGAAATGCTGTGTTTCAACAGTCCGGGAGAGAGACTTTTTGGCCGACTCGATCGTGGCAACCCTGCGGCTGGTCGAGCTATTCGTTCGCTTCGACGATTGGGGGTTGTTGCGTGTACAGTCAGCGCGTCAGGGCAGTCGCGGGCGCTGCGAGCGCCTCAGGGCGCGGTCTTCCCTCAAGTTTCGTGAACCCACCGGCCTGAAACAGCAGCCCTGAGAACAACGTACGGAAGCGCGATGCTCAACGAAAAGGGCCGAACCCCAACGACGATTCTTTCGCTTCGGACACGTACCGAGGGGGATTTTCCCCAACGTGCTTCACCATGAAAACCTTCGAAGGGCGCGCGGGGGGTCACAATTGGAATCCTCGCATTTCCGGGCCACGTGTCCACACCATACGAAGAAAAAAAAAAATAAAAAAAAATGTTTTACCGTTGAGTTAAATATCCTGTGTAATCCTCGGGTTCGAGAGTACAATGATAATCGATGTTGTTTCTTCGATATTCAGAGTCGTAAAACTCGATACGGTATACTTTTCGGTGAAAGTAACAAGCGGGAAAAAAAAACTCCGTACCTTTCGGGACGGAGTCCCTCGCGGACTGATGATTATTTTACGATCACACGGAATGCGTGTAAAAGTCTATTGCCATCCGCGAGAACAAAAAAAAATGAACTATCAGAGATTTCGTGCCGAGCTGTCTATCCACATGTCTGTGTATCTACCACAGAAAATATAGGAACTATTGATGTACATTGTCATCGAATACTGTCCAATTCTGTTTTTTTTTTTTTTTTTTTTTTTTTTTTTTTTTCCCGTAACTACCGGAGAACGACGCAGAGTTGTTAAACGTCGATAAATTCGGGGCTGTGAAATTCGTCAACTGGGCAGATGAAACCATAGAACGAGATCGATGGACAGAGAGTTTTGCACGAACGAGACGGGCGGGGGCTGTTCAGACACAACGAACGATATCATGCGGTTTTTCTTTTTTTTTTTTTTTTTCGAAGTATGCTCGCCGTCCAGCAACCAATTCCACTGTCAGCGTGTATCACAGTCAAATATACGAAGTGCGTTTTCGCTTTTTTTTTTTCAATTGCCTAAATTTTATCACAAATATAAGGAAAATGAAAAAATATCAATAATTCCTAAATTAAATACATAAATAACTCAAAGTAACGGTCTCATTTAGGCGACGATATCAACGTCGTTCAAAACTTCATCGAATTTAAAATTCTCTTTTTTAAGTTTATTAAAAAAGAAGCGTAAAAATAAGGGAATATTTTGGAAATCGTCTTCAATATCGCTAAAAAAAAATCAAAACTTACTTTTTCTTTTGTAAGTTTCTTCAAAAAAAAAACCAAAAATAGCGATTTCTTTTAGAAAACGGCGTATACAGCGTTGAAAACTTCATTAACCGATGTTTATTTTTATTTATTTTATGAATGCTGTTTTTCATTTTTTTATTATTATTATTTTTTTTTTTTTCTTCAAAATAAAATAATATTATTAATCTCGGATTTTCCATGATGTTTAGTTGTTCTCGGGCACTACGGTTCCACTTGTCCCGAATAATCGAAATTGTAATCTCTTAAAAGTTGTGTCAGAAAGGTGACGCAACAAAGTCGTCGTTGAAACGGTTGTCTTACACTCGGGATGTACTCCCGACGAACTCGACACTTCTTCTCTCCGCTTCAAACTTCCACTTACTGTTGTCATTATTATCTTTATTATAATACGTTCGTGTAGTGGAAAACGTACTTCCGTTCGTTTCGCTCGTCGCGCATGAATGAGAATGAGCGTCGTCGACGCTCGGTTCTTCGGTCTTTGTCTCTCTCTCTCGGTGTATCCCTGACGTTAAAACGATAAAATAGTCGCAAGAGAGTCTTTCGGAGCCGAAGAGCTCATCGAAGAAGTCTCTCGTCGAGTTGAATGTGTGGCTCCACCACTTGTACGCATCCCCCGTTGCGAAAACTGGTTTATCACTTCGACCGGATAATTTTTTATACGGAGCATTAAAAAAAAAGTGTATATATACCGCTATATATATATATATATTCACGAATATAACGATCCTTGGTGTTCCCCGATATCCATTAACATGCATACAGACTTCTCGAACGGTGGGAATTTTTCGGTACGTTAATTCAACGTTCTTTTACTCGTAAGTGTTCCAGCAATGTCCTCGAGTCAAAGTCATCGATATTGCAAATTATCGTCGGTGAAAAGCTCGCGCGCGCATTCGTCGATTTAATCGAATCGCAACGTTGTGCACAGAGTGGGTGATTGTTGCATCGTTTCTCTCTCTCTCCTTCTCTCTTTCCTGGTAATCAATTCTCTTCGACGAATCGAATAACGGGAGCACGAAACGCCTGCGAACACACACGCGATGGCCGATTGCGTCACGCGAATTGATAATGGACGAACGATAAAACGTGCGCGCAGCGCTCGGGCGATCGTTTGTGTGGACCAGCGGACGGAATGATATCGAATGCCCAGACGAGCAACGCGAAGAGTTTCAGCTCTGATGAACGAACGCTTCTATATTTTATTGTTTATTTTTATTGTTCTACTGTTTCACTATCTTCCGTAATACGATATTAGCACCGGCGGAAGAATTAATTATGTTTTGAGACACCGCCGAGGGGTCTACGAGTGTACGAGATTAGTCGCGGTCGGTTTTATCTCTACCATTTTTTTCTCTCCGGACGTTCCAAGCGCATGCATTCGTCGCAGTCTGTGGCGTACGATTCCGCGCAAGCAAACCGATGCAGAGAGGCCTCGACACGAATTGCGTCGCATTTGAGATCCTCGAATGGCTTAGATTACTATTATTGGTTAAGGAACTACATACTGGTTAATTAAAAATTCAAATAAAAATAAATAAATAAAAAAAATGATTTTCACTCCGTTGAGCTGAGAAATAAGTGTAGGAGACTAATAGAGCATATAATAGAGGGTACGTACAGATGCCCGAGGAACGGCTGCCGCACGAGTCTGTATCTTGTTTCGCAAAGGAGAAGAATTTTAAACAGGATCGATACAGAGGCCCATCGAAGCGAAACTAGACTCGTGAGCGCTCGCCTTTCCCCGAAGCAGGAGAAGTCTATGACTAATCCTCGGCATAAGCTGCTCCTACTAAGCAGTGCGCGAGGAAGTCGATAGGCCTCTCTCGGCCCGTCTAATCGCGGGTGCCGCGATAGGCTCGTGAAGTGCGATATAGGAAAATAATAAAATAGCAGATTTGATAGTAAACTCTCTATCGCTCTGTATAGAATTTTTTTTTTTTTTTTTTTTTCAATTTTTTTTTTTATTACTCTGCCACTACAATATCGTGTAAAACTGTGAAATAAAACGAGACTCAGCCTATCCGGGATTAGATAAAGGCCTCTTGCTGCGAGCCTCGGTATGCCTTTGAATATCAGAAATGCGAGTGGTCCGTATTGCTACCTTCTTCGGCATGTAAACTCCGCTCGTTCGGCACGACGAGAGTTCGGTCGATAGCCAAGAGAAGAGAATAAAAGTGCTCTTTCCCCCCGATACTTTGCCCGTTCACAGGTGCTTTCGTTCTCGAGAATTTTTTACTGTTCATCCTGGAGGTCTCGCATTGGCTCTCTCGATGTGCAAGTGGCGAAGGACGAGAGAGTCTCTTGTAAGATATTTATGCAGCATACTGTGAACCCCCACCATCGAGTTTTCCAACCACTATTCCCGCCCAAGTAAAGGCGCGCGTGCTTCGTACGGGATCGACTCGATTACCGGAGGCACCTTGCTACGCTTCCGGTGCGAGAGTACCCCTCTCCGACCCGCACTGTCAGGATATAGCGGAAGGCACGGAGAACCGAGAAAAGGATAATTTTATCATCTCGAAGCCGATAGGCAAAGGGGAGTAGATGGATTTTTCCACAGTTAGAAACTTCAACGCGGCTCGCGGCCAAAGAAAACATCGTGCCGCGAATTCATTCGACTATTAATAAAAATACGAACATCTATCCATACGTGAGCAAAATTCATCGGTTTTGCCAAGAGTTTTAACACTGTAGTATTAGAGAATCTATGGTGTGTTGTCGTTGGATTATACCTGCCGAGGAACGAATAATAGTATGTACCTGCGCGGCCCATAGGATTGTGCATCGCTCGCCGTTCAAGGACACAAGAGCTTAGGCCGCACCTACGCATAACTTTCCCTCTCTTTTGTCCACCCCTCACTCTCCTTCCCCCTCCCCCCCCCCCCCTCCCGACCCTTCCCCTCCCCCAAAGTCCTGCTTCTTTCTCGTCTTCGTCGAGACTGGGAGAGTTGTCTTGTCGAAGGATCGGAGACTCTCTAATGTCCCCCGAGAGTTAGCTACATCGTCTTTTTTCGTATGTAAATAAATTATTTTAGAAAAAATATACAAACTTCCGACCGAAAAAAAGTCGTATAATAAAAAAATTGGATTGACAAAAAAAGTTAAATAACAGTTCTTAAGGTAATAGCATTGAAACGTATAACTTCGTTTTTTTTTATCCTACGGGCAGACAAATGTTTATCGCATTATTTAAAGAACAACTTAAATAAAAATAGAATAAAATATCTTTTTTGCTCTTTCATTAAATGCCAAAGATAATATTTTGCATAAAAAATATTTGTCACAATGGCTTAATACTGTTTATTCGCAATAAACATATAAATTTCGATATTACTGACCACCGAATCTTCTGAAAAATACAATCTTTTTCGGCTGAATTGACAAACGAATAATGTAATAACGAAACCCAAATTCCGGTTTATTTCAAGCGATGAAAATCGTTGAGTAGTAACATTGTGTACAGCTAACAAGAACGCCCAGTGGTACCGCCGAAAGAAGTTGTACGCCAACGCGAACGTGAAAATTATGCGCCGTTACGCCAACTTAATTCTTTGCCTCTCGTTTGCAGAGCCGAGAAACGTGAGGGTTCGCGCACCGGGCGACTTCAGCATCGCTTGACTGGTGCGGCCGCTCCGTTGCATTCGTAGCCAAGTATACGCTGTGTCTAGGCGCACCGGTGTTCGAGTTTGTAGAGCGCTCGGGTTCGGTACTGCAAGCGAATGAGCAAACTGTGTGCAGTATCGAAAACTGTACTCGAGGGGTAACTACTACTATTACGTGTATACGAGAGCGAACAAACACCGCGAGGCTATTGGGGGGGTACTCTTCGTGCTGCACGAGTAAATCAGCCGAACCTGCGCCGCTCGCTACGCTCGCGCGCGCCGCAAACAGAAACTGCAACGTTCCCTCGAGATATTGGTGGTAGTGGTAACCCATACACGAGAGTAATGAAACTGACTACGCTTACTATACTTTTCGCTACAACGTTTCTTGCATAAATTACATGCAAACCAGTTAAGCTTCACCGGTGTTCGAACGATATTCATCGACAAATGCTTTTTATACGCTCGACCGGAGTCGCCTGAATCAATGATAAGCGCGAAGTCGATGTTTCGTACACACGAGAATTCTATGATCGTGTGCACGAAAAAAAAAAAAAAAAAAAAAAAATCGTCGAGACAAAGGAAAGAGAATTTTCGCGTCACGTTTCTAAACACATCATGAAAGATTCAGCGATCTTTTGCGCGACTTCATAGCAGTTACCGTGTATGCATCTGTACTTTGTGATTATATCCCGAATGCTCGCGAGACCAAGAGCCGTAAAAGAGTAATCGCAACTATATTTGCGTTACGAGGAAAATCATTGCCTGAAAGGCCTTCTTCTATGCAAAATGACGGCTATATCTCAATTCCACTCTTTCGCAAATTTATTTCTTAACTTTCTCCGACTTTTAGAGTTGAATTTCACACCGCTGCGCAGGTCACCCATCGGGTCATTGGTCTGAGGGATTTGGATAATAATTATTATTACGATACACGTCGATGCGAAGTTATAACAGCGAATCACTCGCTGGATATGGATATACATCGAACTCTGCTGCGCTCGCGATATTTTACCACTATATGTTATAACTGTGTATCGATATTTAACGGGGATATATGCAAAACCGCTTACGCGTCGATATCCGAGGGAGCCATCGCCGGATAATAATAATCCCATGCATTGTATGTATGTATATATGTATGCGTGTGTATCGAGCGTTTGTGTTATGCTGAGCTGTGTGGAATGCGTCGACTATCCCTTCGGGTTGTAGCTAATCGATCCTTCCATTGCCTCGCTCTGTATCTCTATTTTCCATGCATCATCGACGAGGCTAGGAAATTTCGCCTGTCTGCAATCGCGACGCGATATTATCTCGAGACGAACTCGCGGACTGCACAGACAGGCGAGAGAATCGCACGTCGTCTCATTTGATCCCTGCAGGTGTCGCGAATACCGAACGCATTCCTAGTATTTTAGGTCTCAATAATCAATCGGGAATTCTCAAGCATTGATTAGATTGGAACATTGAACAGTAACATTCTATAGCACTGCGTCGATTATCCGCGGCAAGCAGAAGCGCCATCGACTCGCACATTAATGGAATTAGTGTTAAATTCTTCGAACGGTTTGATAAAAACTGAATGCATCAATTGACAAGAGTGGTTGCATATTTTTTCAGCCCAAAGAAATGTTAAAAACGGTAGATTTGCTAAAACATTGACTAACAAATGCAAATTTCCATGGAGGTGCATTGACGTTATGTTTTTTCTCTCGTAGAAAACAGGTGCCATTTTTTTATCAGTCAGCAGTACGAAACATTTATTTGGTGTATCCGTACAGTAACATTTTAGGAACAAAATAAACGATGGTACATTGAAATCGTTCGTGAAATTTTCAATTTTTTTCTCGAACTCTATACTAGAAAATAATACAAAAAAAAAAAAATTGTCAAAAAGTTTAAGAAAAAAATAAAGACGGCCGTCGAAAAAGTAATTTCACGCGTTAGAAACAATGAAGGCGCTCATTCGATTGATCATCGCACCGTTAATTGCGGTTTTACTGCACCTTCATCATTATCGCCGAAGGATCTCTGGGAATTTTAATGAGTTCACTATTTATTTCCTGGTATGTGGATCGATAAAATGCGAATTTTTATCGATTGTGAAATAATCGAAACTTCGATAAAGAAATAAAAAAAAAAATAAGGATTTATCAACTTTCTCAATAACTCGGTCTGTTTACGGTGCAGAAGACAATTTTTGCGGCGCACCGACGTTCTTCCATACAGTGTTGCACTTCGCTGAGTGCACAAGGTGCTCCCGCTGTTTCACTTGACTCGCGAACTAGGAAGTTAGTTTAGTTACGGATGAGCGCTGCTCCTCGCCTTCATTGGCTGCGTGTGAACGAATATAGTAAAATAAATTTTGACCGCGGAACAAGACTACATCCGCATGGTTCACTTCGCTCGCTTGAAACTTCAAAGTCGTCGTATGAATGCGAGATATTGTTATGTTTGTCCGGGCAAATAATACGCGAAATTCCATTCACAAGAGCCGTGCGAAAGCTCACGTCTTCAATAGTTACGTAAACCTCACGAAAGCAAACATCGACGAATGTTCAAACCCACGGAACGCTATAAAATGGCAACGAGAACTCTTTTTTTCTCTCTATTTTTCAATTTCTATCTACGACTACGAGTTCCACCGTTATCGGCAATGAAAAATCATATTAGCCGCAGCTACAGATAGTTACGGTACATAAGCATAAAAGCATTGAAAAAAAATAATATAGTAGTGTCTTTTCCGGTCGTAAAAAATCATGACGTTTCGCATGGCATTCGCTGAGAGGAGAAACGTGGCTCGCGCAATTCCGCGAACTACCGCGCGGGGAACAGTGATTACTCACTCGGGATGCTCGAGTTTTAGTCCGTTGTGTTTCTTTCAAACTCGCGGGTGACGCGCAATAGCCGACGAGAATTACTCATCGTGAACGGCGACAGTCTCCCGACTATCCTCGGCTTATTCTTATTATCATTATTATTATTATTATTATTATACTCCATTCTGTTACGAACGCTGTCGAGAGAGTTTTCTTATCACCCGAGGAAAGCGCGAGTTCAATCGGGTCGCGGAATCGGATGAGCACAATAGAAATACGAGTAACGACAATGAGTTCACTGTTTTATTTATGAGTTCTCTTTATCAGCTGAAAAAAACATCATCGATATGGAGAACAAAGTATTGGATATTGTGAAATATGAAGTGAATGAAGCAATTAATGTTTTTTTAAGCTGTGTATCCAAGACGCGTTTCTTTCAACGAGAAAGGTAAATCGGTGTTACAGAGTCGAGTGCGCGATACTCAACTGGCGTAACAGGTACACACGGGGGGAGAGGGGTATCGGTAAACGGTACACGAGCCCAGCGGTAAGGTGAGAGAGCATATGGCGAGCGCGCGTTGCGATTTCTGCGATAAGACGAGAGACTTCTAGACCCCTGAAGGCTTTGCTTCTTTTTTTTTTTTCCACTCGCTCCTCGACTCTCTCGTTCGTCTTACTAATTCAGCGACGCTAAGTGCGTCGCAGTGGACTCACAGTTAAAGCCGAGAGCCGAGTTGATAAACGAGCGATTAGTCGGAAGTCGAGAGTTACGCCGGACTCCGAAAGAAGCTAAAGCCTAAATATTTCATGTATACTTTTATGAAGCGCTTAACTCAAATCGCAAATGGCACGCGTGCGTGGAATACGCGGATTTGTGGCTCTTCGCGTCTCCTGTTTTATACGTCGTATCGGAGAGACGGTAAGTCTGCGTATGAATCAGCGAACCTCGAGAGAAAATACAAATGACCAGCAGATTTTTCTTTGTCATTGAGCGTTGAGTAAATAAGAAATGCGCGTACGATTAGTTACGTGGGATATCAACGGGACCGGAGATTCATTCATGATGGAGAACACAAAAAGAAAAACATCTGAGGCCGTAACGGGGATAACGCTTTATCGGGGCCTTGAGAGTTCAATCTCGTTTGGCTGCTTTGATTGTTTCTTTTATTCGAACTTGAGGAATATTAATGCAAGGCGGGGAGGCAAAAGGCGAAGTTGACCATCGGGAAGGAAACGAACACATTGAACGGCTCGGAGTGAATGCGAGTTTCGTCTCTTTGGGTTCCTGCGGTACCCATTATCCCTCGGTAAATTAATAAATTGGTTGTCAACGAGGGATAAAGGTTCTTCTTAATTCCTCAGAGCTTGCAGGACGACAAAGTCTCACGGGTCTAGAGACCTGGGCAGTGAATGTACCAGTAGTACGTGCGGCAATAGGGCCTCAAATCTTGCATTCCTCTCTCTTCTCGATCCTTCTCGGCTTTAGTGGGGCTTTAGTAGGAGGTGTCTTGTTTCTCTGGTATTTATCTCGGGCGACGTCGAGCCTCAGCTTTGACGAGACATCGTTAGAAAGTGTTAGGGAACAGCGAGGCAAAATGGCCCCATGGAAACCGAAATAATTGAAAAAATTTTAGTAAATTCTTTTAAAAATGAGTTGCCATTTGAAAATAATGGAGTTAAAAATGAACAAAATTAGATTAAAAAATGAAAATTGAATATGGAATGCGCACATATATATATATTATTTTTTTTTCAATTATTTTCTCAATTTTTGTTCAATTTTTCGTCAAGTTTTTTAAATAGTTTTCGAAGCTATTTTTCTATTTTGCCCCAATTGTGCTATACGACAGGATTGCCCCCCGTATCCATTATTTCAGCATTTTTCACGAAGCGAGGGACCATTTATTCAACCGAGTGATCGAATATAGCACCGAATTACATTTCCTCCTCGACGTGATATCGAATTAGCTGGTAGTCCTGATTTTTTTTTCATTTCGGCGTTAATGAACAATCAGAGAGAAAACCAGAGATCGAATAGGCGATCGAATCGTCGTCGAATGTAGTTGTGGAATAGAACGGTACTAGCGAGTCTAACCAGAGGCTCTCGGAGCTTACGACGGTAGAGCGGTGCACGTTCGTAACCGGAAACGGAAGCTCCACCCTAAGCGTCGAGCAGCGCGGCGAGCAGCCACAAGGCACTTAGACTATTACGCCAGCGCACAAGCCGGTCGTTTCATCGTGTAGTACTCGAAGAATCCAACGTCTGTTTACGCAAACGCCAATCGAGCCGAAGAAAGGAAACTCAACGCACCGGTAGAATCCAATACCTCAATTCTCAGGATATCAAATTTATATACATTGCCAAGAGCGTTCGAGTAATAACTTTGATCGCGTGTCGATTTGCCGGCCTCGATACATCAGAGACATTCCGGGGCTCGGCTCGTCTCAGAATTGATTGATAAACAAGAAAAAAAAAAGAAAGGCAAGAGTTTCAGTGCACAAGACGATGAAGGAAAGATAGTAATTTCCGTTGTCGAACGCCAAGCGCTACGTGGATCGTCGAATAAAGAAAACGAAAGGAAAAAGAAGATTCAGAAGAACGAAAGAATCGTGTGGAATGCGCGTTAACGAATGCCACCCACTCGAGCGTTCGATGCTCGTTTGGCTTTCATTGTTATGAAATACAAATCTCGTAGCGGCACTGACGATGATTAGAGCTGTTTAGGAGTTGGCAGTGATGGTAATTCGACACTACGAGAGTCAACCGTACGCATACAATACGTGTATTAGGCATGTGAACACGAGGAGCGAAGGCGAAGCGGGTCGAGTAGCTTGTAGTCGATGCCGGCAGCTATAAACTCGTCTCACGTATGTTTGTGACCGACGATGGGAAGATCAACAGACAATGAAACGATGGAATGAATGGATGGTGTAAATGTGCCTCGCAAGTATAGGCCTTCCTTACCCCTCAACGCTCCCCGTACGACCAGACGTTTAACTCGTATTTAACGCTGTATTGAACTCGTATAAGTCGTGTACACTCGACCGTGCAAACATTCTTGCGGGACAATCAAATTTAATGGGATTAAGGACGCTTCAAATAATGATGTATGGCATAGAAGTCTTGCATTTCACTGCTTCATCGTGTACATCTATATCCGGGATGGATTACTCAATCGTCAATTGGAAATTTCCCGACTTTTCGACGTTTTTTAATCCACTTTTCAAGAATTTCCCCTGAGCATCGCATCCAATCATTATATCTTAATGAATCGATTGTTTTTTTGACATTCATAAAAGCGTTGAGTTAAATACGCCGCTAACACATTGGAAATTAGATATTACAACAAAAAATAATAACCGTTACTTTATGATCGTATCTAAAATCATTCAGCGGATAGACGCGTGTATCTTATTTAGAGAGGTTTTTCTGTCGAGCCAATGCAGGAAATGTTTATTCAATGTAAATTAATGCCCGCGGTAAATATTATTATAATGATGCGATAGCATTGACGTTACGGTCGTTTTAAACTATAGTGAAATTATCCGCATTCATTATCTCATGTTCCGGAAAGAACAATTGAATATTTATTAAAAATATTGCGAATATTATAAAAATCGCTAAATTAATATCTTTTGATATTATAAATAAATGTATAATATTATAGCTGCTTACGAAGGAATGTACCTACGTAAACGAGTGTACACCGCAAAATTGTAGCTTTTCTTTAATGCCCTAAATTTATAATAACGCGCAATAAAAACTTTACAACTTTACAAAACAAAAGTTGTTACTTTTTCAATTATTCTTGGTAACTGTACAAATAACTTTTCTATAATTCACAAGAAAAAGTTTGTGAACATTTGCGAATAAAAAAAATGTCGCTAAAGGTACGAACTTTATAGGTACGACTTTCATAGAAAAGATTACCACTTGAACATATCCCAGATTTTCCAAAAGAAATCCCTAACATTTCCCCGACTTTTCCAGATCTCCCGAAATTCCAGACAAATAAAAAAATGTCCAGTTTGAGTCGCCATCCTGTACATTTCCGAATTGGATATCGTTAAAAAAAAAAAAAAAAACGCGTCGTCGAGATATTTCTACAAATGATTTTTACCACTGGAGAAATCGAAAGTAATCGAGATTGGAGTTCGAACGTGGAGAAGGCGTAATCCACTTGAACCCGTCGGGACACTCGACATTCTTTGCCGTACAGTAGCGCGTAGAGTTCGTGAATGAAACAACCCACGCGTCCCCGATCCACCGTAGTATAATACACCGCATATACGGCGCAATAATAGCTCCTGCACTTCTTCGAGACTTTCGGCGCACCAGGAGAGCGACGGAAGAAACGAAGCGCGAGGTCGTTAACACGAGGTTTCGAAGTTGCAAGCATTTCGCGATTACAAGTGCCCGACAGCGGACACGAGGAAGGCGAACGAGAAGAAAAGGGGGTTGAGGGAAGGACACGTCGCATTTCAACAACGCGAAAAATCGAGCGCAAGGCCATAGGACGTTTCGTTTCGTTCACGTTGCCAGATGGCTACGTCCGGTCTTATTCTGCTTTCGCTATCGCGGCGTAAGTATACGAGCCAAGCGCAGCGGGGTTTGTCGGAGCGGCGTTGGCAAGATTTGCTTTTTCTTCGACCCTTTTCTTCAGCTTCCTCCCGAAGCGCGCGCGGCGTTTATATGTTCTAACGGTGTCAATGATCTCGATCTCCCTTTCTCTCGTTACTGGCGGACGTTGCGGTTTGCCCTGATATGTATTAATAGAAAGAAATAATAAAACACGACTTTAATATCGTGGGTGCGGGGATCGCGTTGATATTGCGCAGGTCAGTACCGACACGCCGTGCTAAAAACGCGTCGTAGCTTTTGTTATTCCGCCGAACAATCCCTAATGGAATCTATATTCGATGCGTATTAACGTTAATGAGCGATGAATTTCCGGTGTGAAATTTAAATTAGTTATTATTACACAAGGATAACGACGGGCCCTTTTGATCGTTCCGGTTTGACCCGTCGGTCTGTATCCTCGTATTATAATACATCGTAATGCGAGGTATAAGCAGGCTAAACCTTCCACTTCCGAATTAAAAAACGGAGAGCGAATCGGCCGACGCATATCCGTCGGAACTGTGGCCGGCTGGCGCCCGAAATAATATTTCGTTGTGAGAGTCGTGAGGCCTATGTGTGTTTTATGTGTAACAGAAGAGGATAGTGTCGGAGAGAGGGGCCCTCGTCAGGACGACGATAATATGGGGTGCCCCCTGATCGCCGGGCGGCAATCGTCGACAGTTCACGTGGAGGAACCTTCTTCCTCCACGTCACGATCCTCCACTCTCGTTGTTATAACGCTGTACTTGTTCGCTCCCCATTTATTCGACGGATCACGCACTTTGCCACATTTATAATCGCTTGCGTGAGTCCATTGCCGTGAATTCACGCATCCGCACCGAAAATCCGGTCTCGACGATTCGCACTTCCCGTCCGGTCAAACTTTTGTCAACGGAGCCCTCCCGCAGGTCCGCAACGCGCTGCTCACTTTTGTTCAATTTTCTTTGTTTCTTATTGTTCCCCTATGACGATTCTTGGAAGCGGCGAATTCTAAGCGTACGTATCTCGCAAATTATGATGTTCGTCGACTGGACGAGTCTTTCACTTCGTACGAATCATGAATTCTCTTGAGCTATGCGCGGTATGTGGTATTTGCAACTCACGATGGAACAGAGGCTCATGCGATACGCATCTGAAAATTCTTTCGTGTATCGCGCGAGATATCGTGCGTTACGCGCGCATCCGCGGCGGGTTTAGCCGCGAAGCCCATGCAGTGGCGAGATGAGACGCCTCACGCAATTAATCAAAGCGCCGAGAGCCTCGCAAGACCCACACAATCGCGGAAGAGTGTGAAGAACGTATCGTGTCTGACACTCTTTGTTAAACCGACAATTAATGCACGGAGTACTCTAATGTTCACTTCAATACATGCCAACGGCATCGGTAAGATGTTTTTTTGCTGATTGTAATCGCGAAATACACAATACTTTCTCACTTACTGACGCGAGTGTCCGTGTAAAATCAAACTATGGGAGTTGAATAAGGGGCGTTGCGACACTATACTGAAGAAAATGATGAGTCGAAAGAACTAACAATTGGATTTAAAAAAAAATAATAATCAGTTGGTACAACCTATTTTTTTCCGAAAAGTAGTTATCCAAGTAACTATTAGTTCTCCCAACTCATTTTTTTTCAATGTTTTTCCAACATTTTAATTTTTGTTTTGTCGAGGAATATTGCGATTTTCGGTATATTGAAGCGGCGTTATCTCAGCTTTCCGATTGACTTACGACAAAATCCACGTGTCTATCAAGAGACACTGTAGCTTCTCGTCGCTAAATACACAAAAAAAATTCTAGTACGAGTATAATATACGAGAAAAAACACGAAACAAAACCATCGGTAGCGTTATCAAATCGTATTTTCAGGCCGCTACCAGACGATGGAAATCGTACATCACGAGTGTTTTTTTAATTAACTAAATCGTCATTCTCCTTCGTTCAAAAGAATTTGTAGTGTCATCAATATTTTTAGCATTTCTTGGCAAAAATACATTTGGGGCAATCAAAATTTGGGATCGTCCGATTGAAAAATCGAAAGGGTTAAGCCGATGTAGTCAATCGAAGTATTTTTTTCCCCGGTAGAATAAAAACAAGTTATCGAGTAGAACGTCAATTATTTGAATCATTATTTTGCTTATGTGTATGTTCGGAGTTTTTTTTATTAAAAAACAAAAAAAATCGATTAATTTTTTCACTTATAACATATTCATTTAAATTATTTTTTTTCGCACGGAGCATTGCCCTTTAATTATTGAAGCGACGCCCGGTCCCAATTATATGAAATATAAAAATCGAACAATTGCAAAAAACTTTCAGTATTACCATATTGCTATTTATTCTTCCGCGATGAACACGAAACTGACAATAATATTGACCCAAAGTCAACCGGAAGATAAAGAATCTAAAATTAAAAATAAAAAAAAAATCAAATATTGTAACTTCGTTTTCATCGGAATTAAATCGTCGTAAACAGCTTCCAGCTCCGCTCTCGTAATAAACGAATTTTTATCTCATCGTGAGTGAACTGTTTGCAAAAACAATGATGAGCCTCAATTTTTCTCGTACGTATTATTATTATACCGTCTTATCCGGTGTGTCGATAGCTTCGAGTATATTTCGGGATGTGCCCCAGACAGTGCAATACATATATTGTTTCCCGTTACACAGTACATAACATCCGAGTTTTTTCGTCCCAGCGGCCTCTAGACGAAGGGAACACACGATATACGCCTCGCGTTATATAAAATCTCATTTGTCGATAAACGTCGAGGGGTAACAAGGCGGATCGGGTCGAGTCGGCTCGATAATCTTCCTACGTATACAGTGTACGTATTCGTGAAGCTTCGAATTTAGTCGGAGATTTACGAGCGGTAAAGACCGAATTATCGTCAATGTTAATGACGCCATTGTCCCTCGCATGGTTCCGTACTCTTCGTATACCGTTGTGTGATATTCTCGGCTTCGGGTCAAATCATCCCGAGGATTGCTCACTCGTCTAGTCGAGCAGTTCACAGCCTCTGTGACCGCAATCAATTAACTTCCAATTAAATTCGTTCGTCGTTTCAACAACGAAATCATTCCTATCGAACGACCTACGAATTATCGTCGAGCTCTACCGGTATTCTCCTATTCCTTCGATATTTCTGATTTCCGAGGTAACATGAACTGTGGGTCATGAGGTTTCATCGAGCCTTTTATCGATTAAACAGACCCACGGATCACAATTAATTCCACTCGTTTCGCTCGTGTCCAATCTTTACTTCATTAGCGATCGATTCGCGACCGCGACAATTCGACGAAACATCGATCGGCAAAATCGATCAACTTATCCTCCGGTAATCGAACTATTATAAAGATTTTTTTTTTACGTAAAAGAACGAGAAAAGAGAATGAACGATCGTATTCGAGTCGTCCTCATCGTTCCGTGTTCCGTTATTCGCGCGACTAACGGTACTCGCGAGACTCAAGATCCACGATCTCCTTCGGTGTCCGAGGAGTTTCGTTACAACTGTATATCGCCGTAACTATATCGAATTGTCTCTACTCCATCAGCCTATTCGTCGAGACTCCATTTTACTCTGCACGCCAGGATGATGAGTCTTTCAAGACACAGTTAATATTTATGTTATCATTTTTTTTAATAGCTTATAAATGCCTCCCGAGAAATATACTCCGTAAAAAAAAGTTAATTGTAATATTGTCCTGAACGCTTTAAAACGCTGAAGTCAAAAGTTTCGTTTGCGAGTATCAAACGATAGAAGACACGCGGAGTTTGTCAACGAGCCAAATCGCCCGCAGCCACAGTTTTTATTCGCCGATGAGCCAAAGTGTCGGAAATAAACTGAGTGTTCCGAAAAGTCATTTATTTTTACATATTCTCAACGCTACAATAGCCTGCAAAGATTTTTTTAATCGCGCATTAAGACATTAGAAAATTTTAATCACACGAAGGTCGCTTGCCGACAATTTGTACTCTAATTTCAATTCGCAAACTGTACCAAACAAAAATTAGACTTATATAATGGTTGATACAGTTTCTCGATTTTTTCGCAAAGTATGCGTGCATTTTCAGGTTTCTAGAGTTCTGTAACAGATTAATAACCACCACTGTCCTAAAAGAATCCTAAATTACACGTTACTCTTGAACGGCTTTTTTTTTTTCGCGATCGCAAATCGGTGCATCGGCTGCTCGCGAAATCTATTGACCCTTCCAAATCTCCGTTCCGTAACGCGATGAAAAAGGGATAAACAATATGAAAAAAGGATCGATGGCAAAACAAGCTTTTGACTCCGATGTTCGTTCGACAGACGAGAGACAGATATGGTTACTATATGTATTGTACACAGACCAACTGCATTTGTAACGATCGGAGTGTGATACGCGACGATATACGACCGTATAGTGAGTACAACGGTACTACGAAGAGAAAAAAAAACCATAGGGCACGTTGTCGGCGACAGTATGAAATGGACAAAAAAAAAAAGTCGACGAGTCTCGCTACCGAGTCAATTTGACGGCGTGCATTTGACGCTACGCACGCTGGCCAACGAGCCGCGAGTGACAGATGTAAATGCAGTCGTTTAAACAAAACGGCAGAAAGCGAGAGCGCCTGGCTGACTGCTTTTGCACGCCCACTATACCATAAAAGAGTACACGACGAAACGAGAAACAAAAAAAATACACCAACGGGTTAAAAAAAAAAAAAAATTCAACGAAGATTCGTTCTCATACCATTGTAATACTGAGAGCATATAATTTAATTGCGAACGAAAAAAAAAAAAAAAAAAGATATATTCCGTGTTCTACTCGTGTCACGATTTTCCGACGCCTCGAAGGTCGGCTAAATCGATAATCGTTCACGGAATACAATAGACGATATATCGGAGATCGACAACGACCAACGTGTTCAACGGGGATACGTGAGACTTTTGTCAAATCGATTTAGCGCGATTTCAGCCGCGAATGAAACGAGTTGCGCGCGCGAATACGAAGGCGAGGCGAGTAGGCACTTCGTTTACGAGTTCCCGGCTTTAATACACGTTTCCTCGATATCCGCTCGTGCCTCGTGGGCATCGCGTTCCTCGCAGGAAACGGAAGTGGCGATTAACCCTTCACCCGTGGACCCGGGCATTCTCGCGGGGGAACAGGTTTCTTTTTTTTTTTTTTTTTTTGCGACTGACCGAAGCTATACGAAGCTTACGCGGGCACCTGGAGCGTCAACTTAGTTCATTTGCTCTCGTATACGCTCGTCGTTCGGCGGCGCGTGGGCGAGCGTGACGGGGGACTCTTCTTATTCTCTGCTTAACCCTCCTTCGCAGGGTTTACCGCTCTCTGCGACTTTGGCGTGTATAACATGCATCGATGCGACGAGGAAACAGGACGAGAGGGACAGGACGACGGGAGTAAAGAGGGAATGACGAGATCGGACGTCGAAGGGCGCGGCACCCACAGGTCGTCCACTTTTACGATGAGACACGATTCGTCCCGGTGACTCTATATAGTATTCTGTAGAGTAGAGTCGAGTACTGCTCAAGCCGGGATCATCGGCCCCCTTGTATGGATGTGTGGATAGTATGGATATATATGTATCTATATCTCTACTTTATATATCTATATAAAGTATAGCGTCCGAATGATACGCCTAGTAGAGTGTGTGAGTGAATGATTGGTCACTCGAGAATACTAGTGCCTTCGTCATATCTCTATTCAACATGCTTTACTACCGTTGAGCCTCCGCTATTTCTCTTCTATACAATGTTATAATAACGTGTGTAAACGTCGTAAAAAGGTTATTCACGCGAGCAATTTATCGTGTGATCTCGACGGCGGGAACCCGCGGCTATACAAGTTGGAAATATACTTTAATTCGCGTTCGAAACAAAGTTACAGTTCATCGAGAACGGGTCGAGGAAAAAAAAAAAAGGAATATATGTATGAAAGAAGTCACGCAGGCACCTACCTGTCTTTGAGAGTCGGTTACCCAAGCGTCAAACACGGCACACGAAAAAGACACACGAACTCGTAGGTAGCGATGTGTCGCTAGGATACGTTTGGCGCCGCAACGAGTAGACGATCTTCTCGGGGAATTCTAGAAACGAGCAAATACGACGGAAAACATTTTAATGGGACTTTGCCTCGCAGTAATTGGCATCCACGTTTCGCTGTCTGGGTATATAATGTTGGTGAAGGTTTTTTTTTAACCTTCGAATCTCCCGATTCACCTTTAAGGGATACATCTACCGGACGATTCGAAAAGTGAATGAAATTTTGAATTTCTTTTTCTCGAAAGCTATGAAAGATGATAAAATTAATGTTTGTATACTACAAGATACGTCTATTCAGAGAGTTAGAAAAAAAATTGCTAAAATACGGTGAAAAAAATATACATATGCACCGTAGTAGTCACTTATTTTTTGTATTTTTCAAACGGATCGAACAAATTGAGATCGTCAACGGTTTGTCATTGCAATTAACTTGAGTATCTTTTTTGTTCTATTTGCTATTTCCGGCGACCATTATATATATAAGTATTTTTAATATCTGTTGACAATTTATTTTTCGTGAAATGCTCCATACATGAACCCTTAACATCTTTTTTTTTATTGCCTCAGAAAGCTGTTGAGAAAAAAAAATCGAGCATTTGACTCGACTTTCTACCTGTCAGATAGGTATATCCTCGCCATGAAGAAAAATCGATAAGAAAGAAAAAAAAAACGCGAAAAACATCGAGGAAGGAGTAACAGAAAAAGTTGGAATTTCTCAATTACTCCCAAATGAAGTGAAACTTTTCGACAACTGCCATGCGAAATCGTTTAATTAATTAATAATCGTTACGCGATTCGTTCGAAATGTCAGAACGAACGAAGTTCTTTCCGCAAAAATTCTTCGACTTTTGAAATTCACTGTCGTGTTCTGCTATCTCGGAAAGTCAATTAAGTTATCCGTTCCGGTACTCCTCCTTTCTTCCCCTTGTCCCGGCTTCGCCGTCTTTCCCGCAACTTTATGAAGAACGATCGTAGACAGACGATAAAGAACTTTTTGCAAACTGCTTGCTTATCGATCGCGATGGTCCCCCGGGACGGAGGTGAGGGAAACGTCCCGACCTAACTATCGATTCTTCTTTTTATGTTGACTCTATAGTTTACTCTAACGCCGAGCAATAGTTATAAAAGTAATAAACGAGCGAGCAGTTTAACGATGAGTGAGACGCCTAACGAGACGGACTCTCGTATTCCAGAAAATAATCCACATGGGTGTAATTATAGTAGAACCTAAAAATACCGAGTTCGCGATAAGCGAAAGCGAAAATTCAAGGTCGATAACGCGTAATAAAAAAAAACAGCACAGAGAGCCTTTAAATGGTTCAACGAACGAATGGTCATTTCAACAACGTCTCGCCAACAAATTATTCGTTGTTTCTCGCTCCCAGTCGGGCTCTCGTGCGTAATGGTATTTTCGATGAATAATGAATACCCTGCAATGATCGTTACTTTACTGTACATGTCGCCCAGGCGCAATCTTTGCGCAGGTTTAGCGAGCAAAATGCACGGATAAGAGACATGTAGTCGCGACAGAATGGCGCGTTGTCGTGGTTCGTAGTAATGCTATAGGTACAGTCATGACGTGCCGTACAGTGAATTCGCAAAGAGTGAGTGTATATGGAGAGAGAGAGAGTGAAGAGAGCCGCCCCATGCGCGTGCGACAGCTCATGGTGGTCGGAAACCGAGTCGAGGAGTCGCTGGGTGGACGAACGAGGGTCGGAGTCCCCGTGTATTGATTGCACCCCGTCGGATGATTCATGGGACCTCGAGCCCACGCTGCCTACAGCCCCCATCACCGCCGCGCGTACTACCACCTCCGCCTCTGCAATATTCTAAGCGAGTGCACCCCTTCGAACACACGGGGGCTTATATCCTGCTGGCAGGCTCCACGTCTCGTAGCCCTGACTGCCGAGCTGTATAGTCTACAACCCCAGAAGCGGGAACAGGACGGGGGTGAGATATCGGGAGCCGTCAGCCGGCTGGTCGTCTGCAACGACGAGCCGCATAGAGACCGAACCAGACCTCGCGGAAACCCGCAACTTTGTCTAGCTAACCGTAGGCCAGACAATCGCGATATTTTCGATCACATCGACGGTGTACAAACTTTTATATTTCTATCTATAATCTTCCAGGATAATGTAATATCGATTTTTTTTTTAATTGTGTTATCAACAGAATCTATTTTATGGAATAGGTAAGCAGTGGACAGTCCTCGCCACGGGCGTTGTATTTTTAAATTTGTACGGCAAAACTACGAAAACGCCTCAAATTCAATGAAATTTTAGTCTCATTTTTGATTATTTAAAATGAAAATTTTTGGCACAGTGATTCCGAAAATTGAGGAAATTTTTTTTAGCAAAGATGTTTCGAAAAATCAGTAATCCCGTACAGCGGAATTGGAATCCATATTCCCACCTAAGTACTATTTCTTGAATTGAAAATTTTCTTGAAACTGTGAAGCATGAGGCATCCGCAATGCCTCTGTACAATGTAAACGGTATATACAACAATGTGTACGATTTCGAATCATGAAAGATCATGTATCCCGTTAATAAGGGAACCCGCACGGTTGTAATCAGGCGTTGTATACCGAAGGCTCGATGTAGCGAGACTCCCTCGCTTTCTCTGACTCATTAAACACTCGTCCCGCACAATCTAGAATTAATCTGGTCACACGCTCCCAAGCCGTTAAGTGTGAGATACTTCGTATTCGTTCAGGATGAATATAGTACGGTGTATAATGCTACAGAACGTAATGATTAAGTTCACGTGGGTATCGAGAGGAATCATCATCGGACACTCGTGGGAGAACCGGAAATCAATGAGAGAGAAAATTTCCGATCATTCGCTCCCTCTTTGCTTGTCCTCTCGGTCGGCTTCACAAACAATTCTACGTCGTTTGGGTCCGTGTGCGTACGCATGTATGTGTCCCTGACGCTCGAAGCGTAGGCATAGTGGGGTATGAGTCATTGAGCACGTGCGAACCGAGGAGTCTCCTCCGTAGCCAAGGTCTGGGTCTTCGGTGCAGCGGCACATGGAGTTTCGATAAATTTAGAACGCTCCCAAGAGCAGTAGGTTTTCCTAGATGCGCATACCGAGATAAACAGATTTCCCTTTTGTATAGCCTTAAAGTTAGGTATACGCGAAAATATTTGTTGGAAATATGTTGGAGGCATCGAGATAGACGATACACCGTACGAAGTGCAGTGCACGAAAGCCTCGATGCCTCGGCAAACCTTCCCCAAGCTTTGAACGTTTCGTAAGCACGATCGTGCGCTATCTCATTTTCGCTGGTTTACATACCTCGTAAATACGCGGCTTATCGCCCTGCTTCCACGTTACGGGAAAGCATTTCCTTGCTATCACCGACAAGCTTGATGGCTCGCAAGCGATCTTTCCGCGAACGAGAGCAGCCTGGCTACAGTGTCACGGTATGATGTGCATAAATTTGAAAATAAGGACGACAATAGGGAACGATGACGCGTTCCGTACTGTCGCTCTTTTGAGCTTTCATTTGGAAAGATCTTCATTTCAAAATAATAAATAATAAATAATAACGCAATTTATTTCTCATTGCGTCTCAGAATCTCTCGACTGTACTATGCGAGTAATTATTTGTTATTTCACTGTTTTCGATGTAATGACGAAAAGACGATCGAAAGAGATCGGAAAAATCATGCAAAAATGTTGTTCTCCGTTAGAAATTGAATCGCCGCTGAGAGCGTGCAATTCTCGTCTCGTTTACGCGAAGTAGCATCGAAGGAAAGATTCGCTCGATGGTTTGCTCGCGTGCACGTTGCTTACCGAGTTCAGATTTCTCTCTCCTCGTCTCCATATCCCTCACCCCGCGATCCTCCGCTGTGCGGCCCCCACGGTATCTTCAATCGTCGAATCCAATTTGCCGTAACTAATATTACAAGTGCAGCAATGGCGGGGCGTAAGGACAGACACGGAGAGCCGATCGACTCCCGGTTAGCATCATCGGCAAAACGATCGACTCGAGAAAACTGATCTGTTTTTCCCTTTCCTACTTCTAGAGGCTCGACTCACGGGCTCCTCGATAATCGCGTTAAGAGGTGAGTCACGTGCGATTCCGTATCGCGAGAAGAGAGCGAGAGAAACCGAAAGATAAAGAAGAACGGGGTGGGGTTTGGTGCAAAAAGCATGTCTACGTTGCTGCAGCAGTGTAGAGACTTTGCCGTTACACACACACACACACGCGCTCGCGTTTTAGTTCTACTGCCAGCTGGACGACGAGGTTCGTGACCGCATTTTATCGTTTTCTTTACAGTTTCGATGAATTTAAAGTCGCAACTTCGTGCCCCTTCCATGAATAATTTAGAGATGGGAGACTTTTTTTTTTTTTCTTTCCTTTTTTTATCTGTCGGACTTGTTATTTTGTTTTGAATGAGTGAGTGACGCGGGATGTACTGTCGACGATGGGTACACGATATAAATATACAACGCGGGTACGCGGGCTTCGGGAGTCAATCGATCGACTATCGACCGCAACCGACTCTCGCGTTACCTCGGGTAAAGAACCAAAGCGTAGCTCTTGGCCGTGATGTCGATAGCGCGTTGTTCGCCACATCAGAAGGATTCGGCGAGGTATATCTGCATCGAGCTGCACCTGCCACCAAGGCAGGTTCCTGGTCACTCAATATTTTTAGAACATTTCGCACAGCTGCCCCGCGAACGACCATCGAGAAGATAGTCTGTGGCTATGTTATAACTTACGCGGGGCCTGTTGTATCGTTCAGCCGAAAAGAACACAAGTATATAGGGACGATAAAGAAAAGACGGAATAAAAAACAAAAAGGTGACACTGTCTTTCCGAAAAATCTTTCGAGTCCCGACCGTCCTCAAGACTAAAAATAATATCCTAATTAATATCCTCGATCACCTTCGATATTTCAAGAACGAATCTCAGCTGCGAATTAAAAATCGATTTCACTGTAGGCGACGTTTCTTTCAAAATTCCATTCAATATTGCGTCCGAGGGATGAAATAATAAAAAAATTACAAAAATTAAAAAACTGCCGACTAAAAAAAAGAGTGAAAAAATAATCAATTGTTCACATGTTAAAGTCGGGAGATTTCCATACTCAATGACGAATAAATCGCCCGACTACAACATCTAAATAATTAATTGTTATTTCACTTTTTTTTCCAGTCGGGAGTTTTATAATTTTTGTAAAAACTTTTTTTTGTTTTATCTTTTTATGATTTATGATACGATAATGTTCTTCGATTATCAACGTCTTTACACTTTCCTCGGTTTGACTTGCGAGTGATTAAATGTCTGAGTGTACGATTAATCGGTTGCTTGTCTTCGCGATAGCTTAACCCCTTGTTCAATGCCCCCTTTCTCAATGGAGCACGAGATTCCACGTCGGCCCTTTTCTCACAAATGTCTTAACGGCTGTGTTTCTCGTCGGGTATAACAACGTAGATAATATTGAAGCGCTTTGACGCGGTCGATAAAGCGCGTACAGAACCGCGCTAAAAGCGACGTCTTTCGGATCGCGTACCAGGAGTCATGGAAGCGAAACGGACGAGAAAGAACGACGAGAGAGATCGCAACGAAATTGCGAAGAAAACGACCGCTCACAGGGCACTGGGGGCTATTTTTATAATTCCAGCAATGCAAGGCACTCTCGCCCTCGCGTTCGCGGTCGTTTTCACCCTCCATTTCACCCTTTGCCTATATCGTTACCTCGAAAATAGCTGCAACGAAGACAAAGAGAGGTAGCGAACGGAGCAAAACAGCGAATTGTCAAGGAAACGATTTTCGAACGTTTCTGGTGACTGTAATACATGCATAAGCAGTCAGATCACCGAATGTCCTTTCGCAAATTATTATTATTTTAGACATGTAAGTGTGACAATGCGAATTATTATGGGTCGAATCGAAAATCGAGTTAAACGTTTAATTTGATTTTCTCTAAAACTATACGAGGTGATACAATGATTATGATTTTACTGAACGACACATGTATTGAGAGTCTTACAAGTAAATTGTCAATGGATAGAGAAGAGAAAAAAGATATGGCTGCTAAGGAGAAACTTGTTCTTTTTTTCGGATTTCTCAGAAACTCTGTAATGGAAACGATGCATCTAAAATGAAAAACAAAACTGGTTGTCGAGTTAATAACAATATGTCGAGTCATTGATGATCTTACTTTTTTTTTAAATCAATCTTCAATTTTTTATAATTACGTAAAAATTGCGATTTTCTTTCATAATTTCCTCACAATCAGTTTCAATTCGCCGCCATTTCGTAAAAACAAAACTATGAAACAATCTGCGATCATCGGCGACTCGTCATTGTTATTAACTTGAATAACGTATTTTTCATTTCTTATTTTTCTATCAATTCAGAAATACATCCTTTTCACCGCAGACTATTCACCGTCAAAGGACTCGAGAAAAAAATGTCTATTCCAACAATCAAATCAGTTTTTTTTTTTTTTCAATATTTAAACATATTTTTTGACAATTTTTATCGTTAGTCTCGAAATACTTGTGAGTACTTTCAGTAATAAAATTTCATTTTATTATCTTCTGTAGATTCTGAGAAATGAAATGCAAAAGTTAAAGCCGTTTTCCAACCATCAGATAGGCCCTTTTAAATATTAAAATAATAAATAAAATAAAACATTTTCAACCGCATTGACTGAGTTTTCGTTGGCATGAAATCGCGAAAGAAAATACGATGAATTCGATACTGCGTGGTCGATAGCATTACGCGTGTTGTAGGTACTTATACGAGAGCCAACATCTGGCCGCCGTACTCAAGGCCGGCCAATCAACTTGATGTGTATACCATACCTCGCTTGTACAACGTACAATAAACATACTGTAGGTAGGAGAAGCGCGAATGCACGCACGGTATCCACGCATGAGATGCGCGGTTGGTACAAACACGTAGCGTCTACGAAACAGCGGGAGTCAGTAGTACGCAAGGACGTATCCCCGGCAACTCTTCGCAGTTCGATGCGTTATTTATAACTTTATTACAAGGGAGAGTACGAAGAACTCTCGCAATACGGGTTGAATAAAATTTCGCATAGTGAAGTACACGCGAAAGGGGGGCGGCGCAAGAAATTAAGAACGAGAGCCGAGCCGCGACGAAAGAAGGTACAGCAGGAAGAAAATGGTGAACCGGTAGAAGGGCAGAGGGTCAGGTGTTTAAAAATTCAACAAGGTCGAGTGGAGAGCCCCGTCGGTTCGTCGGAGAACGAAGCGAAAGAGGATGGTAAGAGGGAGGCCACCGAGACTCGAGGCTAGAAGAGGGACCTTTTTAAATGCTTTTTTTTTGCCGCTTCGATGGCTGGAAAGATGGAAAAGGCGTAGGCGAAGGTGGTCGCTGATTCTTGCTTTTTTTCTACGTGCGTTTCTTTGCTTATCGGTGTGTCGTTCTGCTTCGTCTCGAATAAAAACCCCCCTCCAGGCAATGGCAAACCGGTCGACAGAAATATCTCAGTCACTCTGCATAATTTCTCGCTCTTCGATCCTCACGATTATTTTATTATCTTTCGAGTTTCCTTCGCGCGCGCGCCAAGCAAAAGCTTCGATCTCAAACGTTTGTTCTTCGAACCGAAGAAATAACACACGTTACAACTTTGTCTCGATGTTTCGCAATTTCATCAACGAATTGCGTACCACGTATATTTTATCGAGAAAGTTATAGCGCTTCGTGTTACTCTCGAGATCAACGGACTTGTCTTTGTCTCACGTGACTCCAAAGCGCGTAACGAGACGACGATGAATAGAAAAACCAGAAGCCAGTGACACGTTACAGCTGACAACATCCCTCACCCACGGGATTGACCAACACAGGACGGCAGTGTCACTGTGCACAACGATGATTCAGGAAACCGTGATTACTGCCACTTCTCCGGGTTTATATCGCGACCACTCAACGTGATTACAACCGACAGTAGGTGGCTGCGAGAGACCGTTGCAGAGTGCAAGTGTATCGCATCTTGCGAGCTCCGCGTTGGGTCAATGACTAAGGTTACTTCGCGCGGGGATCGGTGGACGCACTCTTTCAACTCTTTATGCTTTCTACGTATATATATATATTTTTTTTTCTTTCTTAAAACTCATTCGCGTGTTTTTTCGGCTGTGAATCTACACATGAAATTCTTAATGTCGTTGCTGCTTGTTTTTTTTGTTTTTTACACAAACAGACAAACTCTTTGGACAAAAATACATCATTTTTTAAAATCTCCCAACTAAAGGAGATTTAAATATCAATTATTTATTCTCGTAATATAGTCAATCAATTTTTCCATCGCTTGTCATACTAATAATTGGATATGAAAATCGATCGATTATAATACGTTAATAGTTATTTGTTATTTCACTCTTTTGTGGTAAAGAGTTTCTATATTTAATTTTTAATTTAATTTATTTTATTTTAAATAATTAATTTTATTACGCGTTCTTAAAATTTATCTAACTTTGCGGGGGCACATTGAATCTCAAAAATAAATGGACCAAAGCCGGTCGCTCGGGTTATAGAATTGCGTATCAAAATAACAAGAGATGTTTTTGACGTATCAACAAATGGTAGTTACAAATTTTCCGTGCCGCGGTCCGAAAACCAACATCGAACGCATAACTCCCGTCTTTTTGCTCCGCGAGCAGTCAGGAGTTGAAAAACACCGGCATCAAAGAGAAAAACAAGATACAAGAAATTGCCAGGTTTTCGTATTTTGTTGAAATATGAGTAACAAACGTCCGCAGCGATTCGGCTTTGCAGTCGAAAAGGTACGGGCAAAGAAAAAATAAAGAAAAACGAGAATGCTGAATTTTGATTTCCCAAGAGTCCGAGACGCAAAAAATGAGGGTAAAAAAATGACCAGCAAGGAAAAATAATCATAGGGGGGACCCGAGTCGCGATGTCCCTTCCAGATGGAGAACCCGACGATCAACTGCATGCAAATGCCAAACGAAACTGATGAAGAACACAGAGAGGCTCCAAAAAATACTGCGTGCGCCGGCGAGAACGGGCGATACGCACTACGCACAAGTGAACTCTCGTCGTCTCGATATCGCGGTTCCGGTATTTCTTGGCTTCTTTCTTCGGTATAATATTACCTCGGGAAAGGTGGTCAGCGTGCCGAATATCGAGATACAACGAAACGCAGTCGCAACGTGTCACAACGACTTTATAGAAACTTTCGGCAAAAAACGACCGCGAAGTAATTAACGAATTAAGAAAACTTGAAACACGAACTATTTTTTTTTCATTGTTGAGAAAGCGAATCCAAAAAAGATCCCCCACACCTTTCTCACTGTGTCTCTCTCGAGTCATTACCTCATCTCGTTCACCTTCGGAACTTCTCGGAACGAATATCTGTGTCGAATAAATATATATATACATGTATATGTGTAAATATATATATAAATATCTCGTCGGGAACGTCCGAGAATAAAGGAACCAGCAATCTAAACGATTCGTATCGTAAATCCATTCGGAGAATAAGAAAAAAAGTGACTACCGTAGAAAGGAAATATTAAATGCGGGGGAGGGGACGTTGATCTTTCGACTCTCGTGCACGGATTCGGGTTAGCGAGTGGAAGGAGCGAAAAGAAATGAGAACTAACGATCATCAGCGACGAAGATAAGAACGTTAATTCGATACTTCCTGCTCTTGGCACGTAACGAGAAGCTTTGCTCGCCTCAATCTCGTCGCCTTTCCTCTTCAATTTCTTTTCTTTTTGTTAGCTACGCGGTAAGTTCATTCGTCGAGTAACCTCTAGCGCAACCGAGTTACGAGACGATGGCCTCGCCGACTCCAAAAAGTCACGATGATTTTTTGAGTCAACGTAGACAAACGGTCCGTCGAGCGTAGAGATGAGAGTTCCCTCGGCGTCGAAGGGGATTATTTTCGATAGCGTGGAAAGAAAGGAGAATATTACAGCGGTGAAATAGCGAGCTGTCTCGGAACTCACGAACCCGTGGAGAGCAGGATCAACCGGTTTTCTTGATGGCGCGCGGACCGTTTCACGAAACGCCTTAATTACCCAGAGGCGAAAAAAAAGGTGGGAAGTCAAAGAGAAGGACGGGGGAAGTTTCTGTGGGCAAAATTTTTCTCCCTGTGTGCTGAGGATTCGGGAACGATCGCGATTCTCGAAGTCCCGAGAGTTGATAGTCCTACCTTCGGGTTAAATATACGTGGGACACACACACACGGAGGGACGGGCGTAGATAGATAGACTTGAAAGACCGACTGCGCAAGAGAGAAAGAGAGCGAGAGACTACAGACGCACGATGAAATGCAGTTTTATCGTCAGAATCCCGCGGTGCAGTTTTACCGTTTCTTGTAGTCCGGAGTATCCGTTTCTTTTTCTTCGTTATGGACATTAGCGACGGAACAGTGATTGTAGAGAAACGAATATATAGGGGAAGACGGAGCAAAATGGGCACATGGGGCAAAATGAAAAAATGGCTGAGATTTTCTTCTTATTTTAAAACAAATCTTAGAGAATTTCAAAAACAGAAAATAATGAAAAAAATTGAGATCAACTTAGACAAAAATAAAAATGAAATTTGCGATTTTTTTTTATTCCATCTAAAATTATTTCGGTGTCCATTTAGCCCCGATTTCCCCTACAGACATTATACACATATACACAGCGACGACTTGATCGCTGGCGCACAAATAACAACGCCATATCAAACGTAGTATATTCTTATAGCATCTGCGTCGTACTTTCCAGTTGCCTTTAAACCCGAGCGTTACCGTGGCGATGAAAGAAAAGCGTCAGAGACAGAGAGATATCCGCAAAAAAGAAGAAAAAAAATGCCCGGAGAAACAGAGAGAAGCATTAAAACCATAGGAGACGATAAAGGAAGAAAAATATACTATATATATATATCGGACTCTGTGTCGCAGGTATGACTCACTCCGAGCGCTCGGTGCGCTGTGAGTGCATACCGCACTGTATACAGTGCGGTCTCTTGCAAGAAAACGGGTGCAGAAGCACGAAGAGAGGAACCGAACGCGAATAGAAAGAAGCCGACGCGAGAGATAATCGATCTGCCTGACGGTCTTTTGTACCAATCTCCTGTTTGATAGGACACTGGCTGCCGTTCTTATTACAGCTGCGCTGCCCTCCTAACAATACACGACAGTCCTGAACTTTCAATAAACCAAGGACTCCCGTTGGCGAATACCAACGGAGATCGCAGATTGTCAATAGAGTCGAATGGAGAGTAATTGATAATCGATTGAAATCCCCCACCGATTGTATTTGCGTCCCAACGTTCGAGCGAAAGGTTTCGAGCGATTAATCGCGTTCGATAAATTTCCAGTTATAAATGGAAAGTACCGGAGACCTTTTGCGACACTGTCGTCGAGTGTCGAAATACATTACAGAGGCCGATGACGTTTCTTTACCTCCGAATTCTGCCGCTGCACTGTATATTCGGAAGCAACAGAAGCGACAACGTGAGCTACGAGCTATCTGCTAGACACGTTTTCCGTTCGTCATCGCTCGAGGCAGAGCTGTCTTTCCCGTTCGGTCTCTGTTAGCCTTCGCCGTTGTCTCGTAAATATCTCGACCTTAACCTTCGCGTCTCTATCTAATCCACAACGGGCTGTGACCGAGTGTGCGTTGACTTGCGGGTTGTGCCACTGGATAAAGGACAGAGATGCGAAGAGAAGCTGAGAGAACTATTTTGAGGTCTCGGCTCCATCTCACCCAGACGCTTGCCGTGGCATCGTGAAAGGAGAGTAGTGATGAATGCCTTAGTGTCTCCAACGGCTTGATATATACCTACAGCACTAACTAGAACCCTACTACAGTATGCAACGCTGGTGCAGCTAAAGTTCGTAACGTCGCGATCGTCTCTAATCTTGACACGTTATACACGACGAACGTAGACGAGCCGTTGATCGAGTTAAACCAGAGGACAAAGACGCGCAAGTGCCATTCCATAATCGTCTCATTGTACTTGGACAACAGTCCGGCCGTTTATCCACTCTGAGGAGACCGGTCGCGTTCGCCACGACGCTCGACTTACTGCGAACGAAGTCACATAGTCGGGACGACGAGTAAGAAGTGTGAGCCTAAAGCTCACGGCGAAGGGAAGACGAAAAAAAAGGTACGTATATGCGTTGAATATACGTCCCACGATCGCGGAGGAGTTCTTAGGTCCACGCGACCCACGTAGGTTCGTAAATAGCAATAGTCTTTCTCCATCTTTCTCGTCGAGGAATCGCATCGGGCAGAGCTTTCGTCCGATGATTCTCGGGCGTCTCGATGAGATGTGGGTAGGAACAATTATGAAATCATTGGAGAATAAGATATAGAAGCGCGTCGGGCTATGATGAAGAGTTTGAACTTTGAAGGAAGCAAGAGGTCGACGATCTATCCAGAAACGGAAGTGGCGAGGAAAAAAAACGAAACGGAGGGAAGGAGGAACCAAATAAGAATAATAAAAAACACGCGTAAATTTACATCTTCCTCTCTGCTCTTCTTTCTACGACGCAGTCCCGGCAAGAATGGTTCTTATCTTTACACTAATATTTACGCAATCCCGGGTTCTTTCGTCGTAAATCCGGACGGAGCAGAGATGAACGCTCGGGGTTTGTGTGTGGATTGCTTTCGTCACCGAGGATCTCGGAGGCTCGCGTGACTTTGTTTATTCCTGTATCACTACGGCACGCGAGTCAATGAGTACCTTAAGGGACCTAACGACGAAATTAGTTTTTGTAAATGATGTCATCTAATTTCTAATATCAGAAAATGACGAATGACGCACGCTGAACGATATCGTGCATTTCTCAGCTCGCCGAACCCTCGATGAGAGGTCGCGACGTTGTGACAACGTCAGCCGGATTATTTTGGTTGTCGGGGGATCTCCGTGTGTGTGTGTGTGGGTGTGAAATAATAAAGAATCTCTCAGCGCCCAGGACTATAGGTCAAACGAAAATAAACAGAGGAGAGGGGGAGCTGAGGCTCGATAGAAAAAGCATAAAAGAGGCGAACGCGAAAGAGGGAAAAATTGAGTCAGGGAGAAGGCCCACCCACCGGGTGAACTTTGTCTCCCGGAATTATCAAAATTCCGCATCGCAAGAGGCATAACATCCGCACTGTCAGTATATATATGTACACTATACTGTATTTAGATGGTCGATACGGACATCGGACCGAGAAAGAGCCGCCGACGAGTGACTAACTGAGCGAACATTTCCGGTGCAACATCATAGGACAGAAGGACGCGCGTCCCGTGCAAACACACAGTTACCATTATAATATCGTAATATGGGTCATCCTGTTGTGGTTTCACCGACGAATCACGTAACGCGCAGTAGTTCTATTTTTATTTTTCAGTTATCCGAACTTTCGACGATAAGAGGCATTTTCCTCGGTTGTACTTTCTCCGCGTATCTTAACCCCGGAATATCACACGTATTTTTTTCGTGAAGCTGAGCTGTTCCCCGGTAATGAAACTGAGTGAATCTTAATAAATAAGTTTTTTTTTTCTCTTCTTTCACAACCTTATCACGCTTACATTTCATTTATTCTTTTACTTTTTTATTTACCTTTATTGCTTTTTTGGATTGCTTTCTTTAGGGGATACAACGCTTATCTACAATTCCTTCGCACCGTACTATGCCTATTTATAAGATAAGTTTGCTAAGATACAATGGCAGTTAATCGTTGCGAACCAAAAAACAATTTTCAATTTAATTGTAGTAAAATCGGAAACTCCGGAAGTACGGAAGCTGTATGTTCATTTTACAGTATCGATAGAGTAAAATTTACGTACGAGTTATATACGATAAGTTTTGAAAAATTCAAGATTTTCCGGAAACAGCTCGCGTCGAACAATCCAATCCATGTGTGGTGTTCTAAGATTAACGATCCGATCGTACAGCACATCGATCAGGTATATATACAGTCGCGTTTATCGATCCATGAGGGCGAATGTTGTGTTACAGCTGAGAATCGGAAGAAAGAGAGGCGCGCAGTCGCGCATCACTCATGAAACAGCGAGATCGCATTAGTTGCGCCAATTAACGTAATTAACTGCAATTAATTAGAGGCCAAGAGGTTGTGCCGGAGCGTACGCTGTCCTGTTGCCCGCGCGGCCGGCGGGCCCTCGGTAACAGCATCGAGAAGCAGACGAGAAACAGTGGCAGAACGTGCGCCTTGGAGCTGAGCTGCCGGGAGAGTTCAGGGCGAGCAACACACTTGGATCTCTTTCTCGTTGCACTCGAAGCGTTCACGGGAGTAAATAGCATTGCGTTGCTCTCTTCTACGTCCTCAGTGGTCTCACTGTTTGGACTGCATGCCGCGCCGAGCTAATTAACTACGGGACCGAAGTACGGACATCACATCGGGGACTATCGACACTACTCCGATGGCTGGAATTGGAATTAAACATACCGGTGTCCGGCAATTCCGTTTAATCCTTTATAAGTCACTGGGAAATTCTCTTTTCTACAGAGCGCGAAGTTATCTCCATTCGGATGAACTTTGTAATGAAATTCATTTGAATCTATCGCAAGATATATGCGGTATATAGGTAAAAGAAAATAAGTTAATGAGCGAACGAGAGGGTTGAGAGTCACTGTTACTAATCCATTATGTAGCTGCCGTTCGTTCTTCCCGAGTCACCGAGAGAAAGACAGAGGGAAAATACGAACGTAGAACTCGGATAGAGAGGCAAAAAGAGAGAAGCTGCGAGGAGCGTTTCGAAAACCCCGGGAACCGAGAGAAACTCTCTCTCGCTCTCTCTCTCTCTTCTCGTGACGGTAGTCGCGAGAGTATAACGAGAAGTTGTGTTGGTACAAGCAGAAGAGAGAGCAGTATACACCCTAACAGCGATATACAGTCGAGAGCGGAGGGCACTTGTTCCTTATGCCGCTGTGACTCGCCCCTTACAAGCCGAATTTCGCATCACGGTTCACGAAGTGAGAAACCTGAATAGGAAAGACGAGAGAAGCGAAATCCTACAATGTACACGAAATACTAGAATTGTTCAACGTTGCGAAACTCGTATCAGTAACCCCCTGCGGAGTTGCGGTGACTCCGTCACTCTCGTCGCACAGTCGCGAATGATGCGATGGTACACGGTACAGTGAACGAATGTCCCGGAATCGCGGAAGCGAGGAAACTACCGAGGAAAACGTTCTTCGCTGCGAAAACTCAGTGAAAAGCGGAAGTAGAGATTGAAAGATACGATGGAAGAGAGTTACTATTCTCAAAATACCCGTTGCGCAGTTTCGTCGTCGAGACAACTACAATTCTCGTTCGTATCTTGTAGTCCTTCGTTTCTGTTGTCGCAACTCGGAGAAGTTGCTGCATTAACATATTGAAACGCTAAATACTACCGGGATGCAGCTATTCAATGGCAAATTGGAAATTGTCTGATTTTTTTTTCGATTTTTAAACCAAAATTGGAGGATTATCCCCAATCATCGACAATGACTTTTAATTCTACAGGAAAAGACTTATACTTTTGACGTTCGTGAAGGTGTAAAGGTTAATATTTAGTTACTCATTACTAATTAGGTATTACAAAAAAAAACGTTTGTTTATTATGGGATCGAAAGTCATTCAGCGGCTTATGCATCCTACGTAAGTTAATGCAAACGGATAATCTCATTAAAATAATGCGATAAGATTGAAGTCACGATAACTTCGAAATATAGGGGAATTACCCGCGAATGCGTGTTATTTTTCACCATTTTAAAGGCATACGGAAAAATGTCCTTTAAATGCGTATCGTCCAGGTCTCTGGGGTTGACCACCCTGCATAACTTGAATCACTCGAGAAATCGAGAAAACAGTAATTGAGCCCAACGCAGCGTGTATTGCGAAATGGAAGAAAATCGCCGAGAATTGAATAGTAGAAAAGACTGTAGAAAAGACTGCAGTAGAAAAGAACAAAAAAATGTCGGCTAACTCTGCATGTACGATGACTGGGGATGGAGAAACGAAAAAAAAGAAGCGAGGACCGTGAATTTAGATTCTGCGTGTACTGAACCCCTCACCGCGGAACGAGAGAGAGAGAGAGAGGCAGAGACCTCGATGGGGGAGAGTTTAGGCGCGTGGAATGCGGGGGAGAATGAAACGAGGGAGAGAAAAAGGCGAGTGAGATAGTCGAAGAACGGGAAAGGTGTGTGTATAGTAGTAGGGCACGGATGTTGAACAGCTGCCCGAGGAGAGCAATGGCGTGGCGTTAGTCTCAAAGAGGAGTTACGGGTTTTGTATGTTTGCCCCCATAACCCCCATGCCAATGGGCAAACCATCGGTTCTTTTTCTCCACCCTCTCTATGGTCAAATAAAGAGTCCACGAGACTTGTCTCGTGTCTACTTTACCGCGTCGTCGAATACGCACGCCCCCGAGACACGGCAAAACTACGAAATTTATATACGACGACGGTGAAGCGGGTATAATCTGTGTGTTCGATCGAACCGAAAATTTCTTCTCGTCTATTATAGTTCAGCGAAGTGAAGAGTTTTTTTTCCGTTATGTAATACGACAGTACTTTATGTTGTACGAAGATAAATTTAAAGCCGGAGGCTTCGAAACAAAATTTACGAAATGGATACCCAAAGTTATGTAAGATCGTCCAACAGGATATATAATCAAAAATAAAATAATAAAAAATTATTATTGTTGTTTATAATGAGTATAATAATTATATAAATATTGCAATTATATTGATAGTATATATTATATATTATTATTAATATTCAATATATTATTATATTTCTTTATTTTTATTTAAAATAATTATTATTTATATAATACTTAGTAAATAAAAAAATAACTCCATAACACGTGTGTCGACGACTTTTCATGGAACGAACGAAGAGCCGAACCCTTAACTCGATATCATAGCTGGAAGTGATGATCGAACGACGAGGCATGTCGAGAAATCGTAGTTCTACGAGTATCAAGTGTATTGTATACACAGAGCTCTCCCGTCCATCGTTCGACGATTCAACGTTGAATTCGTTCCAAGAACCAATTAATACGCCCGTCGATCTTCTCTCGTGCTATGATGGTAGCTTGCTATCCTACGATCTACAGTCCAGAGGCGACTGTGGTCCTTCGAACGCTTCTCTCGTAACCACGCGAGAAGTGGACCGAACGAAAAGGGTTAAAAAAAGAACGAGTAGATACGGAAAGAAGAGGGAGAATAGATCTTTCGAATTGTTGAATTCTACGCCTACAAAAACTTTCCTGTTGATATATGACTGCGCATCCAATATTATATCCGATGCTTCGTCCCCTCATCATCGCACCGCTGTGGTTTTGCATTATCTGCCGTTCGATCTTCGATGGCTGTATCCACAGCGATATTTTTTTTTTTTTTCTTTTTTTTTCATTCGCAGATTTCTATTTTCCATCTAAAGTTCGAGAGTCCACAAGCGTTTTTGTGTAAAAAACGCAAAACAATAACCAACGAAACTCGAAGAAAAACACGCATTATCGGGAAGCTGTTGAACGCGCATAACTTTTGACTCTTTTTATCTCCCCGGCGATTCTACGGTCGTTTCAATCGTCTCCGAGATATCTTGTGACCCCGTGGATCACGCGAAAGAAGGAGGAGAGACGGCTACGGCTACTTTGCTCGCGCAGCTCTTCTCGAACTCGCGGTCGCTCCTCCACACCCCTTTCCGTTCCACTGCAAAGCTTCTCGCGCTGCTGACCAACAAAAACACTCATTCTCTCGCAATCCCGATCCTTTGCAGCGCGATCCGCTCACTCTCCCCGGCATTTTCCCCCAGTACGGTGATAACAGTGGCGAGAGAATACGCATAAAAAAAGAAAACAACGTTCGATGTTATCCACTCACATTGTGCAACAATACTAAACTCTTCGCGGTATTCTTACATCGTATCTAAACTTTTTCTCTCCTACCAACCGAGGATTTGTAAGCGAAGAGAAAATGGAATAAAAAAATTAGTATCAATCATTGAACTAAATTCGGAACCTTATCGTTTTTTTTTTTTTTTTTTGTAACACAGTATACTAACTGAGGATCATGTAAGAGTCGAGGGAAGAATAATGAACGAAGAAGACGGAGGACAAAGGACGAGTGGGAAAAAAGAGGTCGTAAAAAAAGTAACAGCGCAGCACAGGGAAAAAGGTCGTTTGGATGAAAAAAAAAAAAAAAAAAAAAACGAGAGAAGAAAATCTGGAGAAAACGTTGACGCGCTTTTAGAAGCCTCTTCAATTTCACTATACTATACGGTGCATAGACCGTAGATATATCCACATGATACCGAACCCTCTGTGCACCGAGAGTACCTTTTCCTGTACACACGTAACGCTCCCATTTACTTTTTTTTTTTTTTCGTCGCACTCTCTTCACTTACACTCGCCTCCGCCCTCGCGTAACGCCCTATTTTTCCCGAACTAATTTTTCACAGGGTAAAGACCGTCACGGAAGTTCGTAGCTACCGTTTTTTTTTTTTTTTTTTTTTTTTTTCGGAGGCGAAGCAAAGAGTTGCTGGTATACGACCGGCGTCGCTAAAAAGTATTCCCTCGTGTACGCCGGCGTTCCCGGCGGGAACGTCTCACAAGAAATTTTTTTATAAACCAAAGTAATGTTAAGAGTCGACTCGTCGCTGTATTCGGGTGCCGATTAACTGCCGAAGGTATCCACGAAAAACTATAATTGCGTCGGAATCAAACGAAAAAATGTGTTATTCCCGATTACCAATCGGGTCTTAAGGATCAAACTTGCGTTGAGTTCGTATATTAATCACGAAAAAAAAACATCGAATTGTTTTTAACGACCGAATTGAATTGACAAAAAAATTGGCAGACGTCACGACTTTATTGTGCGGCTTTTGAAACGTTTTTCGTCGCTCCGTAACTAAAAAAAAGAAATTCACCAACGCCGATAAGTACCTTCGAGAGGTTTGGAGACTCTTTTTTCTTAATTTCATTGAAAAATAGACCTATTAATGTTTAAAAATGTAAAAAAATCGTTGCTTTCCTCCAAATTCATGATAAAAAATCGTTTTTGTTATTCGCTGCGTGAAAACGATGACTGTATTTACCGCTGGTCGCGAATCCATCACTTCTTTCGCTGCGATTTAAAAATTTCATACGAAAACTCGCGTAAAAGGGGAAAAAATGCACCTTAACCATTACCAGCTTTAAATTATTCTTGAACTCGAGAAGCGCTCTGACGCCGCGTAGTAATAATAAATAATGAAGGAGATAATCTCGAGCGCGAGTAGTGGATGGAACGAATGCAACGCGGCGAGGAAAGGGATGAAAGGGGATTGCGATAGACGAGAAAGACGAAGAATGGTTGACGAAAAAAAAAAACAAAAAGAAGGAAAGAAACGGTAAGAATGATGCGGATAGCGCGGCAGCGCGTTCGCGGTGGTTGTTTTTTTGTTCGATCGCAAGCGGGTAACATTGTTGTAACACGAGAAGATATCGTGCCGCACACTTGACGACAAAGACGAAGACCGAGAGAATGACTGTGCGACCGACTGGAATAAAATCACTTTCAAGGCACATGATCGCAAACCACGATAAAGCCGGTGTACAGTCAGTCTGTAAAATGGCTACGGGAACCTGAATTTTAGATACGCAAATTTTCTCCGTTCAAACGATTTTTCTAGAGGACACTATCCACAGAATTACAAAAATACTGTATATTAGTTATTTAAAAAAAAAAATATACAGACAATTCTTTGTAACGTTTCCGTATCTTTACTCTAAAAAAAAAAAAAAAAAAGATGAAAGGACTCGAGAAACGAATGAATCGATGCAAAATTTCGTAACGTTTCGGGGGCTTTCGACCCGCGGGTATCGCGAGTGTATTATGCGAAAGAACGTGGCGCAAGTACCCGAGGAGTACGCAAGTGTGCGTTAGTGTCTCATGTGGGTGAGAAGTCGAACGCACGACGAAAGAAGAAAGAAAAATAAAATAAGAATAATCAGAAGAGGATAAGGAGTGGCAAGAAGGGAAGAAAAGAGGAGGCGGTATCGCGTTTCGAAGCGAGTGAAACGAGGATCGCGAGTGGGCAAGAGAGAGGAAAAGAGAGCGTAGTAGCAGCAGCATAGTGTACATATACTCGAAGTCGACTCCCGGAGCCCCCGAAGATCTTCTTCTTGTTCCTAACGTTAATTTCAGACGGTCCCGGGATATATACCTTATAACATTGGGCGCGCGACCGAGCGCTGCGTTACAACAACGAAGACGAAAATGCGAAGAAGTTAAGTCGAGAAGAGAGAAGACAAGATAAAGGAACGTCGAAAGAAGTGAGGCGAAGAGGAGACGCGAGGTTCGAGCGCGCGCACGCCTTGCGCGACCGGGGCCTTGGGTGCGGAGAAGAAGAGACGACGCCCGCAACCTCCGTCCGCGTGTCCGCCACAGAGGAGAACCAGTTCTCGCGTTAAATGGACGGTTCTCACGCATCGAAGAACGTTCTCGGTCTCTACTACGGTAATTACACGGACGAAAGGAGAATCGAAAAGTCTCTCGAGTGCCATGAGAACCACTGGACAACACGATCTTTTTTTTTTTTTCTTTTTTTTTTTTTTTTTTTCTTTCTTTCGTTTCGATCCCCATTGCGGCAACTGCTGCTGCTGCTGCTGCGTCGATGTAGTATATATGACATGAGCGAACGCTCACACGCACAATCATCCACAAGGGTACCAATAATGAATTTGCTTTCTATTTGATTTAGAAATTTACAAGAGTAACGATTTTTTTTCTATTTCATGAAGATACGAACGATCGAAGATTGTAAGATAGAAAAAAAATGCAAAGTAACGCAGTCTCGATTAATAAAAAAAAATTTTTTTTTTTTTTTTTTATGACGAGATTAAAACTCCGAAGTAATATAAAGATAGATGATTCGATAGTCATCGATGCGGAATTTCCGTTCACGATTATGCGCAACATGTATCAATAGTCTCAATTTACGAGACACAGAAGTTGACTCACCCGACGCTACCGAGAAATTTATTTATCATGTATCTGTAATTGCTTCAGTACGTTAACAATAATTGTCCGCGACAAATTCGTGGAATAAAATCAGACGCGGAAATGCTTGAATGTACATTGTCACAAGTAATTTGAAATGCGATACAAAAAATTGAGATTTTATGGAACGATAGCAATGCCGCCCGCTAAGAGACTATTTTCTCGATCCCACAAGGCACACCGGGACAGTGCAAAGAAATATCGACCGCGAAGCGACCGCGAATAACGAGAGGTCCCAGCAAACACGTAGATCGAACGCTCCGGCATTTCCGGTCGTTTTGCTTTTTTTTTTTTTTTTTTTTTTTTTTTCATTCTCTACTACTCGCAATCCCGTTAGGATTTCTGCAGCGCGAGCATCGCGCGGGCACCGCTGTCGCCTTCTTCGACAAAACATATCGGTGACATAGCTATAAACGTGCTTGAGACTCTCCGAACGATCGTAGTCTGTACCGCAATATGATCGAGTTGTCGAGAGCCTCGTGGCTCGCGAATACCTGCCGCATTACCGCAAGGTATAGCGAGACTTGTACTCAACCAGCGACCAATAAAGAATTACGTTATTCATTGAGCGCGAAAAAAAGGACACAAAGTCATCGATGTTTTTTTTTTATCCAAACATCGATGAGTTCACGACGATTCGAAGGGAAATAGATGTTTTGGTTATGAAAGTTGATTAAACATAAATTTTCGATAAAAATAAACACGGAATACTGGAAAAAAAGAAAAAAACGAACACTACGAAGATGGAGTCTCTTGGGTCTGGAAAGCAACGAGCGAATACCTCCCTCGCACTCTCCAATAGGAACCGGAACTCTCGTGAACCGTGCGCAGAATCGGCTATTCGACTGCACGGCTACGGTCTTGCATACGAATCGAACAACGGGGCGAACCAAGTCCGAGTACACTCGGTACGTCTCTGGCTGAAATCGACGAGCTCTCGTCGCCCCGGAGGTTATCGTCGAGACATTGATTTCACCGTACAGCCCGTACATAAAACTTCGATACGAAAAAAAAGACGCTGCCAGAGTGTGGCACGAGAAAGAGGCGCTGCGGTTATGGCGAAACTTCGAGGTCTCGACGATTCACGAAGTTTTAGCGAGATAATGATCCTCAAACATTTTCCAAAACAGTGGCCGTCCCAAAGTAGGTATTCTCGTAGTTGATACTACAATGCTTATATATATTTTCGTGTGCGAAATATTGCGAGTTCGGTTTATACCGGGCCATATTTTTTACAATGTCTCGATCTCAAACTCGATCGAAATTTTGATTAATTAATTTATCTTTTGACCTTTTGGAATATGGAAATAGCAGAACGATCGTGAAATTAGTGTTTACAAATAAGTAAATGAAAAATATCGTAACTCGAGACTCGAAACGTTTCAAGAGACAAACGGACTGTACGAATCATGCTTGACGACAGTTCGTTCGGCAATTCTGATTAATTACGCGAGGCCCACAGTCTTCAAATCGTGTTGACTGATCGCAGCACGGTGTGCTTTAATTTTCTCGATGTTACGCTCGGAAATAATGATTGTATTCAAATTTTGACAAAATCATGTACGATTTCGAGGTTATGACGTTTGCTGGATGAAACCCCCATGCAATTCGATAGACACGCCTATTCTCGCAAGCCCAGGATAATTGCCGGAGGATTTCGTCCCGGGGAATGACGCGACGCCGACATTAATTTAATGCTTTTTTCGTTGATACTGTAATAACGCAACATATCAAATCTCTCCAACGCGATTATGGCGAGATGTTTGTAAAAGAATAACCGCAAGGGTTTTTCGTACATATTCGTGACGCATCCACGTGCAACGGACGGGAAATTTTAACACGAACCGGCGTCTGGAGCTGACACGCCATTCGCACGATTTTTCCGTTTCGTTTAAAGTACTGTCGTTTCGCAATGTTCAATCGACTCGTTGTTGCGACGAATTGACGTAAGGAAATTGTAAGTTTTTTACTCACCTACGGAGACAGAATGTATCGAGGAAAATCGTGAAAAACACCGGCGGATAAACACTTTTAGCAACACAGGGATCACTTGCACTCGACTGTGCCGGGTACTGCGCGTTTGGTGCGCGCAAACTCACCGTTTGGTCCTCGTCGGACACGCCGATGTCGACATCTCGCGAGCAATATTTGATACTTTCGATTAACAAAAATCGACGGCGCGCACGGGAACGTTAACGGTTAGGCCGTTTTGAGAAAAAATATATATTTATTGCAATTAACAAGGACGAAATTGTTTTTCTATCAATTTCGGTTCAAGACAGTAACACGTTTTTTCTACACAAATTTTTTCGCCTAGTTGTAAAACTGTCAGATATCGAGAACACGAGAGCGTTAGGATATTTTGTTCGATTTAAATACGAAACATGATATGATGTTTATTTTTTACGAGAGATATCAAACGAAAGAGGGGACTAACTTCGTGGAAGGCTTGTTGCCGCGCTTTCGCCTGAAGCACAGCTTGGGGTATCAACTGTTACATATCTCGTGGCAGCACCTTCCGGCAAGCCTTCTCCCACCGTGCTCCCACCCCACTGAATTTACTCTCCAACAACCAATCGGTCGGTTCCTAGACATATATCCGCAATTACAAACTTCCAACCGTTTTCCCGGCGTCCATCATTCCGAAAAGTTTTCCCTTGTGTGATGGTTGATTTTACGTGACCCTTAACAATTGTTTGATCTGAGAATAATTTACTAAAATGAGTGATAATCACAAAGAAATCTTCAAGCAACGGCCGGCGGTATTCGCCGACACGAATAATGCTCGCCTCGTGCGTGCCGTAAGAAACGAGGAAAGAATCAGAAGTCATCGCGCCGAACATTATTCCAGGCATCGCAACATCGCTACAGATACCGAGATCGAAGGTACGCATTTTCTTAAGGTCGCTCGATTCCTGAGAAAAATGATTCTTTCGAACAAAACTTTTTGCTGTACCAGCAAATTTTTGTGAGCTTACAGCAAAATTTCTCTCCTTTTAAAGCACGATATTCCGTTTACATGATCGGTCCGTTCACGCATTTCCGATACGGAAATCAACATAAAATATAGAGTTATAAACGAGAGCTTTTGAACAAAAATCTTGTCTTGTCTGTTCAGCCATATTGAATATTCTCGCGTATTTCTTCCGGTAAATTTCTCCCCAAACATAATTTTTTTCCATCAAAACGCAACCCCTTAATTAAAGTCATGTACAATGGAGTTTATTTATTTCTTTTTCATCGATTGCCTTGTTCCTCGACACAAAACGTATCTCCGTCTCATCGCAAACATTGTATACCATTGAAAAATAAAATTCTTTTTTGCAGCATCACAGTCGAGACGTAAGGGCACATCTAGACTCGAACGATGGAGAGCAGAACGCGCGATAAAAACAAAAATCGAACAACGAAAGAAAAAACCGATTTTCAAGGTCGGCATTGTCCATCACAAATTTTATTCCCCAGTAGTAAGCCACAAAACAAAAACTATTCCTCAACCGTGTCATCCGAGAGGAGGGCTCACAAAAGTTGGACACAAAGCGACGCCACCAAAGAGAATAACGAGAGCAACGCAAAAGAGATTGGAGGCGAAAAATCGTGCTGACGCTCTCACGCCAGCTGTGACCTCAAAGGCATCATCGTCAAAAAACAAATCAGCAGTGAAATCCAAACTATCGGCGAAGAGAGTTACGCAGAAATCTTTTGCTCCAGAAAATTACTCTTTCAAAGCTCCAAGCGGTATCAGCGAAATACCGATGTTCGGTCGAATAAATATTCCGAAAACTTGGGCAACAGAAGCGCCAAAAGTTCCGAACACGGAGCGGGCGTCAGCATCGAGTACCGCACAAAATGAACAACCGTCGCCCCAACGTCAATGGTCGAGTTCCGTCGATATATCGATGAAATTGGCGATGGAAAAGCCGTGGCCAGCGCAGGATTCCTCGAACGTTACGATACCGCAAAAAATGCGCAATCGAACGAGTCGGCAAGCGGCGATCGAACGCTATAGTCAAGAGCCAGCGGCGCTCGAATCGGCGACGAATTCATCGGTCGAGGGATCCTTTCGTCTGCGTTTGTCGTCGGAAGATGAAAATACCGAGGAGCAAAAAATCACAGAGGAGTCCTCGAGTCCAGAATCCGAAAACGTGGAGACGGATGTCGTCGAATCCAACGGCGTTGCTATGAAAACGTCGTCTCGACCGAGTACACCAGTGCCTGCCGCGTTTTCTCCATATATCGTGACGAGCCGCGGGAAGGACAGCGCTCGTAAGGAACAACAGAACCGAATGGGAATACGACGCTCCTCGGCTAACGATATTCCGACAAAGGACACGGTAATGCAGAACTTGAATATATCCGTCGAGGAGGAAGAACAGACCGCTAACTACTTCAAGCATCTGGTGAAACGCGAAACCGAGAGACTCAACGATCTTTGCGCCGAATGGGAAACTATAAAAAACGAATCGAATATAAGCGAAGATGCCGGATATCAAATAAACGCTGCGATCGGTCAAACGAATTTGTTGTTGAGAAAGAAATTCACGAGATTTCAAAGTCTCATACACGATTGCGAGACTGGCAAAGGCGAAATGCTCGTGAGATGCAAGGATCTCGAAGGTTTTTGGGAATTGATGAATCGCGAAATTAAGGATTGCGAATCGCGATTCATGAAACTCAAGATTTTACAATCGAACGACTGGGTGGAGAGCGAATCGGTTGTGGCGAAAGTAACGAAGAAAAAGACAACTACAGTACCGGCAAAAGCGAAGATAAACGCGAAGAGCTCGGCGCGTTCGTGGATCTTAGCCGCGCGAAAGAAGAAGATGTCGCAGGATGAAAATCTCGACAGCGATGCGATTGCCGGACAAACGGCTGTCGAGGATGTTCCGTCGGGAAGCAGAACAACGGCAGGCGTGAAGATACAAACACCGAAGAAAACCATCGCAACGTCGAAAAAGACACCGACGCCGTTGCTGAAGCGCGTGCAAGTAGCACAGGCATCGAAAACCATTTGTAGTCCATTGGCGGTCATTAAAATCAGTAAGATGTATAAAACGCCGGAAGTTACACTCGACGACACAATATCTTACGTCAACTCCGATCAGACACCCGGTAAGGGAATACTGAAGAAATCGGATAGTACCTCGGAAAGCGACACATCCGAACCGAAATCATCCCGCAAAGTCGACTTTAATGATGAAGTATTTGCCGAAGAATTCCCATCGGCGGAAGTTGATGAAGCTCTTCAAAACAGCATAGACCTCGGTAGGGCTCTCGCGCGTATCGATACTTACGATTCGGATGAACACGAATCCGTCGCCGAGACAAATAATGATTTGCCTAACGTTACGTTGCGAAAAGTACGTCTCGATTTCGAGGACGAAATTTTCGATGAACCCGATATCGCCGAATCGACCGATGGCGTTGCGGCTGTTCCGGAACCATTGAAAGTACCAATTATCAATGTCATGCCGTCGACACCAGCAATGAATTCGACAACTAAGACTTCGTCGAGATCCACGCGGAGATCTTCGAGACGTTCAATTAACATTAACGAAGTCTCCGTCGAAGAAGAACAAAGTCGCCTCAGTACGATGGTCTTGAGAAATCGAACGATTATCGTTGATACACCGAGCAAAGTCAATCGGCGGAGCAGCAGATCGTCAAGGGCTCACGAGATTAACGTAACGATCACCAATACAAGTTTTAAGGAAAACTGTGACCCACAGCGAGAAACGAAAATTGGGTCCAATAATTCGGATATTTTGAAAATTCTCGATACCGAACATGAAAACGAGGATATTTCAAACAGGCGAAGGTCAAGGAGGAAAAGCGTTCGATTTAATCGTAAGTATTGTCTGCTATACATTTCAGGTTATCAGTTATAAGTTATTAATGCATTAATTAATTAACAAATTAATTTTTTTTTACACCAGTTAATTCGTACGTAATATACCATTTTCTTTTGTCATTTTATTATAATTAATTACATTTCATTATTATTTTACAGCCGATGACGATTGCAAGGCTTGCGGCGAAACGCCGAAGCCAAAACAGCCAATGACGCCTCACTCACGAGACCGTAAGCGGGTGAGTCTCCTTGGAGAAAACAGACGCGAGTCTGTTATGTCTTCAGCCGGACGAGATCTTATATCTTTCGAAACACCGGCGAAACGTGAGTAAAGTACTTGTTTCATTTTTAAAAAATGTAAAATTCGTTTCAACGGCTAATAATTGTCAATACCACTTTTTCTAGATCCATCAAGAACCCGTAAATCGTTGTGCAAGTAAACATAAAATTAGGAAAAAAAGATATTAATTTTGCACGATGTGAGGCGTTTTTTTTTTTTATAATATTTTTAACTTTGATCTTTTTTTTTTTAAATATATATATAACTTTTCAATCGTCTATTACTAAGAACGTAAAAATATTGAATGTATTGTAAAAATAGTTTATGTGAATTTATAAAATAGCTATGTGTTCCGTTCTCCGAATAAACAACGCGCTGAACGTTCATATTTCTTTTTTGTACTATCGCCATTGAATGGAAATATAGTAATGTATCGTTTTAGTACAAATATATTTTAATTATAAAACTTATTAATAATACTATGAAGACTGGTAAGAAAAAAAGATGGTGAATAAATAATTAACTCAACAATCTTTGGCGTCGAAATTACGGGAATCGAGAGCTGTGAATCGTAAAACGGCGATCAACGCGGAAAACTGGAGGCCCTCGTAGATATTACGAGGAAAATGCAAGACCATCCGGCAGGAAGCGACACAACGGCGAAACCGAAGGAGCAAAAACGGAAGAAAACTTCGACATAAATAACACTACGAAGACTGTTAATGGAAAAAAAAATTAATAAATAATGTATTAAAATGAAGAATATATATCAGTAATGAATAAATAATGTGCCGAAATTAAATATACCGTTTTTTTATCCTTCTAACACAACAATTCGTCGTTACGTCGTGCTTCGGGGACTAAAACTCCATCTGCGTGACTTTGTTGTCGGTTTTCAGAGAACACAGAGAACTATCCATCCACAGTCCTTGTTATTGAAAGTAAACATGAAATATCAAGATTTTTTTCACAAAAAAAAAAAAAAAATTTCGATCGTTATAACTATACAGCTCGTCATAAAACTCGCTTACCAACGCATTTTGATTAATTTCCATCATCGTATTCTCTTGTATCTATAAAACCAGTCTATTTGCGTCGAAACAATCGGTTTTGAAGGAGATTATGTCTTTCCGCTGTCCGGGACACTCAGTATCGAACGTTTGTAACACTCTTCAAACCGCACGACACCTCATAATCGTCGACGATAAAGTGCGAACGCTGATCATTCCTGTGGATTCGTCTCGACTTTAAAAACAGTCGAAGCGCTATACGACTCGAAAAATCAAACAATGCGTATACGCGTGTTCGAGGAGAATCGGGCGCGCGTGTGAGAAAAAAAATTGTACACAAAAGCTTAGTTTCGAACGCGGTGTTGGCTGTAACGACGAATTTGACGAATTCTCGCGACAATCAGTCGAGAACGGTTCTTTGCCTCGAATACCTCTGTAACCGCGTATAGTCAGTTTCATAATTTATCATTCTTCCGTGAAAGTAGAAACATTGTGATGGTAAAAGGGATTTTCCCGTCAATAGTAATAAAAGAAAAGAAAAGTATTCAATATCCCGTCGCCAATTAAAGAATTGTATTTAACAAATCAATCGAGTATAATGGACGCGACGAGGACCGGTGCTGGAAACTCGTCTCAACAGCAAACATCGAAAAGGAATTTTTTTCAGTGGGCGATTAAGTGGTTCTACGCCACCATACCGGAAGATGTAAATAAATTATACATTTCAATTAAAACAATAGAAAAAAAAATTATTTTTATTATCTTTGAAGACGCAAGAAAAGCCAGATGTGCCATTCCTGACTACGCTCTTCCAATCTATCGGCTTTCATTTACGAGAGTTCAAGAAATCGGATAACGTTAACAACGTCGATGGATCGCGCGCTGGAAACGGCACTATCAAGGTCGTTATCGAGTGCGGCAATTCGGGAATGAAAGCGTGTTTGGAACTCGAGAATGTCAAGTGTCAGTGCCCCAATCCCAAGGACGCTGAGGATGCATCGTTCTGGAGTGTCAGTGGCATTGGTCCTACTAATGCTTCAACGATGGTGAGTTTCTTTTTTTTATTAAAGAATTCGAGAATTTCTTTTAAAAGGATAAGTATTGACCGTTGAACTATCGCAAGGGTACGAGAATAAAAAATTCTATTTGTTTTTTGTAATTCTCACGTCACTTGTCATTGTATCGTCAAGATTACGAAAAATAAAGACCCCTCATGCATTTCAACAGGTAAGTGCAAATAAGGTCCAAGCGAGCGGTAGCAATTTGCTACCCCCAGTGTCCAGAGACACGGCAAAGGTTGTCAACGACGTTGTTTATCATCTCTTTAAAATAATCGGCAACAAAAGTGTTCCCGATGTCAATCAAAATACTAGGAGTCGTTCGAATCTCAATCTCAGCCGCGTCGGCAATAACGGAGATTTCGAGAGTCGTGTCGACGACGAAACTTTTCGCCGTGAGTCACAAAACTTCGGTCGAAGTCACACGCAACCGGAAATCGTCTTAAACGCCAATGATCGTTCTACTTATCAAAAAACATTAATTAAGGTACAAAGTTTTATAATTATAATTTATCTCGAAATTTTTTTAATAAAATCGATTTATATATACATCATTAAGTAAATAATTAAAAAAAAATAACTTCGTTAAAAATTCACAGGAAACAACATCCAGTTGGGGTGAAACGTTCGATATGGAGGACATCGATACCGATCATCCGCGCCCTTCACCTCCAAAAACCGTGATATCTCCGGTTTGCAGCTCCTCCGAGCTTTGCTGCTCTCTCGACTCGATATCGTTACAGAGCGAAGAAAATACTGCCAATCTGACGGCACACGTTATTCAAGCTCACAAGAGTCTCGAGAAGGCGCTGAAAATAATTCGTACCGGTAGATCACCGACTCACGGTAAACAAAAAAAAAGATTTATCATAACGATCCAAATCCGGGAAAAATGTAAAATAACTTTTTTTCAATGAAAAAAGCGTAAAAAAACTTTTTTTTATGTAAAAATCGTAAAGTAACATTTTTCGTGCAAAAAATGTATGTTTATTTGTTTAAATGTATTTATTATTTTTTACAGACCAAACTTTCTTGAAATCCACTGCGAAGCGTTCGACAAACTTGACCGTCGGAGATTCAACAAAAAAGAGAAGCAGCAACGGTAATAGCAGCCTCAAGATTAGTCCGAGTAATACGCATTCGCTACCAGTTTCGAGTAATTCGATGTCGAGTCGTGGACATGCCGCTCTTAGCCTCCCGAAGAATAATCCCACAACAGGTGCATCGAAGGTGCCGATGACTCGTCGAAGCGTTGGCTCCACTTTGACGAGAATCGCAGCACATACGGACGGTGTTGGGTGCAAAAATTCGCAATCGAACGTTTCGGTTGCTTCGAAGATTCCCGGACATCGCAAGAGCTTTCACTCGTCGGGTTCGGCGAAACTCTCTGCGTTCAGTGCAAAGAACAACGATGCGTTTGCGGACAAAGATACGATGTCGAATAGTCTCAATGCAAGCGGCGCTTGCCAATCGGCGATTCCAAAAATGTCGACTTCGTTGAATCAGAGCTCAACAATTCCTACGCTAAAAGTGATACCGATGAAGACATCGGGAGAAAAGGAGAAAAAGCAAGAAACGGCCCGAAGATCCATTGGAAATCCGCGATTCGGATACGGCAGCAAGAAAACTTGAATTTTCGTTGTAAACAAAAAAAATTATAATAAGTAAGCATTGTAATGTAAAACATGGAAAATGGTAAATCGTAATTATTGTATTAGCATAAGAATTCTATTTTTGTCAGCGATTAATCAACCCAATTGGGATTACAAATGTTAACTAAAAGTATCAATCGATTTTTTTGTTTTTTTTTTTTGTCATTTTTTATCTTCTTTCATCTGCGAGGATTTGATTATTTTCTTTCTCGTAAGGATCCGATCGTACAGCAGTGACGAAGCTGCACCAAGAAGTTGACTATTCATCGTTCGTTTTTTTGTTTTTTCCAATTTGCTTCGTTTGCTTCGTTCCAATTAATCATGAGTATTGTGATCTATATGTACGTATTGTGATCCATATTTTTATACAACAATACATTTATACGTAAATATACAATTCGGTTATTGTTTAAATACAATTAATTTTTATTGTTATTTTACGGACGATGATGATTGCGGCAAAACGCTGAAACCAAAACTTCCAAAAATTTCATTAGAACTCAAATAAGTAAGTCATCTGGGAGAAAGCAAACGCGAGTATATTACTCCTCTACGCGTAAATCTTATGATCTTCGATACGCCGGCGAAAAATGATAATCGACTTGTTTCGTAAAAAAATATATTTTGCTTTAATGAATAATAATTGTTAACATTATTTTTTAGGCGAATCGAGAACACGGAAATCGTCGTGTAATAGTAAATATAAAATAAAAAAAATAACAAGTTTAATTTTGCACGACGTGAGGCGTTACTTACTTATATATTACACATTTGCAGTTTTTTTCTGAATATATATACAACTTCTCAATCGTCTATTAATAAGACAAAAAAATATGAAATGTACTGTATAAAATGTAAGTATACCATGTTTTTTTATTTGTCGTTCTGACAAAACCACAATCGCACGCTATTGTCTCGACATTTTTCCTCGCCATCGCAGATCCTTTGACCGGAGCTCGTCGCCAGAATTGGCAAACTCTTGTGTATGCTGACCCCGTTTATGCAGTCGTTGGATAGCCGAATACGCGAGACTGGGTCGATTTCTTCTTCGGCTTTTGGAGCCTCCGGTGGTCTCCATACACCGATGAAACCATCGGTTCCGCCTGGAAATGAAAAAAAAAAATGTTACGTGGCGTCACGCTACCGTGTATACATACGCCAATATACCGGAAGTGAACAGTAAGTGAAACTTTCGAACAATATATCTCAGGAATGAAACATCGGATCAAATTTTCGTTGACTCTTTTATAATATAATTTGGGGTCAATCTTTCGAAATATATATATTCTGTATTTATAGGCAAAAAGTACAATAAACTAATTGAATCGAATTATATCGAATTGCGAGTACATACCCGACACAATTTCACTGGCGTCGTGCGACAGGGCAAACTGAATTCGTTGATTGGTGTTTGATTGACGATTCCGGAGCGAATACAGCACGACGCCCGGATTTCTGAGGTCCCAGCATAAGAATTCGTCACTGCGTCGTACAGCGGTGTACAATTTCGTACCACATGGACTGAACTCAATTTGCGTAACTCCGCTGTCGGTTTTCAGAGAACACAGAGGACCATCCTTCCACAGTCCTGGTTATTGAAAGTGAACATACGAAATATCAAGATTTTCTTTACTGGTAAAAAACATATCGTTTAGTTTTCTTGCTTTTTTCTGTTTAATTTTTCGTTAACGCCAATCGTTATAGCCATCGCATGGTATACAAGGGGCTTACCAAATAACCTGATTATCAATAAATTAAACTTTATCCCCTATTATAACTCTTGCTTTTCAGAATTACGTTTTTTCTTTCAAATCTATCCAAACAAAGAAAATTTCATGATCTTTGCTTTAAAAAAAATGTTCAATATTTTCCATTCCTCAATCCGTTTTTTTTTCGTTAAAATTTATCATTTTTTAACTTACCAACGCATTTAGAATAAGTTCCAAATGCTATTAATCCCGACATTACTGGATTCTCTCGTATGCATGAAACCAGTCCATTCACATTGGGAAAGTCAGTTTTAAATGATATTGTGTCTTTCTGCCTTCCGGGACGCTCCGCATCGAAAGATCTCAATGCTCCTGCAAAACCGCACCATATCTCGCGCCCGTCGTCGATAAATCGAGCGCTGATCGCTGCTTCGACTTCGTCAACCCTAAACAACAGACAAAATGCTTTATTTAGAATAAAATTCATCATTTGGCAAAAGTGCTAAACAGCATATTTACTGATTGTACGGACGATATGTGGCTCTCAATTCGCCGGTAAATGCATCCCAGAGGTGAAGAGGACTCTCTCTGCTGGTACTGAGGAAACAGCATGTGGCGGGATCCCAGGAATTCATCCGTGGAAACCAGCAACTGTCGTACACCAAGCCGCCCTCTCTTATCGAAAGCGCAGGTTTAAAACTCTCCAATGGCAATTTTTCAGGAATTTTGCCAGTGTAAAGATCACGCGGAAGTTCATAAATTCGTATTCTAAAATCCTCCGCAGGCACCAGAAGACACGTACCATCCGGAGACCATTGACAGCCTTTTGTGAAATTTTCATTTGTCTCAGTTGGGATGTATTCTTCGGTTGCGCAACACAATAACCGTGGTGCGTTGTTCCACTCATAGAAAAATCTTGGGGGTTCCACAGAATCTGTAGTATCTGTAGTCATGTCCGATATTTCGGTCGATTTTTCACTAACTTGCGTATTATTTGTTTCACACAAATCACGATCGATTGTCTTTTGGTAGGAATTGTTTTTTTCCGATTCGATTGCCGGCTCTTCGGAATTATTTGTACTGGTATCGTTAACAGGTAACTCTGGAATTGTTTCGTTAATTGTTTCACGCCTTACTGATTCGTCTCGATTATTATGAACTTGTAATACGTTTGTCCCATCGTCATCTATGGTTTTTACTGCAACGATAAACGGCGATTCGGAAACATATACTGTCTCTGCCGGGGGGATCACAGATATTTGTTCGGACTCTTGTGCTGTTTCTGCCGAAGGCATCGTGTCTCGTTGATCGGACACTTGTGTCGTTTCCGTCGAAGATATTGAAACCTCCATGGGTTCCACGATCGACATAATTAATAATCATTCAAAACTCGTTGCGTCAGAAACTCCGATATTCGTTAAATGAGAAAAAGCCGGCCCTCACCCTTACCGCGTATTTTTCGCAAGAAAGATTTTTTAGGTTATGTAACGCGCAGACACCAATTTGGAACTAACCGAACTACTTAACGCGAACCTGGCGTTAGTATAAAACGCAGGGTCCCTAGTCCTAGAAATTTCCGAGCCCTCTGTCAAATCAGTGTCAATCAGTCTTCTGCAGGAATCTGCAGTTGCCACACGAATCGCCGTCTGCTCCGTTGCGAAAACATCAAATTTTTGTGGAATTCCGAATTTCAACGATCGCGTGTCTGGATTGCCTTGTCCGATGACATCGATGCCTCTTTTATCGTTATAAATAAATAAGTACACCTAAATGGGACCACCAAAACGATTCAAGAAGGACAACGGTAGATATAACCTTTTACCGACGATGTTTCGCTTCGTCGCACCGACCAAAATGCGTTTTTCACGCGTTACATTTTTATACATATTTGGCAAAAGATCGAGGCAAATGGAAAAAACGAAAAGAAGATCAGGACGACTACAACGACGATGATTACGGTGATGGCACTGAAACCGATGGAATACCTGATGCTGCGAAAAACGACGTTGAAAAACAAGATGAGAGTGCTGTGGAGGATGAATTCGGGGCAAAGGATTACAGGTCGCAGATGATACTGAAACCTGACAACTCATCCCGGCCTCTTTGGGTTGTGAGTATCCATTGATATAACATTCTCTTTGGCGTTTCTCCCACCGGATTATAATCAATGATAATGTACTTTTCAGGCACCCAACGGACACATATTTCTCGAATCGTTCTCTCCGGTCTACAAACATGCGCACGATTTCCTCATCGCCATCTCGGAACCTGTGTGCCGACCTGAATACATTCACGAGGTAAGAACAAAACCTGAAGAAAAAAAAAAAAAAAACTTATATTTCAACTGAATAACGGATTATTTATAAAGTACTATATATATTTTTTTTATTTTATTTTTAGTACAAATTAACGGCGTATTCGTTGTACGCAGCGGTCAGCGTTGGTTTGCAAACCCACGACATTATTGAGTACCTGAAGAGACTGAGCAAAACCAGCATTCCTGATGGCATAATAGAATTTATACAACTGTGCACACTATCGTACGGAAAGGTATGTCCACAAAACTCGCATTACGATTAAAATATGTTATGCAAAAACACGATATATTTCTTTGTTATTTTTTTACAGGTCAAACTGGTCTTGAAACACAACAAGTATTTCGTCGAATCGCCGCATCCCGAAGTATTGCAAAAGTTGCTGAAGGATCCGGTGATCCAGGAGTGCAGGCTGCGCAAAAATGTCGATGATAACGTTGAAAAAGACGCATTTATCACGAACGTTCAAGCGAAGACAAAAGCCATGCAGGTACCGCGCAATCGTTCGTTAAGACTGTCGATTAGGTAAAGGATTTTTCGTAATTCAATTAACGTTTATTCAGTTCGGCGCAAAACCATTGACTGCACCGGCCGCGCCGTCAACGACGACTGTACCTGACGTCGCGACGGAACAACCGCAACCGGAGCCCGTGGCTGTACCCGAGGATATCACGACTTATCTTGATAAGATCGACAAAGACGACGAGGACGAGGAGGAAGATCAACAACTGAAGACCGTCAGCTTCGAAGTTAATCAGGAAAAAATCGAAGTCATACAGAAACGATGCATCGAACTTGAACATCCGTTGCTCGCGGAATACGATTTCAGGAATGACACGATAAATCCGGATATAAAGTACGTAAAAAAAAAATCGCAAGCATAGATTGCAGTCGTAAAGTTGAGAAGGAAAATGCGTGAATACGCAATAAATTGTAAAGTAAACTAATTGATAATAATAATTAATAATGTTATTATTATTCATTTGTATTATTGTTATCTACCAGTTAACTTTTTTTAATTTACAATAATATGACATTTATTTATCATAATAATAATAATAAAATAATGTTACGTTCGTTCCAGTATCGATTTGAAGCCATCAGCGGTATTGAGACCGTATCAGGAGAAAAGTTTGAGAAAGATGTTTGGCAACGGACGTGCGAGATCCGGAGTCATCGTTCTTCCTTGCGGTATTATATTATTTCTCGACAATTAAGTTTCTATATATTCATTTATTATATATTTTTAATCCTATTTTCCCGCAAAGGCGCCGGCAAAAGTTTGGTCGGTGTAACAGCTTGCTGTACCGTACGCAAGAGAGCTTTGGTACTCTGCAATTCCGGTGTATCGGTCGAGCAATGGAAGCAACAATTTAAAATGTGGTCGACGGCGGACGACTCGATGATATGTCGATTTACAAGCGAAGCAAAAGATAAGCCAACGGGCTGCGGTATCTTAGTTACGACGTACTCGATGATAACGCACACGCAGAAACGATCTTGGGAAGCAGAACAAACGATGAAATGGTTACAGGAACAGGAATGGGGAATAATGGTTCTCGATGGTGAGTCTCATTTAGCGAAGGATACGACAAATTATTCCCTCGCGGGTAATCGATAACTTACTTTCGTCGACAGAGGTGCACACCATTCCCGCGAAAATGTTTCGGCGAGTTCTCACCATCGTTCAATCTCACTGCAAACTCGGGCTGACGGCAACACTATTGCGAGAAGACGACAAAATTGCCGATCTCAATTTTCTCATCGGTCCGAAGCTCTACGAGGCCAATTGGCTTGAGTTGCAAAAGCGCGGTTTCATCGCTCGCGTGCAGTGCGCCGAAGTTTGGTGTCCCATGACACCGGAATTCTATAGAGAATATCTCAGTCGGTCCTGCAAAATGAGCAGAAAACTCGTAAGTCTATGACGATATATATTGATCGTTTTCGTTAAAGATATTCACGTCGTTATATCGATAATTTTTTTTTCAGTTGCTGTACGTAATGAATCCGAATAAATTTCGCGCTTGTCAATTTCTCATTCGTTATCACGAGAGACGAGGCGACAAAACGATTGTATTCTCCGACAATGTATTCGCTCTGAAGCATTACGCTATAAAGATGAACAAACCCTATATTTACGGTCCGACAAGTCAGGTAAATATACATTCGTCGATCTAAAAACGATTAAGATTATGAAAAAGAAAAAAAAATCTATTCTACGTTTACGCAGAGCGAGAGAATCCAAATTTTGCAAAACTTCAAATTCAACACAAAAGTCAATACGATTTTCGTAAGTAAAGTGGCCGACACTTCGTTCGATTTGCCGGAAGCTAACGTTTTGATACAAATATCGTCACACGGTGGTTCGAGGAGACAGGAAGCACAGAGATTGGGACGTATTCTTCGAGCAAAAAAGGGTCAGAATTTATCAATATATACATTTTTTTATTGCTAGAGATTTGTCAATTAACGCATCTCATTCGATGTTCATATAGGTGCGATAGCCGAGGAATACAACGCGTTTTTCTATACCCTCGTCTCGCAGGACACCATGGAGATGAATTATTCACGAAAGCGTCAGCGTTTCCTCGTCAATCAGGGTTACGCGTACAAAGTGATAACGAAACTCGCCGGGATGGATGAGGAACAAGCGATGATGTATAAAACGCGGGAAGAACAGGGGCAATTGTTACAACAAGTTTTGTCGGCGAGCGATATGGACGCCGAGGAAGAAAGGATTCCCGGCGAGGGGCCGCGACAGGTCAGTTATCGCAACAACAATAATACAATTCGATAACAGTATTTACAAAATCATTAGTTATCGCATCGCTCGCTTATCAAACGCGTGCCTTTCGTTATCTCCTCGTGAAATTCGGAACCGATGCTTCTCTGCCGATATCACGAGTATTACACGAAACTGACGAACGATCTTCGTTTCTCAAACAATAATATTAGTTTAGGCGATAGCGGGATGTACACAAATAGACACAAAACAATCAACAACCTATGCGGATGGACGGAACGCGGGTGGTATAATCAACTGTTTAATTTGTATATTTCAACAGATCGTGCGGAGAGCTGGAAACTTGGCATCGATGTCGGGAGCCGACGATGCTGTTTACTACGAGTACAAAAAATCGGCATCCTCGTCAACGGCAAACAAGCATCCGTTGTTCAAGAAATTTCGTGCCTAAGCCAACCCCCCTCCCGCCCTCTTCTCTCTCGGATTTGCGCCCCTCTCAGTGTACTTTTATTACCATTAAGAGGATTAAGGTATATAATCCGATAAGCGATTCCCGTGTACCATTTCTTGTTCTCGTGTTTATATTGGTTGTTACCTTTTAAATGATCGATAAACAGAAAAAATTTCAAATACAAAGCCTTACTAGTGTTGCAATGTATTAATTATCTTTATGCGTACTCTCGGGACTTCGTAATTTATCGTGCACTGACCTGCCTGAAGGTTATAGCGAATTACGCAATGATTTGATTAGCCAGAAAATATTGCAATACGCGCAATCGACGCGTCATTGACATCCCATCGCGTTGATTCTGTGTAATCAGCACTGCGCGCATGAGACTACCGGAAAGCTCGCAAATACAAGAATTCTCGTCATATCTTTTTTTTTTACTCATCCATTCGTTACATAATCGTGAGCGATTGCAGATTTAAAAAAAAATGCGTGGACCATCGATAATTATTCCTCTACGCAGCGATAATAAATGCTCAATGGAACGTCGCCGAGGCTGCGATTGTAAGTCAATGTGTCTGCGTGTTGTATACGATGAACGATCATTATTATTCCGAAAAAGTGTTTCATCGTTATGAGTACAAATTAATTTCGATGATTTGATTCAGCTGAATCGTGTATTTTTCAATATTTCTCGATAGAGTTGTTCGGTACTGGGAATCGAATTCGCTATCTCGAGTGAATATGGCATGCGAAGCTGTGGGTCGCATGGATCGAAAGGCCACGTAGTTACGAGACTCCCAACAAGCCGTAAGCCGATAGGGATTTTTTTTAATATTGATGGGTTACCTACGATGGAGGGAAGAACGGCCAATGCTTCAGAGCGGTCAGAGGGTAGTAGAGCAGTACATTGCTACGGGGGTCGGAATTTTCGATGAAACATTTGTCGCAACTGCACCTGCAGGTCTACCCAGCATTGAATATTAGTACGGACCCAGCGCGAGGTGAGCGTGGCGCTGACATTAGTGCTTCGGCGTCGTCGTGCTCGCGCGCGAGGCTGCAACATGTTCGGAGTGAAGGAAGCGTCGAATCGACCGCGTTTCGAGTCTCTAGTCCTCCTACCGGCCTGTCACATGTGTCAGTTGTCCCGTCGACGCTATCCTCGATGCGTCTTGACGTTTCGTTATTGCAAGAGCTGAGAGAAGGTGGCTGGTAACGTCGGCGGTTTACATATATTACTCATTCGTTCGCGTTCCGCCTCGGGAGCCACGCACTCTCTCGTGCCAATGAACAAAAAGTAAGAAACGCGTTGTCAGTGGTGGAAACGGTAGTATGGTATAGGTCGGTGTATAAAGTAACTCTTGCTCGCGCGGTGTAGCAATAGTGTATCAACTATACGCACGCACGTAGTTTACGTGCATCAACGGCACGTAGATGGTCGATGGATGGAACGTTGTGATAATTAGTTAGACGCGTGCCGGTTGAAGTGATGAAAAAAAATAAAAATGAAATCGTGAGAATGGAGAAAGCATTGACTCGTTCTTAGAAATTTTTATGGAGAAGAAGCGTCTGGGCTGGTTAAACGAACGAGGGGCGAGGCGCTGAGATCGGAAGTTTCATGCGATACAACGCGCGCGTGTATTAAGTACCAATACATCCGTAGTTTAATCCAGAAGCGAAGAAAAAAAAAATAATAGATGCGAGTACTTTGACCCGACGCGAGCAGCCACATCTGTACATAGTGAAATATCAAATCGTAAGATGAAGAAAATCGTCTGCAAGAGAAGAGGGACGACAAGACGAAGCCCACCCACGTTAATAAAGTACGGAGCATCGTTCTAGTCTCTCGGTCAGTAGCGGCCGAGGCTCGAGAGGAATAGAAGAAGCCAGGGAGTCAACAGCACCAGCCGCCAGTGAAAATAGTGGAGGGGATAAATAGCATAGTGAGATCGTTGTGTGAGAAATTTGTGTGTCGTGACGGTGTAGAGTAGTGGTATGCCGGGCGAACCGGTGTCGATGAAATATTTCGGCAAGAAGAGTTCACAGTATACGAAAGATTAGCGATCGATCTGCGAACCGTGAAGGACTTGGGACTGCTGCTATTCGTTCCTCGTTCGCGAGACTACGCCATGCGAACGATAGTCAAGTCAAACGCATCTCTCGGTACGGAAAGATTCATCTCACGAGTTCGCATTACTGGGAAAGTGGCGCGAACGAGAGAGTAGGGATTTCGCGAATCTTCGGGTCGGGTGGGTCCCCCGCTCGTGCTGCTGCTGTTTCATCGGAGAATTCTCGAATAATAATAATAATAATAACAGCAGCGAAGACGTATTAGTCATCGGAAACCTCGCCGCTTTGAAACTCTTTCTCTCGTAAATCGGGTGAAAGAATCGCGAGTGCTGGTGTTAGTATTCGTGATATAAGGAGTTACGGGGAAAAACCGCGTGAATGTGCCGGCTGGTGACGTCGAGGAGGTGGAAGACGCGGCGAGATAGCGGCGAAAACGAGGGAGCGCCGGTGCCAGTGTCGGCGGCCACCGCGAAGCCGTCGACGAAGACGCCGCTACGCCGATATTCCGCGCCCCGTTTTTTTATCACGCGTATAAGAAGAACGACGACGACGATAACACAGTGCGTTATTATTAAAAGTGTTAAACCTGAGATAAAACGTAAATCATTCGTGATGCAAGAACGACAGTGTCCCACGAGCCGGTTGAAGTATCCCGAGACAAGGAGATTTCAATAAAAAGAACTCGTTTTGGGGCCTTGTAGCGCGTAACAGAGTAGCGCGGGCCGAGAGAAGGGGGTTAGCGTGCTGAACCGGCAACCGCTGACGTCTTGGAACACAATATCGTCGTATAACGAAGATGAACTCCATGCTGTACACCCTGTACGGGTTCGCGATATTCTTCATGATATTTTGGCTCGGCATGTGGATTGTTCACATATTGGCGCTGGTCGCCAGTCGTTGGAAACTTCATAGAAAATCAACGCCGGTACCGTCGTACGAAATTCCGTTGCCGGGTGTGTCAGTGATAAAACCCCTTATGGGCGTCGATCCCAATTTATTCAACAATCTCGAAACATTCTTCACAATGGATTATCCAATTTACGAATTACTTTTTTGCGTCGAAGACGAATCGGATCCGGCGCTGATGCTCGTTCACAAATTAATGGAAAAATATCCGAACGTCGACGCGAGATTATTCGTCGGGGGTTCGAGAGTCGGTGTTAATCCGAAAATCAACAATATGCATCTTGCGTACGAAGCGACAAAACACGAACTGATACTCATCAGCGACAGTGGTATAAGAATGAAGGAAGACACGCTGTTGGATATGGTGAAATATATGACGGACAAAGTGGCGCTTGTGCATCAATTGCCATTTACCTCCGACAGAGAAGGCTTCGCCGCCGCTTACGAAAAAATATACTTTGGTACAGTGCAGTCGCGAATGTATCTCGCGGCGGACGTTCTTAGAATAAATTGTCACACCGGTATGTCTGCGTTGTTGAGAAAAGCGCCGTTGGAAGAAGTTGGAGGACTCAAAACTTTCGGTATATATCTCGCCGAAGATTTTTTTTACGCTAAATCGCTAACGGACAGAGGATGGAAAATAACAGTGTGTTCGCAGCCCGCGTTGCAAAACAGCGGTCACTGCGAAATGCATTCGTTCCAAGCGCGATTGAAGCGTTGGGCAAAACTTCGAGTCGCAATGCTTCCTTTAACAATACTTCTGGAACCTCTAAGCGAGTGTTTTGTTCTCGGCGCTTGCGCTTCGTGGGCCGCTAGCGTACTTTTTGAATGGGACTCGTTGGTTTTTTATTTGGTTCACATACTTTTGTGGTTTATGTTTGATTGGACATTGCTGTGCGTCGTACAAAACAGTCCTCTGCCGTTAAACAAATTGGAATTTGTGTGCGGATGGTTGCTCAGCGAAACAACGAGACCCTATCTCTTTCTACAGGCTGTACTCGATCCAGTTATACAGTGGAGAAGTAGAGTTTATAAGCTGCGATGGGGCGGAGTCGCTGAGGAAGTCAAAGCAAAAGTAAAATACTAGGATAACTCTACTCTTTAAGTTAGAAATACAAAAGATCGATCCTCTATATAGATAGATATATATATATATATAAAAATATATATATATGTATATATATATGAAAATTAGAATGAAGAAAGGAAGAACAAAGATCAGTGTATATGTTATACATAACTGTTGTGTGTGAATGACGCGCGTACCGGTTTCCATGCCTCGTGTTGTTCGGTCGACGAGATATATAACGCCCAATTGGAGGGATTCGGCGAAAGTGGTGTACCTACGTTAGGTATTATTAAAATATTATTGCTACTATTATTGAGTCGCCTAACGAGCGAGCGATAGAAATAATCGGGCGGATATTCTTATTCCGTGTCCGCGCGATTTATCGTCAGGGATACAAGTTTACATCGCGAGCTCCTCCTTGAATTACGCGCGTATTTTACTTTGCTCTCAAATTTTTTATTTTATTTCTACACAATATACGACACATGACACGATATATCGTCGAAATAACGTTAATTTCGGTACTGAAAAAAAATGGAAAAAAAATAATAACAATAAAGAAAGTAACGCGGGTACCAAGGAGAGCGCGCGAAGTATACTTGCAAAGTTCAAGAGAATGCAATACGACAGTTTGCCGTGATAGGTTTTAATATCGTTGCGATAGTCGGTTAGATAGCAGAAAAAGAGGTATGAAGAATGTGTAGTTAGTAAAAGCGTGTGGGTCGCATTTGTCCGGAAGTCAAGCGATGGAAGGGGCGGGGGGCACCGGTGTCGTCCCGGTGTGTGCTTTACTACCCAACCCCTCGTTCCGTTTCCCCGACAGAACGAAACGAACGTTCTCGCGTGAGTGAGATCGATAGGATCGATCGGGAAAGCTTGTTCCGGGCGGAATAACACGCCTTCCAAGTTCCGGGAGTCGAGAGAAACGAGGGAGAACCGTCCGTATGAAACTCGTTCGAATAACTGGTAAATTCTCTACTCGTACTAAAGATACTTCCGATAGATGTTTTAACGTTTGATTCCAGTTCGTTTAGCTCGCGACGCGATTTATGACAAATAATGACATTGGGAGAAAGCTTCGTGATTCTTTCCTTCTCCCCCCCCCCCCCCTTCCCCCCGCCGCCGTTCGATATATTTCTGATTGATCGAACTTTGGCGTCGGGTATGAAATTCATTTTTCCGGGGCGGGGGAGGGGGAGATAGACACGACACAATGTGAGTCTCCGGCGCAGTGCAACAAATAAGAGATATAAATACTCTTTGAGAATGTATAGTAAACAAAAAAAAACGATTTAATTGTCCTTGCAATCGCTTGCCAAACTTGAATTGTTTTTAGACGCGTAGCGTTTTACGAATTTTTATGCATTGTGTCTTAGGCTGTGAGAACGAGCGAAATAATAGTAGATTGTGATACTAGTACGGGAAAGCGGATATTTCGCGAAGGTTAGGAAGCGGCGCACCAGCCGAATCGAGCGCTACAGTGACTCGCGGCGAAGCCGAGTGTTGCTTGCAGCGCGAGAGAAGGCGAGTGCAGCGCGCTTCCAAACTGCCGTGGGATGTCCGCTTTTTCGTACAAGTATCACATACTTTTTTTTTTTTTTACGAATGAACAGTATGTCCCGTGTTTCGCGCCTGTAAAGCGTGAGCGAAAACCTAACCTCAAAGTTAATTCGAGTGTAAAAAGAGGGGAAAAGTGTGAAATAATGAAGGAATTTGACGATCTGCGCATGCGCAAGAATATTATTTCACGCCTTACTACAATACGCTATTTCGCGAACGCTTTGCAGCCACGGCATGCGGGACATTCTTCGCATGAGTTAAAAAAATATATAATTTGCACTCGACCGGCTCGAGATGCGGGAACAGCCTTACTTTGCGTTTGCAAACACAGACGAGAGTGAAAATACGTTCGTGCAAAACGTTTTGCGCGAGTGGTACACGGTCGAGAGATGAGATAGGATAGTCGAGATGTGAGATATTATCGTGAATGAAGGACGGGGTCACGAGGACATTTAACGGAAGATACAGAGACACGTGCCGCTTATATTTGACGTTCCGTTATCCCCCGACGGCCTAATCGTCATTCTCACACGGAGAGCTAACTAACCGAAGCGTATCATCTCTCATCGCGCGTATATTTCTTCGTGCTTTTCGAAAAAAAAAAAAAAAAAAAAAAAAAAAATGAGAATAAAAAATAAAAATCTATAAATCATCGAATATAAAGCATCGGATTCTCCATCACGACCTAAACATCATTAAAACATTCTACGCTCAACCGACGCTGAAAACATTTTTAATATCGATGAGACGACCGCAGACACCGTTTATAATAATGAAACAATACGAACAATGAAGTAGTCGCAAAGAATCCGTTAAATGTACTCGTGGCTTTTGTCTCTCCGCCACAAATAGAACCGACGAAACATTACGTAGCTTTTCACACTCTCGTAAGTGACGATCGCTACAAAAGATACGTCTGTTTTTTTTTTTTTTTTATGATTACAATGATTTTTTTTTTTCCCAATCGGTAACAATGACGATATAAATCTTTCGTTTTGGGAAAATATCGAAATATCGCGTATTTTTTTAGCTTTATATGATTTGAACTTTTATCATAAATATTACACGCGAGAAAAAAAAAATCACGCGTTATCTCGTAATTTGTTTAAATCGCGAGCGATTCGGTAATGGAAAAGGGGGATGACGCGAGTTTTTGAGTTGAAGCGACCTAGTTACGTGTTTATCCATATTTGGGATATCCCAAGCGTCTCTACGTCGACGTTATAGCGCCACGATGACGGCAAGGATTTTCCCGAGAGAGGGGGGGGGGGGAGGGGGTCTCTGGCCAATAGCCGAGCAGTTTGTCTAATATAAGCAGCAGCTACGGAGAGCGAGAGGCTCGCGTTGCTTCCGACGATGCTGTCCCCGGCTCCGCGGCTACGTCCCCCTTCTATTCTCGTGGATCGATGTGTGTGTATATACGATGCCGGGAGTGCGATATTTTGTCAGATTTCAACAAACATATAGGGTACAGTGGTCGGGGAGAAACAGAATGAAGAAGTCACTTCGAGAAAGGGAGAGAAGAATAAACAGGAGAATCCTTGTCGTCGCGACGCTCAGTCGATCGATGAACTGAATAAAAAGGAACAAAAGAAAGAGAAAAAAAATTAGCCGAGTTGGGAGTGCCGAGAGAAGTCCAGATAAAGTGAGAACCGAATTTTCGTCAGTTTTTGTTTTTCATCGGTATAAACGGCATTGACTTTATACGACGGAAATGTTTCTTTCGTGTCGCTCTCGTTCATCTCGACTGCGAAATCGTTTGCTTCGCGAAAGGTACCGCGCGATCTTTTCACCGACTCTAAATATATCGTTCTTTCGAGTGGCGAAGCTTTTCGTGTGCCACGTGCGCACGGAGACGAATACGGATCTCCAATGTGCTTTCTCTCTCTCTCTCTCTATTCCTCGGCATCTTCGCGAATCTTACAACTCAACCTTAACCCCGTATCGGAAGACTCGTCCTTTGTGTGCCTATTATCGTGATATTTTATCGAAAAAAAAAAAAAAAAAAAAAAAAAAAAAAAAAAAAAAAAAAAAATGGTCGCTCCAACATCGATAGTTTAGACTGAACAAGAAATCCCCTTTTCCACTTCGTTGTATTCTTTATAGCAAAAAATATTCGTAGTAAGTTTGGCTCTGACGTTTTACCGGTTGCAAAGCGCGTTGGTAGTGGACCAATTGGGATACCGCGGGCGCGTTGCCCTATTGGCTCCGGCCTTCGAACGGGAATAGAAAAGCGCGTGAATATATTTCGGAATAGTTTGAGGATCGATTATGATTCTCAAGGCATCGCGTTAACGATTAATGGTAACGATCGATTATTATTTTATAAATGATGTTTAACAAAAAAAAAATCAAAATCTTCCGCGCAGCCCACCGTTAAGTAAAATTTTCTTAAAAGCTTCGCGAAAAATAATGAAAAACAACTGGCCATCGTTCGCTCTGTACTTAAATCGTTTGAGGTAATTATAATTTTGAAAGTTAGCCGACATTGAACTCGACACGGCAAGAGTTTTCCATTGCTTCTTCGTTCTCTTCTCGGATACCTATTACCCGCGTGAGTTTGGTACACGCAAGGGTTTTGCTATCTTAACCTCGGCAACGTTTGCTTTCGGCAATACTCCTTGCGGTGGCTCGTGCCAACCGTAGAAAACGAGCAAACGAGAGCTCATGCAATCACGCGATAATAGTTACCCTCGGTAAATATTCATGTTGGACTCGAAGACCGAAGCGAGCGAGTCACAGATCGAATCTCGTTGCGCAAGAACGCCATTTTTTTCTCTATCGCATTGATGTATATATTCTTTTACGACCATTTGTCTACATTTTCATTTCGCGTCATATTCGTATATATTGTCGAACATTTCATACCGGCGACTGAGAATTTCGTTTTTAGTTTTTTTTTTTTTTTATGAATCTCTCTATTTTCATTATCTCGATGACATATTTCACTTGACTGAGCGTAGAACGAGGTCGTTGTTATTTTATGTCTATACTTTTTATTTTTTTTTTATCACGGTGAAACTTTTTTTTTTTTTTTTCTTAAATCTTATTTGCCAATCCTCTTTTCGTGGCCCCCGTTCCGCACAGTTTGAAGAGCGAAAAATATGCTCGATCGATTTCGAGGTGTGACTTACGAGCAGTCGAATGTACTTAAGTATATTAGGCATTAACGTTGATGAAAAAAAAAAAAAGAAATAAATGCGTGCGCTATGAGGTCGAAACGGTAAAGAGCGCGGTGAGGAAAAGGGTCGGGAACGAGGTGAAGCTCGTACGACCTCGCAGTAACTATAATAGATGACGCCGTGTGCGCGGATGTTAGCCCAGTTATTTATATAACTGCGAAACGAACATTGTAAATATACAGTTAATTAGGCAGCGATAATTTTATGATTTTTTTTTTTTTTTTTTTTTTTTTTTTCGAAATTTCATCGATGTCATGGGCGCTCGTCGCGCTAACCTCACAATCATAATGTACAAAAATTCGTTGTCTATAAGTAAACATTGAAATAGCAAGATTAAAATAATAAAAGAAAAAAAACAGTAACAAACGCAAGGTGTATCGTGTACAGATAAAAAAACGAAGTGATAAGAAAAAGCTTTTTTTTTAGCCGTTGGTTGGCTCGTCTCCTAGGAGATCTGTGTCACTGTCTGCATAATAAAAAGATGAATCCCACGTTATTTGAAGAAAAAAAAAAAGAAATTCCGACTTAGCGCTCAATAATAATAACTATCTCATTCGCAATAAGGAACATTTGCATGCAGGACGAACCGATGCGTGCAGATCTTTCCGGTATTACTCATCGTTATCGTCACAATTAGAATACCATTAGTACTAATTCTAAGCAATATTTCGACTGTTTTTTTTTTTTTTTTTTTTTTTTTTTTTTTTTCGTCGTTGTTTTTTTAAGTCGAATTCACTCGTCTCGAAAAAAAAAAGAAAGTTTCTACGGGTATCTCGTGTGTAATATTTAGGATATAATTTTAAAAAAGCGAAGTTAATAAGAAGAGTGCGCATGCGCTTTTCTCCGCGACGCGAAGAGCCTCGTTTCTCTTCCTGTATCCCTCGATTCTCTCGACCTCGAAAAAAAAAAAAAAAAAAAACACTGCTGTAGAAATGAAAAGGAGTCTCGATTAATATTAATGCAGTCTTCTATTTTGTCTACGTATAAAAAAAAGTTCATTCTCTTCGTGTCTGTGATCGTGGATTTTTTTTAAATTAAGTTTCTACGCAACGAATTCCGTGACGTAAATTCAAATGACTGCCGAATCAGTGAATTTTCAAGTCTATTTCGGCGTAACGACGCAAAAGTTTCTGCCGCTGCGAGTGTATTACCTGCGATTATCGCGAAACTTTGATTATCCCGTAATCGCTCGTCGAACATCGCGGCGTGCGTCGCGGTGGCTTGAGCTTTCATTTGGATTAACATATATAGCGAGGGAATACGAACCGAACATACCAGGAAAAAAAAACATTACGAAGAGATTTCGAGGCCGCGAAGGATTGCGGGATCGCTGTTTTCCTAACCTATCCGATTCGTTATTATTGCCCATCGAGTTTTTGTTCCGCCACGACAATAATCGAAAGATTATCAATAGCATTAATGAATACTCTTGATGATATCTTCATCCACTCGTCTCCGTGTAACTAAAAAAGCCGCTCGTTACTTAGATGCTTAGTAAAATGATTAAAAAACAAAAGAAAAAAAAAAAAAAAAAATGTGTACAAAACAAACTAATTGTACAAAATTCGGAAAAAGTTGGCGTGGCAACGATGTAAGCGTCCACGTGTCGAACGCGTCGTGGTAGGAATGAGAAACGACGGAAGTAATAAATAAAAAAAATAAAAAAAATGTCGCTGCGGGTCTGGAATGCGCATTCGGCAGTGGCAATTGGTAAGCAAGCCATGTATAGCAACAACTGGGCTCTCTGTACAAACTACCGAAGAGCACCAAAGCAGCTCGCGGGCGGCTGGAATCATAGTCGAAGTATGTTTCTGCGTGTGCGTATGTACTTAAATAAAATGCGAGAAAACTCACACGCGCACGCTTCTCGTCTCGTACTCTCACTACTTCGTTCGTCTCTCCGCCTCCTTCGTAAACGTGTAATTGCATCATTGCCAGAACAGCGGGCGATTCGAAATTTTGCATAAATCGCAAACGGTGTCTACGCGAAATTTCTTGTACGAAACAAACGGAGCTTTTCGATCGAAGGTCAATAACGCTTTGCGAACATCAAACGATCGACGTGCAATTGCAGAAAGTGAAAGAGAGGCCAGCGAAGATGAGTGAGAGAAGAAGCCAAGAAGCTGCGGCGTTGTTGATTCTAATTGCGAGTTCATTGTCATTTCTTGGCATCGTGCATTCGAGCCGAAGGAATCATTCACCGATTTCATTGTAAATAATCATAAAGCGAAATCGCACTGTAATTTTCGTGTCGACAAGACACGGAATAAAAAAAAAATCTTACGCGTGTATAGATATGCGTCATTATGAAAAACAAAACAAATGCGGATGAGTGAAAAAAAATTATAAAAAAAAACAAACTAAACCAACAACAAAACTTTGCTATGTTAATTTGTGTATAAAAAAAAAAACACAGAGGATATTGTATAAATTATACATAAAACATTATCGGATATGCGAGAGAAATCGAACTAATTCGGTGCTAAGATGGCGATGACGAAAGCTGTGAGTAATAAAAATATATAATAAACAAAAAAAAAAAGCAGCAATCGATGATGTCTCGTAAGCTAAGTTCTAATGTATTTATCGTACGTGCGAAAGTATGCGTGTACAGATTTGTTTGCTTCTCGACTGCAGTCTTATTCATTATTATTTTTATGAATTTTTTTTTTTTATCGTTATTGCTCTCGACGTGAGACGCGAGTAGTGCTCGTAAGGGGGAACAAGAAAAAAAAAACGCCGGATACCCGACACAATTGCGAAAAATAAGTATACATACGTTGTTAAGAGCAAAAAAAAAAATTATAACGAAAAATTAAGAAACACATTAATGACGACATATTAATAAATAAATGGAGCACTCTCGCGTCTTGAATGTTAATATTACACTGTAAGTTTGGTTAATGAACGATTATCCGGTGACTAGATTCGCGAAATATATTGGGCACACCGACTTGTCAACGGTGTGGGTCACAAATGTGTGAAAGATGATATTGTAATTGATGTAAAGAGTAGAGAGGATTAATAAGAAGAGAGACCAAAACGTGGCCAAGCGATATAAATACGCAGTCGAGATCTGCCTATTAGCAGACGATCTCGTGATATGAGCGAATTTTTATTACAACGCGTGTGTGCGTGTGCGTGTGCGTGTGTATGCGTCTATCCGACTCTGTTATTATTATAATTACTGTGTAAAAAGCCAGTATTGATCTGCCTATGCGCTTACAAAAAAGTAAAATATCCTTTTTCTCGATTAATCTATTATTATCATTGTCATCGTCGTCATTTCACAATATAGATATTCTTAATAACGTAAACAATTAAACCCTCCCTCGTTTCTATACCGGCTTATTAGCGTGCTAGTCATTTACCACGAATCTCGGTAGATTTTAAGTAATTTAAAACGACGATGGCGAAACGAAGATTCTTAAGTGAAAAACGACCGACGAAAACAAAATAAATTAATAAAAATATAAATTAAACGGTATAAACCGTTTCAGTGACAAATACTCGTCCAAATTATACGATATACTTACCTATACTTACGACATCGAGCGCTTAACCTCAAAAGCGTTCGATCTGTGTATAGCGAAGGAGAGGGGAGTAAAAAGATTACATCAATTGTCGCAACAAAACAAAATCTGTCTCATTGTTTTTTTTTTTCTACATATTATTATTCTTTCTTTCCATTGATTCTTCTCTCGATTATTTCAATTACCAACAGTCGGTTTTGCATTACCATTTCCACGTTGTGATACTACCGAATTCTGATAAAATTCACGTAAACGAAAAAAAAAAAAAAAAAAAGTCTGCTATCACGCGTCATTGAAACTCGCTATAGTCATCTCTCGAAATGCGTGGGATGCAAATATGTTATTTATATGTCAATTGGTATTCAAGATATAATATATTTGTGGAGATGGTAAAATGGCAATGAAGAAACTCGCAGCCGGTCGGAGTGCGGGATTTTGCTTCGCTTCTCTGTACGTGAGACACGCTATGCGTATTATCTTTCGTTTAATCCTCGTTTACCCGGTGTCGAATTTCTCGTGTCGGATCAAATGAGAGGATCAAGAGTCTCGCGCACTTACGGACGGCAGTTGTTCCGCGTCTCGATAATAATCATCTGTGGACGCAACGATCTCACGCGCGTACACAGTTCGTGAGATCCAAATTATTTCGAAACAATGTTGTAATCGTGTTGTTTATGCAGTTTCTGCGCTGCCAAGGCGAGCGTCTTCGACGAGACAGCGAGAGAAAAAAAAAATGAAATAGGAAACACCCAACTTCGCGGTTATTTTTCCTCTGTTGTCTCTCCTCAGACAAACGTAAAACATCCGACTACGCACATTGGTGTAAAAGAATTCCCGGTAACCGCGAAGCGAGTCACGCGATACCGAGATATGACGAGAAGTATCGAGACTGAGACTCAACGTCTGGGACCCCGTCTTTCACGACCGAGAATGCGCTAAAACTTTCCTACGCTTCTCGTTATTTCAATACGCGGGACCACACGGCAGTCATTTAATATCCTCATCATACGCTCGCGTCTCTCGCAGTTTTGACGTCTTAAGAACAACACTACAGATATCGATTTCTAAGAAACAGCTGTACCCTTCGGTTTCTCGTCGGAAAAAAAATATGCGAGTATAATTTTCTCTCGTTTGCTGACGCGGTGTATTTCGTCTGTACGGCATTTGGAGAAAATACCCGTTAGATTGGTTGATATATATGGTTACAAAAATAAGAATAATAAATTCACAACGACAGCAACGATCTTTACACAAGCGGAGAGAATAAAAACGAAAAAAAAAACGTTCGTGGAAAGCGATGCCGATGAGGTATATGGAGAAATTTCTGTACTTTGTTCTCGTATATATGGAATTACAATTCATCGGATTCCCGGAACGCGATAAATTCTCGTGGCACGCGTTGTTTCAAGTCGACTCGACTAAACGGATTCGCGACTTTTACCGGGCAAATAGGATCACAGAGTTAAACTGTACGCGCGCTTCTAATGTCGTCGTCGTCGTCGTCGTCCACGTGCAATGGTATATATCGCGGTCAATCCATCGGATAAAATTCTCAACGGCAAAAAAACGATTTTACGGGACTTTAACTGCTGCATCAAGTACTGTCATAACGCACTCTTCGCTTATCTCTCACGTCGCTCACTGTCACATCGGAATATATACAAAAGTGCAAACGTATGTATTATGCATATACGGCAGACACGATTTGTCGATGAAAACGTGCGCGTTGTAAAGTTACTCACCGACACGACACCGGACGCTTTGTCACAGATCGCGTGAAGCATCGTCGTGCACGTTGTTTATACATATTGCTTTTTTTTTTTTTTTCTTTTTTTCTTTTAAAAAAGTTATTTCATTGCACTGTTTAGCGGTACGGTTGACAGCGATCGAAGGAACTTCATATTATATCTATATTTGTTTGTTTTTTTATCATTCGTGATTTTTTTCTATATTTTTTCTCGTTGAGTCCTCGGGATCTACGGATTCTTCGTAAGAGTACAAAGTTGAGCGGCAAACCGTGCGCGTCAGTCTAATAATCGTGTAGCGACGAATCGCTCAGCTCAAATAATTCGCTACGCGTCGCTCTATACAACGATCGTTTAATTTTTATTACTTGGCGGGAGACACGAGCGCTCAAAGTGGATCGCGCTACGATCAAAAGTCAAGGACACGCGACGCCGGAGAACCAAGTATAACGCGTTCACTTGTTCACGTTTGCATTTGAATAAGAGGAATGTGTATGTATTTGTAATAAATAATGTGTATAAGAATGCGTATCCCTTGAAGACTGAAAGAGGGCCAATTCGCTTTACTAACGGTTAAGACGAGTGGTTAGGGGAGAGCGGGGCGAGTCGAAACAGGCGGTAAAGAGACAGTAAAAAACGAGCATTTCACGCGGCAAGTACGGTATTCTAAGGAGTTACTTACCATAATATGCACTCTAATTCCGTAAAGTGTTATATTCGCTGGGTGAAGCCTTCGAATTTTTTTACACCGTCTGTTCCGAGTAAACGCGGTCTCTTCCCTACCGACGTTACGATAATAAACACAAAATAATTGTATACATTCTCCGAACGACGGGTCCAAAACGAATTCAGGACTGTGATACATTGCTTTAGGTTCGTTTTTTTTTTTTTTTAGTTTTTCTTATCGTATATTACGTAAAGATTAAAATTAATTGGGAGATTCGTGATCGTCGAGGAAAAAGTACATTGATAATAGTTTTTGAAATGACACATTTTCTTTTGAACGGCATATTTTGCACAATGTACGAAAAAAAAATAAAATTTCCATCGTGTTCTATGGAATGAAAAAAAAATACCAGAAAGGACTTTTGACGGATTAAAAAAAACATTTCTAGCCGTTGCGTGACGATGAAAAACGTCAGAATAACGTGATATAACGATCGTTAGCGATTTTTTTTTTACCAAAATAGAGGTTCAAAGGGAAAAAGAATTCGGTACCACATATTTTCGCGTATTTTGTTCACGCTAACAGACCGAATAGTAAATTTGGCCCAAAGTCAAGCGGCCACATTATTGATAATTGGAAAAAAAAAAACGACATTTTTTTTTTCGTTTGCTGTTTGTTTATATCGAGCCTTCCGGTACGATACAAATCCGAGGTTTCGAGAAATAGCGTGTAACTCATGTCGCTTTGATTCGCGATCTGATAAACTATCCGCCCGGAGTTCTCCCGACGTGGAAAAAATCGCGAAATAGTATAAAGCAGCACTATGCGGATACTCGATGCGGGCAGATCGATATAGGTGCATCGAGCTGCAGCAGACGCGTCGCTCCCCACGACGACGACATTGACGACGACGACGACGACGGTCACGACGATATGATTAATAATTGATCATTAGACTTCCAGAAGCTTTATCCAATTTGCACGGTTCAGTCTCGCCGTCCCTGCGGTTATATTTTCCGCTCAAAATCGCGTCAACTACGAGCCGCGCTCGTCCCGACACCAATTAATTTATTTCATCAATTGACTAAATATCGAATTTTCCTTCGCGTTTCATAACAGTGACATTGAAACATTTGCATTAAAAGCTGCATGGAAGCATTTTCGCGGATCGCCAGTTACGGTGCTGCGAAATTTGCAATTTGTATAATTTGTCGTGCTGCGACGAGAAACACTCCGTACCTTCGCCATTTTGGTTGCCAATATTGAAACAAGATAAGGTCAACCAGTTTCCGTTTACGAGATACGTTATCGGGAGCGGGCGGCAGCTGAGATTTTCTTGCAGGAAGAAACTCCCGCCAGGCGGTATCGAGTGCACTTATGTTTCGCGACTTACTCCCCCCCCTTTCCGATAAAACTTATTGATGCCGTTCTCGCGCATGGCACGCGTCAACGGAGATTCGCTTCCTTTTATTTATTCTCATTCTTAACGCCCACGCGCCTTCGACTACTGCTAATAGTCTCGAACGTTTGTCCACATACACCGAGACAAAAAAAGTTTATTTATAGCTAACGACTCTGCAGTTGGATGTAGCGAGATGCATATTTATTTATCGTTACCAAATCTCAGTTGAGCCAAATAAGATTTGTTAACTATTAACAAATGTTGAGCTTTATTTAGCCCAATAAAATATTACTTGGCGCAACTGATATTCTTGAAAATGACTGAATATTAATTTCGCCATATCCAACTAAATACAACATTTTTTAACCACAAACAGAGAAGAGCGGGTAAAACGGAAAAATTCTATTTAATTTAAAAATAAATTTAATTCTAATAAATTTTTTTTCAAATTTCTTCTCAATTGTTTTTTTTTTTACTTTATTTCCAATTTTTTCGATTATTTCTGTTTCTATACGCCCATATATATATATCGAGCCGTTCTCTTCTAAAATCTTTTCCCCGAATAGCATTCATTTAAAAATAAAAAAAAAAGTTAAATTCTTACACAATTTTGGGACTACCTTTGTGCTTAAATTATTCCCGATTATAAAACCGGTTGTACAATCTCATTTGAGAAATGCGTGTAATCGCGGAAGAAACTGCGAAAGATTGAGTGCTAAGGAACTTCGAATGGCACATCTCGTGAGCCGCGCGAAGGTAATTTATAACTTGGGAATGAGGAACACCTCGGAGAAGGTCGCATGGCAATTGGATGATTCATAATTGGCGAGCTCGGTGACCGCGAAGAACAGCTGTAGAGTAGCCATCACGCATGTCTCTACTCGGGTTTACGCAAAAGCCCACCTAATTATATACACTTTCTCAATCGACTCCCGAAAAAGAGTCTATGGGCGTGAAAAAGCGTATCTCCGAGGTTCGAATGCGCTAAACGAACGAACATCAAACGGGTTTTTTTAAATATTCTTTTCGTAGTAAAAAAAACAAAAGGGTAGAAAGAATGCAGAGTGACAAGCTGGAAAAGGGGGATGCTATTAAGGACGAGTATCCACGAGCACTTTAACGAAACAGAACTCATTCGCATCGCGAGGTGGCGGATGCCGCTTAATTCCCGAGGCTCTGGAAGTCCGCCAGGCATACCCGTCGTGGTTTCCACTTTTTGTTTTTTCTCTCATTTCTTTTTTTTTCCGCACGAACACAAGCGGATCGTTATTTCGTATAAAATATCAAGGTTGCTTCGACCACACGACGTCCTTAAATTCGTCGCGTATTTCACATGTGGACCGAGAGACCCAGTGAGCGATCGACTAAACACATCGGGTACACGTACAGCGAATGCGGCATTTCCTCTTCCCGTGCATTCGGCGAGTGAAAAAGAGAAATGCTCTCGTAACATATGAGTTTTTTGACACACTCCCGAAGAGTGAAGTGCCTTTGAAGCGATTCTAGCGAAAATTCTATGATTCTCTGTACTCTCATTCGGACTATCGCTGACCTTGTAATATTTCGCGATGCTGTCGCGAGCCTCGTGACGCGCCAGAAAACGGGGACACGGTTACTTTACAACGAGAATAATCGACGCGTCGTGTTACATACGCGATGCAAGCCAAGTTTTATTCACGTCGTACGCTCGACTCCAAGATATTTCTTTTAGTAGCTTCACGATCGTTGAAATAATGAATAACAAAGATTGACCATTCGATAACGAACCCGCGAACGTGAATAAAATTTAGATTTTCGCAGCCGTAGGGTTAATCATCTATTAAATGGACACGTAAGGGACACATATACATAACTGACAAACCCAAACGCGGTATCTGAAATTTTTATCATCAAACGCTTTATCGATTGAATGAATTTGCAAAAGAAAATGGGGAAAACCTGTTTCAATAAAATTTGACAAAAATTTAAATTCTCTATTTAGGTCCGCTTTAAAAACTTGTCATATATATATTGTAACGACCGTTCGTAAAAAAAAAAAGATCGATCGATTCCGTATCGATCGTCTGCCGAATTAATTACCCGCTTACAGCGTCGTATTATACAGTATTATACAGTATTGCCACGAGAGCCCAGGGAACGAAAAACCTGGCTATGAATAGTCGGTCCTTTCCTACAGAAAGAAAACCAGAAAAAGAACAAGAAATCAGAAAAATTTCCTCCCCCTTCAAGATTCAGTACGCCAGCTAGCGCACGACTAGGCGCGGTCACCCATCCAAGTGCTGATCGCTTATAGTATTGTTTGACTTCGGAGACCGCCACAGAGCCATATGTGGACCGTACATCTAACGCTGTTGATGTGTAACTTCTCTAAATTTCACTATATCGACATTGCGGCTTAACAGGCGTTTTCCTTGCATCCTGGCGTTTCGATTGCACTACGACTAAACTGAAAGACATTGATTTTTGACAGAGTTTCACAAGGATGAATCATTGGGTCTCATAGACTCATTTGTGGCGTTACAGCCGTGAAAAAATACGCAGCCGTATAGAATAGAAGCCGTGAAATAATGCTTAATAACGTTAACGTTGTCCAAAAGTCTTCGGTATCAGTTTGTTTATTTCTGAAAAATGAAATGCTCACTGCAGTGCAGAGTAGTGTTCAGAACAATCGAGTTTTGTTATAAAAAAAGATTCAGTGCGTTAGATTGCAATGCAAGTGAAATTTTTCATTAAATACAATTCTGTTCACTCATTAGCGGCTCTTCATGTAATGAACGATTCACGCTATTTATACAATGATCGAGTTTCGTAAACGTATATGATGAGCTGTTATCTCATCGGCATCGATCATTGAATTCGTGTCTGGCTGACGAAGTTTCAATTTAAACTATTTTTATTTTTTTTCCATTTTCTCCAACCATTCGTAAATTCATTGTTTTTTCGCTGCTGCTTCTCCGGTTCAGTTCGTCACACGTGGCTCCCGCGCACAAACAATCGGGACGAAGATTCATTGTTTCGTCAATTCTTAACATGCACCGCTGGCGGATGCGCGTCGGACAATGCAATTATACGGAATCGATAGAAACGCGACCCGAATTTGACGTGTTTTATTCCGGGAATGAAACGCGGAATCGCGCGGGTGTTATCGCGCGAGGGTCCGTGTCGCTTCGGGGCAAAATCCTGTTGGCCCAGAAACAGGTGGGATCCGTCATCGTTCCACGTTGTTTCTCGTCGCGCGATTTGGCGCCACTCGGTGTCATAACGTCGACACGAGGTCTTTGCTGTGACACTCTCAAAGACAATGCTTTGAAAATTGTCGGGTTGCTGCCTCGAGTGGTATCGATCGTGTGAAAGCGCGGTTGAGGGAGTGGCCAAAAAAAAGAAACAACGATGCGGCGAGGTGATAGGTCGCCAGCTTCTCGTTGACATATTTGACCCTCTCGAGTCGCGCGCGAGGTTTCCCTTTCATTCTGAAATCTTTCTTTTTTTTTCGTTTCTATCCTTGTCTAGCGCACGATAAAAACACGCAACTCTCGCGAGGAACCCGACTGTACATACGTACGTGGAAGCGATGAGAATGACGTCAACGACGACGACGACGACGGCGACGACCCGAGTCATAATTTATCGAGACTCAACACGCGACCAGAGTTCAAGGATCTTCTTCATAATTACTTAATTGAAATTTATTATATTTCGTTATGAGAACGCGTCATGTATAACAATTTCACGTAGAAACCAGTGACTATTTCGAACTGTCTGACTCCGTTGCAACGCTCGCGCAAATACGTTGTGGTTCAATCGTCAAATTACTTTGAGTTCGGAGTTGAAATTTTGTTCGAAGGTTAAAAGTGCCGCAGTACCGATGAATCCGAAGGGCGAGTCGGCACGAGCAAGAAAATTACGTCCCGCTGCCAGTGATCTTATCCACTGGTTATACAGCAATTTTGTCGATGTCTCTGACTCGCGGAAGAACATGAATAAAACGAATTCTCAATGGGAGTTTGTCGGACGAGATTCTCCGGTTAAACATTGCGCAACTATTTTTTTTTATCCGTATCAGTATCATAAGTGATTTCTCTTTCGTGTTCCGGACGCTCTCGCGATACCCACCGATCGATCACGACCTTTCACGACGATGAGCGTAATTTGGAGATAAGACAAGAACGACAGACCGAAAGGGGAGAGAGAGAAAAAAAAAAAGACGTAATGAGAAAAGATCGTGTGAGAGTTGGAGGTCGACGAAAGCTCGCGCGAAGGTGAGCCGAGAAATTCGATAAAGACGGTATATTCGTTCTAACTCTTTCCGTATGAAATACGTCTCCAATTTAGTTGTTAGTTGAAAGATTGCAACGCTCCACATAAAATAATCGCGACTCCGATCGCGTTTGTGCGGGAAGGGAATAAAAATCAATTTCCGCTTCGAATTTCATATCATCTCAGTACAATCCGTACACATCGGCCTCCTAATCGTTTGTCCAATCGACTGGGTTAACGAGCTATCGATTACAATCGTATTCACCAATTTCTCTGTCGGTCACAATATTTCCGTTGATATCATCCGACAATGATCTTTTTTTTTTTTTTTTTTTTAACTAAAAGCTCAGAAAAAACATGTAAGACGGAAAAAAAAAACAAAAAAAAAGAAATAATAACTGCGGAAAGTAAAACGCGCGTGATATTTGTAGGTTGGGTCGACGTTGCCGCGAGGTTTATCACGTCGCTCACGAAAAGTCTCGTTTGTTGCTTCGGTATACTAGTTTCTCGAAGCCGCTTCTGGATTCGCTTGGTGATGCCGAGCAGGCGGCAAGTAGGCAACATAGGCGAAGACCCAACACACGGATTCGTTGGTTGTGGTGGTTTGAATTTAGTATCGCTACACGTCGAATTCTCAAGGACGAAAGCACCGCAGCAGCCAACTCTACCGATCGGTACGCTCTCGTAGTGCGGATATCCTATGTATAGGTTATTCAGACGGGCCTATCTATACGTTGGATATTATGTATAAGAATATATATATATATGTAACGGGCGCGATATACCTGGTTTGAAAAGGGCCCGGATGGGTAACCACGACGACCGATTTTGATTGGTCAATCGGTCGGGACGAGACGCGGCGCGACTATAGCGTCACCGTGGCTCGTTCTCTATGTTTCTCCTACGTATATACCATCCACTCTTTCGCCTCGTCTATCTTCGACATGCTGTATTAACGTTCCATAAACTTTTTTTTTTTTTTTTTCTCGAAACTGCCCGTTCGAAGGTCGCCCCCTCGCAATACCACGTAATCTCTTCTACGATCCGTGAACCGCGCGAGTAAAATAAAATTTGTACGTTACACGAGAGGAATATTAACTGAGATTTATATTGACAGAAATTCGGGGAACTCAATGATGAGAAATGAAGCATCCGCTCGATCGATCGATCACGATATCCGTGGTTCGACTCGACGCGATAACGATTATTGTTCGCGTTTTGCTTGCGCCCGAGTTCCGCGCTTCTCGCAGCGTAACTTCGTCGATATATATACGCGATTCAGTGGTAAATCGGTGAAATATCGAGGAAAAATCGGTAAATGAATTTGTAGAGAATTCAACGGTTTATTACAGAGCTCTCCGCGTTTTCAATAATAAATGCTATATATATATAACTATTATATTATATAATACACGAGCATTCGCATGCGTGTCTGTGATAATAAGTTTTTAATTTGTGTTCATGATAGCTCGACGATAATGGAAATATGTGTATGCAACAAAGAATGATCGGTCGAAGCGTCGACGAAGTCGCTGACCCCCCCTCCCCCCTCTCGTCGCCTTAACGATAATTAATTGTGAAATGACGAAGAGAGTAATATTATAAATCAATGGCCGGAAGCGAATGAGACGATGTTTACCGATCGGCGTATGACGCGCGTGAAACGACTGTCCGATGCGTGCATTGTAAATTGAATAACAATTATTAAATGCCATTATCGAATCAAACGAATTACATCGCTGTGTACGATTTTTTATCCGTCCCTCTTATCCGATTTTACATATTTTCGTCGTTCAATATTCGATCGAGAATATCAGTTTTTTTTTTTTTCTTAATTTTTATTGAAGAGCCCAATTCTCGTATGCGATATCATCATAGACAAGAGTGGATCTTTTCGTGAACGAGCGAATCACTCCTGGTTACAGCGTCGTTTAAACTCAATTGACCTTACGTGAGTATAGTAGATTTAACGAGACGAAACGACGTTGACCGAGGAGTTTCTCTATCGGAGCGCTCATTTCTCGTTCAGTGACGAGGGGACAATGAGGCTTCCATAGACGTTACAATGATAAGAGAAGGACGCCAGGGTCATCGTTAATTTATAACTCTGTATGCACGAAGCTATATCGCATGCATTGATAACAGAATCATCGAGGTAAGTGAAACTTGTGATTACATACGAATGTATATCGTTAGCAATAATATGGAAAAATATATGTACTATGTATCGTAGTGCACTAAATAAAGTTCCACGAGACGATTACACAATAGTGATAAAACTCGTATGTTACGTGTACATTGTAGAAATGTCGCTACGATACATAAATTGCTGAGCAACAAAGAGGAGTCATCCCGCATAGTTGCATATGCTTAGCTGTCGATACGCAGCGTATATCGTATATAAGACGAGGCGTTCAACAACCGTATATTATAAATCGGTGAAGGTCGCTCGACTATCTAGACGCAGTTGCCATTGGAGCTTTATGACGTTGAGAATAATGTGTTGCGATTATGAAGAACATTTACATTAGTAGCTTCGATCGCCTTTGCTTTGAGCGGCGCATAGCGCTGCCCACTCACTCGGTAATACGTAGTAGACTTTGCAGGATAAAGTATCGCATGTGTATATATATATATATATATGTATATATATATCTATATATATATTATCGTGCAGAATTATAGCACAATGCAGTTTACGGCAAATGCTCGGGGAGTTAACCCATTTCCGGTGCAAACGGCTACGTCTAGTTTCGCCATTCAATGAGTCTTCTACCTTCCAATCCCTCTTGCGATCGGCCGCTCGTAGAACATGCGAAATTTTACAGCCATAAGCACGCGATGTTATTTTTTTTTTTTTCAATTACTTTCGCCGTAAAATTTATGGTGTTCCGGGTGAATTGATTTACTTGGCGAGGTATTGTATTTTATTGTATTTAAAAAAAAAAAACACGAAGTTTCCAGACTATTCCGATACCTTAAGGTACCATCGGAACAATCTTCACATGAAAAAAAAGTATTCAAAATTGTATTATAAATATACTAAATTCGGCGATTTTGTTTTTATGCGGCATTCGTAAGTATTCGACTCTTAAAAAGCGATTATTTTATCGGGAGATAATAGAAAAATGTATAAAACATCTAATATTGATGTGACGAAATATTATTTATCGTCACAAAACTTTTTGTATCAATTATCATTGTCATGTCGGAGAGAATAAATTTTTTTGTAAAACGGTTCTCGCGTTACGCCAGACCATCGCTAGTTTATCAAGATTACGTCTTGAACACGGAATAGTAAATTATCCTCACATTTTTTACAGGACTCGTATGATCCTTCTTTACCCTACTTTTGTTTTTTATTTACTTCGTAAATGGAATTTCGACGATACGATTTAAAATGTACCACTGCTGCATATTTAGCCCATAGGTTACGTGTCAACTTTGAGTGTAAATATTCGGATTCGGGATGGTAAATTGAATTTTTATTCAATTTTGGCAGATGTTTGAATAGTATGTTCAACAATGTGCACTCTAAGTTTTACCACATTTTTAAAAAATTAACTTGTGAGGGTTAAAATTAACCTTAATACCGCGATAGTACCGAAGTACCGAGAAAAAGTTGTTTGTTCTGTTGCGGCCTCGAATTCGCATTTCATGATCGAATTTGCTTCGATCTGTTTTTTTTTAAATATCTATATACCGCACTGACCCCGCATCGAAGACGGAGCTCGTACACGATGACCACTATACACTTGCAAAAGTACAATCACAAGTACACTTTCTTCATGCGCATCGATGGTTAATACATTGAATATGCAAATTGGTCGATAGATCGATCGATTTGAATCATCGATGGTATAATGTGTTAGAGACGGAGTTTGACGACTTGCGGAAAACTATAAAAACGTATATCGATACGATGAAGTTTCGAGGAAATGTTTTTTTTTGTCGCTGCCATTCGCCGCCTGGGTGGTCTGTGGTAATAGATGATTCATCCATCATATATCACATAAAAAAACCCGCATTAGAGTTTCGCTCGTGTAAAAAACATTCCTATACAAATCCGCCCGTCGACGGGAAATCTATTTCGTTATCTTAGCCTACGTAGAACGATATACCGACAAACCCATTAGCGGCATTGATGCACGTGAAGCGATGTGTTGTATATAGAAAAGCTCGTAAATTTCGAAGATGAGGCGGATCAAACGCGAGTGATAGCGCGCAGTACGCGACGGATCGATTTTGGACGATACGCTTCCGAATTAAACGAGAATCCAAAGAGAATCAGAAACGATGAAAACCCGGCAATGAGCGAACGACAGCACTTATCGTCGTTTTTACATTAGAGAGCGCGACATGACTTTCGTGACGTGACTAATTGGGTCGCGGGCGTTAAACGAATAATCCTGTAAACCCTCATGTACCGCTAACGATTGATTCGTGACGAAGTATATATTCCGTTATTGATCTCCGAAGGATACATAATTAAAGTGATTGACGATTTATTATTTGTTCAACTATTGGACACGAAGGTGATTCACAGGATTGATTTTTCGTCGGCAAGTGGAATCACGCGGGAAATATCGGTTCTCGACGAGAGACATGTGATTATTACGAGTTAACGTTGAGCACCACTGACTAGGGAAGTGGTGAGAGTGGTCACGCTCGGGCCATGTTCACAATTGGCATTGTTTGCCTCGGCACATCTCCCGTTATGGCTCTGCGTGACTACTCTCTTGCCACTTCCCAGTCCAGGGATCCTCAACTTACGAAAATCCATTACGTCGTCGACGAACTTCTTGTTTCGCGTTTGAATCGCGAAATCATTGAAATAAAAAGAAAGTTAGGATGAGCTTATATAATATGATTAATGATTGAGTTATTATTATTTTATGTTATTTTCAATTGTAAATTTAATTATTTTATTTTATTAATGAAATATTTTGATTAATCAGCTTCCATAGGCAGTTTGTTGATATTGCTAATTTTAATACCGATGGTTATCATTTTTATACCTGAAAAACGTTTTTATTGACGATGATAAATGCGGAGAATGCTTTTTGCCTTTTAAGTCTCTAATATAGATATTTCTTTTATTTACCTCACTTAGTCGTGTTTTCAGAGAATCCGCTCGTTCATCCGGAGATCGACCTTTGGCTATATCGATTAACCCCGACGGAGCGTGCGAGCAAAAGACGCTTGAAAAACTTGGTATCTTTGTCTAACAATGAATTGATTGTGTCGACGGATAACCGAAAGGCCCTGGCGTGTAATACACGTGTGGGAATATCACGAATGCTTGTCCTTGGCTATGAATACTGAATGGCAGTGTTCGGTCTTGGAGACCGACCACCGGGTCTCCGGAACCAAGAGGAATCGCGTTGAGACTCGAATAAGACTACATTTCGTTTTTTCACATAGGATTAATCCATCGAATAGACACATAAGATATACGTCAAGCTTGTCGGTCTTCGATTATTAGATCATTTGTATAAAAATACATAAAAGCGTTTTTTGTTCAAATTAATAAATATTGATTATGATGTGTTTTCACGAAAATATTTTGTGATTTTTTCGGAAATTAATAGAGACGAAAACACGGTATGCGATTTTTTAATGAACGAACGCTGCACTCACTTCGCCCGTTTTTAAATCCGACTTTTAAACGTTAAAACTACTAAATAACTAAATATTGCAGTCCATTGTTTTAAATGAAAGTATTTACTAGTTTTTTAGAAAATTGCCGAAAACGGAGAGTTTTTGTGTATTTTTTTTACAAAAAATGTGATGCGATATACGCGCAAAAAAGCGGACACTCGGCATAGACTGTGAAATTGACGGCTCAAGCCGTCAACTCGTATCACAGAAGAAGAAACACGAGCCGAAGGCGAGTGGTGTCATTTCCAGCTCCACCAGCCAACTTCACACCCAACACTGAATGCCTACTTTTTGGCATTCGTATCACAAAGTTCTATTGTCTATTCAATGGATAGAGTTGGAAAATCAAAGCATCTCTCTATATTATAAAAAAATCTTGCCGCCGCCACCGCCATGAAAAAAAAGAACATTAAACTGCCGCGAAAAGGATATTTTTCATTAAAACTAATTTTGTCCATTCATTGTCGGCTGTTCACTCAATAAACGATTCATCCTATCCGCTTCATACGAATAATTTTGTGCACACTGCTGCGGAATATTCGTGAAAAAAAAAAATCTATTGGCGAACGAATACTCTGCAAAAAGTATAACCTACGCGAAATATTAATCAAAGTCTTTGATGCGGAAGCAAATGTTTTAGTGTAACGATGTTACACACGACTTTCGTGGAAACGGAGTTTACTATATCATCGTCAATCTATGAGTTATTGCCGAGAATACTGTGCGGTATGATTTGGCAAAAATATGAGTAGAGAGAGAGAGAGAGAGAGAGGAATGAATTGGGGGTCACGAGTCGTTGGGTAAAATTTTGTCACTGAATTACGCGAAATCGAATAATCGCAAAAGTTCCTCGTGATGAAAATCTTGTCTCGCATCTCGTCGTGGAATAATCGTCGGCATTGAGATTCACGTATGGAAAATAAGGGGCCGGAGAGGGGGGGGGGGGGGGGGGGGTTGTGAAAGATGAAAAGTCTTTCTATCGTTCGTTCATTAAAGTAATGCATTGTTGCTCTCGTAACTCTGTATACTTGATAAAAACAAAAGGCGAACCCCCGAAGGGACGGACGGAAAAGCCAGGAATGTGTAATGAAGAATAACAGAAAAGGCGAGAGAGATGCCCGCTCCGTGTGTCTCTTATACATTGAGGCATTGCACAGCATGGAAAACGGTCTCCTTATCCTCGTTCCCTCGCTCTCGCTCGGGGCTAAGTGGGACCTAATTAGTGTCGGTAAATAGTAAACAGCACGTTGTGCTCGACGAACTGTAAATCGCATTGCAACTGTACTGAAACTTTCATCGTCTCTCGTGGACAACAAATTCGTAGGGGTTTGCGGCATAGTACCTTCGCGGAGATGAGAATAGGCGGTCACGAAAATTCGGGAAACTTCCGAGGACTTTGATAAAGAGTTACGCGACGATAGCCCAACCCCTCGTAGCGAAACAACTCCATCTCCGATGGACTGCTTGTCGTCTTCATCGATCACAGCTGCATGTATATACATACATACACGCTGCTCCGAATTCGTATGAGATGAACACACATTTTTATACAGCTTCTAATGTTCATGACTTTGGCCGTGTATACGTATATAAGGCATATTATACTTTATTCAAAGTTCACTTCAGGCCACAGGTAGACCGAGGGTTGGCATACAACTTTTCCGCGAGGGCTTATATCCGGGAGCTTCTGGCCACTCGCACACAAGTACAGTTTACCATGTACAAGTGTGTGTGTGTGTATACATTGACCTAGGTACACACGATGTATACGTGACGGTATATAGAGGAGGCGCGGAACAATCGATACGCCGCGTGCACCGGGTCAAGACCGAGAGACGCCAGCAGCATACTTTGGCTTTTACCCCCGCGGTGTCTGTGCGCTTAAGTGTACCGCTAAGTATGTATTTATTCGATCCAAGAACCGTGCGCGGGCACATCCTCGAACGAATGAGGGTAAAAGTACGAGAAAAAAAAGGGAAACATATGCAAAGAAAAAATAAACTATAGATCACTTCACTCACTTCTGGCATCTGTCGGACTGTTAAAACTCGCAGCCAAACATCTCGATGTACAAAAAAAAAAAAAAAAATCGTGTCGACTCGTAAATTCATTTTTTTTCAAACGTCTTGTGAAAAAGATGTAATAAAAATATGTTTAAGTGCAATGTAGTCAGTTTATAAAGATTCCCTGGCGATCTTGAGTGCGTTAATTGCTATGCATCGAACGACCGAGAGAGCATGTGCATAATTCCCGTGTCCTTGGTCACGGAATGTTTACGACACTACGGAGGAAACGTTTCTACTGCAGTTCTCTCGTTATGCGACTGAACCCCCCGGTCGGCCTCTCCTTTGCCGGGAATCACGGCAACGCGCTAATACGCGATATAAACATGCATTTTTCATTGTTTATCCATTGTTCCGCACAAATCGACACCTCGAGTGACCGGATATGAGAGATATTCTCGTCAGATAATGGTGCTATTCATTTTTGATAGTCGATAACGAGAACCGAAGATTCCCTGCGAGAATTTTACTCAATTAAAATCGATGCGCTTCGATACAAGTCATTCGCGATTGATACTTTGCGTCGAGAGAACATTAGATACCATTAGTCGCAGTACTAGCAATCGCGTTGGCGCGATGAATGTACTAAATGGCGTAATTACGCAATGCAGTCGTTTACACCGAGGCTAATAGCCGATAAGAAGTACGGCAAACAACGATGAGCAATCCCACCGTTTACGTAAATCGGTACGATAGCGGCAAATTTACGATGGTATCGCTGTTATAATACTATATCAATAACGAAGAGCACATATGGATAGACATTTGTAGGTATATAGGTATAGTATAGCACCAACAATAGCAGTGAGGGTATAGGTTACGCTCGGTATTAGTATAGTATCCGGACTCTTGTTTATCGCTTATCGCTTCGTCAAAAGCCGATCTTCCAAGCCCCCGGAGTGTTGTACAGCACGTGCGTTCTGCATCTCTGTTTCTCGCTTGGTAACTTCCGCGCTTCTGGACTCTCTCTCTATCGTCTTCCTCGGGATGCTCTGACGTCAAGCCGGTGTTTCGCCGGCGTTTATAATCGCGTCACCGGGCGGGAGAGACCGTACGCAGGTGTGCTCCGGATATTCCCAGGTCACATAACGGTGATATAGTTACTGACGCATCCCGATTTAGTTGCAACTCGTTTTAACAACGTCGAGAAGGTACCAATTAAAATATCTTTTTGTAACGATCGGAGCGTCCGATTAATATTGATACGGGATCGATTTATCGATCGGTACCAATTAATTGACTTACGCAATGTTATTCGACGATTTTTAAGGAAATCCCTACGCGTTCATTAGGATATTTTCTTGTAGACAATAGAATACTTTCAATTGCATACAAATCTGAAATAAATCAATCATACGAAAGGTGCTAAGAACATTAACTTTACATAATAATAATTCCCAACATAATAAAGTAGTTTAAAAAAAAAATGTCAAACAAATCATCCGGCAACCGAACTTTTCTTTTCTACAGCAAATAATACGTTAGTTGTTTTTAATACATATCAATTTTTTTAGAATTTTTTTCTAATTTTCGAAAATGCCGTTTTTTTTTTTTTAAAGGTTCGATCAATTGCCTGAAAACTTCATGAGCGTAATGCGTAATCTTATTACAAAGTCATAGCTAAAATTCGTGATTTTCCATCGCCTCGCCTTCGTTCGCGCTGCAAGCAATTCTCGGATTCGCTTCGTGTCACTGTAGCGCTCGATTCGGGTCGTGCGCCGCTTCCTAGACTTCGTGGAATATCCGCTTTCTCGTACTAATATTACAATCTATACTATTATTTAGTTCCCGCTGTGCGTGAACCCTATGTAAATTCGAAAGTCTGCATTGCGTATCGTACTATACTTACACATGTATCAATTTGTAATCACAGGGTCATTAGTATCGTACTTACAATTAATAAATAACAATAATAATACCAAATCCCTTGTTTTTGTTTTGTACGATCGGAAATCCCGCGTGACAGGTCAACGGCACATGGAGCTCGGAGATTGTAAAACGGTCCCGAAGAGTTACCGAAGGCCTTTTACATTTACGCACCGGTCAGCATTCCCGGGGAAATACCCGAGGCCTACAATATTCGTGTACCTACAGCAAGAACGCTGGATACGGACGAGCAATCACCGGTACACGTGTACTCGTCGGCGATGTTCAGTTATGACTCACACGTCTGTAGTGCACAGCAGACCATGACGACGTCACGGGTTTTGCTTCTTCGATATAATCCGTATATACCTACCGGTGTTGTGTTCATTCTCGAAAGTTCCCTCTCTACTCTCCAAATTAGCCGACAAAATCGTCGTCGTAAGCGAGAACACGAATGTAACACACAACTCGTACAATCACCGGAACATAAAGATAAATATGGATGCTCCGGTTTCAGACGATAATTTACAATTCATTAATCACGCCTTACCTGCCTGACAGTTTTTTTCCTTGCTGTAGGATAATTCTTGTTTTTTGTACCATAAAACACCGGCGCTATTAAAATCGCGCCAACGATTTTACCTATCGCTCCGTTCCATTGCAATAGTTACATAAACTCATTTCCAGATGATTCGTTCTCCAGAGGTGTTGCACGCGATAAATTACGAACGTTGAAGTTGAAATAGAAAGAGAGTAAGTTTTTCGTAGCATCGCCGTGGGGACGATCGCATCCCGGGAATACTGCCAGACGATATGACGCTCGAGGCCAATAAAAAGTTTTGATTGACTCTACAGGCAATCTGCCACTTCATTCATCAGCAGTCCATACGCCGTTTGGACATTATTTTTATGATTATTTTTATGATTGCCGATAAGGCGCGATTGACGAATGTTGCACTCGAGAATCTTATTACGTACACAGACGGTAAACAGTTACCGATGTTACCGGTAACGGACCTCACGTCAGACGGAAAAATCCACCATGATAAGTATTTCGCTAAGAATGCGATACGGTAAATTTGGAGGCGGTGGTGGTGCAACATTCACGCACGCGAAACACGCGACTGAGTCACTTACTTAATCGTCGACAGATGATTCATCGTTTAGCATTAGTATTCTGCGAATAGAGGGTACGAACGTTTCACTTTATCAAAACAAAATTTTCATCATGCGGCGTGTCGAAGTAATCGACGATTATCGCTATCGTTTGTTTTCGTTCGGCGATTGGTTGTTTCTTAGACATGGGGGCTAAGGCCGGCAACATACTGGTTATCGGAAACTAGTCATGCTGAATTTCCATTATTTGCAGCTTACGAATACTCCGTGACTTGACCTTTGACTTTAGATTAAAGTAGAAAAGCAAATATACACATATGTGTGGTCCCAATATTTTTTTTTGAATCTCCACGGTTGTTGCGGCAAATTGAATTAAAAGCTTACGTTACGGAGCACACGCAGCCGACGTTCGAAATTCGAGTCAAACTTTGCATTTTTTTTCCGCAAAAACTATCGGAGATGATAATGATTTTTTTACTTTTAGTATTTGGAAAAAAATAATCAAACATGTTAATCAGTTTTCGAATAGCCAGATAAAGGTTAACCCCCTTGAGGTTCTTTAAAATGCATTTGGCATTAGTTGGTTACGGCTGAAAAAATTGTTTTTTTATTCCAAAAGGAAATAGCTACTGAAAAATACAGAAAATCGACATTTTTTTAGAAAATTAGTCACTTAATATATTTTTGTCTATCCTTTCGGAGAAATATCTTATGTATTTTTTCTCGCTGCTCACGAATCCGACAGATTGCGATACATTTTTCTGAGAGAGAGAAACTCGAGTACGCAACGCAACATCGCGTTGTTGCTGCGAGTATCAATCTAAATGAATGATTATACGTAATGAATCCGGGCATCTAAATTGTATTCACGGTATAGAATTTTGATGCCGCCTTATCTTCACCGCGTGTACATACTTCAAGGAAAGATAACCCTTTACTCTTACATTACTAGTGTCACCGCATTCTCCAGACGCAAAGAGCGCGTTCTCCTGACTCAACATATGTTGCTTATTATCTTGACGATAAAAAAAAAAATAAATAAATAAATTCCTACAATGCACAGTGGTGTTTTCTTTGGCGTTTGTCCAAATGTATTTTCATATTTTCTCCGCATGGCTCGATCCGAAGATCGGGCAACACATAACCCGCGATTTATGGCTTTTTCTTCCCCAATCTCGTTGTCGTTAAGCTGACAATGAAAGAAAGAGCCACACGTGATATTAAACCGTCCAATCGTCGAATGTCCCCGAGGGCTATGCGCCACTCTCTTCTAATATACTATTATTATCTCCCCATTCCATCCCTTCGTTTCTAACGTCGAGCATTTAGTCGTCATTGGTTTTTCCGTCACCAATGCTCGTTTCGTGTGCGAATAGAACATTTCTGCGGCTTCATCAGCCGAATTGATTCTCCTCTCGGAATCCCGAGCTGTATTTCGAAGTTTCGTCAAACCGTAGCCGTGCGGCAAATCATCGCATCGATGGTTCTCGGAATGAAAATTGATCGAAGAGAAGCTGTCAGAATGATGGAGCGGTGATTATTACGTCCTGACCTCTCCCAGTGTATTGGAGTTTATTTACAATTATTCCCTATGAATTATTTCTTTATCTTTCGTATCGTATTGTCGATGATACCATCGCGAGGAGGCCGCAATCGCTGACGTCGTGCGAAACGCGCGATCTTTCGAAGGAGACGTAGAAATCTTCGATATTAGAGAGAGAAGAAAAAAAAATGCAAAGAATCCATGAAATAAAAAGCAAAGCTAAAATAAAACGTAATCATCAAGTTAATTGAACGCATGAGAAATACTGGTTGTAGCTGATGTAATTTTGGAGAGAGAGCAGTTTGAAGTTTATCGCCACGACTCTTTCGTGGTTTATCGTCCGTTCTCGCGCCTTCCGGCTAGCGGAATGTAAACACTTAAGCGATATCAGGCTGTATGGTTTGAGTATTGAGACCCTCCTTTGGCGACATAAAGATAAAGAAATAGTTCCTCGAGAATATAATTATGAATCCGTAAGGAATGCATAGTCGGAAGGGTTGCGACGTGTAACAGGGATAATCAAGCGGATACCGTGCAACTCATCTATGCTGCATGTTTATCCTTCCATCTATTTTGACGCATCGGCGACTCTTTACCGATTGCGGTTCGAAAAATGCAACCGTGCATCAGCGACGCACTGCGATGTGCGTATTGATATAACTGCTGCAATTGCACCGGATAACACGCTCGCGCTACGTCTGCGGCTTTCCTATATACACCTCTGCATTGCGCAAAAAGCATTACGAGTCCCCAAGTTTCTCCGAAAGATTAACAATTCGCATTTCGGAAGACCGGAGCTAATCGAAACACAGGCAGTAAAAAAAAAGTATCGAAAATTCTATAGTATTATATACGCAGCGTGTTGTCATCGATTTTTTAAAACGCGTCCCACGTGGAGAAGTCGTGTGTAAACTATATATATGACTTATATATAGATTTGATGTATATATTAGAGTATATATAATGGAAGTACTTATCACTTTTTACTACTACTTGGCGTCGTGACGCTACCGCGTCTTTTGTTCTGAATATGAAACATATATACTTTTCTTGGACTTTTTCGGATATATATGCATTATCTATATTTTGTATATAGCGTTCATATACTCGATATACAGATTATATATGCCGAATTTTATCCATGGACACTATATATTGTCTATGTAAAACTTTTCCGCCTGAGGTATTGAAAGGTGCCTCGTGTTCCAACTACCGCCGGTTTCCCCTATCCATACGTTATTTGATGTGGATATTTGACAAATCGCGATTCGTCGAACTAACAGTATGGAATTCAGAAACAAACGAGGGGTGAGTGTATAACTTCGGCAAGACTCGAACTCACAACAGCCGAAGAAATGATAAAGTCGTAGCTTCAAGAAGGCAATTCTTGTATTATAGTCGTCGAGTTATGAAGTTTCGTTGTAGGTATAGAAAACAAAGAGACTTACGTACGAGGATAGTGTCGCGGTGTGTTCAAGTCCGCCGGAAGTCGACGAATCCGCCATGTCACGCTGTCGGACACCGACGCATGCGAATATTATTAAAACTACGTAGAGTCAAGTGTAGTTTACACAGCGAGTAAACGAGCCATAGATTGTGTGTTTCGTTAGCGATGAGGAAAAAACGTTAGCGAACGCACGAATGTGCAGTCTCATCGCGGCTATCGACTGTTTCCGAACGAAAAAGGCCTTCGTGCCTTAATGCATTCATTGTATGGCGCACAGGTGTCCGACCCGATATAAATACATTGTACTGATCGGTGTTCGTCTCTTTTGATGCGAAACCTTAGCGGAGTTTAAAAATTCACACCTGAAGACGACGCATGAAGTAAAAGTGAGACGTGCCCTATTTTTTTTTCATTCAAAATTAAAGGCGATATAATATATTTATTTTTTTTAATCCAAGGTAAATATACTGAGAGTTTTACTTAAATAAAGTGCCAACAGATATTGCAAAAAAAAAGAGATACACTCGCCGGCAAAGTAACATTTTTTTTTTTCCTTCGGAGAATATATATAACTACGAAATAATGCATCTAAGAAAAAAAAGGGCCATTCAGGTTGATTATCGTGACAATTCGTTGACGATCTAACTTTTTTTAAATCGATCTTTTATTTTCAATAATTACGTAAAAATAACAAATTTTTCTGACGAATTTCTCAGTCTCCAGTTTTACACGTCGGGATTTTCAAAAAAAAAAACAAATGACTTTCTATGCATTGTTTCTACTGGGTTGTCTACCGCCAAATATCTTTAAAAAAAATTATGTAGCCATTCGCTCCCTTTTCCGTGTGTCGTGCATCGTGTAATAACGGCCACCTTGCAAACCTTTTCCGTGAACCATTCCTTTTGGTGAACACAAATTCATTTCATTATCACGTATAGTTTTGAGGAAAAAAATTCAAAATGTGAAGCTCGATTTTCGAAGCATCAGGTAGACGTGCGCGCTTAAGCCGACAGTGACATAACGTCGTCCATAGATTAATTTCGAATTTTCAAGTGGCCACGCGACTCCCCTTACATTTTAATCTACCGTTTGAGTACCGTTAATCGTTCGTTTGAGTGTTAAAACGCGATTGATCATATTTTTATCGTGATCTCGAGTGAATTCGTAAAGCACAAGCGTCGCGTTATCTTGGTAGATTGAGCGATTGTATGCTTTTCGTAATCGAATTCGTTTACTCGAGGGTCAGCGAGAGTATTACGGAGTCGGAGGGATATTGCGAATCAGGAAGTAGGAAAAACGATAGCTTCGTGAATCACGAAGCTATTAGGTAATCCGATGAGCGATTTGTCGAGTGTGCATATCTATCCTCGTTTGGATAAAGTGCAAACTCACTAAATCGGCTAAACTCGTTTATTCTTACGTAATTTTTTCGCTCTGCTACGAGCTTTTCTTTTTTCTATATTATTAAGTGTCGTCTTTCATTACACCGCGTTGGCTTCATTGCGTCGGATAATATCCTCTTTATCTTGTCCGACGAGGAAAAATTTAACGGGACGAGACGCTGGGTTTATCCTGTGCGGTTCTTGTTTTACTTTTATACTGTGTGCAGTTTTAATGCATGCAATGTAGCTTTGCCTACTACTACTAGTATCGCCATTAGCGGTCCCGGTATCGCAAGAAGACTGAGAGTCCTTTGCGCGTCATATTACACCCTCGCAAATTAAATTCTGTCGTCCAGACCCGTATCCCGTCGTGGGGACTCTGCGGGTTTATGAAGTGGAGCGGTTCTCGCGAGCGGATGCATCTTCCTTACTGCGCTAATGAATAACGATGAGCGCGATATATGCCGGTCACGAAAATGAATAAACCTTCATCACCATCCTTATTCAAGCGGTTATTCTCGAAAAACGAAAAAACAAAAAAAGAAGAATTCCGCATACCCTCGAGCCGTGACGGATCTCATCTTCGTCCTTTGGTAAAGTATAACGAGGTGTAGTATAGCGCCGCGTAAGTAGATCCCCGCTGAGAGCCCATCCTGAAGACGAGTACCTCTTCGTTAAAAGATGGTATACCGGCTACTTGTGGCTAGTTATCGCGAGAAAACAAGCAGGTTTCCTGTTGTATTATAAAATTCTACGTTACTTGTTTCGCTGGTGATAACGAGGTTGAAATTTGAATAAAGAACCTGACAAAGGATTTCGCTGAGAACGGATTGAGGTTCATTTGTTGCTCGAAAAACTGTTATTTTTGTTTGTTTTTTTTTCTCATTTCATACACTTAGCATCGGTAAGGTAGAGCAAGCTGCTGAGCTACAAGTTGCAAAGATTACTCAACAGGTAGCGAAAGAAATCAACGAGCAATCAGCTTGTAGCAGAAGCCGATAAGCCGATCGGTGAATACCTGGTTGACTCTCGGCTGGTAACGCAACCAAAATCATTTAAGAAAAAGTGTGTAATGCAATATAATAATATGATTAGAAAAAAGGTCTATAGGTCGGTATCTGCAAACGAATAATACTATAGTTACTTTCGAATGGTAACGTGTAACCACACTATGGTAACATTACCGACTGTTGGCAAGATATCAAGCGAAGATGAAGCAAAAATTCAGATTGACGATAATCATACATCATGAATTTCCAGAATGATTACTCCATGTACGTGAATCGTGGAAATTTTACTAACTGTGAACGCGTTTCTGTGATAACTCACATGGTAACTGGTCGAATAATCATAGTATATATAAACACTTTTTGATGTGGATTACATTCCCTTGTAATATACCAAATAAAACACTGTTTCTAAAAATGATATAAATATGAATGTTAATTTTTGAAAAAATGGATTATTCAAAAAATGAAAAAAAAAAAAAAAAAATTGGCACGTCCATTCTTTTGCGGCAATGAGCTATATATATTTCCAAGGACGCTTCAAGTATTTTTCGGTTTTTGTTTTTGAGTTATTATACATTTTTTGATAATTAATATCGCATTTATACAAATATCTATATACTACCAATTGGCTTATCGTTTAATTCTTTTTTTTTTTACTTTTTTCATTGACGCAACCATTCAAGCACGCGGCGTACGTTTTTTACTGTCAATATATTACAAACTGATTATTCGTAGCGACGAATACGACGCTCGCGACACCGGAAAAGGACGCGGCGATCTATTTTAACTTATCTTTATTTATAAAGCAGTGTCCTGTTTCCAATTGGAATGTGTTGGGATGAAAAAAAAATACGATAAAACAGGTGTGCTGATAAATCAATAGAGATCCGAATGTGATACATACGGCTCTTGGGCTCAACGATTCGTCGTTCGATGAGCAAATAGCTCTCGTTTCGCCGAATGGTTGCAATTCGACAGACAACGTGAGTACAGAGTCCGCTCTTTATCCCTCTACAACCGGGAATGATGGGAAAACTGTTGCGCGCCTGAACAAACGGATATAATAAACGTATTCATCTATATCTCACGAAAGCTTCGACGCGGATAACACCAAATCGAACGGAACGAGATTTCCAGATCGTTACGAATACGTGACGTTGACCAACTTTCGAGAGAAACACGGAAGTTAGAAAAAAATGCTGCTGGTTGCACGATTTTGGGTCTTTGTTTCGAGAATTCACGTCGTCGCGCATCATTAGCTGCGAATAGGGGTGAAGAAATGAGAGTTCATCGGGACGGAGAAAAGTTCTTGGGTCAGCAGCGAAAAACCTCCACAGTTCCGTTGAATTCGTTTACCAAACCCACATATCAACGAAGGAGGGAAATAGACAACGAGAATGAAACAGGTATTTATCGAATTATCGTGTTTAAACATCGTCACGTAGATTGTCTCCCAATAAAACGTGAAGAAAATAATAATACGTGTATAATAATGAATATAATAAATGGAAAAAATGTACATGCAGAAAATATATTGGATATATTACAGATATATTTTGCAACATACTTTTTTTTTCATGCGGAGTCACGCAAACATTATATTTGTATTTGTATAAAGGTTATTTTGAAAGTAACGAATGATTTGTCGAGAAACTAGCAGGCAAGATACGCGAAAGGGGTAATAGTTGACGCTATTTTCCGGCTTTTAGTCGAACCGTCGGGCTATTACACGTTATCCATAATGTAAGTTGATACGAAGCGGTGGCAAAGCAAGGGTGTGGCGAATGCGGGGATCCTGCATAATGCACTTTCAGACCGGCGATGCTTGGTCGCAGCCAGTAAACCCACAGATTAAACTAATGGCATTAAAAGATAATGGCGTTGCGTTAAATTAATTCTAGTCAATTGGCCGTCGGTCGGTGTAACGAGGGGGGTCCTTAACTCATCGTTTCGAAACGCGCGGCTCTTTGCCGCGGAAATTTGATATCGCCGAAAGCATTATTTATACCTTATTATTTAAAGTGCAACGTATCCACTCTATCAAATATGGCATAAAAGAACAAAAAAGCGTAATAACCCTTTGACTACGCGTGTTTCCATGCGGAAGATCGGAACGGAGCGTGGGCGACGTGATTATTATTAATTGCGCATCAATTATCCGCATGCAACCTCGTCCCTCCGGCTGCGGGGCGAATGACGAGGGTTGAAGGGGCCTCTCGCATACATATACGATATGTCTCGATGCTTTATGAGTTTCCTACAAGATACGCGATCTTAATGGTAACACGCCAACGCCTCGTAGATGTTAGCAACCTATTTAAAAGCCGTATCCATCTTCTGCGGCTATCGATCGATGCGCGATCTCTATTTATTCAATTTTGTTTTCTTGATTGGTATAGAAGAAACTTTGTTTTCTTGTTACAACTTTTTTTCCAGATTTCCATATCAACGTATTCAAAATGTTTCAAAACGTTCAAAAATTAAACTTTGGAAAGTTTTCTCGTGCGCGTATGTATATCAAAAAGTACGCTCGGTAAAATTCGGCAAAACGATTAAAAAGTTATGAATATCATTGCGTTTCGGAAAAAATAAAAAATTCGCACTGCTTCTTCATTAATTTTTTTATCAACAGTCCTCTATGAGGAACTCAACGAATTGTAGACGGTGGTTTCTTATAGTGAAAACTTGATGATTAAAGGAAATAAATGACAAAGCAATAAGAAAGTTTTCAATTTTAAGGGTTTTTTCTTAAATTTATTTATTGACTTATGCTCCCGCGAGGATTAATCGAACGATCGCGAGTGAGGAATCGTTATCTTTTCTTCTCTATCTTTCTCTTCGATGTACATAGAACGAACGTGAATATTCACAGAAAACAACGAAATACCTGTATTCGTTACCTTTTAAAAGAAAATATATTTCTTTCTTTTTGTCGCGACTCGCGCGTAGCTTTAAATTAAAAGAAAAGACGCAAACTATAACGTCCCAGCGTATTCGCACGAAAGCGCGCGCGAGCGAACGCACGTGAGGCGCGAGTAAGCAAATGTTTGATGGGTAAATATCGGCTATTCACTCGACAAATATTTGAACTATCTAGCGGTCGGGGTCGTCGCAGAAACAGAGTGTGTCGTTTCATTTTTTTTCTTTTTTTCTCGGACTTCTCCGGCGATCTTTCCCCTTTTCACACTTTTTCTTCGTCTCTCACTGACGTCGCTGTTGTCCGAGGTAATTGAATTACAGGGGCGTTTGAAGGCATCACGAAAATTATAGAGAGTTCGCGGGTCGATGAACGAATAATCGGAATGGTATACGCCACCTATCGATAACCATATGTATTGTGTAGCCGCGAGATTAAATTCGTTCCAATAGCAATCACTCCGCTGAATTTCCTTTTTTCTTTTTTTTTTTTTTTCTTCAAACGTCTGGAAAACTCAACGACTTTCGATGATCGAAAGGCGCGGTCCTTATCGTCGTTCAGAGTCTACATAGCGGTTGTATTGTTATCCGATGTCGCGTATCACATTTCTCTTATGTATGCATGGAAAACGAGGGGTGGAGAGATATTCCGTTTGTAATCTCGTTTATATCGTGAGGCTGCTTTCTCCCGCGTCGAGGAGAGCATCGGTCCCCCGGGCGCGAAAGGAGAGTATTAGATTCCGTGTCCCGTGTAGTCGCGGTATTTCTGCGGCTGTGGGCGCGTTGGGGTTCGCGTAAGTTCTTCGCGGTTATCGCAACGGCGTCCGGGAGGATATGAGGGTTCCATTTTTTTTTTTTTTCTTTTTTTTTTGTCAGTGACCTCATTCTCGAAAATCTCGCATTCTCGTTCCGAAGAGTCTTAGGGGACATAGATTATACAAAGGGAAGAGAACGGGGTACAGTCGCGTATTATCAAGTGTTTTTTTTTCACGCGATACCAGTAATTCTGCGATCTGATCCACATTTACGTGTTTTGAAATTACATTCGCGCGTTTTGTATCTGCATCTCGGTTTGTTACCGCGAACGCTTCGTTGAATGCGTCTCGTCGTTAATACACTTTACGCGTCACCTTCATGCTCCCGGCAATTTGTCTCGGCGTTTGTTCGTGTGTCGCCATAGATATATATGGGTACTTTTGTGTACGTGAACGCGCGCGTATGTATCCCGTTCGAGACCAACAGGCTAACCGGAGAGCACCGAGCGAGACAATAATACAACTCGGCGGTACTAACAGTCGTACACGTGTGAACAGCATACGTAAGCTCGTTACGGGGTGCGACAAGCAGACGAAATGAGATACAGAAGCTACGCGGAGTATGCAAGAAAAAAATGTATATATGTATATAGATATATATATATATATCGAAACCATACCAAAGTACAGGACGCCTTTTTAAAAATAAACGCATCGCTGGACTCTCGACGCGGGCGTGAAACGTCGCAAAAATACATTAACACGACGACACGTGTTTTTTTTAATACGGAAATCTATGTCTTTCTCGAATATGAAGACAAATCAGAGTCGATCGTGTTGTAGTCGTAAAAACTTCTAGTAGAAGAGATTATTTTCTATCGGCACTTCGTTACCAAATCTTATCATTTCGGAATAAAAAAAAAACACGATGATTATATATATATAGTAGTAGTAAAACGATTTTACGCTCATTGGGAGATAATAGTTCGCCGCGATATGTAGCGTAATACTCGTGGCTAGTGGAGTTAGTCGAAACAATATGGCGGCCGAGCAGCTGCACATTTGGAACTTCCATTTCCGGTAACGTGAGAGTGACTCGCGTGCGAACCTACTTGTCTGACCACCAAACGGCAGCATTTCAACGCAATTCGGTTGTACATCGTGAATTTTCGAGTGGGATAACGCACGTACGACGCTCAGACGGAGGATCTCCCTCAGTCCCGGGGACAGCTCGGTGATACGTTTCTACCGCTGTACGAATACCGGGGGAGACCCCTCGGCATCGTGCGCGCAATTTAGGCTCTCAATCGAGTCAAGTTGAGCCGAGTCAGCGGGGCCCCCGCACGTTCAAGTATACACACTCTCGTTACACTTGACAGCATCAGTACGATCCTCTCTGTGGGACGATCGGACGAACGCACTCGAAAATTATACGGCCGTCGAGTGTCACAAAGCTATACAAACTAAACCGCCCGCGATCATTGAATAATAACATTAAACAATAAATCGGTGTTAATCGAGACTCGTAGTTTCGATTTGCAAACGAAAACGTTAACATTTGTCGGAGGCATGCGTTCGTCGAGTCTACGAATAGATCGATTAATCGAATTGAATAACAAAGTTTCAATAACAATCACTTGTAAAAACATATTTATTTTTGTTTTTTGCGTCGTTTTCGCCAAATCTTTGAGTAGATGAAAAAAAAAAAAAAAAGTATCGCGAAACGTACGTAAATTATTATTATTTATTATAATTTTTTTTAATAATAATAATTTTTTTTATTTGCGATAAGTGGACACCGTTATTCATGGAAAACAATGAGGAAGCATCGTGCAATTTTTTTTTTTTTTTGCTACGCAGTTTTTTTTTTGTTCAATTACCCTACAATTTCCACTATCCGTGTACCTCTGCATCGAGTACCTTTCACGAACCTCAACAGTGCGTTATATACCGTCCCGCGCGCGGCATCAGCTGCAACTGCAACGGTATTGAAAGCCGCTCTGTTTTACGGAAATGTCTAGAATTTTTTTTCTTCTTTCTATCCCCTAACACACGTACACAGACGGGCGAAATGCTTTTCTATGAAACTCTCGTCGACCCGTGAGTGCGTAACCCAATTTCCAAGCTTTACGCGTTAACCCTATTTCCATCGCAATATATATAGTTTTATGGTTCGTTGCTGATGGTCTTCCTGTCGCGAGGCATCGGTGTCCCGCTACCGCTGTGAGTATTCGCACTCGAATCTTTTTTTTTTTTTTCACGATACAGCTATTCGGTATATCGATTAATCGATTAAACACAAACGTGACCGAGTGTCGAAAATAATTTTCGTAACGATGAAATTTCAATACGAATATAGATGCGATACAAAACGCGGCGTTGAAACATCTACTCGACTATCAACCAATGGTTTCCGTTTTGTCGATGTGAGCCAATTTGCGGTCTCATTTATCAAAAGCGCTCAACTATAAATAAATATCATATTGCCCACGGACGCTCATTTACGAAACTCACCATTCCGCGGACTCTCGAGTTTTTGATGCGACGTTCTCTCTTCGTGAGCTATTAATTCCTATGGTTGGCTAAGTTGCGCGTGAAACCGTGCCGGTGTTCTCTCACGGTGGCGCAAGTTCTCTCCGAGCAAAGTGTCTCATAATTAACGTGTCACTCCAGCGCGCGCGCGCGTCGGTCGGAGGGGTTGGCTGGAAAAGTCGTCCCGTCAAAAGTTTTATTTCGAGATGTAAAGTGCGCATCTCTCCCAGTACCGCGATTCTTCGTTTTTCTCGCATTTCCATCATTCTCCGTCTCGATCTCTAACACACGCGAAACTGTAACGTCGTTCACCGCATCGTTGTATATACTAAAGAGTCGACGCGCCTGCGTGAGGAAGCGTCGGTTACGCGCGTCGGCGCGCGACTCGCTGAAACACGTTTCTCGCGGAGCCTCGTCGTTGAACCCGCGTCCAGTTGCCCGCGTGCTTCACAAACATCGTTTTGGCTCCTACCGGCGTTCACCAAGATACAGAAAACAAAAAAAACTTGCGAGATAAAAAAGTAAACATAACATCCGCATCTCGGATTTATTCTTTCGTGAAAAAGCGAAAACGAACGACGGTGAAGAATGACCGTTATTCATAATTGCACATTCATAATCCCCGATGAAACCGCATGATGTCGTGGTAGATAGAAAAAAAATCAAAGAAAATAACACTCACTCGTAAATAACCTATAAAACTTTCGCGATTCGAAAATAAATACACTGTACGATGCTGGGACTTGGCTTATGGTTTTTTTTCCACTCGTCAAACACGATTGTTTCAACGTCAGAAAGAAAGAAAAAGTGTTCGATGCCTCATTGAATCTTCGATCGATCGAATGTGATAGAATTTTTAAAGAACTATTGTCAGAAAAACAAAATAACATCAAAAAACTTGTTGCCGAATTTAATATAGTGCGGCATAACGCGGGGTGAAAGTTTTCCGAACAACGGGAGTTAGTAGAAGAGCCCGTCTCCCGCCGGAGAAGAAGGACTTTTCCAAGATTCCTACAGGTGTTCTCGAGTCGAACGGCGACCGTAGCAAAAGCTTCGCTCTATCTTTTGTCGAAACTACGATCCCGTATTGTCGCGTTTGATTTCGTCGATTGTCGGATAACGGATACTCGAGTGAAAGAGAAAAAAGTCTTCGTAGAGATAAATAAAAATAAGTGACGAATGAGAGTACGTGCCGTCGACGAATCGATCTCGAGTGCACACATAATTAATTGGCGGACTGGGTTAGCGCCCGTTGCGCACGGACGAGGAGCTTAATCGAAGAGGAAGTGGAAGAGGCGTAGCGAAGGAGGACGCGTGCTATCGAGCTGTCCGTCGTTATCTGACCGACTCGTATTGTACTCTGAAGCTCGGTCCGCCCGTTAACCGATTACAATTGGTAAGTTTTGTTTCGTCGTTTTCATCAATTCTGACAATTAATCTATTCAACAATAAACGGTTCGGGACTGAGGATTCCACACGATCCTTCTTTGAAAAAAAAAAAAAAAAAAAAAAAATCGCGATAACTGGTAAAATTCAAAAACAAACATTTATCAAAAAAAAAATGCGATAGGTCGTTTCATTGTTTTTCGATTCTGTCAATTATTCTATTTATCAACAAACGTTCCGAAAATTCATGACCCTCGCGTGACAAAAAAAAAAAAATCTATCGCGATAACCGGCACGATAAAAAAAGTTGATCGAAAAAACGCAACACGGTCGTTTCATCTTCTCAATATCCAAAGGCGGTTCGAGCTACGAAATGGAAAAGATGGAATGGCTGATGATACTTTAATGCGATAAAACGTATTGACGTGAAGCGATGCGCGTTCACGTTGAAAAACCGGAAATTCGGAGGCAGTAGCGCGGAGAAGAAAACTTTCAGTTTTTTTTTTCTCTGGAAACTCGGGACAACGCTTTTATGGAGTCACATGCTTGTCGATAGGACTTTTGTGCGCTCGAGGCGAGGCATTCTGCATGGCCTCTTTTTTTTCCCCCTTTCGATACAAATGATAATTTTTTTCTTTTGTTTACCTACGCGATATATCGCGTACTATCGTCGCTTCGTTCTCAGTTCTCGGTACACCTTTTACGATCGGTTCATTGCGCAATTAACTTTTTTTTATCTTGTTACGCTCACTCGTGAATGCGATTATTACGAGACGACGTAATTGACTGAAACGTTTGTATTAGTTACTGACGAAGATCAACGGTACAACAAAGAATTTGCATTCGTACTGAGAAAATTCCTTGCGTACGCCCGTTGTATATCAGACATTTGTCCCCCTCTGTGGCATCAATTCATTCAATTCGTTCGTCTATGAAAGTTCTCACGTGTCCGGGACCCTGCGAAGCCTCCGCTCTATGATTTGCACATAGATGAGACTCCGACTCTGTCTTGTTCGCTCGGTCACGTCTAGTTACGCTCGGTCAGCTGTGAGCGGCGACAGTTTCGTCACATCTATTTCTCCCCCGTATACTTCTATCTGTACTTCTAACGTGCATTTCGCGCGATCGTCACACGAGTTTTTATCGTGTTTCACAGCATTACTCGGCTGTTACTTCATTACATTTCACAGCATCCAAAAAGATCGCGAAAATCTATCCATTTATCGGATAAATATGAATATCGGCCGGTAGAACTTTCATGGAATTATGCAAAGCCACTTAACCTGGAAACCTGGAAAACTCCGGATTTCGACAAATCTGAAAAATGCAGAGTTTTCCGGAAAGTCTGAGAAATTTTCAAGCCGTACATTTTTTAAGAAGAATCCATTCGTTAGCTGAACTATGTTGATGCGATTTTTGGTATTTAGTACGATGTAATTTTGGTATTTTCAGCGATTTACATTTCTTTATATAGTCTACAATCGCCTTTAGAGATCGCACACGAAAAAAATAAAAACGCAAACAATATACTAGAAATATATGCAATTTCGCATTATTATATCATCGATATATCGATTATATAATTTGTTATATATTTGATGATATGTATTTGAAAAAAAAAAATTCTAAAATATCTCCGAAATATAGTTTTTCGATAAAAATATATTGGATATATCATTGACATATTTTGGGATATACTTTTTTATCTATGTGCGATAACGGAACATATCATTTTTATACGGTATATACAATATTTTTTTCTTACATTTATAATTTCAAAGATACCGTAACTTTAATCTTATTTCCAATTGAACGATAAAATTAGTGATTTTAAAGTATTTTATCTCATGAATTTCACGAAATTTTCTTTTTTCCTCACGGTACAGAGTTTTTGAATTTTACGATTAATTGCCGCAATTGAGTGCCGCAAATGCACAATTCACGAGTACCGACATCGGCACGGCGTGTGATGTATGGAACTTGTGGGTGCAATTAGGAAAATAAAGGGATGCGACCCGTAAATAGCAATGAATAAACAAATTTACGATCTTCGAAAATTAAGAATTTTCGGGAACATTGAATTCCGAATAGATTTTACCAGTGCGCGTAACACGCAGCTTCCCTGTGACGAAACGAATCGTGTATTCGTGTTACAATCGATTTACACTAACAGAGCGTATATTCGTAACAGTTGCAGTGCGATATGCGTGCACATTTACACCGAAGTTTATACCGAAAGGTTTCCCCCCTTTTCCCCTCTTTCGTACCTATATTCGTATATATACGCTGAACATCGTAACACCGAGAGTTATAACGACGACCTAAACGTTAACGACATCTCTCCGTCGTGAAGTTTGTAGTCACGCTGATGTAAAGAGCTGACGCACGAGGCAGAAACAACACCCCCTTTTTCATCGCGCGCTTCCTCTTCTTCGTAATTTCTCTCTGCCGTAACGACTCGCGGGTAAAATTGATGGTTTAAATACCCACCGAGCGAAATGCGTGAACGATGAAATTCTCGAACTACGAGAAGAAACTTTTCTCGCGTCGTTTGTCCAACGAAAGTTAAACGTGTATCCATCGCGTTATATGTGTATCTTTACGAGGAACAACGTTCGAGTGTCGCTAGAGAAATATCGTAGAACGCGCAAGATCTATTATCGCATCGTGGATCGGTGTACATAGACGCGCGCGTACTTAAATCCGAACCATTCGGAGAATGGCTTTTGCGATACTTGGATCGGAAAATCGGTACATGCGGCTAGGATATCGGCAAATACCTATAGTATTATATAGGTGAAGCACGTTACTGTTTGCTCGCTCGTTACCCTTGATCGCGTTCGGTTGCTTCTCCGAACATCATTTCCGATCCACTGAGCCGGTAGTGCTCCGGAATGTTATGGATCTTCCATCGCGAAACATGCAGAGGATCGGAAGGGGGAGGGAGGGGGGGGGGGGAGGGAATACGCAAAGTCAAGGATGCGACAGAATTCAATTATTCAGGATAATCCACGATCGCCCGTACTAATAACTCATTGCTCGAAGTTTCGCCATGTTAATCCCTCCAATTAGGAAGGCTGGTAACTCGGTACAGACGTTTTACCGAAGTGTGCAAATGCACTCGCGCGACGTCTATCGTAAAATTGATTTGTCCTCGTGAAACAAAGTAAGAACGGAATGTTCTTGGAATATGCGATACTATTATTTCAGCGAGTACGAGAGCGCGAAAGAAAACGAGAGCGTTTCTCTACCAGTCTTCGAATAGATTGAAACGCGTTACCCAATTACTTACATCTGTGCAACATATATACTCGTATATTCTTGGGTTGCCGGTTTAGATCGACACAATTCACGACCGCGTAGCTAAAAAAGAAAAGAAAAGAAAAGCACGACGCGCGCGGATAACTACCTTGCGAACCGCATTATAGGCCACGAAGATGTATAGTTCTCGGAGTACATCGATCCCATTCTCAACTCCAACTTCTCGGCGAGTACCGAGAAGATCGATAACTGTATAACTACAACAGACCGGCGGGGAGTTTCGTATACCTACCCGAGAGTTCGTACAATCGTCGGCGACGTTGTGGTCCGCCGCTCTGCTTGGTCGCCAGTCGATTTGGCTTGTAGACGGCGGAGCAGACGTCACGCGAGCTTATTTTCTCGTACGGCGCGATAGCCCTTCGACACAGACAGAGGATAGTTCATCGGCGTTGTCGTTTTCTTTGCTGTTGGTTATCGGCTCTAGTTGCCCGCATTGACTTCCTGAAACATTTGAATGTCTCTCGTAAGTCACATGACGATTATACGGCTTGAACACGCATCGGTGTTTTATCGCCTTGCATTTTGCTTTTGTTTTTCTTTTTTTCTACTTCTTTTCTTTCAACGTGCATAGAAAACTAGGGGTGGAATAGGGAAGTTTGTAACCAGTTGAAATATACGATATAAATAGAGGGAACTATACACGTTTCCAGCACGTTTTTTCACACTGTCTTATCTGTGACGTGACACGATAGCATTTGAATCACGCTTCTTCTTCTTTAGTTTCATTTTTCTCCCTTTTTTTTTTTAACAACCAACTATTTTGAGATTAATAGACTCGGAGTATCTGGATAATATCTACGATTTCACGTGCAGACGTGTCGACGGTAATAATACTACGGCGCGCTTATTTATTGCGCTTGTCGTATTTCATACTTTGTTCTATTTTTATCAGATCGTTAAATCTCATCGAGCATTAACCTGTTCGATGTTAAAGACGCGATGAAAAAAGAGTCGACGGTAACACCAGTCCAACAATGAAAACTCAGGGAAATTAGCGTTCGTGTAATTAATGCTGTACCCCTAAGGATTTGTTTTTGCAAAAGTGTCCGCAAACTTGGGGCGCACATTGTGTAATATAATATTGAAAGGTCCGTAAAATTTTAATTCGTTTTAGCGCCCCGGTGCCGAAATATTTATATTCAAAGTTGACATAATTATTCTCGCCTGCGCGACGAAAATAATAAACACAAGTTGTTTTTCGGCGGTTTATATATTTAAAAAAAATATTTTTCATTAGTACGACGTAAATATTAGATGCTCTATAAATCTTTCGATGTTGTTCCGATAAAATTATCGATCTTTAAGAGATCTACATAGGAGGATACTTTTCATTGAGATTGCCTTAGATGTTTTTGATTGAAGTGTTACTACTTTAAGGTGAATGCCCCCGCAGAATTGTTCTTTAAAGAATGTGTTCACACTTAACGCCCACATAATTAAATATATTATTGGAACATCTGCGAAACTTAAATTCGAAAAATCGAATCAAATTCGATTTTTTTATTTTCTTATCTTGAAAAGTCAGTGAATTTTTCGGAAAGTCTGAAAAATGTTCAAGTCGTACATTTTCTTTAAGAAGAATCGATTTATCAGCTACACTCGGTGACTTCAATTTTTGGCGATAGACAAGACGTTACAATTTTGGTATTTTCAGCGATTTATATTTGATTATGTAGGTTAAGATTCGCCATTACCGATCGTCAAAACTTACATTTAAGAAGTTAATGAAAAACAAAAGTACGCTAGAGAAGGATTATACGAACGCTCCAAAAAAAATTGGAGGATCATTTACCGTGTAGTTTTAAAAATGCAGCCTTGAAAAGCGCGTAATTATTAATATCAGACATTCGCTCAAATGAATAATCGCGTGGAGGGAGAAAGAAGTGACGTCCTGATGCGCAGCACGGAGAGTTTTATCAAAAAGTTTACTTCTGTCCGCATGACAAAGTTCATTAATTAAAAAGAACTTTTGCGGCGGTAAATAATATGCTTGATTTTGCATTATTAACGTCAATATTAGATGCTTTATAAATCTTCCTACGTTGTCCCGATAAAATGGTCGATCTTCAAGCGATCTACAAGTCCAAATTTCTTCGACATTGTCGCGATATTATTGTCTTAACAATTGAAAGTCGCGAGCACACGAATGTGCACCGAAGGCAATTATCTTTGGAGTCCTTTCACTAGCCATACACACCGAATTTTCCGTTCGTGGAGCAATTATACGCCGTGTCGCTTATTCCATTTATTAAACCCGATCGTCCCCGTCCTGTACATTCGATTAGCGATAATGATGATAAAATTGTCGGGTCATAAAACAGGAATAATTCGAAAGGATTGTAATGTAGGGAAGTAATAAATACGGGTTAAAAATATTCTTTTGTGTGAAATATGCGAGTTCTCGTAAAAATAAGCCGCATATATTTCGTCCTCTCGGAGCGAAGGTATAGAGTTAGTTTTGTCATTGTGAGCGAAATCTCTCTGATAGCGTCCTTTCCATTGCATGCGTAAAACTTCGCTTCGACCACATTTCCTTTCTCCATTCGTTCTCATTTGTCAACATTATACTACGACAGTTTGGCGCTCGAGATGTTTAGAGGACAGAAGGGGTTTTGGGTACAAAATCCAACGGTCCAAGAGGACTTGTATATCGTGTGATAACCGAAGTATACGCCTGTAACACGGTATACAGTGCCGTTGTACGCGTATATCTATATAACGATGTTATAGGTGTACGTAGTATGGCAGACTGCGTGTTGTACGTGAAGCACCTCTAATGGACAAGTTCCCAGCATCATTAGGTCGACCCGAGCCGTTCTCAAAAGCTCTGTACCACAAGTATAGAAGGCGGGGTTAATAGACTCTCGAATGTTTGAGAAAACCGGCGCCAGCACTTGCCCTTCTCGGAGTTACTTAATTGTCGAAGAAAGTGACAATTGAATAATTTCCGCTTTACAAATTGCTGCTAGATTTCTCGTTAAATGGAATATATCCCATCGTTTGTCAAGCTACGATGGTTCTCAAGGAAAAAATGGACTTTTTTTCTCATTCTTCGCTCGGTAGATCCTTGTCACGATATTCATATTACAGATGCAGAACGGTTCTTGAGGTTACAAAACGATTTTTCCGCACGAATGATTCGCGTTTCCGAAAGCAAAGGGAAAATACTCCGAAGAGATAGAGGGAAGATCACGTATCCCGTCGTTGAGAATTATTAAAACTTCCGTCTCTAACTTTCCACTCGCTCTCCCGTACCGCGCGAGAGTCCCCTTGTAATAAGATTAGTTTTTAATGAAGAGGAGGATCCTCTGTGAAAATGCCCTTCCGCCTTCTATACTATCTTCATTCCGTTTTGGTCTGACGCGGGAGTTACTCCAACGATATTATTATTCTACACGCGCGCGGGAGTCGCTTTCTTGACGACGACGAGGTCGCCAAAGATAAGAGCCGAGGAATGTACTATGTACCGTCGGTGCGCACCTGGGAGAGCGTAGATTGATACGCTAGCAGATATAGTTTGGGAAACTGAAAGCTTTGATATATTTATCATGTACAGCGCGTGCCTCTCAGAGGCACCCAAAAAAGTTTGCCGCGCGAAGATTCAGAAAGAAAAAAAAATAAGAAAAAAAATGCGTTCATCGAATTTAGTTCGAGATATAGAGGTTCGCGAGCGAATACCGGCCACTAAGGGAAAATTGTAATCTTGTCGTTACAATGTGAAGTTTCCATAAAAATTTTGAGTCGATACAAACTTTTGGATAGCAAATACTAGAGTTTTACGCTATAAAATTATTGGCATAGAATTATGATTATCTCGTGAAAAAAAAAAAAAAATGATTTGGTCGATATTATCCGAGAATTTAAGTCATATTGGCAACAAATTTTTTTATCATTTAATATTAATAACTAAATATTTCGCAAGTTAATGCAAAGATTTAGTGCCAAAATGACTCATCTTTGAAATTAGACTTGAAAAGCTTGGTTTGTGGTTCATGATAAGATAAATGAATACTAATGCTTATATCATTATTCAATAACAACAATCAGTCTGTCCAGTGATACCGACAGGTCGGCATTTGCCAACATTTGCGTATTTGTCATTGACAGAACTCTTTTTTCGAATTGTTCAGTTGAACGAAGTCATGTGTGCAGTGACCGAGACAATCTTGTTATCCTTGTAACAGCAATTTTAAAGTAAAATTAAAAGCGTGGAAAGGTTTTAATAGGCGTAAACGTGTGATCGCTCGTAATTGCATTCGGATATTATTTTCGGGGATAGCAGAGCGCGAAGAGAGAGAGTTATTGATGCTCGTAATTGAAACATTTCGCGTCGGATAACGCTATTCTTTTTGATAGCATCACGCGATCACTCTGTCGGGTCAGCGAGCAAGTATTAAGCTGAAAAATACTTTGTCCATACGTGTTTTTTTTTTTTTTTTTTTTTTTTTTTTTAAGTCTATGGAACGTCATGAACGACCATGAAGTGTGTGAAAAAATGTTCCATTTACATAATCGCCCAATGGTTCTTCTATTCGATTTGCGTACTTTTAGGTCACTCCATCGTAGTTTTTCTCAGATATATCGCTATTTTCTCCGTGTCCTTTGAGACGACTCTCGTAATATTGCTTTTGCAGTATCCGATACGCTCGGAAAATTTGCATCGACTCTTTGTGTCAATGAATAACAGAACGTTTCAGAGTGGTGTGCTTTGCTTTTTTCATCGCACCTCTTTTTCGTATGATCCCTATGGTGCGTAACCGTTCGTGGCAAATGTAAAAATATTGTCGTATCCACTCGTCCCAGCCGTCTGCAAAAAAAAAAAAAATAAACTTTCATCGGCGTGTTACGAGAGAGTTAGACTTGCGCACAGTCGCGCCGGTCGAATTGGAAATTACATTCGATCGACGAAATGTGTCGCTTCAATGATCTCGAATTGATCGCGAGGTCCCCTCATCGTTTCCCATCTCGATCGCATCCCATCGGTTCATGAATATTCAATATCGTAGGAACGGCGTAGCATTACCTGTATCATTCACAGGTAGAGATCCGCTTCTTCGTGCGTTTCCCATTTCGCGTTCCACGTCGGTTTCTCCATTCATCCCTCATGCCTTCTCGTTGTCGTTTGCGTATGCATAACTCATCTTGTCCCCGAATTTCCACGATCAGATATGTGTATCGTTCTCCCGGCGTGTAGAGCAAATGCTTCTACGAGTTTCCTCATTCATCTGATAATGCAAACGTTCCACACAACTGACCGGAAATCGATGGTTCGCAGTAACCGCAATTCGGTATTTATAAAAATGACGATAAAAACGGATCGCACGGACCGCAGTCAGTGCGGAAAAATGCTACGTTTAAGCACCGATTGAAAAGAAGAATAGATATCTTAAAAATCTTTGTAAAAAAGTGGTAATTTTCATGACTTTTCCCCATAAAATCGATGATTCGGGGCTGCAAAAGCTTGTCGATTGTAAAAAATCACGATAAAAAAGTTCGTAGTGACTACAGTAAATACGGAAATACACCACTTATATTTATCTCCAAATCATATTTCGCTCCAGCGCAACACTACTTACTTCCAATTTTCCTTTTACTTTTTTTAAAACATATTTTACAATAACTGCAATTACGCGGCTCGAGTTCTAACGCCTGAGGCTTTGTCGCACATGGGGTAGTGGTGTGGAAAGGACGGTGTGAAACAAAAAAAAAAGAAAAATAATGAAACGTTTGGTAGAAAAACCTCAAGGCGACGGCAAAAGTTACGGTCAGTTGTGTTAAAGCTTCGCGGGAAAAAAAAAAAACTCCACTTTTTTCCGTCACGCTAGTTCACAACCTAACCAAGCAAGCCAGCATATACGACTTCCTTCGAAGGGTTGCAACTCGTTTCCTCAGTTCGTTTTCTCTTGCCGGAGCGGGTGTGCTTTACCTACGAGCTTCTCGGGGTCTCTCTCGATCTCGTAAGTGAGTCGGAGGCGTGGTCGCCATAAATTCGAACGAAGTGCGCGCTTTCCTTCTCCGCGCAATCGAAACGTTCTTCTGGCTGGCTGATGTGCTCGTAGTTGCCTCGTTTTTCGCTCGGTTGAGCTTCGTAGATGGTTACAATGTTTCTTGAGCGTCGTGCATTTTAACGGAGAATTTGCGAATCTCGGCGTTAGTCAACAAGATTGAAATTTTTGAGAGCGCAGGAACGGGAAGTCCGAAACTTTGTTGCAGTAAGAAAGGGCCATAATATGACGGAAGCTTACTTTACTTAACTTCTACTGGTTGTCAATTTTTCATCTTGAATGCCACAATTAAATTCTTACGGCAGGGTATACGGTAGCTTGTCGCGTTCATGGAAATGCATTGAGCAACGCAGTGTACAATTCAGGTATAACAGTAGTCACATAAAGGTAATAGTTACTGAGGCCAATTTGATGCCGCCGGAACGAAGCAGCCGGGAATCGTAGCTCGTTCGATCGTCAAGAATAACAGAAACACGGTAGCTGGCGAGAGAGCTTTGCAGCAGTCGGAACAATAAAGACGCCGAGCGATAACGATACAACATGCGCCTTCGTTGCTATTGCCAGTCGCGTTCGACTATTCTCCGGTCTGGGTTGCGGGCACAAGGCCGATCCAATGAACGACGGTTGACCGTAATAAATCGACATCGAGGAGAGACCGCGTAGCGGAGACCGCGCCAGAACACACGTGACGAGGTAACATGCGTCGACGTTTCGTCTCTCTACGCTCTTTAGTTTTATGTATAACTCTGTATTATACCTGTGACCTTTGGAACAGACGTCGCTACTTGCGCTGTATATTATTTATCAAAGTTTGCATACGTCTATGAGACACATGTGCATTCTATGCGATATACGGCACTTCTAAACTGTCCAGTGATTCGATTTAATTGATTCTCATTCATTGTATTGTGGCGCAATATAACGTGACCAGTGGAGAGGAAAACAAGTCGCCGTTGTTAGTTCCAGACATCTCATCCGCTTCTCTTCCGTGTTCTCTCTTCGCCATAACTATCGAGTCTTCTCCGAAGCCAAAGCGTGAAAAATGAGATTCGCGAAGTGATTGCACACCTTTGTATAATTGCGTTAGAAGGCTTCGGAGCGAAACGGAACTCTGCACAGTTCTGCGCGTTCAACAGACCGAGTATCTTCGGTATTTTATGTCCCATCATGCATTGGTCAATTGTCGACGATGTTGAATTTACATTGTGGTATTTTTTGGGCAAATGGTATATTGCACTCTCATTGAAAATTTTCTATCGAAAATATGTGCAAAGAATTCTTGCATTGCGAATTCAAGAAACAAATGCTTTTTAATTACTTTTTCAATAAATACGGGAATATGATTCGAACGCATATAGAAAGCAGGTATGTTAAATATCCAACTTTTAGCCGATATGTGAAATATAATAATGTGTATATTTTTATTTCCACGGGGGCAGGTAGTTTAAGCAAAATATACTCCGAAATTCTCCTATATATGATCCCTTTAAAAAATCACTCGCATTTCAATTTTACACACGTACGCCAATGAGGAAATTTAAAAAGCGAGAAGATTTTGCTGAACGAGGAATGATGTATGCCGAACGACGCTCGTAAAGATGTGTAGACTTTCTGTCTGATATGTCTTTTTTTTCCTCTCATTTCGCGATGCGAAAAAATAAAAGAAAACGTCCAATAGACGAGAATATCATCTGCCAAATCTACATAATTTTCTCGCGCACGGAGTGCGGACCGTTATTTGAGGCACTCAAGATACGGCGCTGGCTTCCTGCCGCTTTGCATGATCCCTTGAATCGAGATGACTGAATCAGCTCTCCACGAGCTCGGGATTCGATTCTCGCCCGACTCGAGATGAAATTTCCTCTCAGACGGGATCTTTACATAGACTCGCGCGCGCGTGCTCCCTGGTGCAAAATTCGCATCTCGTTCGTCCTTCGGGGGGGTCGGCCCGGCTTTCCGTAAATATTTACCAAATCTCCGGGGGGAGTCACTCCCGACGCGCGCACACTCTTTCAAGAAACGCTGAATTTCGTATATCAGATTCCATGTACACGCAAATTCGAGAGAACGAATAACGGATTCAACGAGGTCATTGATGCATTCGTCATTGACCCCCCCCCCCCCCCCCCCCCCCCGCCCCCCCCCCTCTCCTACCCTCCCAACAAAGAAATTCCATTCTACTTGCGGTTTCGGTTCTACTTCTATACGCAGAAGTGAGAATGAATCTTCGATGATCCACAAACGTTTTCGCAACCGACGAGTAAAGGCGCGTAAAGCGAGTGAAGGCGGTAAAAACGATGAATGTATTCCTTTTTTTTTTTTTTCGTCGCTTCGTTTGTTTACGAAGAATACCTTTGAGTTATAGAAGCAACGACCCTCTCGCAAAATGTCTCGCGGTATGCGATACTTGGACAGCAATATAGCCAGTTATCGTGAGCTCTTTCTCGCGCTCTGAGAGGCAAGTACCCCCCGGAGCTTTAACGCTGAAGAGGATCACTCGATATAAACCGGTGTGTGCTTTGCTGCCACATGGAAACCCGCTGTAAAAATAGTCGAGGGCGGGTTTATATAATCGACTCATCGGATTTACGAGGTTATTATACTGCACTACTATTTTCCGTGGATATTATACACGGACGGTTTATATTCTAAAACGTAGACTAGCATGCGAACGCAACACACAGAGCAGAGCGTCGCGCATAATTTTCTATTTCTATCAGAATTTTATCTATACTTTTTCACACCCGACTGAAGAGGACGTGTGGTATGCGTTTGACGTTGCCGCAAAGTTATTTTTTTCGTGTCCAACACTTTTAACAGATTAACCATTTCTCGGTCGCGGATTTCGTTGCTAAATTTTGATTTTTCTTGTTTATAAAATTTCAACGATACCATGAATTCCGTTTTTTTCACGAAACAAAAAATTGATGACTCGGTGGAATTGTGTGTGAGATACGCGATGTTTGTTTGCTCGATGATCCTTCGTCCGTGTCGTACCGGTCACCATTCAGGAAGACACAGAACATGGAGGCGCTAAGAGTAAAATACGTTGTAACTTATTTCTTGCACTCGTTCGGCAAACTCTGCACGAAGTATACGACTATTTCTCGGTTATAACGCTGTCGTCGTGTGTACTGTCCTCCACTACGTGTACACAAAAGTTTCGAGTTCCAGAACAGAGGTAGAAAGAGGAATGAAAGAAAAGAAGAAAGCTTCATAGGTCACGGACCGTTGGTTGGCCATATATCCTCAGATTAAATTCAATTTTAGCGACTCGTTTTCACGGCTTACACGTTCGCGGTAACAAATCTACGTTGCTGCTAGCAAATCAACTATATATAAAAATATACCTCACCGTTTCGTAAAACGCAAATTGTATTCCACCGTCAACGTCAACAGCAGTCGACCATATAAAAAAAAAAAAAAACAATATTCACTCGTTCATTCGTTCGAGAGTTGCAAACCGAGTTCTGCAATTTTCGACGTGTAATCATCAGCGTGTTCGCCGAGTATTGCGAAGAAAAAAAAAAAAAAAGGGCCAACAATTGAGTTTTACCGCTGCGTACGATTGAAATTTGACTGGTGCTGTGTACCACTTCTTCCGCAATTCGTTTTATATCCAACGTTATGTATTCAGCTCGGTTGTTGTCCGACAAAGAAAAATTTAATTGTTAAATCTCCGCGAATGATTTTCTTGCGGAGAGTAAGAAAAATTTCTATCCCGTTTGAGCGTACGGATGCACTAGTCAATCGCGCTTTCGCGGTGATTGATCGACGACCGCAGGAGTTGGCACGGATTTTCGAAGTTTTCTATGCACTATTCTTTTCTGTACCATTGCATGTGTAGGTATATCGCAAAAGACGATATTTTCGCGCCGTTCACGAGATGATCCATGATCTACCGACAAGGAATTTTCTCATTCGCGCTCTCGTTTGTTCGATGCTCACTTTGCTGCGCACACGTGTTTTGCACTTGACTGTGAAACACGCGTCGAAGAATGGAGATGCTGGTAACGACGCTCGTACATGTTGTGCGCATCGTCTCGCAATGCTATTCTGTTTTGCTATTCCGTCGGGCGCGTGTTCCCGCGTAGAAACTATAGCCGCTAAACGGGTCGAGGCACACATAGAACTTCGTTGACTGGCGAGAACATCGTGTTTCCACTGTATTCCGCAGAGTTGTGTGTACAATAACACACCGGTATACTGCCGTTGGCTAATATCAACACGGAGCTCACCGTTTCCGGAGCGTTGACAGTGAATGATTTGTTCTCCCTGCCAAAGCTCGAACTCGTAGCTCGTACATACGAATAATGCTAACGGATCATGACGAATCCGTATACACGCCACGATGTCGCTATAAAATTTCTATTTACTTTTTGCCGGCTTCGGAGTTATTGCGCGCTATAATAGTCAAATATTGTAATGATTTGTTTCATCCACGACAACTTTTTTTTCACAAAAGTAAAAAAAAGTCCCGACTAAAAAAGAAGCGTAACACGGAAATAGTATAAACGAAAAAGAGAGAAATGGCAAATAATTGTTCGCAGATCATAGTTAAGAGTTTATTGTTCACTGAGCGTTTCAATCTCCCGATTATGATATACGAATAATTATTTATTTCAGTCTTTTGTTGTGAGTAATACAATTTCTTTATTACACTACCGCTTCGATCTTCATAGTCTTTACTTTTTACAGAATATTTTTATTCTATTGCTTTTAAACTACAAAAAAAACAGAAGTTACTGTTATAAAGAAATGCACAATAATAAACCATTAATAGCATACATTTATGTCGTCGAAGCGTAACCGTGGATGCGCCATAAATAGTAAAAAGTGCGCCATAAACAGTACCGTTTACAGTAGCCTTTTTTTCCACTCTTTTTCTATGCGTGTAGCATTTTTTACTGTTCGTAAAGTCCTTTTTACGAACCAGCATTCACGGCTATGTTCCAAGGGTTCGTTTTCTCTGTGTTTTTTAGTTATTGTACAAGTTAGGCGACGATATTGTAGACAGGAAAGGTTGCGTCGTCTGCTGTACCTACGACGTCCGAAGGGAGTCGCGTCTCATAAAAAAAATGCGGCGACTAATTCGATGTACCCGATTACTACTTGAATACATTTGATGTTAGTTTCTTCAAAATGCTATACTTCTGCAACTTGTTGCCCAATGTTCATAATTTATCGTCTGCAACACTTTGGATTATGCATTAAGCCGTTTCGAGAAACATGCATGACGATGATGACTCCTGAAAAGGCCACGGAACTTCAGTGAATCTCATAACCCCCATCTTCCGCCCTGACGAGCAGTCGGCAGGTAAAATGCTCGATCTTGCCGCTTGCATACATTTTTACGCATAGCGACGAATCTATCGATGTGTTCCCTTCATTTGTGCCGGTGTCGGGTTTACTGCATTACTCAGTCAAATATTGTTCTTCTCACCTATGGACCTCGTTGCGTTTCTGATTTTGCTAGCTTGGGGAACTTGGTTTGACGCTCGGTAAACCACACATGCTGAGCATGCTAGCGTGTTTCCCCATCGTATGTACAACCTGCGAGTCCGCCGGGGGTCTCCAATGACAAACCCAACAGAACTGTGTGTGCGGCACAAGCATCCCCGAGATAGGAGGGTAACCTGCGAACGGTAGATTGGTATTGGAAAGTTGCGGTCGGCGGTTAATTTGGCGGCGGCGATGCTGAAGGGACTGGCGGGACGCCAGACAATGCCCGTCGCAAAGCCGCAAATCCACGCGAGCCCCACGGCACACGAGACCGGCTAACGTTGCGACAAATCAAAATGGCACGCGAGTTCATTGCGGACGGGGGTTCAAAATCGTTTCGTTTACCGTCCAACGCGATTTTCTCATAGCGAGACTAACTGATCGGAGAATCGCAGTGTGAACTTTGCGAGGCGGCAAGCATGATAACCAGAAACCCGCTTATTTTTTTCATCGCTAATTTATTCACGCTATCTTGCGAATTCGTTATGCTAATTGAAAATCTCAATTTTTTGTCCGACGCAGTTCACAGCGCCAGACACTGTGCCTCCCCTCTTCAGCACCCTGTCCCCGCAAAAGGCAATATAAAAGTAGAAAACGTCAGCTCAACAAATTTAATACTACGGTTCCGTGAGACTCTTGCTATTTCAGGTGGGTGGAGAGATTCTATTTTCGTTATTTTCATAGAGTCGTCGAGGGTAACGGGGGGATCTTCATCGTGAGCCGAGAGACGTTATTGTAATCCCATTGGCTTAGTATTTATTCCGTTTGTTCGTCGTTTTATAATCGTTTTTTATCGACTACGCGCATGCGCGCGTCATCAGGCGCGGGTAGACGTATAATTTACTCGAATATTCTTTGCATCGTATCGGCGCTCGTTGATCTTTGCACGCGAGAGAACTCCGACTCCGAGAGCTAAAGAGCCGTAAGCAAATTAACGCTTTGTTTTTGCTTCCGACACTCACGGTACGTGTTACGCGGATTCCGAGCAGTGGCAGTGGCATTGCGGAGTGCAGAGACACAGGTGGGCGGGGAGAACTATTGAGTGAAGATCTCGTAGAATATACAATGCCGTGGCTTTGCACCGCTGAATTTAGAATTCGAATGACGTCAGTGAAAGAATTAACTGAATTCAAAGGAATTGAGAGAGGAGTGCGCGAAGCGCGATTATCCGCCGGTCCTCGGTTTTGCTATGCGATAATAACCGGTATGGACGTTCTGAGCACCAAAGTTTTTCTTTGCAAATTATTGACCCCTTTATCTGTAGGGTGAGATACCGAGAGAGTACACCCGCAGGCTTCAGTATAATTTACGGTTATAGTCTCAGGAATACGATTATCTCTCCGTCCGCTTAAGAGGGATGGATCATTTTTTTTGTATAAGGAATAAAATTATTTGAGAGAATTAATAATTAGTTAACAGAACGGATAGTTTGTAGATACAACCCATTTCTTGGTAAAAAGTCAAACTAAGGGACTAATTTAAAAAACGCCGATCTTATTCGCACCTAAAAGTGTCTCCAATAGAGTCATATACGTGGATTTAAATTTTACGTGGATTTAAAATTTGATGGATCCCTTGAAAATGTTATACACAATATCTATAATTCTATACACTTTTGGAGTTACGGTGAACGCGTAGTATTGCAAAGATTCAGAGTTAAATTCCTGTCAGTTAAAATCTATCAAAGATTAAACTTTAAAAAGCATCACTTTTATAGTATAAACTGTTACATCGTCCGTGTCGTTAATATTTTTTGCAATGAATTAAAAGAGAAAAAAAAATGCGATATCAGATCGATGGCAAATCGTCTCTGAGGCTTTAATCAAAGCGCTTCATAAAACTTGGATTACTTCGCTGGATAGATTGGCTTTTGAATGACGCAACGTGCTTCAGGCAAAAGCAAAAAGTTTCCATCCGATCGTGAAACACAAATTTCCATAAGTCAGAGAGTCGAGTGTATGGACCAGCGGGTTGTGTGTGATCACTGAGGCGGCGGATATAGCGATAGAGTTGAGGAAAGCGCCGAGAGACCCTGATACATTCAGCGATCTTCGCGAAGACCGTACGAAACGACTCCGTCGATGCGTTTTCTCTCGATGTCGGGCGGTTCGCGTGTGGCGAACGCTGATGCATTGCCGAGGGCAATGCTATATAACGCAAAAGCAGCATCTTAACCAGAAACGAAACTAATCTGCCTTTGATGTCTCTTTCTCTCCATTTCAGCGATTTGCTCATCTCTCTTACCTCTCTGGCCGCTCCGATCTGCATCGTCTCAAAAGATTCGCTCTCGCATCCGGAAAGATTTTCCACGGAACTCTGGATGGACAAAGTCGAGACGAGTTTACGAATTGCAACGAGCATGGAGACCGAAACAGAGGTGAGTAACGATCTATCTAACGATAACACATATATGTTATATCTACATAACGTAATACTTATTCGATTCTCGACGGTATTTCGAAATTAGGTTTCGATTTACGACTGAGAAAACAAAATCGGTTGAATCGAGTAAATCGGTGCTTGCGCTTCGGTGGGAAAACAAATATTTCTTTCATTAAAAAAAAGTTCCAGTTGATTGCATACTAACTGTTGGTTAAAACTACTATTCCTTTCTTTACTAAAACAATTATTCTGTTTATTCAAGCGAATATCTGTTGCGTAACCCGCAAGCGGCGATTTAGTCGATTCAACCGATCTTTTTTCTCAGTACACAACTGGCGTATAATTTAAGCGCAACAGTACTTCGATTGTTTGATAAATTTGCTACAATGCGATGGAAAACGCATTCCGATGAGCTCTGTCGATGGTTTATGTCGATCCATCTGCCGATGGATGTCTGTAGAGTATACAAATGCATTTTGCGATGTCTGGACGCATTTTCTGGGTGCATTATTATACGTCCGATTGTTTCACTGACGTTCGACCGTCTTTCTCGACGGCGCGTGGCGTGATCAACGACACTTTCTAAAAAAATCGTCGAGATAACGAGTAGGAAATTTTCTCAGACAATTCGATTAGAAAATCGAAAAACAACAGAAGCTTCGACGTTGTAACGACTATTGTAACAATCGATTGAAGACTGAGGATTGCAACTTTATGTTTTCTTTGCGGATTGCGCTCGTGGCGCGCGGTCGTCGCACACAGTGTCAATATTACTAGACGCATCACAAAATAGATGAACAATTTTCCGGTGTCATGGAATTTTTCTGAAAATGTCGAATTCCTACGATCGATCCTTTGTTCCTCGTATATTTATATCAATATATATCGAAAGGTATGTGATAACCGCAAAGTCCGTTTGTTACGCAAACCATTCGAATGATTCAATTTTATTGTGCACTGTCCGAGTTTTTGCGGTTCAACGATATTGCGCTTTGCGGTTAGGTGCACTGTATTTTTTTGTTATATGCGGAATTGCATACATCTATAGAGCCTAACAATGATTGTTAAAAAACCGTATTTCACACGTATTACCATTCGGATCCGTATACCTCGATGAATATATCCACTGCGTTGACTCGCGTTATCGATGGAATCGGAAAAAAAAGAAAGAGAAAAACGTCATCCGGTACCGCGTATGGCACCGATCGTGTGCGAATATATACACGAACACGACGAATATCGATAAAGTCGGACAACGTACAACTCGCAAGGGACCGAAGACTCGTCTCGCTTCCGACATTGAAATTCGAAATAGGCTTTGAAGAATTTTCGTTTTTGCATACATAGTGGTAGTCTTCTTCTATTTGATGCATTGTGCGTTTTTGAAAGATGAATCCCTGCAGCACTAACTTTTTGTGAAAAAAAAAAAAAAAAAAAAAACGACTGTACAACTTTTATTATCTGTTCTATACAGTCAAGCGAAAATGAAGCAGACACGTGCGACTGTGCATATAGTATATGTATTTAAATATTGGATCTCGAAGCCTCGTAGGGCAGAGCTTGCAGGGTTGCCGTTATGCTATCTGCCTTGAAAAAAAAAAAAAATATTCAAGAGTTTTCGTGTACCGGAATGGCCCCTCAATCACCAATCGTCAATTCCCTGACTTTTCCAGTATTTTCGGATAAAATTTCAACGATTGTCCCAAACTTTTATCTCAAAATTTTTTTTATTCGAAAGAAAAGATTAAACTTTTGACATTCATAAGTGCGAAAAGATAAGTATTTCGCCATCCATTAAAAGATAGATATTACCAGTAAAAAAGATACGGTACTTTATTACTTATGGGATCTAAAGTAATTCAGCGTTTCTGCGTGCACCCTATTTGGATAAGTTTTTAAAAAGATTTTATCAGACAATCTTTATGCAATTTAAATTACTGCCTACCGAAAATTTTATTATAATAATGTCATAAAACTGATGTTACGTTCGCTTCAAACTATAAAAAAATTACCGGTATAATTCCACGTATCTTAAACATACAATTGCGTAATATCGAACGAGTTACTTTAACGATATCCATTAAAATATCGTTCTATGTTGATGTGCTTCCATAAATATTCTAAATACTATACAAAAGTAGTAAAGACTTTCCTCGAAAAATCTTTGAAAATTTTCGAAGCTTTCTAAAAAAAAAACCTTGAAATGTCCCAAATTTTTTTAGATTTCCCAAAATCCTTGACTTTTTGGGAATTTTCTCGATTTTCAGATCGAGTGTTCACCCTGTGTACGTAAAATGACATAGACGACGAGTTGTGACTATGTGAAGTTCGTAATTTAGCACGTTTGTGTAGGGCGACCGCGGACTTCATCTTAATGGTTATTCCGCTGTGAGCGTCGACAGCTATCAGAATGCATACCTCTTTTATATTTTATGTACTTCGTACAGTAAATTCATGTGCCTTGTCCGTTTCTTTGATAATGCGCGGTCTCGTGACAAAAATGGCTAATAAAAACGTTGGATTGTCGTATTCGAGATGAGTCGGTCGTTCGTTCCCATTAAAGCTCTCGAGGTGGTGGTGTCCAGCGAGTACGTGGAGAACGAGGTCGTGAGTGGAATCGGGGACAAGCACAGGATCGGTACAGTGGCTATGATTGTGGAAAGCGAAGTAAAAAGTTGCAGCTAAAGGAGCTTTGCCAGAGTAGTAACCCAGAATCCCGTTTCGTCGGGAATGATATGTATGTACGACTCTCGACGTTCTCGTATTGCTCGGGTTCTTGTTCGTAGCATTGGCGAATCATTAATTCAATCCAAGGTTTTTCGAATTGTTACGAAAAGTATCGAGACCTCAAAATGTGTGTTGCAAGCGCTATTCGTGCTTCAAGCATCGATCTTGCTTCGTTGGATGGTTAGTCTTGTTCTTCTATTCGATGAATTTTTTGTCTCTTCGCTGTGGATTCTTTCGGTTGATTTTAAACCGAGAGGACGAAAGAGAATTGAGCCGAAGACAGAGTGGAGACCCTTTATCGATCCGACTGGTAATCGATAGTGCACGGGGAATGAGCTCGTGTGCAACGCAGATGCCATTAAACTCAGTGGAATTTATTGCTTCGGCTTATTACCGTGAAAGGTGTACACAGTCGTAAAATTCCGTCGATTGGACACTTTGTCTATTCTTTAATAATCTAATAACGTTCGTCACGATAATAAAAATAATCATGAGGATTGAATGCTTCGTGCGCGATAAAAATCGCGGAAATCACGAAAATGTTATGTATGAAATGTATAATGTATATGTATAAAAAAGAATTTGTATATAGATTTTTACATATGCAATTGATATATAGAGTGTATATGCATGTATATATACTCTATATTTAGCTCATCTATACCTAATCATATGTAGTCTGATATAAAACGGGTTCACCTGGTGGGTTGACAAATTTGCGGTACGCAAGGGCTTTCAACTTGGAAAAAAAACTGTCTATAAATGCTTATAGTCCTATGACCCGGACAAGGACATTGCACCGATTTTTACGATCCATCCACAAATAACCAGTATATCACGGTATACTACGGGGAGTCGTAACTCATACTGTTACCGTCGCGATGTTGAGAGTTGTACGGAGCGCGCGAGAGAGCGACAGAGAGTTAAAAGAACTTCGTTGCGGCTGAACTGCGTTTATAGTTCCGCGACCGCGATATGAATGGTTTACAATCAAACTTTACTACTAAACATTAATGCGATATGCGGCGACGAGTGCAATGACGATAAAAATACACGATGCGTCGGGCATTTAACAATTCGTTCAGCGAGCGCCTAAGTTCACGAGAGTTCGTGATGAAGAAAAACTGTTTTTTTTTTATCGTAGATCGATTTTAATTCACGTTTCTCTCGATTAATCGCTTCGGCGAGAGAGTACAATGAAAAATGGGGGGCCATTCCATTGTTGTACTTCAGGTTGTTTTTTTTTTATCAATTTTCAAAGCCAACCCTGATAGCTGTACGTATATCCCCGCGCTACTGATAGTTTTCGTATTGCTTCCCATCAATACCACCGGACAGGTGGACACGATCGTAGGATAGATCGCGATAAAAGGAGCGGATATGATACTGGAAAGTGCCAGCAGTCGTACCGGCGGTCGGCCGACTATTCCCAAAGCGGCGCAGGGGATCAATTTCAGTCGAACCTTCGTACACTATCGTGGTATTAGAGATGGGCGCGGGATGAAAAAAAAAGAGTTGAGTGTTACAGATAAAAAATTGAACGGGGGAAATTGAAGAGCCGTATGAAAAGGACAAAAGAAGAACGGAGTCAAAGTTACAAAGTAGGAAAAGGGGGCAAAACAGGGACATGGCGCAATCCTGGCGAAATGAAAAAACGCTTAGAATTTGTAATTTTTTTTAATTGTACCTAAAATTTCACAAAAATAAAAAGCATTGGAGATTATATTTGAAAAAAATGCAAAACAAACATTGCAAGTTCAATGTACAATCGTGTTTTTTCGAATATACCTTAATTTTTTCAAATGTTATCTCAACTTTTTAAAATTATTTCTTTTTTCATGTGCCCATTGTGTTCCGGGCGCTTTTTCGCCCACTCTTTCCTACACATCGTGCGTATGTAATCAAAAAACGTTTATAAAAGCACGTGTATGCATAGCATACCTATAACATCGCGTATCAAGAAATAGTTGTTGGCACATGTGTGCGTAACTTCTCGAGAGACCAGTTTCACCGATCGGAAATCCACGGACCGACAGCGACGGCGATAAGATAACCTATTTTATGTCATGCGGTTAACCCATATACTCGAACATGACGAGAATGCGAAAGATTTATGGATATTAACCGCTCCAGGTACTTTTCTATTTTGAACTCTTCCTTCCGCATATGTATAGCGGTAGGACTCTTTTTTGATGGACTATATTTTACGATGAAAGATAAACATTACATCGATCTCTCGACTGTCCCGCTTATGGACGCACTGAATATATAATAAGCTCACGTATTTCGATACACGAAAACAGATGGAGATTATATCGAGCTATTTTTAAGCACACATATTGCTATATCTACCGCAGAGCTTTTTCGATCTTCGCGAACGCTATGCCGTGCTTTTGCTTCATTGAATTACTTCCGGCGCCTAGTATCGAGCCAAGAATGCGGAATGTATTTCGAATATTTCGCCAATTCTGGACCCACCAGGATTACGTTGCGCACGGGTTCGGAACGTCAAAATGGATTTAGCGGCGTAGAGCAATTGCGAGGCGATATTCGAATGCGAGTGATCTTTACCTTGTTCTTTCTTTTTGTCAAAAAACACGCCGCGCGAGCGATCATTCGCTTCTTTTCATCTATGCACTCATAAAAAAAGTGACTGGCTAGACGTTCGAACATCGTGCTTTTTTCTCCTCGTCGTCGTAGGGCTTCTCGAACAACGAACTTCTTCGAAGTAATAATACTGCTCGCTTCTCGTCTTTCACACGGAGGGCTGAGGATGTGCCACTTGGCGGAAAAGCTCTTGATATGTGGGTAATGTCAGCTGCGGACATGTGCATTACTCTGCCTCTGTTTCTTCCCAATACGGTTAGAGTCACATGCTACCGAATGAACAGTGAATTCTCTCGAGTCTCTTCCCCGACGCGCATTTAGACGGGGTCAGTGATCGATAAACGTACGGACCAAGACATACGAAGCTAAGAGTAAGAAAGCACGAAAGAGAGACAAACCTGTTGACCGATTTTTTTTTTTTTTTTTCATCACTTGATTTGCATTCTTCCGCTGTTGTTATTAATACAATCTGCAAAAATGGTGAATAAGATTGATCGATATTTATACATAGGATGGATAAGAATAATAATCGGCCTGTAAATTGCTGGGCAAGAAATAGCATGGCATATATATGCGCTCCATTATAGATTCGACATTCTTATATAAAAATCCGGGCATTAATTATAATAGTTCTATGCCTATAAATAGTATCGTAAGCCGATTTATCGAAATAAAGAAAAAATAAAAAAAATAAATAAAAAGATAGACTAAGCGTTGCCCAAGAAATGTTAACCCTGCTGATTTGTGTGACAAGCGGCGCCGGGATTCGCGTGAGAGTTTATTTCCCGTATATATTAAGTTAGTCTCCCCCTTGTGCAAAATATAAGGGGCTCACGTCAAGCGCCTTGTACAAGTAGTCATTAGCGAGAAAGCTATCGTGAAAGCTATCAGATTGTCGTTTGGCTGTAGCTGTTCTCCCGGCCCAGTGGTGGACGTCTCTCAAAACCTCGAGTTTAACTGTGGACGATGGTGGTTGACGACGAATGGCTTGTCGCTCGAATTTCGTACGATTTGTTGATACCAATTTAAATATAATTGCCGTGAGGCATAAATAAAAAAAAAAATTTGCCACACATTGTGCTGATGAGAAATGCTTTTTTCGGTACCCGGTTTCTGCCCGCCGATCGAAAGATGGGAGTTATGTGTTTCACTGAGATCTCGTGATTCTTCGGTTTTTCGTTAACATGCATGTTTGGCAAACCAGCTTAAGAGGAGGTGAAACACGCTACCGAGTGCTTCTGTCTCGCTCCGTCGTAAGCACCAATCGCGCTATCTCTCCCGCACTCGATAGGGTTTCACCTCCTGTTAATAAATCTTAAATGTAAAAAAATAAATACGGAGATAAACAAAAAAAACTTTTTAACTTTTCGCGATTTATGACACATGAGAATATGTTAAGTGTTAAACATACGTTTTTGCCAGCTACCGCAGCGGGGAATTGAGTCAACTCGACGCTTTCGAAAGATTAGTGAGTAATTGTTATGAAAGCGTCAACCAAAATTTGATCCGATGTTTTACTTCCGAGATATGTGGACTGAGGGTTTCATTTCCGGCATATTTCCATATGTATACACGATAGCGTCACGTCGCCTTAAAATTATTTTTTAAGTACGTGGCGTCGAGACGCTACTGCGTCTCTTGATACGGGAAATATGGGTTCGCGATTGTTACCGTAAGCAGAGAAGGAAAAAAAAATAATAAAAGAGAACGACGTGACCGCGTTGTACACATACGGCTGAATTAGCGCAGCCGGTGCGTTCCATTCGGGTTGTAATTACACGCTCGACTGGGGAGCCAACTTTTCATCGACGACCAAATAACATTTCGTATTTGCCGCACGCTCTACTGCTGCGCCCTGATTGTGTGCACCGGGGGGTTGAAGGCAGTAGAATCTATTCGTCTCTCTTTCTCTTGTGCGGTTTTCCTCTTCCGCTTTTCATAATGTCGCCTATAGTATATACATACATATATGTGTATATTTTGAACAACAGCGAGACTCGTTTCGATGTTTCACACAAAACTTGTGGCATTTTGTAAAATTTTTTATTTATTATCATGTGCCATAATCCGACTGGCGAATTTTGCAGAATTATTGTTATCATTGTTATTATAACATGACGCAATTACGCGAAAGCCGTGTGTAATTTAACTGAGCTTTCGCTTGCTCGACGTGTGTATCTTGTTCCGCCTCGGGTTGACGAGAACAACCCGACGAGATTACCGGGACGGTTTAATTATGATTACTCGTGTATCCGGCGCGTGTATCCGTAGTTGAATTATCGCCTCGTTGTTTCATATCTGCAAATAGAAGCGGCGATTATATATTCGAGTGGTCTTCTCTCTTCCGGGTATATATAATCGGGTTAGTCGCGACGGCAAAGCACCGTGTGCGTTTTTGTATTCTAACTCGTGTTCAGGACAGAAAAAACGAATCGATTCGGAACGAAACGTAAGCACGTGCAGGGCATCGATCACCGGTGGCAAATTACACGCAACTAGTCGATGAGTACTCTGCAATTTATCGACGCTACTACCCGAAGGTTCTAATTCGAAAACGTGCGGTCCCGTCGGGCCCCCGTAGGCTAACTCCTAACGCTGGCGTTTCTTCGTCCAATGCTATCCGACGAGCTATTATCGAACGACACAAACGTGCGGTAGAATCGTGCGGTGGTGCTTTCTAAATAGTACTCCACCCGACATCGCGCGTCCAAACATCCCCATTGGGATCCTGAGTTTTATTGTACGCACTAAACGTGGACTCCGAAAAATGTGCTGCGAGTGCGTGATACGACCATTCGACCCTTCCACGTCGCGATCGTAAGTAACCTCTGTCGATTATCGGGGATGCGGAATGATGTATATTCAATCCAGAAGGGCACTGGCACATTCCTTTTTAACCCGCAATTTGCCAAAATGGAGATATCTATTTTGGCGAATTTCGGGAAGTCTTTAGCGGAAACATGATAACAAACAGAAATAACAGTGTGAATGACTAATGGCTACAAGTCTGAGTACGAATCGGGGTTACAAATGCTTATCATTTATCATGTTGCAATGTTATCAAGGGGCATTCGGAAGCGAGTTAATAATGATGATTGCTGACATAACTTCTGCAAACCGTAAAAATTATGAACAGTATATAAAAATTCGTGAAAATCAATTAATAATAATAATAACAATAATAATAATAATAAATTCTATGTAGAGTACAACACCGAGTGAGAGCAAAAATGTACACGAGTAAGTGTAAACGACACACGCTATTATAGGATAATATAGAGATGAAAAATGGAACGAAATGAATATGTAATATATAATATGTAGGATTTAGAGTTTATGCAGAAAGCGCCATGTCTTTGCGATGTATATATCTACATTATTATATTATTTCTCCGTCTTGGAACACGAGATTTTATTTAATAGAACAGAATAAAAGAAATTTAATAACGATATAGATCACACGATATTTGTCACTCTCGAACTCTCCCCCCGACGCAGAATAACATCATCCCTATTCCCGTGGCTTCCGCCCTTTCCTCCGAAGTCGGAAAAATAATGTTGCGACAAGCACTCTCTTCGCTCTCTCGTTTACATGTGTCGACGATTGTAAATGATCCGCAATCAATAATCGCGTTGGCGATGTAATGAATAATGAGCGTTCGTTAAATCTGGGCAATTAATTACCGACGAGCTAAGAGTGTATATGCGTAAACTAAGTGTATATACTATATCTGAGCATTAGCATCGGGTGTTGTTACGACAAACGAGCCAAAGGCCAACGGGGTTACAGACGTTCGGAAGTTTTCGAGGGCGCAGAAATTAACGATCCCGTTGTATAGACGAGGTATACAGGATGATCGGCACTGAAGGGTTTCGAGTAACCATCGGAAGGGAGAGTTGTGGATCGCGAACGCTCGGGATATCAGTGATGTTCCTCATCTGCTGCTCTACTCTCACTCTTCTCTCGTGCTATCCACTTCATCAACTTGTCGCTCCACTTGATTTATCGTATCTCTCAAGCATAGTTCAGACCATAGTATGGAGTTCCGGCCACTGGTTAGAACAGTTTGCAAATTCGTAAACGAGTGTGTGGTAGTTGTTACGTAAGCTATAGTTTTCCAGCACGCAACCAGTCAGATTAATAGTGCCTTCTTGCCACGTTTATCTGATCGGCTATGGGAGGCATTGGATACCGATATTCTTGGTGCAATCTCTGTGATCACAGACGAGATTATGCGGCAATATTGAATGACAATGCAATGACATGCGCAAAGGAGATCGAGTATAGTGACGGAAAGAAAAATTAAAACATCGTGCTAATTAGATTTGCACATCGCCGCCTCTTTTCATTTTTAACGCTGTATACAAAGCTACCCCTTTTCGGAGAGAGATGAAGATTTTCTTTCATATTTCAGTCGGTTTCTCCGCATCGTAACATTTGTAGAGGTAAACATTTTTTCTAACTTGGGACGCACACACACATCTAGACATTATTTCTAGTTGCGATTTCCATAACGTTTTGAAACTTTCTGAATAAGTTTCCACTGAAATCTCGAAAGAAATATATTTTTCATGAAAATGAAACTCTCTTTATGAGGAACCAAAATGAATATAAAATCGTCGAATGAAGGGCGCGTACTAACGCGATTAAAAGTTTTAATTAAATTATAACGTCGAGTAGTTTCAGCGTTACACACTATTCATGGACATGACAATGTGCCGTAGTGGATATAATACACAACAATACGTTACTATAGTTGTTTGAGAATACAGAGGAGTTTCGGCCCGCTTTTCACTGCGAAGCAACCATCTCCCGTTTCCTTGAAGTTTAGTACGAGCGGACGCGCAACGACGATAAACGTCGTACGGGAACGCGCAGAATTTCACTGTTAGAGAACTGCTCTTCATCGTTTACAACTATATTCCATAGTGAAGCTACGATGCCACTGCGAACGTGAGCAACATGAAGAACACTGCGCGGTTATCGTGGTACTGCTGTCATACGATTTTATTGCTCTATCGATGACAACGACGCTTTCCACGCCTTGAATGAGGGACAGATCAAGAGGAGCGCCAGCGTTGCGACGCTAAGTAGTAAAACAGTGAGGAAAGTAAAGAAGTAAGAAAGCGTACACGAAGTGAAATTTTCGATTGATATATCTCAGGAATGAAACATCGGATCAAATGTCTTGTCTTTTATAATAAAAATTGGGGTCAATTTTTCGAAAGGGCTGAAATAATGTTGATGAAGAAACGCTTTACAAAAAAATATCATATTTTTAAAAACAAGTGATATTTCCCAAAAAAATTTTTTCAAAAAAACGAACGCCAAGTACTTAAAAATTTGCTTTATAAAAACTATTTAAAAACAATAAATTAAATGACATATGCTAAGTGTAACAGAAGAGACATAATTCTATATGACAACAACTATCGTCTTTTTAAAAAATTGGCGTTCCAGTATTTGCAAGCATCACGATACACCGCAAGCAGTGGAACGCCAATTTTTTAAAAAGACAATAGTTGTTGCCATACAGAATTATGTCTTTTATGTTATAATTTTTTATAAACAAAAATTTTGAAGTACTTAGCGGTTTTTTAAACTTTACCGTACCTTTTTTTTTTTTCTTGAAAACATTTTTTTGGGAAAGTAACTATTCGCGACAAGGAGCACATCTGTATCGTATGTGTAAGTATCGTACGCCCCAAATTCGATAACAATGAGCATTATTGATGAGTTGGAAAAAATCGGCATTCCGGAAATGTGCAATGTCCGAAACGAATAAAATCGTTTTACCGGAAATGAATAATGCGATCGTTCTGCGGATCGCGCTCTGTTCAATATGTTCCCTACCGTTCGCTTATCCATATATCGCATATTTCATAAACTTTGATCGCTCGGTCAGAACTACGAGTTTCATTGCACAAGTGATATTGCGCACATGTGGTCCCACGCTCGCATTTTATAAAGTGCCAAAGCCCGGGTTGGTGGATATATTTATGATGAACCCAACCGATAAATTCGTTCGCTCTTTATTGTTTTCTCCATTTTACGACATCCTGAGAAAAAAAAAAACGCGCAATACTTTTTCCACGTGTATTATTGATTTTAATCACCCTCTTGTAGGGATGGCTATGGTTTTCGTCCGTTATCACTTTGGACCATATGAAAGAATTTGACAGTTAAGGAATTGGTGGAAATCGATGCTCTTCGTCATCTCCCGTGGCTTTCCCTTTACTCGTGAGAGGCAGTGTTTCGTGACACTCGATCAAGCCACTGACAAGTTGGGGGGGTCTTGATATAGGCTGGTAAGCCTATGTGTTGCTTTGGATATAAGAGTCCTGGACGATACTTCAGCGAACAGAGTCTATGGTTTGGAGAGAAATAATCCCGTGGTAGGACTGTCCCGGCTATTTTGACGATCATCTTTTGCAGATCGGTCGTAAAAACCGGCAGGCAATGGCAAACTAAGAGACTTCGTTGACATGTATTTATATATATATTTAGTACTATGCCACTAGGTGAGTGTCAATGAAGACGAAAAGCTTTGGGCTTGCGGAGGGCTCCAGATAAAAAGATTCTCGCTTCGTTGCGTCTTCAACGCTTTATCCCGAAACGCATTAGGTGCTACTGCCCAGCAAGGTTCCAAAGCTCACTATCGACATTCGTCCCTTTCTTCGTTCGTCATAGATATGACGAAGGAAGAAAGGTTCATATCACGAGGAATCTTTGGAATTTGACGGTCATTCAGCGTGTCGTCTTATTTTTACGGCTTTGCCCCTCCGCACAGTTGAGAATAATTGTCGAATGAACGAGACGACTGTGAGGACGATTTATCGTTTGGTAATAGAGCCTAACGTAGTTTTTGCTCCTGTCCGGTTGTGGCGATGTCTTTTCCAATACATATATCTTTATACTAGTAAGTTCACGTCCTGCCCAACAGCTTCTCGTGAACGATCCCTCTCACTCCTCTCTTGATGAAGGGGGGGGGGGGGGGGATATCTCTGCAAGCAAAGAGTGACGGAGGATCTCGTCTCGTCCGGCACTCTCCGGGACTACCCTTAACCAGCCGCTAACGCGAGAAAGTACGTGATTGATGCTCGCAAAACTCTCCCTCCTCCGCGACGCTTTTTTTATATCACTCCTGGATTATCGTTTGTCGTCATGCGCGGATAATCGATAACGTTGCTGCGTTGCGCTGGGTATAAAAACTTAAAATATGACCAGTTTGCACGACCCATTCTCCGGTAACTTATATCCGTTCTATCTTATATTTTCTCTGTCAGACTCTTGGCTGATGGCTATGTCATTATTTTTTGTAATTTTCCTTTTATGCACCCTTATATTTTTCACATCACACTGTAATATTGGCTTGTGTTGCTGCGAGTGACTTTACGAAATGTATAAAAGTAACAAAACGGTATTCTCTTGACAATTTTGCTTGAATAACAGAAGAAAAAGTAAAAGAAAAATTCGTGTCCTATTTTGAGTTGTTTTTCTCCGTAGAATATCCTGACACGATTTTTTCCTCATAATTGCATCGGCAAGCAAAGAAGTCATCGCGGTTAGAAAATAAAGGTGATCGTATTTTTCTGAAAATCGTGCCGACGAAATAATTTTTTCTTTCGTTGTTTCGAGTTTTTGTCCAATATACCTTTTTGCTGCTGATATGGAAACTCAAACGTCTCGCAACTGGCGGGTTAAAGCCTCTCGCAAAGCCTTCCTAAAAAGACGTATTAACCTGCCATCTCCGACAGGCGTTTGCGTGCTATCGCGCTTGCGACTGGTTTACAAAGGATTTCCGAGCACAAAGAGAGCTCGTATCGTAGCACTTTTTTCGCCAGATTGATATGTGGTCTAACCGAAAGTTTTTTCTTTTACTACCATCGACTCGGCATGGACCTCTGGGTTTATACGTTGTCTCGAGACGACGGAGGGTGTGCCTTTCGTGCTTTTCGTCAATCGTCCCTTTTTCTCTATATCCTCGAATTTCTCTGAGGAATCTCGATTGCAAAAATGGTCGATTTATTACTCGTTTTACGTTCCTCTCAATTACATGGCGTTAAATACTCGATTGTCCGAGAATTCGATCTCCGCGTACTCCCGCGTTGAGAATCGATCGGTAACGCTCACTTCGATGAATTGCTACTTCAATACCTCACAAATTGGAAGGTCTAATTTTCGAGTTGATATCCCAGAGACGGAGATTGAGAACGAGGCGGCAATAACTTGTAATGGACAGCGGAGGAAATGCGAAGTCTCCTATCGGGTTTCCCTACTCGATCAGGACTGGCTACCGGAGAAGATGTTAGGTATTAGGTGCGAAGCTTCTTTTGCCGCCGTTGAGTGCTCTCTATATTTTTTTATCTTTTTTTTTTCAACTCGAATCAGTATAATCCACTCCGTTCGGGAAACGCTTTGGTACCCTTCCTTCCTCACCGAGCTCCGAGGCCGGGAAACCCCAATCAATTCTAAAAACGTTCTCGCTGGATCGTCGTCCTCTCGTTTCCTCGCTCCCAACATTTTCCTATCCTCCGGGGGGAGCGAGAGCGGTGATTCCACTTCCCTAACCTGTTCGGTCCGTCGTCCCCACTTACTGGCAATCAGTATTCAGACGTCGAGCTGATGAGATCTCTTCTGTAATATTGATCATCAGGATCTTCCGCGTGAGCCCTTTTATATCCTTCAAGAATAACGTACTCTATCAGTATTATAATATTGCTAACTTTCTCACGAACCGACGATTCAATTTGCTAATATATTAGGGAAGCGGTGAATCTGGAATTTAAGAAAAAACCGAAGACAATATTATGACGCGATGATCCTTATTGATAGAGAATATGCGATTATCAAGCCAGTTATTAATGGCTACAACAGTATTTCGTTCCCTGGGTCGTCTTTTCAAAGGGCTACGACGTTGTCCAACTGGCATAAGCCTGAGGATCTTCCCGTATTTCAGGATCTACACAGGATTCTGTTTCGGAAAATGAATTTACTACCTACCGTAGCGGGGTATAGGTTAAACCGTGATAGCAAGCTGAAACCGTAGGCGCTTTCCCGCGGGCGTTTCATCGGATTTTATCCCCCTTGGTTCTTCCACTCTCGAGCTGGAGATACAGAGATCGTGTTGTGCTAACACCACAGCCTCACAACTCAGTTGCCGCAATTCTAATTTAACTGGCACACAGCCCACGGTTGCTCGCGTTGCTAGTTTATCGTCCTGCAACATCCGGAAACACTACCGCATTGGATCGAATTTGGTTGCTACTGCAATAGACGACACTCCTCTTTTTATCTTGCGCCTGTTAAGGATACGAATCATCTAAGACATTTTCGACTTATATTCTTAAAAATGATATATCAGAAAAAAATGAATAAGTACATTACATTAGTTGATTGTATTAGTACATTATCGGTTTTAAAGTGCGTTTATCGTCAAATTTAAGTAAATAATAAAAAGAAAAGTATGTCTACGGTGTTTAATATACCGTATATTAATTTTTTATCATAATTGTACATAATATTTAATGTACTAGTTTATGCGTAAAAACTTTTACATTCAATTATAAGAAAATAGTTCATTAAATTGCCAGCCATTTTTTTCTAAGTGTGAGTCATTTAACATGAGCGATATGAGTCGATAAGAGAAGAGATCGTTCCATGGTGTTGAAAATATGCATTTCCAGAAGGCCTTGTTGATAGAATTTTTGAAATTAAAGGACCCATCAAAATGAGAAATTCGAACATTTTTGCGAATGCATCCTTACAAAAATCGATGGCAATGATAGACTTGATGACAGCCGAAAAAGTACCGAAAATCAAGTTTTAAATTATACTATATTGTTTATTCCGTAGCCTAATATAGCTGTTTTCTAGGCCCCTTGGACTATCTAATGATTTTAGTTAGGCTTATAATGCAATTTTCTCATTCATTCTCATGACAAGTTTAATTGTACAATGACTTAAGAGTAGGTAACAAATATCCTTAAAACTCAGCTGTCACTCGTTAACCAATCCGCCTGTATATATTCACAAAAGTTAGTAAGAAAACTGCAAGTAGCATTAGATGTGAAGTTATTTCTCGCAGAAGTTATGGTTCTGTTCAGTTTATCCTTTCCGTTGTATTTCCCACCAAGGATCCTAACAAGATCTTTTACCGTTTTCGTACTTCAGACACCTCGTCGTAGCGTAGCGTTTCGTAGAATTCTGTTGTTTTTTGTTCGTCAAAGCCGGGCCAATAATTTCGTTGGCTTGGTACTGTCCCATCCCACGTAAAAAAAAAGACAAGAAGCAGACTAAGCGAATGAATGACAGGCTACTGAACTCTGCTTGAGGGTAAAGAAGTCTGGAAAGTGCTGAAAAAAAAATGCCTGGCTTCGAGAGATTCTTTTGGTATATACGAGACCAGGGAAGCGAACCGAGCGAAGCCAACATTCTCCCGCCTCTGTGTCGTTTCTTCTTTGTCCTTCCGATCTTGAAAGTTACCCTTTATTGTAGTTCACGGCTAAATCAAAGCTACCGGCTCAGGTAGACTGAACTTTTGAAATAAAAAAAAAAAAAAAAAAACGGACTGTCCGAAAGGTACGGTTTCGTTCAATCTTTGCCTCTAGACATATGGCGCATGCGCGTTTATGAAATTGGGTGTTTATAAGAGTTGAGTGTTCGTCTTGAGTCGGCGGATGGTTGGAGCGGTTATAAGGGTTGGTTAGACCAAGTAAGCAAAACGACAAACGCAGCTTCGTTGTGCATAGCGACTATGAGCACCGAGTGTCGGGGACCGAAGTCGGAGGAAGTTAACCGATGTAAGCAGTGCATGCCATATGCTAAGTGCATTAAGACCGCTGTAAGACTTAGAGTAACGACGACGATGTCTTGATTACCAATATTATTAACTTTTTTTAATCAATAAACAATACAGTAAATATGACTTTTCTGCAACATGGATCATACTATATGATATCAAAAAACGGAACAAATACCATCTAAATAATTTCTACAGAACGCTTCCTCTCCCGTTTACGTTTTGAAAAATTCTGTATTTATACTACCCGTAGGCGCGTAGCAGAAACGAATTGAATTTTTAGTATGCATGACTAGCAATCGCCCGGGGATTGTCTGCGTCGGAGATCACGCGGCATGTCCAGAGTTTATCGTACCATACCGCAACGCGGCACCTTCGTTCCGAGAATCGCCGGAGGCATTCAACTTTTGAAAAAAAAAAAAAAAAAATTCAAACTTTTACTCTTTTTTCTTCATCCCTCGCTTCAATGACGAGACCCTTCGCCTCGATTTACGAAGCAACATTCCCGTAAATATAATGACTCCTCCATGTTACCGGGCGTTTACTACATTTTCATTTCTGTTCCTTTGGGAGCTCCGATAATAAATGCGTTCATTGAGGTAGTGGATTACGAAGTCTTGACAAAAGAACTCAACGTGCTTTCGGTATTCGCCCAAATGTGTTGTGCGCCGGGTTCAGTTCCTATGTGACGGAAAATAAAAACTTGTTTCCACGACTCGCAAGAGCAGCAAGACCTTCACATTTACTGAAAAAAAAATTAGGTTCCTATCTTTCCCCAGTCTCCCTTTTTGTAGTAATGTTTCCCTTTTGTCGCGTCCTCTGCGAGGGTCTAACTCACTATCATACGAGCTCACAGAGAATTTTATGTTCTACTAAAGCCTCGGCGAGTTTACGCTGGCTTCGCAAGCTTCTTTCTTTTCTCCGGTACCACTCCACTATAGGTATACATACATATGAAGGCTTTCAACCTCTCCGGTATGCCGTTTCCCCGCCGTTACACCAAATTGCACGGCAAGAACCGACGAAAATTGAGAATTACGGTGACCGCCGGTGGTATCGTAGTTGACTGATTGCGTTATCGAGTAAAATAGTTAAAATATTTCGGTATATCGAGACTGAAATGAACAAAACCCGGTATACATGTGGCGTTACAGATGGTCCGACAATGTTCCATGCTTTTCTTGCCGTTCAGTGCACTACTGATCGAATGGGTTCACATCGCCGGCAGACTCAACGTATATTTACGTCTGGGGTAGCGAGGTAAACTATTTATTCATGCCTGGGGATGAATTCCCTTAGGACAATAAACATACAAAACCTGGAGATATATAAGAGAATGCATAACAGTAGTTAATATAACATGGTATAAAGTTCAAGTACAGTTGACGGTAACTCATCTCTCGTCTCGAGATAACGACGAGAACGCAGAAGCATTACTTATGCGAGGTGCCCGTGTATCACTGGTACCGAGCTACACAAATATATTTCAGTTCAGATTTAAGTGAGTCGGATCTTCGCAGAGTCAAAGCGACGTTTATTCTTTAATAGGTCAATATATCCGTGCTGCTTTTCTGTCTACCTACGATGTCGTACAATCCAAAAGCAACAACGCGTCTTCCTTCCCCTCGGTGTGGATCTTTTTCGTTCTTGTGTATATTCAACCCTCGTCGAAGAATACGGGGGCAAGCTATATATTTCTTCGTGTCTCGTTTCTCCGCCCCTTTTGGCCTCTTTCGCTTCGTGCCTCTCGCCTACGCATTTTAGGCTGAGCGGTAGCGGTTGATTCATTACCGCAAGAAATGGAATCGCAGGACGGCTGCACGAGGAATCTCTGTCTGTCAAAAGGTAGAGGAAATAGGGTTTGAATACAGTCGAGACGATTTAAATCGAAATTTATCCTGACTTCTTCGACCTCTCCCCCGATCCAAGTACACTTTGGCAATTTAATTTGAGAAATACGAAGCGATTCTTACCATCGACATTGCGATGGATCTCTCTATCACTGCGAAATCGGTAAAACGAACTATTAGAGAGACGAAAAGTATACAAAGAGAATACAAATTTGTGTGGGCGATGTGAGAAAAGATATAAAAGACTTTTGCCATATGAAACACACGCGGAATCGTTCCCTTGTCTGGACCTTTGGCTATCCAAGTCCATTCGACATGGCCTTTGACTTCTCGAAACGTTCCTCATTGGGTTGTATCCCCGCCGATAAAAAATGCAGCAATCTTATTTCGTTCGTTGCGTGAGAGCGAACAGTGAGGAAAAGAATGAAAATGGGTGAGGTCCACCAGAGGATCCCAGAGCGGCAAAATACTGTAAAGGTCTGCGCGCGACGTACGATGTCGTTCATAATGGAGCTTCAGGTTGAACGGCGTACGTCCACGGTGAGGGCGAAGAATAAGGTAAGAAGGACGCGAAAAATCAAGAGCGACGGCGGTCTATGTATAGTACTATGCTACCCCCGTGTGGTAGAACATCGATCGACGGACTCGAATACGGAGAGAACTGTGTGCGGGGCTGCGATGTTTTCTTTCTTGTTTTTTTTTCTCCCGCCGCGATGCAAATTCACTCGCCCGGCGCAGTAGTGCAGCTTCTAGCGCCGTCGATCGGACTTCCGGCCCTCGTCTCTTTCTAAGCTCCCTACAGTATTCTACATACCTCGGCGGAATAGGAAGTAGCTTCGTCGAGAAGTCGTTTCCTCACATATATATACATGCGACAGACGTTGAACGTCCTGCACACTCAGCGGGAAACTAGACGATCCTTCACGCCCTGGACGAGCGAGAAAATCGTTTTATACGAGCGCCACTTCGAACTAACTATAGGTCGTCAAGTGTAAAACCTACTAATGTTCGCTAGACGCGCAGCTCAACTTCCGTCGGCTCGTAAAGAGCAGAAAGGATTGTCTTTGCCTTTATATATACATATATATACGTAAAAAAAAAACAAATATCCGCAGCCGAACTACATAACGCAGTGTCGCGTCAATGAGACAATTCCATGCGCCAGATGCGTGCGACGATGGGGGAGACTTTGATTGCTTTAATCAATCAATTCGCGTAGGCGGTAATAGGTATCGTGAGGGCGTGGATGTCCGCTGGTCACGGTGAAAGCGTGTAAAGCTACGACTACAGATCGAAAGATGAGGACAAAAAATGCGGGGTATACCGCCGTGGAACGAAGATCGATTTGCTAGTCGAGCTTGTCATGTTTTTTTGCATTCTCCACCATCCGGATGGACGCGAGGAAATAGCGACAGAACGAGGAACGGGAACCCGCTAACCGACGTTAAAAATATCGTCTCCGATACTGATATTCTCCACGGGCTAAAAATATTTGACGTAAAATTGCACGAATTTTGCGAATGGTACTGCTCGATGGAAGTAAAATATGTTTGATCGATTGATCGATAGTCCAATATGTATGGCAAAACTGGCATTCGGTGCCAAATGGACATGCAGGTTAACTGGACATATAACATTTTAAATAATTAAAAAAATGAATAAAGAGAAAAAAAAAGTAATTTGAATTAATAATGCATAAATTCAATTGACATTTTTTTCCCAAATGTTTACTTAAATTTTGAAATAAATTTTTTTTTTATTTTACGTCGAATTTAATAAATATTTTCTCAGCAATTTGGCATTTTACGTCCCGTGATCACTTTGTTCCACAATCTCCTACTATCGACGAAAATAACATTCGGATTGCAAAATAACAAATTGAAATCTGTTATGAGAGTGAACGGTAGAGAGCGCGAGAGTTACGTCATTTGAAACATGGAGAGTCACAATCATCGTGAATTACTGCGGCATATCAACTCTGGAAACACAACACTACGAAGAGAGATTGTTTATTTTTCAGCATCTCATCGTTATGTGAAAATTAATGATTTATTTATCACGTAACCAAGGATGGCTATACAGAAGCTCCCCCTTTTCCGTCTCTCATTTATTTCATCCCCTTCGGTAGTTAACGTAATGAGCAAACAGCTGTGATAGACGAGATATCCAATCATCGCTCAGCCCTTCGTCGACGTCCGCTCTTCGGCTCCTTTGCAAAATTGCAAGAATCTCGATTTAATTATTAGAAATTTAATTGACGGTCGCGAGTTTTGACGCTCGTCTGCTTCGATTGTTGACGCGGGGAATATATCTGTGTCCCTCCCGTTTTCAACTCTCCCTTAACCTTCGCTTTATTCAACCAGCTGTCCAACGATATTTTCTTAATTGACAACCGACGACGCTGCTATTTTTCCTCGAAGAGAGTCGCTCGCTTTTCCATCCGGCGGAGGGTTGAGAAATTCGAGGGATCGACACTCGATAGAGAATATCTCTCGATTGAAAGGGAGAAAACAGCTGTCCCCTCTTCGGTTGACACCCTTCGACCTATTCGGTAACAGCCCATGCTGACTATCTTTCACCCCTCTCGGAAACGTCGATAAGAGTGGCCGAGTATGAAAGACAAATATTTTCGAAGGCGTGAGACTATGCAAAAAGCTCAAAGGATGGTGACAACAACACGCCCCCCAGTAAAAACGAATGCTTCGGAGGGTCCGCTTTGAATAGAAATATATTGTTATAAAGAGCGTTGATTGATATTCAAAAATAAAATGCGCAGCTTCACCTTCGTGTAACAGTCGAGAAGCATCAGGAAGAAAACATGCACCCCTTTTGTTGCCTCTTTCTTCTCCCAATCTACGAGATTATTATTGATCCAAAAGCGTTTCTTCTCTGGTTGCATTACGTTGAGCGAACAATCGCGTAATCTCTCGAATCGACTTAACTCTCGGTAATGACATTCGGCGTTTTCAAAGTTTCTTCGAATCTCACTACGCCTCGACGGGGATAATTTAAATGAATTATATAATTCGTATTACGTATATAATTCGGGAAAGATGAAGCTTTCAAGAGCTACGGGACTCTCACGAAGAGAAGAGAATGAGAAAAGAACATCGAGGACGTCGAGAGTAAGTAACTGGTTCTATCTTCAGCTCGGTGGTCGGGAGGTAACAAATTTTTGGCTTCTTTATCCAAGAAAGTCTTGGAGCATACGGCTCCGTGTCCTGCACCGAAACGGAACGAGAAAATCGTCACTTTCCATGGTAAAGACACAAAGAGAATGAAGAAGCTCACAGGATGATCTTTAGGGACATCAGAGTGAAACGCTGGTCGCAACTGTGCTTCAACTTTTCTCCCCTCTCCCTTGTCTCCGTCTCTTCGTCTAACTCTTATTTGGCTCAAGTTGAGCGTAAAATTAAACGGTATTGGCTAAACTCGGGGACCTCCGCCCGACGCCCACTCCTGTGCTTCTACGGGCCGCACGAGGCATCCTTCGTGCACCGTTCGTGTACATATATGTGTATGTACAGCAGATACATACTATAAACATATATACCGCGAGGTTAAAGGAGTCTTGAAACAGCACCGAGGACTTAAGTCGCTTTTCTCGTGAAACGAAGCGCAACTCGTGCCACAGAACGATAACGAATTCTCTTCTTTTCTTTGAGTCTCATCCCAACGTGAAATTGCGATGGGGCCATAAAGCGAAACACGGGTAGGGGTATGTCGTTGGGAAGAACGAATCGAGTTTAGAATCGTGGAATGAAAATAGTTCGGTTTTCGGTCACGAATACATCTAAGACAATTGCCGAATGGTTTCAATGCGAATAACGACGCGAAATTATGAATTTATCGCGAATCTACCAGATTACATACTATGAATATTGAGTTACGTTGCGAACGGGAGCTCTCGAGAGAATTTTGCCGTTCGAGAAGGATTGAGATGCGGCGCGGAAAAGTGCACCGTTAATACCGTATGCAGGGCAGACGAAGCAGTAAATATTTCATGGGACGTTCCTCCTCGTTTCCCTCGTCGGGCTATGGGCTCTTGCTTCCCAGTTCTGCACCTTTCGTCTCTTGCCTTATTTTCACGAGCAGGTTGATACACCTATATGGCCTATATTATACGGTATAATGCGTTGTCCGCTATTCTTGATCGATCAGAAGTACCTTCCATACGAGAGAATTTAATGTTCGTGTTTGTTTTCGCGTTGATATTATTCCGTTGATTATCTCTCACAATTTTCCATATACATGTCCGCACAAAAACAATAGTACTTGAAAAAAATTGGGGCAAACCAATAAAAAAAATTGAGGTTAGCGTTTTTAAAGAATTACGATGAAACGTGAAAAACATCAAGATGAAATCTTAAAACAAAGCTTCCTTTATGAATGAACAATAAAAAAATAACATATAATGGTGAAAAAGTGAAATTAGAATCTGATAAAAATTTTGTGACGATTTGAAAAAAAAAAATGTACACGAATTTGCAATGTGCAATTTAATTTTTCTTTTCAAACGCTTTCTCAAGTGTATCATTTTGCCCCATGGACCCATTCTATTCCACTCTCTACTAGTTAGTCTTACTCGATCTACTCACCTACTCGAGTGTTGCGGAACACGTAATGCGTATACGGCAAAGTACAAAATGAAGAAGCAAACAGGCAGACATGCCGGAAATAGGACTTTATGTTTCACACTACAACCGGTGTAGAATGCCACGCATTACAGTAAAACATTTCCGGAATCCGTGATGTTTTATTGCCCAGAATAAAATGAAGCGGATTCAGACTCTTTTATCCCTACAAAAGCGGTCGCATTTCCACGGTGTTACAAATGGTCCGCGACAAAGAATGAAATCCCATTGCGTTGTCATCTTCCTTATCGTCGACGCGACGTTTTCCTCTCCTCTACGCCGTAAAGATCATCGACGGACCGGAATTTGATCGATTCTTCGAACACTCGAGGGAGGCGAGGTTTGCGTGGAGCAAAGGTATAACGCATTCGGGGCTTTTCATCCGGAGTCGAAAGAGAGCTTACGAGAGGAATTGTATAGCACAACTTTTCGAAGGAGCGACTTATTTGCAAAACTCGACATTCACGAAATGAAATGAGGATCAAGGAAAACGCACCGTAGTTTGTCAACGTTCAATCCGCTGAATTGCGCTTCTCATCCCGTACCTTCTCCCCTCCTTTCGTGTTCGCTGTCTCCCGAACCGAGAGCAAGTATCTCGCGTATTTTTCTCATATCTTCAATTTCCGCTTCAAAACCGTCTCAGCTGTGACAAAAGTTCACTGTTGGTTCCCAAGCGTTCCAGAGACCTTTGGTATATTTTTTTTATGATATACCTACATTTGAGTGCTTTCGTTAACATCTCTCGATGTTCTTTTTGGTAAACTAAAAAAGATTGGAACGTCGAACTTTGCATATCGTTCTCTCATTATTTCGCACCGCTCCCAAAGCTGCTTTAATGTCAGAGTATATGGTTTTGCAAAAAAATGCAAACTTAATTTGAATATTGAAAATTCAATTCGTAATTTTTTCAAATTTCATCTCAATTTTTTTCGAATGTCTAAATTATTTCCTATATTCGTCTATTTTGCGCCGCTCTCCCCTATACTTATGGTTCGAATGTGAATTTGGTAACTCAAGAATTACGGGAACGCTACAGAGAAATAAAAAATTTAAGCGATTTCAGACGACTATTAGTGTCCTGATATGAAAGTCTCGAAGAGACATTTTTGATAGAAAAATAACATTTCCTCTATGAGAAAGTAAAAATCATTGGGATATTACTGTCGTTTGCCGTCACGCCACCGAATGCTCATTTGCGAATGTTGTTTTTTTCATGTCGGTACTCCGTCACTCTAATCTACTTGACTCTCGCGACACACTGCAATCATTCGTCTTTCTCGTCGTTCTTATTTTTGAATTCGTCCGAAGGCCGATGCTACGAAAACATTTAGCTGCAATTCTGTGTGGAATATTCGGTCGTCTGGCGTCTATTTTTCTCGCGTCCGCTTTCGCCGCGACTCCAGACCCGAGAAACACTACCGACCAACTTGTACAATTGGGTCCACGAGATGCGAACTCTGGACGGGCGAAATAAGACACAGAAACCGAATGAAAAGACAATTAATCAACCTGTTTGCGAGGTTAACGCCAACATGTGGCTACAAGATGCTCGTATAATTCAATCTACTAATTCATTAAAGTATTATTGCAATGTTAATGTCAATAACAAACAAAAGCGACAATTATATTTCTCATAATATAGAGTAATAGACGTACAATTACGCCGTTAAACTGAGAAACGCCTGTGTTTAACGTGGGCGTTTCATTTTCACGTAGGTATTAAGTGCGGCCAGGTACTCCACCTGCAGCGATGAGTTTCTCGATGCGATTTGCGGTCCGTATACTTGCTAATCGGATTGCTAATAATTGCGAGCGAATGTTCGAACGAACACGTATTCACGTAACGAGAGAATCGAGCGTATAATTGGTATGCATACGAATGAGCGAAAAAAAAGGGTTTTTTTTTCTCTCTTTCTTTTGCGTTAACTACTGTAGTGGGTTTAAGTATGTATGCACGTGTGTTGAAATACGTGTATTGGTTGAATATATTCCATCCACACACATACACACACACCTATCCGCATTTTACCGATCAACGGTGGAACTTTCATCGACCGCATGAACTCTGGGAGTAGCGCCGGCGGAGAAGAAGAGAGGGATACTCCGCAGTGTATACTCACGTGCGCGAACGTGAGTGCAATTAATTAACGTGTATATACATATTCCCGAGTTCGATTCACCGCAACGATCGTACATTGGGAATTCTTGGTCCCGATGATCTTACCGCAGCATCATCAGCAAAAGTGTCTTCGCTACTCTTCAAGGTTATCCTTGCGGTACAGAAAAATTAATTAAGTGTTACGAGTATGAAAATCGTTTTGACGCGTTTTATCCGAAAGGCTTGTGCAAATTGAGGTGAATCTGGATGAATCAGTAGAAAACGTACTTAACGTAGAAAAAACAGTATAATGAATTTACAGAAATCTAACTTACGGCAATTACGCTCCGTGTATATTTCTACACGGTTTTTTTAAAGCACAATTTGAAATTTCCGTTATGTCTTGACGAATGAAAGCTCATTTTGTTTTTCGATCGATACTCTACGAATTCACCGGGGTGAATTTATAATACTATTCAGCGTTTCCAACGCAATATACCATTTGCTTATAGGAAAAAGGTACATTAATTAAACTTTCTTTCGATTGAGAAAATAAATGAAAAAAATTCTGCAATAAATTCGTAAAACATTTTTTTTATCATAGAGGAAGTTTTGTTTTCGTAAAAAAATTAGCTTTCGAAATTTTCATGTTTTTTATTTACATAAAGTTGGCGCTTTAATCTCTAATATATTGTCACCTTAGTGCGCACAAGTTTCTCATTTAAAACGTATACAAACCATTTTTAAAATGTTCATATCGAATTAATTTAATTGTTCCCCAAGTATCTTACCGCTTGTTTTTCTTGTACACGAATATCTCCAGGTGCAAAAATAATAGAGTACCGTCACGCATAGCGATTGCGTTTAAAATAGACTGCAATTTTCGAATGAAAATATGTCGTTCGTCGATTGTTCGTGAAGATTTTCGAGTTCTATCGTCGTTCTGTAGATGAACGTCACTGTGACGTATACGTTATCGAGTTTCTTCTATAATTATCCTACCACGATGAACCCTCTTCCTTCGGTCATCTTTCGACAATTCGTCGGTACGCGTTTACGACCGAAAGGCAGGAAAGCCTTTTGCAGTCTAATCGATCGGTCAGTGTGAAACCTGTCGGCTACAGGCTGTGTACCGATTTAGAAATGTATTCAGTCGTCGCGCAGCGCGAAGCACGATCAAATGGACGGACTTGTGTACGAATAACGGGAGCAATTACTCGAAGTAAGAATGTGATAGAGAAGAAACCAACGTAAGGGCGAGGCGAGGGAATGAAGAGAGGAGGGGCAGTAATTGTCAAGCTGTCGCACTGATAGGAAGCCGGATATTCGGTCGATTCAATTAATTACGCAATCGGCCAATCGCAGAGTCGGACCCTTCTTTCAAAGAGTGTAACTGCTTTAATACGCGTTATCGCGGGCGACCTGCTTCTACGTTAAGAGTTCATTTTGGTTCGTTGAGATTAAAAACTGCGAGAGGCGATGGAATACAACTTTTTAATCGGTTGTGTCTTTTTGCTCATAAAGAGAATTAAATAACCAAATCGATAAAAAAAAAACCTTATCTCATTCTAACGCGACGAAAAAAAAAAAATTATTAATTCGCATTTTCTTTCGTAACTCTCTCGAGCCCAAGCAGCGTCTTTTTTCTCATAAATGTTTTTTTTTTTCTTTTTTCTTGTAACTTCGCCTCGTCAACGTTGTTCCGGCGAAGGCTATAACGTTATGCAGTTTGCACACATATATCGACTTTGTTGTAGCGCGTGCTCGCGTCGCGACTGACTCGAGCCTGCAGCGTCATGCTAATGCAATTTTTTTTACAATAACGACCACATCGCTTCGCTTCTATGAAATCCACGATTAACAGAAGCCGATATAGGTGTGCATTCGTAATTTACTGCGCCTGGTAGAAATATCGCAATCAGCTGCAGAATCTTTCAATTAACAGTTAGTTCTTTCGATGCACAATTCATATTCGGTCGCGAGTACTGCTCTTCAACGAGTGCATAATAATATTAATAACGAATAAGGCACTTACAAAATTGCTGCTAACTCTCGTTGAGTAACATCTCGTTACGGTACCGGGATATATATGGTTTGGAGTTTTGTTTCGTAACTTTTAATGAAGTTTTGCTCAAGTACGTTCGGATATATTTGTGGATAGTTATATCGGACGAAGGGAGAAGATACCAAGTGTTGGTGTATTGTTTATCGAGTTTCGAAGTTACCAATAATAAAAAAGCAATGTGTGCTGTTCAAGGACGGTGTTAAATTCGTCTGTGAATGCAGTGTGTCGTATCGAGCTTTTGCATTCCAGAAATATCTCGACCATTAACCCCATTCACCGATAGGACAAACTTGTCACTCTATGAATTTCATCTCGGTGTATCGCCGGTGATGGTTGAGAGAGTCTACAGTAAACTCGGGGGGAATTCATGCTACTTGTTGGGGGATTTCGGTGTGATAGTGCCGATGGCGCTGTTTCAAGGAACACGCTGATGCTCTCTCGATATGTAAGTGCCAAAGTAGATTTTCAAAAGTTTATAGCCCACCACATCGCCCGGTCCGACGTGCTCAATGTTTCTATACAATCCCCTCTGCGAAATAGAACGACCACGAGACCGGCGATGCTCTCACGAAAAGAGCCTTCGTCGAATATTCCATCAGCGACGAAGCAAATGGACTCCATCCTTTGGGACTGAAAAAAAAAAAAAAAAAAAAAAAAAAAAAAAAATGCGCTGCTTTTGAGACGCTTTTTGCAACATACAAAGTGCATGTTTTTTCTCAATAGGATTTTATACGACGCACAGGGCAAATGACAAATGGATTTGTCTGATTTGAACTAAGCGATCTTTTAATATGCCTCTTTGATTGACGGAAAAAAAATCGGTAGCGATACATCCTACTTGTTTGGCGAAGGACAGCTAAGTAACCCGATATTTCCCGACGATAGATTGCTTCACCGGCCTAAGAGACATACATTACAACCACAGACTACGTCTATTAATAGCTCTCCACGAAATTACGAGGAGCAACGGATAATTTGTGAAGCGAGACGTGCTACGATCGCGTCTGTGCTAATCCGACAGCCGATATCATCTGCATTAAACTGGGGTTGTGCAACCTAAAATTATTTAGGTGTCTGATACTCGTATCATGCATGGAATTCTCGTAGGCGAACACGAACCCTCGACCCACTTTGGTTAATTGTAATATCGATTATATCGGCATCGAAGACGTCAGAGAACCCCACGTTAGAAAATACGATACAGGATATCGCAAAAATGTATAGAATGGTTAATGAAATTCAACCGTCGCCAGTGGCGACTTTAAATTAATACTGCTACGCAACTCGAGAGCATCCAGATGTTATCGACGATATCAATTCATTTTTACTATTGTTTCTGGGACGATTTTTCGCTTTACAGTATACATCGAATAAAGCCTTAAAAATAATTAGTAAAACAATAATTTTTTTCGGCGAATTTTCGTAACAATTTACGATTATCCATATTTTTAGACAGTGATATTTCTAATAAATTAATATAGAATATAATAAAATAGAATACATTTTTATTTTATTGTTACGGGTTTTTTTTTTTTTTTTTTTTTAAACGATCATTGTATTTTATATTAATTTGGATAATTTTTATTACGATGAATTTTAATTTCTCTTCGTTTTTACTTTATTTGCAGTGAAATAAGGTTCGACTCTGAAACGTCAGGGAAAAAATTCATGTCTTGAGATCGATACGGTAACGTTTTATTTTATTCGTTTATTTTTCTTGTCCCCAATTCCTATTCCTATCTCGTCCCCGACTATTTTATCGTCGAGATTCGTGTAAAATTTTCAAACGATGCTTCACTTCGCTTATGTGTCTTAGTTTGTCTTTCTCAAGTCGAGTGTATTTCCAAACATTGGCCGCTTCATCGTCTGTAAATCGATCTCCGATTCAGCGCGAACTGCATCTATGTAATTTTTTTCAATACATTCCTTATCCTTCCTATTCTTTCTCCGTCTTCAGTTTTTCGATCATTAGTCTTCGCCATATAAATCGATTTTACACATTCTATGCTCACTGCGCAACCATAAGCCGAATGAACGTTATTGCGCCGCGGTTTACGATGATTATACTATATAGTTTTTATTACTTCTCGGTTTTGACACAGATGCCGGAACAGAACACGACGACAGTCGGCAGTACCCTGCAAGACGAGGAATTTCAACGAATCCTGTATGAACGACAATTGGAATGTGTGAAGCAACTGTCCATCAACGCGACACCACCCCCAGGTCAGTGTTCCAATTTCCTTTTTTCATTAACGTTCGATTGAAAAGGAGGAGTGCGTTTGACATTGCCGTGTAGTTATCTTTCTCGTATCTGCGCTTTTCTACGATTCAAAGCTTTGATCAGATCGTGAAATACCCCACAGGTAAAAGTGTTTAACGTGCAAAAAAAATTAAATTGTCCATCGGACGAACGAAAACTCTGCGACCAGTGAGATATGTCGATCGAATCTGTTTCACTTCGAAGAAATAATACATCCGACCATGTTAAATTAATTTTATCTGCAATCTCCATTGGTACAAATCTTGCGAAATTTTGTGCTATTCTCGACGCCTTTGCGTGGTCGGAAATCGATCTCAATAGGGTGTCTTGAAATACCAATTCTCATCCGATGCTAGTTGATATCGGAATGAATTTAACGAAAAGTGAGTAAGCGAGATTTAACCTGTGTATTTAGAGCATTGAATTTATTCGGGGATTCGTAAATCCATCATATCTCGTACATCACTCGAGAGTCTGCTACAGCGGAATCCCCGCGGCAGTTCGTCTTTTTTTTTCTTTTCAACGACGTCCCGGGAATGAAAGAGTTATGAATTGTATCCTACGCGAAAGAGGGTTTATTTCTTTCAGCAAACTTTTCCAGTATACGATATATTTTCAGTACACAATCGACGAAAAACCATTGGAAGCTTAAGAAAGAAAATGTGAATTATTGTCGAAGAAGGGTTCGAGTAACGCAACGAAAAGCTTCGCACATATTTCTCGGCACGTTCCCGGACTGTCGAGTGGGTTAAAGATTGCAGGTCGAGTTTCTCTCGGTCCGGTATAAGCGCAACACACAACTTGAGACTTCTCCCGAAGCGAATACGTGACTCGAAGGAAAAGTTCGACTGGCAAATGCGCGATAGCAATGGTGTATGGATTCTTGTTTCACAATTTTCTCATCGCGGTTTGCAAGACAAGCGCAGCGGGGGGGGGGGAGAGCTTTCGTTCGTAAAGTCTTTTCGTCTACTTTGTTTTCTTCGCGATTCTTTCGATACTCGTTGAAAACCCCACAACGACGACTGCGCTGTTCCCATGACGTCTGTGTTCCTTGACCCAAATAGCAATGGTAGTATTGCAAATGTTTGAAGACGAATAGGACACGAGAGACACGTGTGGATCACGAGACCGAGAGTCGACAATATGAGAAAAGCATAGACGTCCAACAATGCGCGTTGCCACCGGGCGAGTATCCAGTTCCCCGTCGAAACGCAATAAGTTACCATTTCTATCGATGTACTCGATCCGGAATATCACTCGTGTCCGAGAAGGTCGGTCGACATAGAGAGCCTTTGCCGATTTTTCAATACTCTTCGACGGAATAAAACGACTCCGGCGTTATTACGAAGATTACAAAGTAATCGTAGTTGGATGTATTGAAACGAGTGTAAAGAGTAGTAGAAGACGACAAAAGAACGGTACCTACTATCGTAGGATTGGTTCGACTCATTGCACAAATGTATAGAATCATACGGGTGAACAATACGAATTTCATTTTGGAACATATAATGTAACGAGAATGAAAAACAGATATTTGTTGAAAAGCTTTGGTTTGGTACGAAGGATCCTCGATAACGTTTCTCATAGCTCGTTCCACATTGTCCGCGGTAATAGTCCGCGAAGCTCGATGAATGGACGACGTTTGCACGCGCGAAAATGTCCACGTTGGGCTCGTTGATCGCCGTAAAGCGGAATACCGATTATGGGAACGCCGCCTGTAAATTGCTTCCTGAATTCCAAAGATACCAACCGGTGGACTTGTGAAAGCCTCGACGCCTTTGTGTTACGCGAAACACATCGTGTTTATCAGTGACCTCGGTGAACTCTCGTAAAGCGCAATCATCGATACTTCCGCATTATTCGAAACGTAAGCAAAAAAAAAACGTATCGCTAACCAATAACGAGCCTTAACATTCGCCAGCAATTTCACGGCGTTATCCGTCGAAAAGTGTTGTAAAAGAGAGTCGAACTTTTCGCGAGAAAATGAGATGATATTTGGTATCCAAAGCGGACGTAAAATAAATGCACACAGATGCACGTCGGTTCGACCTATTTTCCAATTTCTGCAAAGGAACATATAGTACATTCTATCGTTCGTTTCACACGTCTGACACTATGGGTAATACTGTGCCATCTTACATCGCATATCTGTACCCGGCGAGGAAAGTCGTTTAATTCAACGATCGAAACTATCCGTTTCGTTCTTGATTCCGTTCCAGAGTACCCTCACATTTCACGGTTCTCACTTTTACCTTTCGATGTGTGTACCACGTGTGGAAATGAGCTCGGAAACTTTTTCTTGCTTTTTTTTTCTTCCTCCAACGTCGTTCTTTTTTGCCTCACCGCTACTAACCAAATCCAATTTCCGAGCGTCGTCGTTCTGATGCAAACCACGCTACCTCCGCTACCGTCGGTGTAAGCGCTCTGATTCGTTTCGTACTGTGGAATTCACAAAGGAGCAGAACAAGATCCTCCGTAGAGTCCGGACGAACGTCTGGGATTTCACAATCTACGTGTGTTTTCTCACGAGTTCGTTCCGGGTCTCGGCGTAATAATCCAATTGCGGGCGAATACATGGTGTGTTGTATTGCGAGTCGACGAGACGTTTCCCAGAAATTCATTCGATCGGAGTTGCCGGCAAATACGTTCACAATGAATGCTCTAGAGCCGCGCGACTACCGAGGGATTCGCAGAGTCAGTCCCGGAGAGCCGAGACTTTCCTACGATCGGCACGTTCAAGTGCCGACGCAATGTCAAATAGCACGGAGTTATAAATACCCGTCGATCGTTCCATCAGATTTATATTTGCATTTCAAATTTTTTTTTTTTTTTTCGTTCTTCCGATAACGGCGTAACATCGATTTATCTATGATTTACGATGCGGGAAAGAACATTTGTGGCGAACAACGACCAAATTTTAATGCTGCGTTGGTTACTAAAGCACATACAGCCGCGATGTTGAAATGAGAATGAAAATGTGGTAAATGGAAATGTAATCACGCGACTGTATAGGACAGAATGCAGAGAAAACGCTATTGCAAGCAGTGCAGCCCCGTAATGTACAACGTTTTTCATTCGATTAAAATCCGTATTTGGTCTCTTAATAAAATATAGTGGTCACTAGTCCCGCCCGGTTCTATTCATTTGCGAATTAACAAACTGCATAAGTACCAGAGAAACGTTTGCGCGAATGTTTTATTACCTCGACTACAACGAGATTGTAGGGTGCATTCGTAGAGGGCGGATCTCTTAGTATTTACTACGGGTTCTGATGTTCGAGGCTAGGAGACCGGGGTTAGTTGAAACACGCAGCAGATCGAACTGCAGGCTGTTAAAAAATCGGAGACTTCGCTTTAAGCACTTTGAGGAATTACTTACTATACGCGCGTTAGTATGCATTCTAATGTTATAGAGTGTCATACTCGCTGCGTGAAACCTTCGATTTTTTTTTTACTGAACGCGTTTCGACTGACCCCGGTCTTCCCATCGCTAGCAAGCCACGAGACTACTTGCGCGAGCCATTTCTTTTAATTAAAACGAATGGATAAGTCGCCACCAAATCATCGATAAAAAGATTATTCACAAGACTCAGAAGCGTCCTTTTAGGATTGTGTCGTGTTCGTTTGAAATTGATACTTCAAGTGGATGATCACTGGCATCATCCAACTTTATGACCCCACGATGCTAAATCCTTACATTAAGCTTTCCGCCGTGACTTCTTACGCTTACGGAAAACGGGAGACAGAATTTTGTAGTGCCGCGCCGTTTGATTGCTCGGAATAATAAGTAATATCAGAACATACGTCGAGGAATTCTTAGCTAATAGCATCTTTTCTAAAAGCTCTTTTTTCTCAGATATGGAATTAAAATTTATTCGCGTTTCGATGTGATATTCGCTTCGTCTCTTGTCGCATCAAGAGTCGACGAAATTTCAATTTTTTTCTCATTCCTTTGACTGAACGATTGCGCGGATTATCCTTGGATTATCCTTTATCAGGAGGGTAGGGCCACGTGTGTCGTAACAGAATCTCGAGGGAGAAAAGTTCGTTAGAGCGGTGGTTCTGTGACAAACTTCAATAAATTCTCTTCTTGCGGCCGGATTGATCCGGTAAATTGGAAATTCTCGGTTGATTGGGCGAGCGACAGCTAGAGCCATGGTAACGAGGAATGGAGAAGGACAAAGTTTAATGGTTGAGACTCGAGGGCCCTTACGGGATAAGATAAGATGCGGGACGCGGTTCTGTATGATGCACTCTGCTCTTCTACAGTCTACAGGATTCTCTCTGACCTAAAGAAAGTGTGGTAAGGAAGGCAAGGATCAGTTACTTCAGAGAGGACCACTTCGTTTATGCCCTGCGATGTTGCAACATGCGCTTCCGTCTACTAACAACTTCCTCTGCTTCAATTTTCTCCATCCTTACTTCCACTTGTCGATACAACATCGAAAATACTTCTTTACGCTATATACCTTGGATGCACTGCCTGTTACGCCGCTGCTTCGTTTGCGCTACCAACTATGATACACTCGAAGTCTTCTCGAATACGCCAGCCGGGAAATTTGTGTGCGCTTCGCACATGTCCGCAGGCTTTTCTCGCTTGTCGGGCGTGTTGCCTACTCGGCGGAACAATCTTAATTATATAAGAATCTCAACGTATATGCTATATGACATGATTAGGCACACAGAGTATGTATACAGTATATATGGCGCATATATAAAATATATAAAAAATAATATATCGTCGATTTTATATATCTAAACTCCAAATATACATTTTGTATACCAATTCTTTCTATAAATTACATAATTTATATACTTAATTTTTTTGTCTGACTGTCATGCCACCAGTTTCATATCATGTATCGCGTGTAAAAATATAAATGCCTAATTTTTCAATGATCCTTCACCATTCGCTCTCGCGTTTTCGCGATTACTTTATTAACGTTGGGTGTGTATGTGACGTACGAGAAAACCGCTGCGAAACCTATTGATAGCGCGACCATCGCATCAACCGTCTGATTGTGCATATACGCACTTGAACGATGCATTTATAGCGTTTCTACGTGCCACAGCGATTTATAGTCTCGAGCGTCAAGGCCGACGATCTCCCCTTCTATATTTTCCATCAATAACTTAACCTTATCGTTACTCTTATCGTAACACGCGTGACATTACACAGCAAACTTCAGCCTATTATTGTCAACCATTATAGGCGCGAATAGTCATCGATTATATTTTTATTGTTCAAAATTCATGAGTATATCGCTTGTTTTTTAAATTTTGACAAACCTACGATTGTATTAGTCTGTTACGTCCTCTGTGACGTAACATAGTCTATCAAGTATAATAATAGTTATGACAAATTTTTGTACAAAAAAAAATAATACCGTTGCGACAAAGAGTAAAAAATAATATGATGTTCGCGAACCGCATCGTCGCTGATTATTTACAGTTTCCATGCGAAGCTAGCGACATCACTTGTTCTTCTTCGATTTTGATGCAGTCTGAGTGACTTTCTGCTTTTCAGACTTCGAACACAATCGACAGATCACAAATCCGAGCATTCGTTTGATAATGTAGAGAACGAGTAGAACGACCAACACAATTACACTGTAGACGTCGAGTAATTCTATTTGCCACCACGACAACTCGGCAGCCGGTGAGCTCAGAACATTGCCGTTTCGGATTACATACTCGACCCAGAATATCGCGGTGTCGATCGCGCTCATCGGACGATCGGCGAAAAGTTTCGACAACTGTTTAGCATTTTCGCTGTGGAAAGGCAGATTAATCGTTAATGCGTTTAGACTGGTAATCGATCGATCGTTGAAGAGGGTATCGAATTTTACCTGTACAAAGGATTCTTCAGAATAGTGCTGAGAGCTTTCGTGAATTCGTCAGCGGTGAACGTTCGATAGTTTACAGAAATTGAGATGTTTCTTTTCTCGCATAAACGAGCGTTGAGATATTGATCACCGAATATTGGAATGTGGACCATAGGCACTCCATAGGTAATGGCCTCTTGAGTCGACATTAGACCACCGTGGGACACAAATGCTTTGATATTCTTGTGCTCTATGGAAAGATAGAGCACTCATTAAGGTCAACCAAGATGATCCACTTCTTAGATTAAAAAAAAATATAAAAAGTGACGCACGATGTGTATTTTTTATCGCACGATCGATGAAAGACTTTTCATTCGGCACGTAAACGCCGCAAAAGATCTATCTAATCTATAGATAGAGATTTGGCGCGGCGTTTATCTCGAAAGATTATCAAAACACTTGAGAATAAGGAAGTCTTAGTTTTATGCAATGGCTTACGTAAGACTCGGGTCTGTGGAAGCCATGGCGAGGTCATTACGTTCTTCGGTAGTCCAGGGGGCAGTTCGTCCATCTTGGGGATCTTCATGAGCACGCGTACGGGAGCTATACTCTCGAATGTTGTGTAGAACGCCTTGACAGTTTTGGTGGGAAAAGATTCGATTTTGATCATCGAACCGAATGAGAAATAAATACAACCGGCCTTGCTATCGTCCAGCCATTTTTTCACCTCCTGATCAACCGACAAACGGAATTTTCATTATTCACCAATTTCTGAAGCGCTATCATAATATTATTATTATTATTGTAAAACAATTACCGGCGAAAAGTCCTGATCACCGTCGGTTACGTGGAGGCCACCGACCTCGATGATTCCCGGAGTTATTGGCTTAATAAAATCGAAGCTCGGATGTGTGTTCACCAATATCACAGCGATGTCCTTGTACAGCTCGCTTGTACTCGATACCTTGATGCCAAAATGCTTCTCAACGTGTTGCAATTGCGCGGGTACGTAATACCAGTACTGTGCTTTAATGATAGTGGTGAGTAGGGTATTCAGCATACGTTCGGTGAATGTCATACGCTGCGAAAAGGCCGAAAATATACTCGGCACGAAAGCGGTATTCTGAGGATTTCCCATTGGTATGTTCACCCAATCGAACAGTTTGCTCGTCACGATACCGACCACTGGAACTTTCAAATGACGTCCGAAAGCCAAGTAACAGTCGGCCGCGAACAGCTGTAAGAAAGTTTTATTGTAAAGATGGGTCAAAATGGACTCCTCTTTGATTTTTATATTGTGTACGATTGACAAGTACCGTTTATTTTAATTAGTTTAATCAATTCAAATCAATTAAACAATATTTAATTCAATATCTTTTGTTAAGAAACGATTTTCAGATGAATCCAAAAACGTGACCGATTGGTGACAACAGTTTCTATTAAGTTCTATAGATAGTATAGTATTATCAAATTATTAAATGTGCCGCGATAGTTCATTTTTTCATAATACCCCCTCCCTCACATCTTGGCTAATCAATGCTTGTGCAATTAGACAACAATAGTCGAAGCTGAACTTTGAATCTTTGCGCATGCCATTGCGTTTTGGAGAAAAAGTTTATGGTGCTCCTGTCGTCATACATTTCGGAATAGGTCCATCTTGCCCCACTATCCCCTATCTGATGAAATAACGCGATCCACCACCGTGATCACTATGATTACATGAGTTTTGAAAAGGCGATATTCTACTTTGGTATTTACTTGAATCGCATTATCGATAGATATCGGAAAATCTTCCACGATTGTTTTTCTTTTATATATCCACGCCTGGGAGGTGAGCAGACAAAGATAAATATAGATATATATACATACTATGCATACCAGTGACTACGACGATTCTACGAGATCATTATGCAAGTCATAATGATCAATTCATCACCGTCTTGTCCATCTCCACGTTTGCACACCGCGTTTATTTTATTTTTTTGCTACTTTTGTCATTTTTATACCCGACTTTGAACTTCGAAGTCCTTGAACTTCGAAGGCCGCAGGACAAGCATTGGCAAACTTTGATTCTACGATCGATTCCCGGTACTCGAACAGATTAATAAACTCGACATAAAACCGGTTTTTTTCTCTAATCGACATAATACATTCTGCGCCCGTGTGTTATTGACTACCAATGATGCACGATCGTGACTCTGTCGAAACTTACACCGTATCGCTAATGATGACACTGCAGGAATATAATATGTATATAACATTATTCCATATATTCTTACCTCGTAAATGACGAGATCGTAGGGTGGATCGTTCGGTGGATTTTCAATGATATTACGGAATTGCGGCAGATCGAGTAAATTGCACAGATTCGTTCCCGCAATTTCCATGAATTGTTGTAGTGATCTTCCATTTGCAAAAGTTTCAGCCTCTTGCAGAGTAAGATTGTTCACAACCGCTGGAAGTGTACCCGCGATACTGATATCATGATAATTGGGCGGTGGATTTTTTAGTGGAAAGTGACTAATGACGTCGACCCGATGACCGTGGGCGGCGAGACCTCTCATCAGCGTTTCACACATTACATAATGGCTTTTCCCCTGCAGGGGAAACACCGCAAGAATTCTCGCTGCATCGCTCTGGCCATTCTGGTGAATAACCAGGACGACGATAAGAGAGAATACCAGTTTGTCAAACATTTTTTTTTTGTTCACTATTTCGTCATCCAAGTCGTCACTAAGTCGCTTCGATCTAAATGAAACAAGGTCTCGATTAATTCAACAGTGACAATGCATTATAGATAAATATGTTCATAAGTTTTCACGCTAGAATAATATTATATTTTCGAGTTTAACGATCACGATTACTGTAACGCGATGAGTGATCGAACACGTGGCTGTTGATAATAACGCCTTGGACTGGACTGTTGTATAATCCGAAGTGTTGGATCACTGCGCGTTAGCCAGTTCGTGCTCTGCTCTCATCCATTGAACAACCTCGTTGCCTCATCGACTCGGGAATACTTGCGATGGTTACTGAACGCTATACGAACACTTCCCAAACTGTAATAACTGCGGAATGCACAGAGCTGTGTCGTGGGGACGCGTATTCTCGGCCGACCAATCGCGACAAACGAATCAACGCGCAATGATTGTTTATATGTGAGGAGTGTATGTACATCCTTGTGAAGGGTCAAGGTCCATCACTGGAAGCGATAAAACATCAGCATCGGACCCGTCATAAGTCGTCCGACAGCTCTCTACCGAAGCAAAGATTCATCTTGAAAGCTACCTTATCGACGGCCACTTCGATCGAAATCCCGACAGAGAAATCGATGCAATAAAAAATTGTTTACGATGAAATCGAAAGTATCGTGAAAATACATGATTCTGATATCATCGATATTAATTGAATTCTTATTGAAACACGTACATTGAAATATCTTACGATTATTAAAATAATACACATTAATATTAATATTTCTAATCACGTTTCGTTCGTTTCTGCAATGTTGCTGAATCTTTGGATGGCGCTATGAGGCCCATAATTTTCTTTGCGAGAAACACGAGGATACCAATTACGACACTTATCCCGACGAATATAAATGCGTAAACGTCGATAAGAGCGAGTTGCCACCAAGTTATTTCCGTCGCGGGTGATTTTAGGGTGTTGGGATGATTTCTGATGGCGTATTCTACCCAATACATTGCGGTGTCCATTGCGCTCATCGGACGATCACGGAAAAGTGATGATTGGTGCTTTGCTGCTTCTCTGTAAATCACCATTTCGAAACAGATATTAGTTTTTTTTTTAAATATTTGGTCTTTTTTCGCCATAAGCTGGGGCTTCCGGGACAGTGTAGTCAATGATCTGTTATAATTTCAAAAATTGTTTGTAGACGTTTTAAATGAGAAATTCGTGCGAAGTAAGAAGAATATGAATCAAGGTAGTCCTTGCAGTGAGTGGTGCTTAACGTCCGTAAAAGTGAGAATTTAAAGCGATATTTCAAACACTTCTCGATGAGATAAAAATCTTTAAAAAATCACGCATATAGCAGGTGCTGAAAAGATTAATTTTGCATAAAAATAATTCCAAAATGTTATTTCTTCTCTCTTAAACGCCAGACTCTTAAACTCTCTTAAAATTCATCGGGATGGAGTCGTCAAAATATTCATCGTTTATAATCTAAAGTCATTTTGTTTATGAAAAAAAGGAAACGACACAACTACGATATTATTTAAACTTTTTCTCCGATCGGGAAACAAAAAGAAAAAAAATCTTTGTTGTATTCGTAAAACACATTTCAACAAACGAATTAATCTATCACTCGTCAAAATTTAACGAAAATTACAAATTTAATTTCACAATAAGTGCGTAAGAATATGTTCGTGAATTTATTTTTTTCGTTATTTTTCAGCGAATTTAATGTTACATTTTTTTTGTTTAAGTAGCCACTCTTCAACCCAAATTCATCTTAGTTTACACACATTTCTCGTGTAAAACGTTAAAAAACCGTTTTTTGAACGTTCGTTCTCGATTGCCTTGATAATACCGCAAAGATAGCCTTAATTGCGTGAACAGTTACCTGTAACTGGGATCGTTGAGTACAGCAACGAGTGCAGAGTACATATGCTCCTCGTCAATTTTATTAAAATCCAACTTAACCGCCATTCCCTTGCGCTTGTAGTACATCAGGTTTGTAAGTTGATCACCGAAGAGTGGAATACCGATCAGAGGCACGCCATGGTAAAGCGCCTCTTGCGTTGACATCAAACCACCATGGGTTATAAATACGCGAGTATTATTATGCGCTGTGAAAATAAATATGAAACAATCAATTTTATAAAAAAAATAAAAAATCGTTAATTAAATCGATGAATTTTTTTAAGCTTATCATACCTAAAACCGGTACTTGAGGTATCCAGGAAGATGTGATGACGTTCTTGGGTAAACCAGGAATAAGTCTTTCCTTATTCGCGACTTTCATGAGGACTCGGACCGGAGCAATTCTCGTAAACGCCGCGTATAAACCTTTCACATTCTCATCAGGCATCGTTTCAATATTGACCATCGATCCCAGGGTAAAATAAACCACGCCGTCTTTGCTCTCGTCAAGCCACTTTTTCAAATCCTAAAGAAAAAAATTATTTTGTCAAGCGATGATAAACGACCTCCGCAAGGCAACATCTCCGTATGCGGTGAGACGTACAATAAAGATAGTTATTAAGAGTGTTACCTTGGATAATTCGGCGTTGTTGTTTTCGACATGCAAGCCTCCGACCTCGATGAGGTTGGTCGTTGTCGGTCTCACACCGGTTAAGCTGTAAAATGAGTTCACCAGAGCCAAAGAAACATTTTTTTCAAGGTCTCTGATGTTCGGTATATCGGGTCCAAGATATTTCCGCATAAGTTCGTTCTGTATGTCACCAGTGATCGAGTTATATCGGTACACGCTAATCGCATCGTGTATGGTGTTGCGCAACCGATCCCAAAAGGTCATTGGATGTGTAAAATCGGAAAAGAAGGCCGGGAAAAATGCGGTACTCGCAGGATTACCAAGAGACTGACCAATCCATGGAAATTCGATAGTTGAGCTCACGAGTATGACGGGCACTTTCAATACTGCGCCAATACCTATGTAACAATTTGCACCGAAAGCCTGAAATTTAACGTAATATGTGAGTATTATACATGAGTTAAACATCGATTAGATTCAGTAAATGGTCTATATTCGAATAACTGCTGTTTTCCTCGAGCTTCCATGATCATCCGTACAATTTTCAAATGTCGATAAAATATGTCGAAAAATGTTTCGCCTCATTTGGCGATGATTAAACGCGGAGAGGCAGGAAGGCAAAGTCGACATTTTGGTCAAAGCTATGGCTTTCTGCAGAACTTTGATTCATCTTTCACGTTTTGTGCCCTATTTTGTTAGTTTTGACAATTCGATGATAAGATTTTCATTTTATTTTTCTCGCAGCTATGAGAGCGAGAAAATTCATATTCATATTTCTCATATTTTTATTAACACTCCACTGAAAAGGATGAGTTATTTTTAAGTTTCGCGTTTTTTTATGCAAAATTTAAATGCCGCTTTTTTCTTTACTAATCCGGTTTATATTTTTCCGTGGAATTTGTTTCATTCTAAACGAACGAGTTACTGGACAACAACATGCATATTAAACGAAGAGGAAGGAGGATATTTTTCTATTTTCCTCGTGATAAAACCTTGAAGCAAAGAGCGATACAATATAAATTAACGATCATTTTATCACTGGCCGCTTTTAGAATGTTTAATTATGAAGATGTCTTACTTCCGTAATCAGTAAATCGTACGGTGGATCTGTCGGTGGATTTTTTACGATCCTCTGTAACTCTTCGCGCCCCATCAATTTGCACAGTTCATTGCCAAACTCATAGGCGATAATGGGAAGCGTGTCCGTACCGACTTCGACAGCCATGCTGAAGTTCCAATTGTTAACATTACGACGTTGGGTACCCTCGACGTTCATGAGTATATTGAAATTTGGCATTGGTTTCTTCGGCGGAAAACACGTTACAATGTCGACCTGATGACCCCGCTTTAGAAGTCCGTTCGTTAGAGCGTCGAACATCATGTAATGACTTCTTGAGCAAAAGGGAAATATCACTAATATTCTGGATGCTTCGGTGGACGTGAAAAATCCAAAAGCGAGAACGAACGAGAGCATTAGTAAAGTCTTCATTGTGTTGCGTTTAATCACTGATTTATCACACAAAATATTATCATGGAAACCCCGCGACAATGAACGATTATTTCTGCGATTGCACCAACGCGGTTCATTGACGGCTGTACGTGATTATCGAAGAATGACTGCTATGCACAAGTAATTAATACCATAACGATACCACAGGAGACTAGACTATGATCGGAGTTCTTTACAATGTGCGTTTATAATCGAGAATATGACAATGCGTTCGCCACTCGTAAGTTCGGGCCGATAACCTTCTCTCGTGGATGACACGCTCCGACTGATGAGAGCTCGTACAGCGGGGATTTCTTACTCCCGGTGTCCGACGATTTCTATTCGCAAACACACTCGACCATCGAGTCAGTCGGAACTGCTGATTGTGTGACATATTCGAGACATATAATCAATACAATAATAGTTTACTGAGAAGTAAGTGATTTTCCTCCACACAGTAGTGCACATGTTGTAGTTCCCTAGAGGTCTAATTTTTAGCAAAATCTATGCAGTCGTTCAGTTTTCACGCCATTTTGCATTTTTTTGAATGTTTGTACACGCCGTAGCTGCCACATTTTTTTAGATATCGGGCTGAAATTTGTATTGGACATAGGTTTTTATTAAACAAGATTTAGGATTGAATCTGGCATAAATTCGGCGAGCGGTTCAAATTTTATGGCATTTTGAATTTTTTGACATTTTTTTATTTTTGCTCTAACGTCCATAATTCTTTACATACCGCATTGAAATTTGGGTTACAAATAGATTACTATCAGATAAAGTGTAGAATTGAATTCGATGTAACATAACTCTGATTACAAAAAAATCTTTTCTTACACTGGCAATAGCACTGATCAAAAATGTACTTAAAAACTATCAATTAAAATAACTGATCATAAAACAAAGTTTCTTGAGGAAGCAAAGTTATAAACGTACTGTCCCATAATCTGAGAGGGGTAGGGGTACACTGATAAATGAAAGATATGGATAATGTAATTTTCAGCTTTTTTTATTGCATGCGATAGTGTTCGTTTTCGCAACGAAAATCGTGATTGATTAGGAGATACTGATTTATGAGACGATATGGATTCATTGTCGTTCACTTTCAAGATTTGTCTTAGTGTGCACTTTGTATTTTTCTACTTCGCTCATAGAACAGAACAAACTTTTATAAAGACTTATTATTTACATTACTGATGCATTACGATGAAGTTATCAATCGGAATGGCTTCTTAAGCTTATTTAACAAATTCTCTGAAAACAATTTCATCCTTTAAATACTTCTTGAAGATACCCAACAGACACTGAACGATAAAAAAGTATAATTAATAATTTGCAAAAAATCCTTTACTGAAAAGTGGTTAATCTGCAGAAAGTTAAAAATAATCTTACAGATTAAGAAAAAGTCCCCGATGTAGTCCGGGGAACCCCGGAGAATTATTTCAATTGCGTTATGTAATTTCGTCGCAGACTTAGTCATAATCTGTAAAATTATTTTAAACTTTTCGCAGATTAATTAGATTTCGGTTGAGGAATTTTCACAAAATTTTAATTCTGCTTTTAATTTTTTTTTTCTTTCTGTAGTGTCGGACATTTACGTTCCTTTTACGCGAATTTCCTTTCTTCGATTAGATTATTTGAATAACTTGCCGGTCGTTACTGGCATATCAGCGTGCAATGACATTCAATGAGTTTCAAATATGACAATATATTCTTCATTATTGGTTTATTAAGATGTTCAAATAATTGTCTCGATATGGAACTAAATTATCGAATGGCTGAACGAAACAACGAACAACCAGGCTGAGAACACTCAGCAAGAACCGCTTATCTTGTTACATGTGATTTATATCGGAGTATCAATTTTCGCATAAAAGGTGATCAACTGCTGTGCGCCGTCAATTCACTTTTTATGATGAACAATGATTATGGGTGTTGACGTTAACGACATATTGTCTCCGTTATCAAGTTCTACTCCGTAACGTTACTGACATATCACAATGCATACAGGCAACCATGTATTTTCCTGTTATGAAGTTACAATTCGCAGCGTCAATGATACCAAAGTATGTATTACTGCAACAGTACTGTTTATGGCGCAGGAACGATTGTGTTCGGCACGATAAAGACAAGTCACTGTTCGAAGGTTCTTCCGTTTTTCCTAACATTTCGCCGGCGCGTGTCTAACTCGTCATTACTTGCCAGACTCGAAAAATATCACAGCGAGGTACACGCGAACTTGTGAGATAGTTGCAATGTAACGGCCACGACTTATATTCAGCAGGGAACATTTCAATGTGAATCCATTACGCAAGACGTTACAGACGAACCGACCCGTTTCATTAGTCAAATTATGCCTCCTCATTCCGCGCGACGATACGGACAGCGTGTGCTATCGCTGCCAGCCATATTGCGCAATTTAAGTCATCGCCAATAGATCTTCAACGACGCTAATAACAGAGGCTGCCGCATCCAAAATAATAGTCAATTCGACCGCTTTATTCCATGAACCAGTCACGCACTGTTGCGTGAGCTAAGAATTCTTCATCGTTTTCAATTCGTTCGACAATCGGGATCACAACCACACAATTATAGCCATTACGACTTTTTTGATATTGAAAGTCGTTGTTTTTTTTTCCTTATACGTTTTACCATACTCTATCTGTTATCATACCGGGTTACTGGAGATTAAAAAATATTTCTTATCTAACGAATACACTTTTTTTTTGCTCGGTATATATTGAATCGTATATACAGTTTACTTGACTTTCTTCGAATGCGTGACTTCTAGTCGAAAATGTGTCCATGATTTGTTGATTATAAAGCGAACAACCGTAATCGCAACGAATATTGAAGCCGTGATGATCAATAGAAGAACCGCGTAAACATCGAACAACTCGATTTGCCACCAGGCGAGATCCATAGCTGGTGATCTTAGAGCATCGCTTCCATGTCGAATCACGTATTCCACCCACCACGTTGCTGTGTCCATAGAGCTCATTGGACGATCACGAAACTTTCTTGAGACTTTGCGAACCGCATCTCTATTAAAGACATAATTGCAATACAATTATTCTACAATGTTGCAAAATTGAATCGCATACGCACTCACCTATACAGTGGATTAAAGAGTATTTCGTTCAAAGCCTTATCCATTTTCTCCTCTGTTATACCCTTGTAGTTCAACGTAACAGCCATATTCTTCTTCGTATAGAGATCAACGTTAACAAATTGATCCCCGAAAAGAGGCATTCCTATCATCGGAACAGCACAATGTATCGCTTCCTGAGTACCCATCAGTCCGCCGTGCGTCATAAATGCTCTGACATTTTTATGCTCTGTGAATTGCGATAATAAATCATTATTGACCGAAGCATCGAAGCTGACCAGTCGATCTTGGAATATCGATCGGTTGCAGACGTACTTAAAACTTTGTGCTGCTGCGCCCAAGCGAAAGTGCGAATATTCTTTGGCAATCCGGGTGGCAATTTTTTGGGATCCAGTATCTTGATCAGTACTCTTACTGGAGCTATTTTGTCCAATGATTTGTAAAATACCTTAAGGATATTTTCAGGAAAAGATTCGATGATAACCATCGAGCCGAATGAAAAATAGATAAAACCATCCTTGCTGTCATCCATCCATTTTTTGAGATCCTGCAAAAACGTGTGCGAAATTCCGATGAGAATATCATTTAAGACGCGACAAAGGGACCCGAATTTTTTTCTCGCTGAAGCGGGGCAATGCCCGAGGCAATGTAATGAAGCAGAGAAAATTGGCGGAGAGAAAAGAGGATCTACAATTTACCGTGGGCAATTCGGCACCGTCATCCTGTACGTGTAATCCGCCGACTTCAATAAGAGCGGGCGTTACAGGTCTGGGGTCATTCAACGCTGGATGAGAATTCGTCAGGATAAGAGCTAAGCTTCTCTCGGCATCTCGGACACTGGGCGCTTCTTCGCCGAGGTACTTTTTTATTATGCCGTCCTGGGGAGTTGTATGATATTGAAAGTACAAATCGCTGTATACAGCGCTGATGGTGTTGTGGAATCTCTGCCAGAATGTCATCGGGGCCACGTAATTGAGAAGATTATTCGGCGCGAAAGCGAGATTGGCAGGATTCCTTATTATTCCGTGACCCCATGGGTATAATAACGACGAACTGACACCGACAACGGGAAGTTTAAAATGATGACCCAGCGCCATGAAGCAATGAGTAGCAAAGACCTGAAATTATGTAATTAATATCAATTTTACATGAGAAAAAATAAAACAAGTAATACTGCTCTTTGCACACTGTGACTTTATGATTAAAAAATTCAATGTTTATCACCTCTGTTATCACTAAATCGTACGGCGGGTTTTTCGGTGGGTTTTTAATGATTTTTAACATATCCGGATGTCCAAGACCTTCACAAATATTGTTGCCGATTTCGTTAGCGATGAAGTGCACTATGTCGCCCGTCATTGATTGGAACCTTGCGTACGACATGTTATTGACAAAACTCTCCATATACAGGGGTAGTTCGACGACATCCGTATAATTCGGAAAAGGCTTCTTCAGAGGAAAGGGACTCACAACGTCTACCTGGTGTCCCTTTCGCGCCAAACCCTTCATGAGCGCTTCGAACATCACGAAGTGACTTCTTGCGTGAAGGGGAAACACACCGAGAATCCGGGATCCCTCACAGTTGTGCGAGTTCAGTGTCATTACCCCGAGGAGAACTAATGTCAAAATTGTTCGCGTCATGTTCAGAAATTATGCACTTTCAATTATTTCGTGACTTTGCTTCGGCACCGATCTTTTTAGTTGTCCACTTGGCTCCAAAATGTCACGATTAACTCTACTCAGAGTCCGATATATACTCCGTGTTCTTCGTCGGTCCGCATTCTCATCCAACTGTATTGATATGGATTAAAAGCGGCCTACGTCCTCAAGGGAATACGTATCATGCCAAACTCGATAGTTCTATATAGATATATATGTGTGGACGTGGCAGTATCTTCCTGTTCTCGTGTAGATAAGATTCGGATTTTTCGAGTGTAACTCGTGACTGACTGGACACGATTACGATGAACTCATCGGTTATGTATCCCCTGTCGCGTAGAGCTTAGAGATACATTAACACTAGTGTAGCACTAGTTAGCATATATATATGTTATTTTCGTTCCACAATGATGCGACTATTGTAGAATTTTTCGCAACGGAAGGTCGAGTGGTCGTACAAGAAATTGATGACGAATGAAGAAGAAGATTCATCGGTAAGATCTTTTTTTCGATTTATATCTATGTCGTTTATTTCTGTAACATTACACAACTTATTTAACTTTCTTCGAATGCGTTGGCTTAGGCTCTGCTGATATGGAGATAATTTTTTTAAAGGAAAATCGCACTACGACAACAACCATGAATATTAAAAGTGCCGCTATTAATAAAAGAACCCCATAAACGTCAAAAAGGTGAATCTGCCAATAAGTAAGATCTACAGCGGGTGATTTTAGAGCGTCGCGTCCGTGTCTTATCGTGTATTCCACCCACCACGTAGCTGTATCCATTGAGCTCATGGGACGATCGAGAAACTTTGCTGATACTTTGCGCATTGTATCCCTGTTACAGACACAGTTTTAAACGATTAACATACCGTTGACTTAACGATTAATATAAACGAATAATACAAACGACTCTAAACTGACTTGTACACTGGATTAAACAGAATCTCCTTCAGTGCCAGGTCCATTTTTTCCTCCGTGATACCCTGGTAATTCAGTCTAACGGCCATCTTTCTTCTCGAATAATGATCGATGTTGATGTATTGATCACCAAAGAGAGGCATTCCGATCATAGGAACTCCAAAATGTATAGCCTCCTGGGTTCCCATAAGACCGCCGTGAGTTATGAATGCTTTAACATTTTTGTGCTCTGCGAAATAAAATAATTTCGTGTTTGATAATCAAAGAACTAAGGTGAATGGCCCAGTTATCGTTCGAGGGTGAATCAGTAATTCTTTATATGTGATTTGTCCGTATCAAAATCGATATTTACGATTCACGGTTGACGATTAATAGTGCACCGACGATGACTGGGACATTTTATATCTTATGTCGAGTGCGTTTTATGCTGCAACAAGCGTGACAAAGCTTACTTAATACTTTATACTGCGGTGCCCACTCGAAGGTCCGAAAATTCTTCGGTAATCCCGGCGGAAGTTTCTCAGGGTTTGGTATCTTTATTAGCACTCTTATCGGTGCTATCTTCTTCAATGACTTGTAAAATACTTGAATTACCTCTTCGGGAAACGTTTCGATGACTACCATTGATCCGAATGTGAAATAAATGAATCCCTCCGTGCTATTGTCCATCCACTCTTCGAGATCCTGTGAATGTGCGTAATCGCCATGCGTGCAATGAACATACTTCGATTCTATTTAGCGATGTTCTCGTAATTTTATCTCAAAAAATTCGAAGCTTGATATTTGCGCGAAAGGGAAAAACTAATACCATCAGCATTTTGAAACCACGTTGCCGCGAGCAACGATGTTAATCTAAAAATGTTTCATCAAACTAATGATTGATTACTCTCGTGAAATACTTCGACTAGACCTCCGCGCTTCTGGAATCGCCAATCCTTGCGTAATAAAATATATTCTCTTTCCGAGAAAGGATATCATCTTTAGTTAGTTTGACGCATACGGCACCACGGCACAGTGAGATAAAAAAAATGAATAAAATTTCGAGTCATAATAGGGAGAAAAAAAGTGTTCAATTCACCCGTGGCAAATCGGTACCGTCATCCTGAACGTGCAATCCGCCGACTTCAATGAGAGCTGGGGTGACGGGCTTGGGGCCACTCAGAGCCGGATGAGAATTTGTGAAGACGAGAGCCACGCTTCTCTCGAGTTCTCTGACACCAGGCGCGTCCTCGCCGAAATGTTTTTTTATTATAGCGTCCTGGGGACTGGAATAATACTGGAATGCCAGATCGCAATACAAATCGTGAATGGTATTGTGAAATCGCTGCCAGAACGTCATCGGAGCAACGTAATTAAGAAGATTATTAGGTACGAATGCGAGACTTTTTGGATTTCCGATCATTCCGTGCGCCCAAGGATATAGAGCCGACGAGCTAAGAGCTATTATAGGAATTTTCAAATGATGACCGAATGCCATAAAACAATGTGCGCCAAAGATCTGAAAAGTTGAATAAAAGAAAAAACAATGCAATACGTCACAAATAAATAAATTTGCAACAGCAACACGATTGCTTTGTTTTATTTTCGTTCACACCTCCGTTAGGACCACGTCGTACGGCGGATCCTTCGGTGGATCTCGAATGAATTTTATCATCTCCGGATGTCCAAGTGCTTCGCATACTGTGTTGCCAGTTTCCGTAGCGATAAAGTGCACCATGTCGTGTCCCATTGATCGAAAGCGCTGGTACGACATGTTGTTAACGAAGCGCGGGCTGTACAGAGGAAGCACAATAATATCCGTAAGATTTGGATAAGGCTTTTTCTGTGGAAAAGGGCTCACGACGTCTACTTGGTGTCCCTTACGCGCCAGTCCCTTCATCAGTGCGTCGAACATCATGTGATGACTTTTCGCGTGAAGAGGAAACATACCGAGAATCCGAAAACCATCGCAGCTATCTGGGCTCAGAGCCGTCAACCCGAAGAGAGTTAATGCTAAAATAATTGGCTTCATATTTCGCAATGTTCCTACTGCGGGATGACCGCCTTCAGTTCTTTTACTATATCTTTCTCACAACTTGTCAGCATTCACTGTCACGTTTTTGCGTACAAGCACTAAAAAGGCAACGGCGCGTTGTTCGCTAATGTTCAACACTTATGATTGAAGCTTTATGACGAAACCTACTTAGATCACAACTCGAAATACGCGAACGATGGTACGTTTACAACAGAGTCCGTGCTCTTGTACAACTGAAGCATAGTGGATTCGTGAAGAGTTCATCTCAAACGCAATACTACTCATCTCCCGGAATGCTAGTCGACCTTTGTTATCCCACTCTCGATCGTGTTACGTTGCGTTATTTAACCACATCTCGTGATGAATTGGACTAATCTCCGTCAATAATGTTTCTAGTTCACTGTTTACGAAACACGCACGAGTGCATTGAGACTTTATACTGACATAACATATAAACACGATCATTTCGAGTTTACGTGGTCATTCGGTTACATTATACGATTGTAGTTTGTCTGGAACATGGAGGGAGTATATATTGAAGGTCTATGAAAATAAAAACAACAATTTTTTCTATCTACGTATCAAGGCTACAGCTTGCAGTTGATAGCTGACTTTAGAGGCGTACTATCATCACCAATCCGGTTCTCGGAGTGTTGTATCGTTTTTGTTGCACACACTGATGACTTTATTATCTATAGGCAGCCTCTGGCTGATACGCTCGTCTCCTGAATGTTCTCTACCGAGTATTTCTTGTCTATCTGTTCACACTCGTGGTAACACTCGTGACGATCTGATAGACTATAGACACGGAATTTTCTAAGTAAATATCGGATCTACTTCTATCTACCTGACCGACGCCGCGATCCTTACCGAACGTTCTCTCATTTATGACGGATCAATACTTTCTGTCATAATCACTCCCGAGCTGTCTGCGCTATCGACCTATTTTTTTTGCCATAACTCCTCGGTACCATTGCATTTTTTTGCATAAATTTTTCTTAAATAGAGACTCATTACCGAGATTAGATACGCATAGAACATGGTCTGCTAAATACGTCATGTCAATACATTTACCATGATGAGCGCGCCAAACAAACTCAGTACCGGTCGCATTGCAGCTGAGTTACTAACTCTAGTGTTTCATAATAATTATGATGTTCGATTTATTAAAATGGTTACATACATTATTTGACTTTCTTTGAATGTGTTACTTTAGGAGATCTCATTGTGATGCATTTGCTGATTAGAAATTTAATAGCTGCTAATGTTATGAAAATTGCGAATGCAGCGCTCAGTAGAATGAACGCGTAAACATCGAGAAGTTCGATTTGCCACCAGGCAAGGTCCATAGCGGGTGATCTGAGAGACTTGCCCCCATGTCTGCCAATGTATTCCACCCACCAAGTTGCCGTGTCCAATGGGCTCATTGGCCGATCAAGGAACTTGGTTGATACATCGAGCGCAGTTTTTCTATTGCACAAATAATTACACGCAATCAATAACGAACAATCATTTAACGGCACACGAAATCGATTCAAGGCTTACTTGTAAATTGGATTGTATAATATGTCGTTTAATGCCGCATCCATCTTTTCTTCTGTGAGTTCCTTGATATCCAACTTTACGGCCACGTTCTTCCCTACGTAGAGATCTACATTAGTAAATTGATCGGCGAAAAGAGGTATTCCGATCAACGGAACGGCATAAGATATCGCTTCGAGAGTTCCCATTAGTCCACCGTGGGTTATGAACGCCTTTATATTTCTATGCTCTATGGGTAACACAGAAAAGAAAATATTTTTCTTAGTTTCGAGAATAATCAATGTGTCCATTACCAAGAAATATTATGAATCTTACTTAAAACTTTGCATTGGTTTATCCAGGCAAAAGTGCGGAAGTTTTTCGGCATTCCGGATAGCAGCATATCGGGATCAGATATCTTTATTAGCACCCTCATTGGTGTTATTTTTTCTAATGATTTGTAGAAAACTTTGATGATATGATCGGGAAAACTTTCGAGTTTGACCATCGATCCGAATGTGAAGTAGACGAAACCCTCGGTGCTTTCGTCCATCCATTTAATCAGATCTGGTGCCAATTCTGGTCCGTCATCCCTAATGTGTATACCGCCGACTTCGATGACAGCGGGAGTAAAGGGTTTGGGACCATTTAAAGACATATGAGAATTCGTTAGAATGAGAGCGAAATTTCTCTCGAGCTCACGAATACTAGGCGTATCCTTGGGAAAATTCCGTTTTATTATGTCGTCTTGGACGCGCGTCAGATACTGAAAATACAAATCGCTATACACCGCGGTAACGGTATTCCACAATCTCTGCCGGAAAGTCATCGGTGGAACATAACCAATTAAGTTTTGCGGTACAAAAGCAAGATTGGCGGGGTTGGCTATGATTCCGTTAAGCCAAGGATAGAGAGCTGCTGTACTAATTCCGATTGTCGGAATTTTTAGATGATGGCCCAATGCCATAAAGCAATTTGAAGTAAAAGCCTGAACAAGTTTAGTTACATTAATAATAACTTCTTTTCCTTATGATTGACAATAATTAGTGAGACTTACCTCCATTATAACCAAATCATACGGTGGATCTTTCGGAGGATTACTTATAAGTTTCCGTATTTCTGGAAGATCGATACCCTTGCATACCACGTTGCCAAACACATCAGCCATAATTTTCACAATCGAGCCCGTTCGGCTCATGATGACATCATAAGTTAAGTTGTTAACAATTAGCGTTAATGACGACGGAAAAGTAATTATGTCCGTATAATTTGAATAAGGCTTCTTTTGAGGAAAGGTACTGATGACGTCAACTTGGTGCCCCTTACGTGCTAAGCCTTTCATTAGTGCTTCATGCATCATAAAGTGACTTTGCATCTTCAAGGGAAAGATACCGAGAATTCGATAGCTTTCACAACAATCTGGCATTAGAGTCGTTAGAACAAACAAAACTGACGTTACAACTAGAAACTTCATTTTTAGAACACTTAGCACTTAGTTAATCATTTAGTCACTAGTTTAATAAAATGTGTTTAAATTTGATGGTAGGCACTTCTTGGGTATAATTGCAGTGACCAATCCGAACAACACCGGACAGTACTTTTGCAATTCTCTTTATATGTAATGTTCTATAATCTTCAACCTTCCATGTCACAACGATTATCACTCTTTTCTGCATAAATCTAATTGCTAATGAGAAGGGGTATCATGTAGGGAATAGCTTCAATAAATTGAACGGCAATGAATTAGTATCAAAGGAGGAAAGAATTTAGTCAGTAAATTAGAGACTTATATTTGACTGTGGTAGCATTGTACATAGTCAATGCTCATGAAATTACGCTGATAATATTCAACCACCGGGTGAGGACCTTGAACGCGTATGTGCGCTTAGGTATGCTTATGTGCGCTTATGCGTTTTCGCGAATAATTTTTGAGCTGACGTTTATTCCGTTACGATTGCAATGCTATAAGTACGTGGTCACATGAAATAAAATTCCATTACGGTGCATAGACACGCGTTGACCTGTCAGCATTCAACTTGCAAATCAACTGCTAGAAGGCGAAAAGACTATACTGAAAGATAGTGATTGGGGATTTATCGTTCCTTTGATATTGTTTTGTAGTTACCGAAAATACGTGTTTTGTTTTTCTGGACTCTTTCAATGGAAATTCCAAAACAACATACTTAACATTACCTTTTTCAAAGCGTCACTTTGAGACCGGTCGTTCTGAAAAATATCTTGACCAGGCGATTGACGAATATTATCGTTACGTAGGTTAGGCATCATGCAAATCGTAGGACAACCGCATACCCGTCAAGGATTGTAATCTATCACCAGGCAAGATTCATGGTGAGTGATGTGAGATCATTATCTCTGTCTCTTGTGCCCAATTCTATTAAGAATATTGAACTGCAGTATTCATTGGAAAGTACGTAAATTCTTCGGTGTTCCGAGTGGCTAAATTTCTGACTCGGATATCATCGTCATTACCCTTATCCGTCCTATTTTCCCCAGTGATGTGTACAAAGCTGGAATTGATGAACACCGTCCGGGTCCCTATTATCACCGACTGACTGCAGCGCGAATAGGACAACGACTATGTAAATCTTGCTATGAGATTGAGTCCCAAAACTAAGAAGTCTCAAAATATCGTAACACACCAACATCACAGAACAGCGATTTCGTGGGCATGCCGCGTCAACGACAAAAGTCGACTTTTCTAAGCACTTTTCCAGTGCTGGATACATGCAGTATTGTCTAAAGCAACGAGAATATACTGTAGTAACTTAACACACATCAGCCAACATCCATCATTACCAAAGTTGATGTTATATGTACTTCTAATAATGTACAGTACCTATACGGTATCATTCCATCGATTCCTAGAAGGTATCGCAACATTACAATTCTACTCAGATTGAAGAGTTCATTACCAAGTCAAATCATAGCATTTTGCTGATAACAGTTAGAGATATGAATGCCTGTGTATTTTGCCTGTGTGAGGAGCTTGTGCGTTTTGTAATTGTATACGCTCCATCCACATTCAATTCGAGAGTGGATAATACGATTCCTAGTCAAAACTTTATCCACTAAGGCGTGAAATAAAGGACAACGCGCATTCATTAATTCTTGTTATCCTTCGATGTCTTACTATCTTTATTCAGCAAATTCAACGTACAAATTATTTTACTTTCTTTGAATGTGTCACTGGATGACATATCACTGTGCCACATATCTTGATGAGAAATCTGGCGAGTGCAATTGTCATGAATATTAGACTTAACGCAATTATCAGGAGAACCGCATAAACGTCAAGCAGTTCAATCTGCCACCATGTAAGATCCATTGCAGGTGATCTGAGACCCTCACCTCTGTGTCTTATGACGTATTCCACCCACCATGTTGCCGTATCCAATGCGTTCATTGGTCGGTCGTTGAACTTTGCTGATACATCAAGAATCGCATTTCTATTGAAAACATAATTTACGTACATTAAAAATTACTTTCGGTTGGGTGTAAATTTGAATGTAAATCTAAACCAATTGAATACTTACTTGTATATTGGATTGTACAGAATTTCGTTTAAGCTCTTGTCCATATTTTCCTCGGTAATATCGTTCAAATTTACCTTAATGGCTATCTTTTTCGCTGCGTAGATATTGATATTAGAATATTGATCGCCAAAGAGAGGTATTCCAATCATGGGGACAGCAAAGTGTATCGCTTCTTGTGTACTCATGAGACCCCCATGTGTTATGAACGCTTTTACATTCTTATGCTCTGTCGATTATACAAAACAGTGGCCCAGTTAATGATGAAAATGACCGAGCTAAACTTTTAACAGCTGAGACAAATCTTACTAAGAACGTTGTACTGTGATATCCACGAAAAAGTGTGAAAATTCTTTGGTACAGCGAATGGCAATTTTTCAGGCTCAATTATCTTAATCAATATCCTTATCGGTGCAATTTTTTGCAGCGAATTGAATAAAGCCCGGATGATCTCTTCGGAAAATGATTCGATTTTTACCATCGAACCAAATGTGAAATAGACAAATCCGTGTGTACTATTATCCATCCAGTTCAAGAGATCCTGTGAAAACACAAGTTAATCCAAATATAAATGCAAAGAATTGCAAACTACTGATAAAGTGGTAAATTTTATGGTGTAATTTAACATGGTTAAACCACTTTTAACCTCCAATGTGACAACAGATCGATAGGAGAGTAAATTACCTGATCCAATTGCTCTCCGTCGTCCTGAACATGCAATCCGCCGACCTCGATGAGGGCAGGGGTAGTGGGCTTTGCACCATTCAAAGCTGGGTGAGAATTTATCATGACGAGAGCCAAACTTCTCTCAAGTTCCCGGACGCCAGGGACGTCGTCACCAAAGTATTTTCTTATTAAGTCATCCTGACAACGTGTGTGATATTGCATATACAAAACGTAGTACGCCGTAGAAACTGTGTTGTGTACTCTTTGCCAAAAAGTCATCGGTTCATCGTAACCGTTTAAATTGTTTGGCGCGAAGGCTAGATTAGCGGGATTGGCAACGGCCCCATGTATCCAAATAATCATTTCCAATGAAGTGACACCAATCGTTGGAACTTTTAGGTGATGACCGAGTGCCATGAAACAATGAGCACTTAAGAACTGAAAAAAAAAAGATAAGAAAAAAGAACAATTACACGAATAATACGAAAATTATCCGATTAATAAAAAGAATAAAACTTTTTCTCACCTCCATTATGACTAGATCGTACGATGGATCTCTCGGAGGATTTTTAATTAATTTTAGCATCGTCGGGTGTTCCAGACCTGTGCACAACTTGTTGCCAAAATCCCTCGTGATTCTATGCATAATACGATGCCAATACGATGTGATTTCGCTATATGTTACGTTGTTGACGACTTTTGGCCATGGAAAATTAATGATGTCTGTGTAATTTGCATGAGGCTTTTTTTGTGGAAAGGCGCTCACCACGTCAATCTGATGACCCTTCTGTGCCAGGCCCTTCATTAATGTCTCGTACATCATGAAGTGACTTCTGCTGTGCAGAGGAAAAACAGCGAGTATTCGATATCCCTCACAGCTCCCGAAATTGAGACTCATAGAGACAAAGAGAACTGATGCTACAGTCACGAGCATCATCTTCGTATATGTGAATCTAATTAGAGTCTATTGAGACTCACACTGATATGCGTGTAATAATTTTATAACTGCTGTTGCGCTGTGTTTCATGCGAATGTCTCGTCATCGGAATGACTGGACTCCGGCGAACAATTTTCGACGGCTATAAACGCACATCTATAAATATACATATATAAATGGTTATAGGTGACAATAATCTATAATCATCAAGGCGACACAAATCGAACAATACCACTACCCAAGTTAATGTTTCAAGTCCTATTGTACCATTACTCAGTATCGTCTTGCGCAGTCCAGAGACAGCTTGATATGGGTTCGGTATAATACTGACAACTGATCGACTCTGCATAGATTAGGGTGCTCATTACAAAGTCAATGCATCGTATTTTCCCGGTAATATCTAGTGTTACGAATACCCATTACTACTGCAACTAGGTACATTCGCTGCAGGTTCATTACGAGTCAGCAAAATAATACGATCTATTGTCAAAGCTTTATTCCACGAGGCTGGAAATGGACGACAGTGATTGTACGGAAAATTAATTAGCATCGATTCTTTCATTAATACATTTTTTTTATTCTGCGATTTCTGATAATCTTCATCTGTGGAATGCAATGTATATGCTTTTCTTTACTCCACCTTCTTCGCAAGCGTCCCTAAAGTATTTACCTTTGTGGCGCATTTCTTAACGAGTAATCTGACTAGTATTACGGTCACTAATATTAGACATGATGCGATTAGCAGGATAACCGCGTAAACGTCAAGCAATTCAATCTGCCACCATGCAAGGTCCATGGCGGGTGATCGAAGAGCCTCACCTCCGTGTCTTACGACGTATTCAACCCACCACGTTGCTGTATCCATTGCGCTCATCGGCCGGTCGGTGAACTTTGCAGTCACATCAAGTATTGTATGTCTGTTGTAAGCATAATTTAATTCGATTAGAAATGATTAATGTTGTCGAATGGATTCCAATATGAAAAAAAAAAACCCAATCTAATACTGACTTGTACACCGGATTATATAGAATCTCTTTTAAAGCCGTATCCAAATTTTCCTCCGTAATGTCATGCCAATTCAATTTAACTGCTATCTTTTTTAATACGCAAAGATTGACATTCGGAAATTGGTCGGCAAAGAACGGTATTCCAATCATTGGAACACCACAGTATACCGCTTCCTGTATTCCCATAAGTCCACCATGTGTTATGAACGCTTTTACATTCTTATGCTCTGTAAATTACCCAAAACAGAAACGTTTTGTTACTAATAACGAAACTGATTAAACGATTTTTTGTTCATTGTGAATAATCATACTCAGAACTTTGTACTGTGATATCCACTTGAAAGTGTGAAAATTTTTCGGCATGCCGAGGGGCATTGTTTCGGGCTCTGGTATCTTTATCAGAACCCTTATAGGTGCTATTTTTTCTAATGATTTGTAGAAAGCTAGAATAGTCTCCTCGGGAAATGATTCGATTGTTACCATGGAACCGAATGAGAAATAGACAAATCCTTCTGTACTATTGTTCATCCACTGAATGATATCCTATAAAACACAGGCCAATCTGTGTGTAATATGAATGGAATGGAATTTAGGGCAAAAGTAACAAGTATGATGAGTTGGTAGTATAAAGAAAATTTGTGTAAGAACTTGATGATCGCTATTCACCACTTGTATTCTACAATGTGTATATAAATGGCTTGAAGAAAAAGTTACCTCCGGTAATTCATCTCCGTCGTCCTGCACATGTAATCCCCCGACCTCGATGAGGGCAGTTGTGGTAGGTTTGGCACCATTCATAGCCGGATGAGAATTTACTAAGACGAGAGCCATACTTCTCCCAAGTTCCCTTACATCAGGTGCGTCGTCGCCAAAGTATTTTCTTATTATCTCATTCTGAGGTCGCGTATGGTACTCAATATACAGACTTTCGAATGCAGTAAGGAGCGTGTTGTACACTCTCTGCCAAAAACTCATCGGCATTGTACAATCGATAAGATTGTTTGGCACGAAGGCTAAACTAGCTGGATTCGCGATGAGTCCATGTTGCCAGGGATACAGAGCTGCCGAACTGACACCTATCGTTGGAACTTTGAGGTGATAACCCAGTGCTATAAAGCAATGAGCAACTAAAAACTGAAAAAAAATCAATATACGATTAATACGCTTTTCCATGCTTACTAATTATAATAGATTCACCTCCTTTCTCACCTCCGTTATCACTAGATCGTATCGTGGATATTTTGAAGGATCGCGAATGAGTTGAAGCATCTTCGGATGGTTCAGACTGTTGCAGACGTCGTTGCCAAATCGTGTAGCAATATCATGTATTATAAATTTCGACCACGATGAAACAACTTTAAATGTTAAATTGTTGACGAGTTCTGGCGATGGAAGATTAATGATATCTGTGTAATTGGGATAATGCTTCTTTTGGGGAAATGTGCTCACCATATCGACCTGATGGCCCTTGCGCGCTAGTCCTTTCATCAATGCCTCGTACATCATGAAGTGACTTCGAGCCTGTAGCGGAAAAATACCGAGTATTCGATATCCTTCACAGCTGTCTAAATACAAACTCAACCCCGCGCACAACACTAATAGCATTATTACGAGCTTCATCTTCAAATCGCACAATTTTTGTCGCCTTTTAAAATGGTCCTCCCAGTGTACTTATTTTGTTCACAAGTTATTAACATTCACCTAGATACGAATTCAATTTTTCAAAACGAGCATCTGTATTATCCTGTATAGCCCGAAAATGTTTCGCCACTGACACGAATCAACTCCGATGAGGACTTTTTAGATTCTCGTTATATATGGAACTGGACGATAAAAATCTATAGTCGTTAACTTGACATAAATCGGACAATATCACTACTCAAGTTGACGTTCTATGTCGTCTATGGTATCATTACTTCGACTTTCTTACGTGGTCTTATGTCAGTTTAATATAACTCCGATACAGTATCGTCAACTCTTTGACTTTTCAGAGATTAGGGTATTCATTATAAAGTCAAAGCACAACATTTTTCCAATAATATTTACAGGTGAGAATCCAGATGCGTTTTGCTATTCACCGTACACACTTATCCACACGTCGATGTTGAGTCTCGAGGGATACGATTTATTTCAAAGCTTTAGTCATTGAGGCTGAAAATAATGGGGAGTCTGTATAAGGAGAGTCAAAGTACAAACGAACATTAATTATTTTAAGTTCTTTTTTTCTGATCTCTTACAATCTTCATCAATCGACTGCAACGTACATACTACTTTTCTTTCTTCGCAAGTGTCATTGGAGGGATAACGCTCGCATTGTATTTCTTGATGTGAAATTTGACGAGCACGACCGTGATGAATATTAGACATGATGCGATTAGCAGGACAAACGCATAAACGTCAAGCAGTTCTATCTGCCACCATTCAAGATTCATGGCCGGTGATCTGAGACTCTCACTTCCGTGTCTTATGACGTATTCCACCCACCACGTTGCCGTATCCAATGGGCTCATTGGTCGGTCGGTGAATTTAGCTGATATATCGAGAATGGAATTTCTATTCAGAACATAATTTACGTTGATTAAAAATGACACTTCATTGTGCGTGAACTCGAATGTGAGACTAAACCAATGGAATACTTACTTGTACACTGGATTATATAAAATCTCGTTCAAAGCTTTATTCAAATTGTCTTCGGTAATATCATTCCAATGTAATTTAACTGCTATTTTCTTTGCTACATAGAGATTGACATTGTAATGCTGGTCGGCGAAAAGAGGTACTCCGATCATGGGAACACCGTAGTATATCGCTTCTTGTGTACTCATAAGTCCCCCATGTGTAATGAAAGCTTTTACATTCTTATGTTCTGTTAATTACAGGAAACATTGGAACATTTTTGAGTTACAAAGATGCTAAAGTGAACTATTCCGGTTGTAACAAAACTTACTAAGAACATTGGACTGTGATATCCACTGGAAAGTACGAAAATTCTTCGGTACACCGGGTGGCAATATCTCAGGCTCGGGTATCTTTATCAATACCCTTATGGGTGCTATTTTTCCCAGCGATTTGTATAAAGTCCGAATGGTCTTTTCCGGAAATGATTCGATTTTCATCATCGAACCGAATGTGAAGTAGATAAATCCGGCTGTACAGTTATTCATCCAATCCAAAAGGACCTATACAAAAAGATAAGTCGTTTCGTTTACAATAGTAAGATATTGAACATTATGGTAAATCGTTAGGAAAATAAGTTACCGGATCCAATTCCGTTCCGTCATCTTGAATATGCAATCCACCGACCTCAATGACAGCAGTTGTGGTGGGCTTGGCGCCATTCAAAGCCGGATGAGAATTCGTCAAGACGAGAGCCAAACTTCTCTCAAGTTCCCTAACGTGAGGTGCGTTGTCACCGAAATATTTCCTTATTATATCATTCTGAGGACGCGTCCGATAACGAATGTACAGAATGGCGTATACTGTGAGAATGGTGTTGTGCAGTCTCTGCCAGAAACTCATCGGTACATCGTAATCGATAAGATTGTTTGGTACGAAGGCTAAATTAGCCGGGTTAGCAATATTTCCATTTAACCAGGGATACAGAACAGCCGAACTGACACCAATCGTTGGAACTTTAAGGTGATAACCCAGTGCTATAAAGCAATGAGCAGCTAAAAACTGACAAAATAATGCAGTTTCATTAATAATAAGCTTCATAAAGTATTAAGAATAACAGTAAGAACTTTCTTTCACCTCTGTTATCACTATATCATACGGTACATTTCTCGGAGGATTTCTAATTAGTTGAAGCATCTTCGGATGTTCCAGACGTTTGCAGACATCATTACCAGATTTTACAGCGAAATCGTCTAACATCAGATTCGACCACGATGTGACATCACTATATGTTAAGTTGTTGACGAGTCGTGGTAATGAAAATTCAATGATATCCGTGTAATTCGGGTACGACTTTTTTTGCGGAAATGCACTCACTACGTCGACCTGATGTCCTTTACGTGCAAGACCCTTCATCAATACCTCGTGCATCATAAAATGACTTCGAGATTGCAAGGGAAAAACACCAAGTATTCGATAACCTTTACAGGTATTCAAGTTCCAACATATTGGCTCAAAGAGTACTAACACCATAATTATGAGCTTCATCAGTTCTTCTAATAACTGTCACTTCTTCACTCTGTACGTTAAATATATTTACATCAAATCAGATGGTATGAACACTCGCATTTCCATGCGTGTAATTTTCCAATAACATTAGCAGAATTGCTCGATATTTCGTGTGAATGCCACACCAGTAGCACGACTAAACTGCAGAACTGAGTTTTCCTGTTCCCATTTTGCATAGACGTATGAGGCTCGAAGAGCTACCTTCAATTTTCGTGATAATATTCTGACGTATACCAACACGGGAAGTTTTTTTTAAATTGCTTCTACCTATCATCTCTATATCCTTTTCGAGTTCAGTTTATGCAAATCAAAGTCGAACATCTATTCACTTGGGGCTGACTATGAACGAAAGTAATTATACAAATCATGACTCATATTGGTCTTTTTTTTGCATTCTATTCTTATTCTCCGATCTCTTACAATCTATGTTGATCAAACAGAATATGACTACTATTTTAATTTCTTTGCATATGTTACTGAAGCACGTCTGGTTGAGATGTATATTCTTAAAAGCAATCTGATAAAGGCAATCGTCAAGAGTATTAAACATAATGTAATTAGCAGGAGAAACACATAAACATCAAGCAGTTCAATCTGCCACCATGCAAGATCCATAGCGGGTGATCGAAGAGTTGCCCCTCCGCGTCTTATGATGTATTCGACCCACCACGTTGCCGTATCCATTGCGCTCATCGGGCGGTCGGCGAACTTCGCTGATACATCGCGCATCGCATTGCTAATATGGGAAATATCGTTTTAGTTGACTAGAAACAATGAATTGTTACGTGTGAATTCTAATGTAAAATTAGATGAATCCGATACCTACATGTACATTGGATTATATAGAATCTCATTTAAAGCCTTATCCATATTTTTTTCGGTAATATCGTTCCAATTTAATTTAACGGCAATCTTTTTTGATGCATAGAGATTAACATTCGAATATTGATCAGCGAAGAGAGGTATTCCAATCATGGGAACACCGAAATGAATAGCTTCCTGTGTGCCCATCAGCCCACCGTGAGTTATAAACGCTTTTACATTTTTATGCTCTGTAATTTGGATACAAAAAAGGAAATTATTGTGAGTAGCAAAGTCAACTGGACGATCTTCTGTCGATAGCCAAAAATCTTACTGAGAACTTTGTACTGCGATACCCATGGAAAAGTACGGAAATTCTTCGGCATTCCAGAAGGCAGTCTCTCGGGATAGGGTATCTTTATCAATACCCTTATAGGCGCTATTTTTCCCAATGATTTGTATAAAGCTAGAATGGTTTCCTCGGGAAATGATTCGATTTGTACCATCGACCCGAATGTGAAATAGACAAATCCATGTGTACTATTATTCATCCACTCTTTGAGATCCTATAACATTGCAAGCCAATCTATATAAAGTAGCAACGAATTAAAAATTATAGTACACGTTGTAAACGCTGAGGTCTGATTTAACACGATATCTTTGCGTAGAAACGTTGTCATCCATATGGCTACATTCACTTTACAACAATTGATCTATAAAAGAACAAATCACCTGAGGCATTTCCACTCCATCATCCTGAACATGCAATCCACCGACCTCTATAACCGCAGTTGTGACGGGTTTAGCACCATTCACAGCCGGGTGAGAATTTGTCAGAACGAGAGCCAGACTTCTTTCAAGTTCTCTGACGCCTGGTGCGTCGTCACCAAAGTATTTCCTTATGATGTCATCCTGAGAACGCGTGTGATACTGAATATACAGAACGTCAAACGCCGTTAGGACGATGTTGTGTAGTCTTTGCCAGAAACTCATCGACGCTGAGTAAGGAAGAAGATTGTTTGGCACGAAAGCTAGATTTGCAGGATTTGCGATGATTCCATTTAGCCAGGGATACAAAACGGCCGTACTGACAGCAATCGTTGGAACTTTTAGGTGATATCCGAGTGCTATAAAGCAATGAGCTACCAAATACTGAAAAAAATATATAAAAAAACGATAGGTTTTCTTAAACGATTTACGATATTAGTGTGAACCTTTACTTACCTCTGTTATTACTAGATCGTACGGTGGATCTCTTGGAGGATTTTTAATTACTTTAAGCATATTTGGATCTTCCAAACCTTTGCAGAGGTTGTTACCAAAAACCGTAGCAAAATAATGTATCACCACGCCTGAACACGTGGCGACATCGTTATACGTTATGTTATTGACGAGTTGTGGCATTGAAAGATCAACGATATCCGTGTAATTCGGATAAGGTTTCTTTTGAGAAAATGCACTGACCACATCTACTTGATGTCCTTTACTTGCCAGGCCTTTCATTAATGCCTCGTGCATCATAAAATGACTCCGAGCTTGCAAGGGAAAAACACCAAGTATTCTATAACTATCGCAGATATTTGCGTTCCAAGTCATGGAGCCGAACAGTACAAACACCACGGTCACAAGTTTCATATTCAATTTTGCGAATTTTGATCACTTCTTAATTTAATCCCTCGGGTGAATTAAAATAGAGTCACAAATTATTAACTGAACTTGACATGCATTATATTGTGTAATAATATTAGATGGATTGTTCTGTATTCCAGGGGAATGTCTTGCCTCAAACACGAGTCACTTCTGACAATAATTTTACCAAGGTCCATTTTTTATATAGATACACGACCCTCGATTTTCGCTATCACAACGTTAACTGTTATAGCTCAATTAATAATAATGCGCTTTGCAGAAATTACGTCGATAAGAGATGATGAGGGTATACTTTGAAAACGACATGGCATTTGCTGGTCATTATTGTACATCGATAGTGGCTTTGTTAAACATACTAGCATATATCAAGCGGGTTGGGGAAAAGTTCGATAATTTTCCTGCTCTTAAAACTCTATATACCGCACTAGTACGTTCTCAATTGGAGTATGGCTCAGTCATTTGGGCCCCGTACCACACATTTTCTCGAATGTAATAGAGGAAGCCCAACATAAATTCTTACATTTCGCGACTTATAATCTCGGGTCTCTAATGAGTGCTATAGACTATAATTATAGTCACATTCTGAACTACCTTGAACTTCACAACTAGAAAATCGACGAAAAATATCAGATTACATCTTGTATAAAGTAGTCAATCAAAAGTTTGAATGTGAGGAATTATGTTCACTTCTCCGATTATGAGCGAGTGCAAGAGTAACGAGAAATACCAAAGTTTTTTAAGTTCCCTTTTACCGACAAAATTATCTAGTTTCGAGCTGGTTGCCTCGCATTGCCAAACAGGAAATTCAGAAAAGAAACAATTAAACGTCTTTGACAACTCGTTTGTCCGTTTTAAAAGTATGGTTTTGAGGATTTTCCTGCTCGAGTGAATCGAGGATGTATAAAGTTCGGTAATTTGCTATCTTGCACTTTCCCGTAGGTGAAATGCATTGCGTTATATGATAAGAGTTAGTAGTAGTAAAAAGGAAAAAATGTATTTACGATTATTAGACTAAAAGTCGGTTTGGCCGATAGTTTTTACTATCGGCTTGTAATTGGCTTTGACCCGTATTCATACCAATAAATAAACAAATAAACCCAAATTGGTCCCCTTACGATAACGCCGAGTAGAAACAAATAGCATAATTAACGAATATGGGCGAATTAAAAAATGTACTATATCAGAAAAATCGACAGTCCTCAACTTAACACAAATTACCGAATACTGCTAATTCATCTCTGGTTCTTGAGCGGTCCCGTGCAGTCATGATTTAGTTTCAGAATCCGTAAACATTGTAATTTCCCATGAATTGATTGCCATTTACATTTTTCAATATATTTTCATACCCTTGTATTTGCTAAAATCCTTTCAACTATATTTATTTCGAGATTCGTCACCCTTTTCAGGCTTCGAGACTTACTAAGAACATTGAACTGCGATATCCACTGGAAAGGGTGAAAATTCTTTGGTAGACCGGGTGGCAATATCTCAGGATTGCCCGGTATTTCGTGCGAATGCAACACCAGCAACACGACTGAACTGCAGAACTGAGTTCCCCTGTTGCCATTTTGCATAGACGTTTGACGCTCGAAGAGCTTACCTTCCATTTTCGTGATAATATTGCGACGTACACCAACGCGGGAAGTTTTTTTTTTTTTTATTACTTCTACGTATCATCTCTATATCCATTTCAAGTTTAGTTTATGCAAATCAAAGTCGAACATCTATTCACCGGGAGCTGAACATGAAGGAAAGTAATTATACGAATCATGACTCATCATCTTGGTCTTTTTTTGCGTTCATTTCTTATTCTTCGATCTCTTACAATATATATTGATCATACAGAATATGACTACTATTTTAATTTCTTTGCATATGTCACTGAAGCGCGTATGGTTGAGATGTATATCCTTAAAAGCAATCTGATAAAGGCGATCGTCAAGTGTATTAAAGTTAATGTAATCAGCAGGAGAAACACATAAACATCAAGCAGTTCAATCTGCCACCATGCCAGATCCATAGCGGGTGATCGAAGAGCTCCTCCTCCGCGTCTTATTACGTATTCCACCCACCACGTTGCCGTATCCATTGCGCTCATCGGGCGGTCGGCGAACTTCGCTGATACATCGCGCACCGCATTTCTAATATTGGAAATATCATTTTAGTTGACTAAGAACAATGAATTGTTACGTGTGAATTCTAATGTAAAATTAATTGAATCCGATTCCTACTTGTACATTGGATTATATAGAATCTCGTTCAAAGCTTTGTCCATATTTTCTTCGGTAATATTGTTCCAATTTAATTTAACGGCGATCTTTTTTGATGCATAGAGATTAACATTCGGATATTGGTCAGCGAAGAGAGGTATTCCAATCATGGGCACACCGAAATGTATAGCTTCCTGTGTGCTCATCAGCCCACCGTGAGTTATAAACGCTTTTACATTTTTATGCTCTGTAATTTGGATACAAAAAAGGAAATTATTGTGAGTTGCAAAGTCAACCGACCGGTCTTCTGTCGATAGTAAAAAATCTTACTGAGAACTTTGTACTGCGATACCCATGGAAAAGTACGGAAATTCTTTGGCATTCCAGATGGCAGTCTCTCGGGATAGGGTATCTTTATCAATACCCTTATAGGCGCTATTTTTCCCAATGATCTGTATAAAGCTAGAATGGTTTTCTCGGGAAATGATTCGATTTGTACCATCGACCCAAATGTGAAATAGACAAATCCAAGTGTACAATTATTCATCCACTCTTTGAGATCCTATAACATTGCAAGCCAATCTATATAAAGTAGCAACAAATTAAAAATTATAGTACACGTTGTAAACGCTGAGGTCTGATTTAACAGGATATCTTTGCGTAGAAACGTTGTCATCCATATGGCTACATTCACTTTATAACAATTGATCTATAAAAGAACAAATTACCGGTGGCATTTTCACTCCGTCATCCTGAATATGCAATCCACCGACCTCGATAACCGCAGTTGTGACGGGTTTAGCTCCATTCAAAGCCGGGTGAGAATTTGTCAGAACGAGAGCCAGACTTCTTTCAAGTTCTCTGACGCCTGGTGCATCGTCACCAAAGTATTTTCTTATGATGTCATCCTGACAACGCGTGTAATAATGAATATACAGAACGTGAAATGCCGTGTGGATGATATTGTGTAGTCTTTGCCAGAAACTCATCGGCGCTGAGTAAGGAAGAAGATTATTTGGCACGAAAGCTAGATTTGCAGGATTTGCGATGATTCCATTTAGCCAGGGATACAAAACTGACGTACTGACAGCAATCGTTGGAACTTTTAGGTGATAACCGAGTGCTATAAAGCAGTGAGCTACTAAATACTGAAAGAAATATATAAAAAACGATACGTTTTCTTAAAAGATTTCCGATAATAGTGTGAACCTTTACTCACCTCTGTTATTACTAGATCGTACGGTGGATCTCTTGGAGGATTTTTAATTAGTTTAAGCATATTTGGATCTTCCAAACCATTGCAGAGGTTGTTACCAAAAATCGTAGCAAAATCATGTATGATCATGCTCGACCACGTGGCAATATCGTTATACGTTAAATTGTTGACGAGTTGTGGCATTGAAAGATCAACGATATCCGTGTAATTCGGATAAGGTTTCTTTTGAGAAAATGCACTGACCACATCTACTTGATGTCCTTTACTTGCCAGGCCTTTCATCAATGCCTCGTGCATCATAAAATGACTCCGAGCTTGCAAAGGAAAAACACCAAGTATTCTGTAACCATCGCAGATATTTGAATTCCAAGTAATGGAGCTGAACAGTACTAACACCACAGTCGCGAGTTTCATATTCAGTTTTGCAAATTAATCACTTCTTAATTTAATTTCTCGAGTCAATTACAATTGGGTCCTAGTTATTAACTGCTTTTGACATACATTATATTGTGTCATAATACTAAATGGTTTACTCTGTATTCCAGGGGAATGTCTTGCCACAAACACGAATCACTTCTGACAAAGACTTTCAGAATGCTCGTTTTTTATATAGCTACATGACCCTCGGTTTTCGCTATCACAACGTTAACTGTTATAGCTTATGATGGTGAGAGTATACTTTGAAAACGACATGTCATTTACTGTTCATTATCGTACATCGATAGCGGCTTCGTTAAACATGCTAGCGTATAGCAAGCGGGTTGCGGTAAAGTTCGATAATCTTCTTGCTCCTAAAACTCCATATACCGCACTATCACGCTCTCAGTTGGAGTATGGCTCAGTCATTTGGTCCCCGGACCAACACATTTTCTCGAATGTAATAGAGGGAGTCCAACATAAATTCTTAGATTTCGCGACTTACAAGCTAGAATCTCCAACGAGTGCGAAAGACCACAATTATAGTCACATTCGGAATTACCTTGAACTTAACACCCTAGAAAATCGACGAAAAAAATCAGATTACATCTTGTATAAAGTAGTGAATCAAAAGTTTGAATGTGAGGAATTATGTTCACTTCTCCGATTACGAGCGAGTGCAAGAGTAACGAGAAATACCAAAGTTTTTTAAGTTTCCTTTTACCGACAGAATTATCCAATTTCGAGGTAGTTGCCTCGCATTGACAAACTAGGATATTCAGAGAAGAGACAATTAAACTGGTTGCCTCGCATTGCCAAACTAGGAAATTCAGAGGAGAGAAAATTAAACGTCTTTGACAACTCGTTTAAGGTAAAAGGCCCAGTTTGTGACACTTCTAGGCAACTCTCTCACTTTCAGCGTGTGTAATCATAGCGATAAACGAAGAGGACCGAGTGTCGTAGTTTATGAACCCCCGAATGCGTGCTACCCATTGGCTGCATATCAAATAGTGGGGGAAGCCAACTACGCTAGAGGTACCCCTGTCAGAAACTGCGACAGTGTCAGAAACTGGGCCGTTTATCTTACCCGTTTTAAAAGTATGGTTTTGAGGATTGTGCCGCTCAAGTTAATTGGGGATGTATAAAGTCAGTTAACTTGCTATCTTAAACTTTCACGTAGGTGAGATGTATTGCGTTACATGATAAGAGTTAGTAATAGTAAAAAGGAGAAATTGTATTTACGATTATTACACTCAAAGTTTTTTTGATCGATAGTTTTTACTGTCGGCTTGTAATCGGCTTTGACCCGTATCATACCAATAAATAAACAAATAAACCCAATTTTTCGTACATCTCACATGAAAATGCATTGCTGGTGTTATCCACGAATTAATTTTTAGTTTTAAAGTTCGGATGGTGTCCTCGAGAAAGTATTCGATGATAATTATCAATCTGAATACAGAACTACATGAATCCCTCGTGCTTTGATCCATCTACTCTTCAAGATCATATAAAGGTGCAATCTTGATATCGCATTTTCTTGGAGCCCCCTTACTCTTTCTTTCGCTAAATCTTTCATTGTAAATATATGTTTGCTGGCTCAGCGTGACATATTATCTCCGTCAATTTTTAACTGTCATCCTCAATGCGATAAGACGGCGATAACAGAAGTCGAGGCGGCTCTCAGCCTATAGACAGATTGATGAGAATTCGCATGTACCAAAGCGACAGTTTCAGATTGTCTGACGTCTCGCGCATCGTTGATTATTAATTTCCTTATCGCTGAGTTTGACGTAATCGTGAGATACTGGAAGTATGATTAAGTAAATCGGGTGGACACTTGACACCGATCATTGACATTTTCAGGCGAATTTCCGCAGCTAAATAGCGATGAATACTTCAAAGTTGACGGTTGAATACTTAAAAAAGACATATTCAAATGAAACAATAATCTTGTCGCAGAGAGTTGCACAAGAATGTTCTATTAAGTGCGTTTTTACCGAACAGCACGGTGGATCTGTGGGAGAATTTTCAATGGGTTTCTGCATCTCCAGATGTTTGAAACTATCGCATTCTCGGTTGCTGATAACGGTATCATCAAATTCGGCATAACGTAAAAAAATGAATAATGTTCATATAACTCGGCATTCAAGGGAAAATTACCTGCAACGTCCGCGCGGTGTCCCTTGGGCGCGAAGCCCATCATCGGTACCTTGTACATGACGAAGTGTCTTTTTAGGTTCATAGGAAAAATGTCGAAAATCCGATAAGCTTCACAGCCCGCGAGATTCGGTGCCGTCGATCAAAAAATAACTGACGCTAAGACTATAAGCTTCATCCTGAGCCTCTGAAATTATTATTATTTCTCAAGTTACTTTCATCTATTTTCACTTATTTATTTAATCCGAATTATTTATCACTTTCCCTTGGGTTTCCGTAGATGAAAAAATTGAGAAACTTTATACCTGTTATAAACAAGGCTCACAATGAGTTACCTCAGACAATGAGTTTATATATTCCATTTGCCGTGCTACCATTGTTTTAATCTTCACATTCATATAGTACTGTTTTCACAACGATAATTAACACCCACATCGAATGAACGACCGCGAATAAATAAACAGAACTATTACCGACTGACTGACTATATGTATGACTAATTCGTTGCAACAAAAACTGTCCGGTGTATTACTTTGCCTTACAGGTATTCAATGCTTTAGAAATCAATTAATAATCGATCGTTGGTTGGCTGCCTAACGCATATTCATCTTACGATATAATATAATATAATATAATCTCTCTATATGTATAAGATCGAAGAAGATCTGTCTATAAGATTTTGCCGCTGTCGCCGCCACCGCTGCCGTGAACAAGAATCGAAAAGCCCGGAGGGGGGTTTGGAGGGAGGGTAAGAGTGTCCCCTTTGAGTGGCCTTTTGATTATTTTTAAAAGGCTGATCGAAATATTCTAAGTCCGCTTTAGAGAGGGAGGTGACGGTTGCAGGAGGGAACGGCTGGGAAGGAGATGTTGAAATATTCTACGTTTCCTTCTTCCGCAGTCCTTTAGCCCAAAAAGTTCTGTGATCTTTTCAGCGGCTAATTAGGCTAATTAAAAATATTCTAAGCCCGCAAGGGGGATTAATATTCTCTATATCAATATTAGGGAATGTTAATATTAGGTTCAGGGACTCATAGGGGGGCCCGCGTCTCTAAACAAGTACATTTATCTCGTCGGTAAAACAGTTGACGAGACGCACCAAGGCTCCTTTACTCGAAGGATCGCGTTTTTCAGGCTCTCGTCCAACAAAATATAAAATTATAATTCACTGCTGCCTTTGAAACATGTTTTAGCCATGTCGCTTACGTTGTAGAATTTTCCACGTGTAACTTATCCTCTGGTTATCTGTTTACTTGCGCAATGGTGATAGACAATTTGATGATACTGACAGCATGACAGCTCAATGGCACCCGAATGGATATTCTCCTTGCGAATTTAAACAATCAACGAATCCATTTTGTTTCTGAATACTATCCGATAAGCCAACACTATTTATACATCGCATGGTAAGCGCTTTTAGGGAAAAAGAATTAGAACAACAGCGACAGAGCTGAAGAGAAAGTCGATGTTCATTAATTGAACGAGCGGAGAATAATCAAACGAAGGAGAAAGTAATTAAGGTGCTCTCAGTAGCAATAGCGTTCTAGACAGTAGAAAACGTACCAAGACTCCAAACATCGAAGGCCCAGTCACGGCGGTATCACGTTTCGTTGCTTCTATCCATCGGCTCTCGGTCTCAAATTTCCGATCGACGTAAAGCTCCATCCTCAGCCTCATCCTCTCTCCCGGGACGGAGGGGAGAAGAATGGAGGTGGGGCAGCCGCACGAGCATTTATCTCTTCGCCGTTTAGCGCTGTAATGAATGGAACCCCGAAGAATGGTTTTCCGGCATTCAGCCCGCACTAGCTTCGAGAGTTTTTTTGTTCTATCGGTACCCACGGAATCGATAATCTACTTCGAGTTAAAGCTAAATTACCCATTAACTTCGTTACAAGATAATGTGACCCGTAACTCGCTGCACTTTTGGAATTACGTATCGAACCGTATACACGTACGAACCGAAGTGTGTCTTAGCAAGGATAGTCTAGTATTTCCCCCTCTAATCCCTCGGAATCGCAAGATTTTCTTCCAAGACCATTAAATATACTGTGAGGAACGAACCAAACGTCGGAAACACTTGATTAAGATCACAGTCGTGATTAGGCTGGTATTATTGGCCAGAGATAGAATTCGACGCTTTCAGATCCTAATGGTGGTCGAACTAGTTGGCGTTTTCCGTCTAGAGGGACAAACCAACGGATATTGGGGGTATTATGTGCGAAAGGGTTATTCTAGGGTTGAGCGTCTCGCTAGACCGTGCGGTCAATAGATAAAGTTCGTCGCAAAGGTAAGGGGCTCAATCAGGCTTTGCGGAACGATACAATACTCGCTTTTCTTCTCCCTCTTGAGCACATGCAACGATCGACGTTCGTCAACATACCGCAACCCAAGCGAGAGTTTCCCTCTCGTGCACGCGCGCCGCAGTTGCGGATGAGTTTCCTGATACGAGCAGATAGTGCTCATGGGCCCAGGGGGGAATGAAAAGCTGCTCGGGATTACGTCGCATATACGTTTTCATGTATGTATGTACGTTCGTTTCATATTACCGATGCTCCGAGAGCTGTTAGATTCAACCACTTGGAAAATTACGAAACTTTGACGCCTTGCATTTATACCTTGCCGTCGTTCTCCGCTTCACGATTCCATGACCGTGATAAACGCGTCGCTGGATCTTTGCACCCGTTCGACTTACACTGTAGTTTCATCGATATAAACGCTGTTAAACCTCAACTAATATCGGTCGATTCATGCGTAATATCCACTATCCTTTACATCGATATTACACGATAAAACTTCGATCAAAGTTTAGTGAACGGTTTGTGATAAACCGAATAAATGCAAAAGGGTATACAAAAGTAAGTACTATACACATTATAGACAATTTACTGGGAAACAAGAGACTGTAAAAAAAGCGAAAGGGCTGTAAGTAATCGTAAAGCTATGTTTAATGGAGAATTCCGATAAAAACTATCTCGTAAACGCGCTTACAGTGTATCGATGAGGGGGCTAACTGTTGTCGGAAATTGCACGTAGATACAATATAACTTGCACTTTAGATACAAGATAAAGCAACGAAGCCGAGGACTCGCCTGTCGGCCAATTAGTAACGTAATTATAAGTTTCATAGAGGGATAAAAAAAGAGTAAAAGAGACGATCTCAAAGCATTAATATATTGCATCATCGATAACTATCATGTTACCATTTTGTTGCCGTAGATATGAAAATAACCAATTATTGACAACTAATTTTATAATTACAGCATTTAATTGCATACGCAGTTGCAAACCAATTTGCGTCCCGAAATTCCAGTAACATAATCAACAATCTATTGCTGAATTTGCCTTTGAATGGCCATTTTCCTGCAACAGTTACTAAATCGCATCCATATGATCGACAGCCAATTATCGGCTGTTACCGTATTGTTGATAACAAGAATTTTCTTCTGCCTACATGGAATAAATAAATAGCGAAACATATTTATGATATATCATATGTATATATATTTTTTGAAATGACTAGTACTCACGACAAGGGCGCGCTGCGCGCGCCTGTAACCTCTTCTTCGCGCTCGACTAATCACGGCACGAATAAGCCGACAGCAATACAAATATCGAACTTCCCATAGCAAAAACTCGAAAGTCGATATATATAAGTAAATAATGATGATACATTTATTGTGGATGCACAAGTACTTGAAGATTACATTTTTTTTTATTTAATCTTAGCCTATGTGACATAATCGTTTTTATTTATTTTTTATTGCCACCAACTTTTTATAGCGGCAATTATAGCAGCGATTTTAGGAGTGGAATGTCGTGGATATATTTTAGATCAATTTCTGAAAATATGTGACTGTTATATAGTAATGTTATATAGTTAATATATTTTTTTTTAATGATATACAAACGATTAATATTTTTCAAATATATTTCTTTCCATATGGATGGCAACTTTGGCTTTTTGAGTAACTATATTGGGACATTTTTTTAATTTGCTGATGATTATGAACCATGCCACTTCGACATGGAAATTATTCATCACCGAAAGCTCGGTTATAATCGATTATAATTTATAAATTGACGATGAAAATTGTTTGCGTAATTCGTTGTAACATTACTAATCGTGCGTTAAGAAGGATGCAGGATATCAATTAGTTTAAGGATCGTTGACGTTAATTAGATGCGAAAAAAAATATGAACCGACGCGCAGTTCGCGGTATACCAAACGAATATGATGGAGTTTCCGTCAGTGACGCATGTGAGCGATGAATCTTTCATTTTCCGGGCGCGGAACTCGCCTATGTTGTCGTTCAAACTTCACCGCTTCGCCATCCTGTTAGCGCTGAAAGCTCTTCCGACCGAGTTAATTGCAGCAACTCGAGCGCTCGGCATGGAGGCTCTAGTGCGCCGAGATAAACATACAACTTGGAACGGTCCCGACGTATATATGGCTTAATTGCGCGCAGTATAATATTTATACGTACAAGTATCAGTAAAGCTTACAGATTAACAATATTTCGCCAAGTGTAACTGATGAGAAGTCATGAACGGATTTATCTCGCAGATTAACTGATGTAACTCGTACGATAAGAGTATTGGCAAGTTTTCCTTCAGTTCTCTCACTTAAGGCGAGCGGATTAAAAAGAAAATCTGGGACTACATGCTGGACGGACAACACTTGGAAAGAGTAAACGTGATAAAAGACTTGGGAATACTCATCGACATCAAACTGAGCTTTACACCGCATATCGTGATATAACTCGTCGGGTGTTTCGCACACTCGAATTTATTGGAAGGTTTCTTGTCAATTTTCGACACGCTGGAACTTTGAGGACGCTATAGCTAACACTGATACGACCGATCATAAACTTAGCCTCTGAATTGTGAAACCCTCTGTTCGCGGTACGCTCCCGTAGACTCGAGAGGGTGCAACACAAGTTCTTCAGGATGGCCGCGTATAAGCTACGACGGCCAATGCGTCGAGAGGATCACGAATACTCAAGAACTTTGGAAGAGCTTGGCATTCCTAATCTCGAACCGTTGCGAGAACAAGGGGACATTATATTCCTCTACAAACACACCCTATGGACTACCAAGATTTTGCGCAAAAAGTAAGATATCGTAGTCCGCAGGACAGAGAAATGCGGAGAACACCAACCTTCGAAACTCCAATAGCAAGAAACGTCTTTGGCAAAAGATCGGTAATGTATCGGTTCTCGCGATTGGCCAACGGGTTTGGCAACGGACTAAAATTTGGTATGGTCCTTCAAGAGGCTCGTCGGAGCGCAAAGTATACGATATGCTTAACATTTAACGTCATAACTAAAACTAATTCCAACCAAGCATATGATAATAGAAATCTACGGAAAAATTATGTATATGCAAGTGACTATTATTATTATTGATTTTTTATTATAGACATTGCATCTCATTACGGACTTATTAACAATTCTATCAAAAACTTAAAACGATTGTAAAAGGATTTTCCCGTGAAAAATAAATACATATTAATCGTCGCAATAACGTATGCTGAACTTCGCGCAATAACGATTCTTTGCAAGTGAGCCTACCTGCTGGGAAGGTTTAAGGGTTCAAGGGATCAAGGGTGTGTAGTGGCGTGACAAAGGGTCAACACCCTTAACCAGCTTTTGCTATGCACACAGAAAAAGCAGATCGTCCTGATAGCATATAGTAGTCCCGGTATACTCTCGTCGAGACCGGAGCATATCATGAATTAATCGAAGAATTTTCCGATTCGTCGATTCGATACCAAGAGAGTTACCCGCGGGCGAGGAGAACCTGACCGACAGGTAAACATCGTCAAGATAGCCAATTGATAACATAAAAAAACATGGAATTAATCACGCTCGTCGACGCAGCGATTCTGTACATATATGGCAAACAAACAATAAAAAAAGAAAGAAAAAATTTAAAGGGTACGGACTGCTCGGGGGAGATAAAGAACGGCGTTTTCCAACCCAACTTTTCTCAATTATTTCGATGGCACACTCGCGCTCTCACCCAGGAGGATTAAAAACGAAACGAGTAGTGAGTACATACAACATGAATATTTGCGAACTGCAGCATACCAGCACCCAGGCACGTGACTGTGCATACGGTTGATAAGAATGACCGCGCTGGCCGATCGGAGTTGTGTCGCGCACTATTTTGAGGTTTTACGTTGCAAATATTTTATCGATGTTTTTTCGGTGTTGCAATTTTCATTGAAAATTTTATTTTTTATTTTTCACGAATTTGACTCGCGTAATGAGAAAATTCTTTTATGAAATTTGTGAACGGAAGGGATTAAAATCCATAGTCGACACGCGACTGAATAAAATTGATAACACCCAAGCGTGCATCTCGTGTATCTATTGGGTATACGAGGCGAGTCGATCAATCGATTAATTCGCATCGAGCTCTCGTGCGAGTTACGGTATGAAAATGAGAAATTATCGGATAAACGGATAGATGAGGTCATACCGCACATAATGCAAGGATAGGTGGAGCATAGCATTGTATAATTTAAACTGCACCTGCGATTACGGAAGACCGGCCTTTCCTATGAATATTTATGATATCGCTTGTGACTGGCTTATGCAAAACTGGAGTTGTGCATTTGTGATTAATTGGTTCAAGCAATTTATATTAATAAGTTATATCTCTCCAACGGAAGCTTTTTCGACCTCTCATAACTGGGTAATTATTCCTAGATATCTTTTCGATTATACTTATATATTGTAGCGTACAGTCCCAGGACTAGAATTTACGCTCGCGAGAACCCCAACTTCGGCAGGCTAAAGTCTATCATAATTTCCTCTTTAATTTTTCTCTTTCCGGATGAGCTCCAGGCGCGCGAACGCGCCAGAGAAAAATCGACAAGGTTGATTACTGCTCGGTAGCCGCAGTTTCCGAATTCCGGAGGGTCGCGATAAACGTCGGTAACGGTACAAAATATCGTTACTTCGGAAACCGAAGTTCTCGGAGGAAACTGCTTGTCCCGCGATATCCAAAATTTACAAAAATACAATTTTGTTATTTTTCACTCAGACTCTTACACTCACACACTACAAGTAAATGGTCGCGCCGCGGGAAAACTCTCGTTGTAACGTGCGGTATTCGTTAACCATTCGCTCGCTCTATTGGCTCTAAAATTAACGCACTAAAATGTTGCCGCTTTACAATATAAATATATATATTTTTGTATGAATCTTCGCACTAATTAATCTCGAAATTTTAAACAAATAACATTGAGTCGTTGTTTCCATGGGGCAAAAGGCAGCACATGGTATAATCAACCTCTTATCTTCTTCACTCTTCGAAACGCGATTTACTGGACACATTTATCGCTGCATATGTATCACTTCACTTCCCGTTACCGCCGCCGGCCTCAGGACGCAGCTTGGTGTAAGCAAATAATGAACGAGAAAACTTTCAGCAAACACGTACGGCAGGACGGCGCGAGTCCCGAGAAGCTTTCCGCAAGACGCAGCGAAAAGTTTTTCTCAGTTTTGTACTCCGTTCTCGCGGTATCCCTTTACTGCTCTCCGCCAGAATTCACACTGTGTCAGCTTGTAGAAGCGTAAAAAAGTTTGTCGTTCTAACCGTGTGCCACCGCTGACTTTGTTGACGAGAGATCTAGAAGGATGTCCCGATGGATTTCTCGGAAACCTGGTGGCATCGTGCGATGACTTAAAAAACGTGTGATATTTTTCGTTGAAGAGGCAAAGCGGAAGGATCCCCCTGCTATTTTTTTTTCAATCGAACGACCACCCGAGGAGATCCGTGATTTCTTTACATTTTTTCCCGCTAAAAGTGAATCCATTGGCAATTTCAACTCAAACAAATACAGTTAACAAAAAAAAAAAATAGCGCCCTATTTATCTACGAAATAGCCAACGCTGCGACGTTTTCCTCTCAATGATGACGCGATTGCTCACAATGCACCAAAAAAAAAAAATACAGTCGGGTGCTTCTCGCATTATTCCTGCAAATTTTGTCGACCCTTCATCCGGTATGCACCTGCGAGCGGAAAATAACAAATGAGAGTCAAACTCCCTTTTCGTTATACCGGAAAGATGGCAAAGAGCTCGTCGTCCGGCGTTCAGGCTGAGTGGATGGATTCCACGCGCGGGACGGAGGTAAACCGGAAGTTTTTGCATAATACTTGGCACTAAAGTGTACGCGCAGCGTGGGACGTTGCATGGTCGATACGGGCAGATGGTACGAAATTTCCTCATAGCCCCGTGTATTCGTCGTGGTTTTACTCGAATTACCCTTTTTTCTTGTTCCTCCAATACCAAGAAAGCTTCATCGCACGTCAGAGCTTTGCTCGTGTAATCTCGTAAAAGCATCCCGCTTCGAAGAAAAACCCCGCAACGATGCGAATACCGGGGCTTCTCTAGCGGAATCGAATATAAGACTATTTTTCATTCGCCCCACGACCTTTCGAACTATCGTTCTTTCGGTGCTACTGAATCATTAAGATACCCCGAGGATAAAATCGATGTATTCAATGTAACGTGTACGTAGACGAGAAAATAACAAGCGAGAATTGAAAGGAAATTTATGTAGAAAATAAAGCCCTCTGGAGCTATTCGTCGTTCTGACATTAACTGCAATGTATTTGTAATACAACTCTTGGTCCTGTGACGCAATCTCGTACTCGTACTACGCAGACTGCGGACGTTTGTTCCTCAAACTACTGCGTATGCTATTTGCATATTATCGCAGTTGGCTCGATGCCCGGTAAAAGTAATCGATATCACTGATTCAAGGATCGTATATCCAGCTTGGCGCAAAGTACTTGATACAAAGCTTTACACGTTGAGGCTTTGTATTTAAACTGAACGCGGGTACTCCATACAAATAATTATTTTGTACCCTTACACGCGGTATACGGTCGACGATATTAAAATAATGATCGATTTTAAATCCCGCAATGCTCGATGAATTCGTCATTCGAAGAATGTTTATGCCAGATAAATAATATTCATACGGTATATCGTTCGGATGAAAATTGTAACGGCGCGGCACGAGAATCGGTATTGCATTGTGAAAATTGAATCAGCGAGCTTTTGTGTACCAGCGAGATACGGAGGGATCGAATGAGTTTTAATGCATCGTACGAAAAGCTAGGCTCACACGCATCGTCGGGTCAGCGTACGTACTCGTCAAAGAATAGATTGTAACCGAATGAGTGCTGAAAGCATGCAGCGAAAACCCGATTATGAATAATTCCATTCGATTCTCCGACAGGCTCCTCCATTAATCCCGGAAGCTCTTATGCAGCCCATGGGCCACGGTATCGCGGCGAAACCGGCGAACTATACAGACCCGTTACGTTCCTCTATATATCATCGTCCCCGCGCCCTTTGAGCTTTAGCTTGAAAATTCTACACTCACCGCAGAAGCTTGCGGGCACCCGGACGATCCCGCATAAACCGCACACGCGAGACTTCACCGTTAGAAACGCAAGGGAAGTGCCCCTTGGCCTTAACTGCATTTATACGTCCCTTTAACCCGTCGGAGCTGGTCGATCAGATTATTGGATGGATACCGCAAGAGATTCAACCCGGATAAACGAAGTATCTACGGAGTTTGCCACATTCGTCTATGCTAATTGAAATTCTAATGGGTTTCTTCCTTGTAGTAAGTATGTACGAGGGGATATACCTTTATACCTGACCGTTCGAAATCCGAGTCAAATACTCCATTTTTTCTCGATAGGAGATAATGGAATCATTTTTTTAAATGAAAGGGTACATAAGCTCCGAGTCTGACAAAAGGAATAGTGAAAAAAGATTTCAAACAAAAAACAGATATGGCCGCCAGTAGAGCGACGTGTTTTTTTTTTTTTCGAGACGGTTGGCTTTTTTTCGAGACATTTTTGAAATGGCTTCGTGCTTCTTGTTGCTCGAAGAAACCTTTTTCGTAGTTACACAAGTTTCTCTTCTCGTTTCCGAGAGCAGCGCCTGACCGTGCGATCCACTTGTACCACTGCCAAAAAATTGGCGAAGAGAATCGCGTCGGAATCCCCGAAACTCTTGCTTCTCTTCAAATTCTTTGTACTTCAATTTCGTAACTCGCCACAATTCGCCCCGCCATGACCCAAAATTCTTTGCAATCACCGCGGAAACCACATTCGGAGAAACCTCTTGATAGAAAAACCTGTTGTGCCGTTACTCGCGACTGACCAACCCCCGATCTCCCCCGAGCACCGTTTAAGAATGAGGATAACTCCGTTCCGTCTGAACTTTCGCTCGTGAGATCGTCGCCAAAGTGTTGTAACGCAAAGTTTTTTACATGAGAAAAAGTTTTGCCAAACGCGCAAACACAGCTCGTCTTCTTCTCCTTCTTTTTTTCCAAATGTCTCTTTGCGGTACGTGGCTCGACTTCTCGACAAGTTGTTCAATAAGAAGGGAATAACTTTTCCGCATGCCTTTTTTTTCACCCCCTCGGTGTTACAATCAACAGCGATTGTGTGGAAGATGCAGCGCACAGTTCAATGAACGAACAAGAGAATTGTGCTGCTCGGGGTAAAAAATACCAAAAGTCTTTTTGAATGATACTAGAAAACTTATTTTGAAGTAGTAGGCAAACCATCGAAGTCGCGTAGTCCGACTGTTATTCTTTCCATTCTTTGTGCATCAAATTCGAATCCCCAGGGCGCAATGAAGAAATTAAAAAAATATTGCAGATTTATCGTAATGCAACCTCAATTATCGATTTTTTTTTTCATTTCCTTTATTTTATTTTTAACATTATGGATATCGTTTTCTAGGCAAATACTTCTTCGCGATGCCTACAGATAACTAAAATCCTCGGATTATCCGAAATGGATCATCACACGATGTTATTTTGCGCAATACACGAAAACAAGAAAATGCATGAAAATAAAAAAAAAAAATATTGCTATTGCTCCATTTTCCTGAGTAATAAAAAATAATGTGCAGGATTCGAATCGATTCTCCATTTTTTTCGATTATCGGTTTGATGTTAAATTCTCATCAGCTTACTCGTTGCATGCGTCTAAAGGAATGAAGAAATTTAGACGCGGTTAATCCGCTTTCCGGTTAAAGGAGGTTTTACTGTATTTGAATTACGAGTTTTTTTTTCAGCATCCACCTCACGTTTTCTCATGAGGAATAAGAAAATTATCGATAAACTTTTTATTCGCTACTTCGACGTCTTACGAATGGAGCAAGAAATTCCAAGACTACCGACAGGGATAATGCACGTTAAGCTTGCGAACGGTGAAACTGACCGACTCTCTGCAGCTTCGTCCGCGAAGTCTCGTCGTTCCAATGATGTGTTTTAGTAACTCGGTCCGTTTCATCGACAGAATGCACGTTATATCTGTATAGGCAGTAGAGAACGATCACAAGAAAGCGAATCGCTTGAAAATAGCTTCTTCGATCCAATTCGTTTATGATAATTTGCTCGAGGATTTGCGACCACAAATCCCAGCTATTTTCTTCTTCTTCTTATTCTTTCTATACCTCTACCTTGTCGTAAGCGACGACGTTAGATAAACTTCTGGGCGGAGTCCAAATCTTCCGCCGAATGGCTTTCGTGAGCTCCGAACGTCTAAAATCCGGCGATGAATTCGATCGAAATCTTTTTTCACGCCGCGTTTCGACGCCCTCGTGATTCTTCGATTTTCCACCGTTCTCCATGGCCACGAAATTCGCGATTTCAAACGTTTTTCTAGCCGCGATAAAAGGCTGTCACTTCGAAGGATCGTGTTACATCTACGCCCTTTGAACACACGATTTATTCACTATTATTCTTCTTTACGCCTTTCATTCATTTAAATCAACGATGAACGATTTTTCGAGATCAAAGTAAACCGGATAGCAAATATTAAATTACTGCAATTCTCATCCGCTCATGGGAGCTCATAATTTTTTCTATTGAAAAGGATTTCATGGATATCGTTTAGATTTCTTTGCACATTTGTTCGTAAAAGAAAAAGAAAACGGGGTACGGCCCGTTAACAAGTAGAATTATTATTATTATTATAAAAATTCATCACGATGAATTCGTATACTATTTATTGAAAAACAAAATAAGAAATTCATTAATTTAGATCGAACTAAAATTACAAATTTCACTTCACAAAAACTTTACGAAAATATGCCTGTGGATTTATTATTGTAAATTGAATTAGTTTTCTGTAATTTCATTTTTATACTTTTTTTTCCACATAAAGTAAGAACTTTGTAATCGAGATTCACCTCAATTCGCACGAGTCTCGTATAAAACGTGTATAACGAATTTTCGAAATATAGATACAGCATTTATCTAACAATACCTCAAGAACTACCATTAGAGGGGTCATTTATCAAACTATTTTTTCCACCTCATTTATTAATAACTTTTTGAAATTATTACTATGAAAAATCAATGTTCTCAGCACCTGGTGACTGGTAGGTTCTTTTTTTTTTTCATTTTTTTATCCCATTGGGAATTATTCGAAATTCTCTGCGGGTCTCACGTTTGGCTGCGAATGTAACGATACACCCTCCTTAAGTACCCTACTACCACTAAGTCGCCGTAATCAAGTTAAAACCGTTTGTTTAGTTCTTCATTATTATTTCTCTTTTTTTGTTTAGTGCTTTATTTTATTTTGCGATCGAGCGCGACGAGGTATAGGTGGCGCGTGCTTCCTTTCTCTATACCGTTAAGTCATTCGGCTTCGATGCGTCGATTCCCTAAATTTAATTTTTGTATTCTTAGTTTGTCAATAAAGATTATTTCAATCCTAAACACCGTTACCTCTAAATCGCCCGTTCAAGTTATTCGCGCGATACCACGAAATTTCACGCGTAAATCTATAAATAGAAAAATACACTTCAAAAGCGTACCATTACGATATTTCGTTTTGAAATCATCAGTTAACGAGTTACTGAACATATGATGTTTATTGTTATTTTTCAGAACCCTACTGTCCCGGTACATTCGACGGATGGTCCTGTTGGCCCGACACACCCGCGGGAGAAAAAGCGTACGCTGTATGTCCCTATTTCATCACAGGCTTCGATCCATCATGTGAGTAGAATTTTGCACAATTTTTCATCCTCTTTTTTTTGGCATCGCAATTGCATCCAGTAACTCCGAGCGGATCGGTGAATAAATGCAGATATCTCGGTGACAGGAAAATTGAAAAACTTTACTCGTCGATCAATCGATGGAATGTTACGGAAACTATAAGTATGCTAATAATATGCGCGGGTTAAAGGATTCATGCGATCTCGTAAGCGACGAATTAAGAAAGTTTTCTTCCTCTTTCCGATATCTCTCTGCTCTGCGACCGTAACCCGGGAATTTCGCGAGCTTTTCTTGTCGTTAAACTATATCGCCGAAAGTGAAAATCTTTTAAGCTATGCGAGAGTCCGCGGGTTGTTATATCGGGAACTTTGGGATATATCCAGCCTGCGGTTTAGCCGGACTTGCAAGTTCAACCCTAATCGCTACCGGTTGAAAATAATCGATAACGACCGCGCGGGATGCTGGACGTAGAACCTTCGACTCTGTCAGCCCGCATCCCGGCTATTCGAACGCGATAGCTTTGACATTCAAATCTGTCTGAGGAAATAGTGCGGTTGAAGTTTACCGTACAATCGAAAGGCCATCGGCATGTCCCCGATGGCTCGTCTCCTTGATTTCGCATCTAACGACAACTATAAACGGGTATCTAAGTTGGCAGCAACAATAGAACGCAATATCTTCCGGTGCTTCCGCAATTGCGACGAGGAGTAAACTTCAATCCTCGGGCGACTCATTGCTGCACTGATTTGTCGCTGGATTGTTCGAACCGTCGGAGTTTACTATCGTCGTTGAAACTGTTTCCGTAATGAAATTTGAAGTGAGAGCGCAAGGGCTCTCGTCAGCTTCCCGAATGATTTTACCGTACCATCGATAAACCTTTGACAATTAAAGTAAATGCGGCAACGCCGCGATGGTCGAACGACTCCGGTGATTTTTATGATTGGACGAGGAAAGTAAATAGTTGTAAACAAAGACGTATCGAAGGGCATATTTAGTTTATTATGAAAAAAGAATTTTTTTTTATTTATTATTCCTCGACGACAAGTATATTCGAGCGTACAGCATAAAAATTGTCGCCGAATGTCGACGATATTACAAATATATATATATATAGTGTTTAAATTGTGCGTAATCGCCAGTAGTTTTTGTAACGCTTCACAATAAACGCGCAATAACATTTGTAACGCTTGGCGCGGTATAGAATTTGTTTGTATGAAAAATATATTACGCTCAGTCCGCAGCGCATGTATCGGTTACGAAAATATTATAGCACAGCTCATCAGTTATCACAACAATTTGCAAAAGAGAACGAAAAAGAAGAAAAAAAAAAAAAAAAATCAAAAAATTAGTAGAAAAAATATTTGTAAAGTTTTCGACACTGTGCGTCACTCCCGACTAGTTTCATCGAGGCATTCGACAACGCGAATACAATTTGCTTTGATTAACGATAAAAATTTCATAAACTCACAAATCCGTGTTGATTGACACTCGTAACGATATTTTTCTGTTTTTTTTTTCACGCAACTCGTGTCTCTGTGGGCATTCGAAAAAAAAAAAAATATATATATATATGTAGAAAAAAAAAAGTATCCTATCGCCGTATTTGTATCTTCGAAGTAAACACGGCAAATGTTTTCAAGGTAAATAAGAGCATTGTGACAAAATGAGTGGCAAAACAGGCCCTGTGAAGGACATAGGCACGTGAACGAGTGCGAAAAATTTCTTGAATTATTTTCTCTTGTTCCTCGAATTCTTAATGTTAATTTTAATCAGAGATCGACGTTGTATTTCTGTGATGATACACGAGGCTCCGGACCGCAGGATGTTTTATTTGTCGCAAAGATTCGACGATCTTATTGTGTCTATCGTCGAATTTGGCGTTCTCGCCGTAGAAGAGGAGCGACGCGGCGATAATGCAAGAATGGACGTCCCCCGTTTGGCAGAGGGTCTCGATGAAAGTGTACATTGCGTTGGTTCGTTCACTTGTGTCGATGCGACATTCGATCAAATCCTTTATGGTTTGCGTTAATTGAATAACCATCTGCGGTGAGAGAGCTTCGACGAGGTGCGGAAGCGTTTCGTTGATTTTCTTCGCCATTCCCTTGGGTTCCATGATTTCGTCCAATGCGACGCTAAGCGTTAGCAACGCGTACGACACGTAGTCTTCTTCGGGTTTCAGAACAGCCAGATAAGTCTCGAGAATAGCTTTAATAACTTTGTTTCTATTGGCGATGCGTTTTTCATCCAGTTGAATGGACCAACCGGTCGTCAAAGAACCGATAAAATCGTGTGACAAATAATTTATCGGATGAAACTTCGGCCTCTTAGGATCCGAAACGTCCCAATGTTGCTTTAGCTTATCTCGGTACAAGGAGCACAGGAACGACAAGCGTGACTCGAGACCCGATTTTTCCGGGCGAAGATAATGGTAGAGAGTGTAAGTCTTACCGGACTGATTTATAGTGTAATCGAGGAGAGGATTGCAAAAGTATGTTTGGACCAAATCCCGCGCAAAGTCTTCCGGTATAAAGATCATCTTTGTATCATTGATGCTGTTAATCACGCGACTGATGTACTCAACTATGCGCTTCTCATCGAAACCATTATCCTTCAGTTTTGCGAATTTTTCCAAAAGCTTTTTTATGTAATCGGCGATATATTCGTCGGGAATACTACGCATATCCAGAAGACTGTTTACAATGTCGTTGTCATCGTTGTTCAAATCGTCGATGCACTCCTTCATGAAAGTCCACATCGACGGTGACGGTTCGCGAATGAAGAGATCGTACATCTTCGCGAATATGACCGCTCTTATCGATCTGTGAGTCTCGGTTTTCCAAAGTTCCGTGAGAAATGATTTGATGTCGTCGATCGAGGAGACGAGACAGAAAAGACGGATACCGTGTTTCTTTACGGATACACGACGATCAACGAGTGTTTCGGTAAAAGGTTTTATCTTCACGAGGGATGTACGACGACAAGCATTCGCGAGAGAGATGAGACCGAGATTGAGATACTCGCCGTCGCAGAAAGTGAGAATGAGACGCAGCGGTACCGGCGGTTCGGCGATATTCATTGCTCGCGGAATTGCGCTGATGAGGCTGTAATCTCTCTTGGAATTTTCATTCTCTATTTCGATCTTCGAACCTTTCGGTACTAAAGGTTCGATTATTTGCGCGAATGCCGAACCCTCGAGTAGTGCACTGAGGATAACGATAGAATTGTGACAATCGTCGGTTCGGTCGGCAATATCCTTGAGGCAACGCTCGGCAAATTTAATCGGTATGCTTTGATGCCAACGGGTAATTTTCACGAAGCGCTGAGCGTAAGAACACGTAGCGTCCGATTTCGCCTTTTCTAAATAAGCTTCCCAGTGGTCGAGAATGTTTTGAGGATTGTCGCGGAGACGGGCCAACGCCGCGAACGTTTCCATATCGAGAGCCTCCGCCTCTTCGATCGGTAACCATTCTTTGTAGAGTTCCGGTTCGTTGATTTTCAATACCTGTATCATGTTCCGCACGTCCCACTCCGATTCGTCCGGTAGCGCTTTTTTTAATATATCCTTCACTACATCGCAGAGCCACGGATAGTTCTTCAGCAACAATTTTTCTACCTTGTTATTCGCTTTGGTGTTGCGAGTGTTGAATTCGTACATCGCGTTAATGAGTTCCCGTATCGTCGAGGCGCGTCTACGAATCCAGATTTTGTCTGTTTGCGGAAATTTCACTGGTATCATAGATAGAATTGCCTCGAAGCATCGTCTGTCGTACTCAGGGTATTTATCCATGTTAGTCCACGATACGTTCCAACCCGTTATATTCATCTTGATCAGCATGAATATCTTGTCGTCGATCGGTAGATCGTGAACGAGATCGTAGTAAATACTTGGCGCAAGTATCGATCTTGCGGTGTACCCGTTCTCTGTGAACTTGTCTTTGACATCCAGAAATTTGATGAAATCATTGATAATCGCCCAATGCTCTTTGCCTAATGTGTAAAGATCGAAAAATTCGGCAAGTCTTTCGAGTATTTCGTTTATCAAATACATCTGCTCGTTCTTGTGACGAGTTGTGAAGTAACGAAGTACCTCGACGAGAGCGTCTTTGTCGTTGTTGACTTTGCAAGTGTAGAGCATCTGCTCCAATTGAGTTTGTCTGTCGGTTCCGACCGAAGCTTTCGCTATTTCTTTTTTAATCAACGGTATTGTCTCGTCAGCCGGCAAGTAACATCTCCACACTTTCTTGATGTCGTAAACCATTGTGTCGGAATCGGGTTCTTTCTCAAGTTTTATGCGCGCCTGTCGGACGCGTTCTTCCGCCGGTAACATGCATAAAAGATCGCCAGTTATCGCCTCATGATTATCGAGCAGATTGGCGTTATAAACAGATCGGTAAGAATCTATGATCAGCGATATTCTCTCCTGTTCCGGATAATATTCGAGATAACTCTTTAAGTTAGAGTAACGAAACTCCTGCAATTTCTTCGGAAACAATTTCTCGAACATGACACGAAATTGTGTCTTCGTTAGCTTCGCGGTGATAACTTTGATCGGCATTATCGACGTGTACAGCGACGGTTTGTTGAGCAACGCTTCGACGTTATTTTTCAAAAATGCTTCAGTCGCTTTGTTACTCATCTTTATGCCGTATCCGTTATCGTGAATCTCGAGTATCTCGACGAAAGCGTTTTGATGTTTCTTTATCAAACGCGGCAAAAAATCTGCGTACAGCGATAATTCAACTTTGTGACCGTCATCGTGCACACCGTTGTCGTTTACTTTTGATCTCTTCAAGTAGCGTATTACCAGCTCGGGATAACGAATAAAGAGATTTTTCACGGCTCGACAAGAGAGAATTATTTTGTGATTGATTACCGTTTCCCAGATGAAGTTTTCGCTGCAAGCGATAAACAGACTCTCCGCTTGAATTCTACCGTATTTTCCGGCGAAATAGGTATAAAAATCTTCCGCCAATTTTGTTTCGCCGGACGTTCTGAGATTTATTCCCAGTCGTTTTATCAGCTTGGTCCTCGTCTTGAGAGAGGCATACGGCAGAATGCATGCGTCCAAATAATCAACGCTTAAGACATTTTTGTTGTCCCCTCGGAAGAACCAATTCATTCGCAGTGCTCTATCTACCACCACGCTGTCCTCGGATTTCAGTGCCTCGACGATGCCATCCGGCTGACGGAGCACATTAGCGATTTCAACTCGCACCAGCGGCAGCAGAGCCTCGGGAACTTCAGTTGCGCCAACAGCAGCGGAATCGCCACTGGCTTTGGTTCCTTCCGCTATTCTTCTGGCGATGGAATTGAGCTCCTTGAATTTTTGTCCCGGCGTCACACCTGGTATCGCCTGTATGGCTTCAAGATAAGGCGACTGCAGCTCCATCGCGACTCTTGTAGATTTACAAAAAAAAAAGAAAACGGCTTCGACCTTCGAACTCCGAATTGACGAATGCGACGCAATCCGACTTGGAAGACCTCAACAATCGAAAAAAAAATAAAAACAAAAAATTAAACGAAAATAAATTATTCCGATACAATGTTCCCCCCCAGTGGCGGTCACGAATAACGTTCGTGTTTATCGAGCTTATCGCGTGAGATATAATTATTACCGATGTGTCACTGACAGTTTTGAGGTTAGTGCGGATATCCAACAGCGAGCCGGTGGTTCGTCATCGGAATGTCGACCGGCCTCTCGATGATGTCCGCGGATTCACGAAAGAAACGACGAATTGTGACGTTTCGCCGAACGATAAATATTTCGCAACGAGACCTTGAATTTTCGTGAGTTTGTCGGCTTTGCAAATGTAAATTTGGGCTTAGTAACGAAAAATTTTTCAACGGTATAGAAATTCGCGACACTCGAGACTAAACACCCTCTTGCCGCCGCCAACTGTTTTTAATCGGCTGACGTGCGAGCCCCGCAGGCCAACGTCGAAAGCAAACGAAATCAACAACAGGAAACGTCGAGGAATCGCTTATGCATCTGACGGAGACGGAGATACATCGGGCTTGTCGCGTGATATGCAATGGGCGCGCAAGCGCAACTCTCATCTTGACCAATCGTTCCGTCTAATCTCGTCCGTATTCACAAACTGTACAGTGTGCCACAAGGCACGGCTCGCGTATCGCCTTCGCAACGTTCGCGGAATAAACAAACTCACACAACATTAGAGGCTCGTCAATGTAACTACACGGGGTTCGTATATATGCATCCACCTTCCCGATGTATCCGTAGTTTACCCAAATCGTACGTAACTATAGTACGAAAATCGTCGGCGTAGTCACGGCTACTGCCGAGATACATCACGTTTATTTTTATTCCACGCTGTGAAATGTTTTTTTTTACCGAGTTTTGCATTCGTTCGGTAAACTATCGCGACAACATTTTTCTTCGGGATGAAACACAACGTATGACTTTAGCTTTCGTCTTCAGCGATATAATTGCATTGGCATAAGTAGATTAAACTTCGCGCTTCAGATAGCTTTGTTATATATAACCTGATATTAAGTACTCGCCGGCCACCTTGTCTTATTCCCCCACTTTCCGATTTGATGGAATATTGCATAAACATGTTTTTTTCTCGTCGGATACACGCAACAATGATCCTGTTATTATCCTAGTCGAGTTTTCGTTTTTTTTAATGACCGGACACGTTATATCTATTAGTGTACATTTATTTCGTGGAAAACAAAGAATTGATCGAATGCGGAGTTTTTTTTATATCGACCATGTGCATTGACTATACATTTATAACTTGCTCGATGTTTTCACGTAGCGTTTGTTAACGTTCATGATCGATTCCATTCGTAGAACTTCACCGATGTTCATGCATTCCAAATTCTGTCCGTCACTGACGGGTTTCCAAATGACAGGCACGGTATCCGTTATAGTGGGCGTTGGGTTGCTACAAATAAAAAAAAAAAACACACACATTTCGAATTAAAAACAAAACGATGACGACTGACCAGCGAAACATCGCGTATCCAAATAATCATTCTGCGTACCCAGTTTTTGCAAAGTCTGTCCACATTTGCGTTAATTGTTGAACTACCATATAGTCCGTTGATCCGGGCTTTGGGGATGGGACTCCCAGCCGTTTTATGAATTTCGAATGAAAAAGGAAGGGTATTTCGTCCGTGTGGCAAGCACCTACATCGACGAAGTAACGTGTCGCGTCATGTTATCGATTATGACAGCATACGATAACAATCGATGTATAGTGTACGGTTATTACGTAAGCAAAATCTAACTTTACCAGCCATGTCGGTCAATCCGTAGGTAGATTTCAGTCGTGATTGTCCGTTGTCATACGAGAAATTGTACAAATACGTTTGACGCTGCGTCAACTTCGTTTGAATTTCCGCGAACTCGTGAACGCCAGCAACGAATTGTAGATCTGTTTCCATTTGCATGAAATTGGAACGAGTTTCCCTCGATATAGGTTTCCCGCCGAAATATATGTTCTTCAGATCCATCGGTGTTATGCCTTTGTCGCTCAAAAATTTTAGTACGCCGGGAGATAGTACCATCTCGATATTACTGTCGACAGCTTTGAATTTTTCATCGTTCATGCCTGCGGAAATAACGAACAAAAGTTTACGCTGATGCCACTGCCGTTTTTTCGGACGCGTCAGTCCGATATGGCATTGGAAAGATAGCGATGAGGTAAATAGAGGAGAACGGGGCAAAACGGACAGGCTGAGGTAGACACGTATGGATTATTTATTATAAAAAAAAAATCAAATTCATAAAAAACATTTCGGGTTTCCGAAAAAAAAAAAATACACAGTTCGGAGGCAAAATCGTTGACTTCTTAAAATGAAAAATTGCAAAAATACAACAAAAAAAATTACTTAAATTAAAGAAATTACACTATTAAATATTTTTTTCAACAGGAACTGAGAATATAAACTTTTAAAAAATGTCTATCTACGCAGGTAATCTAACGAACCCCGCAAATCAAGCAGCAAATAAATAAAACTTTGGTAAATTCAAAAACTGTCTCTTGATTGGATATATAAAAAAAAATCGTGGAACTCATTTTACCCCGTTATCAACGACCACTTGCGTCAATAATTTTGAATAATTTTTTTTTTTTTGGAGTAATCCATTTGCCTCGTATTGACGTCGCATTTGCGTAGTCCATTTTACCCCGGTGGTCCCCATTGTGTCTCAATTTTTCCCTAAAAAGTTGGGGTGGAATAAAACTCGCGATCGCGATGACTCGGTACATTGGGTAACAGTTCCGATGGTTTTGATGTTAATAACCGTAACGCCGAGAGTACCTGTGAGATAAAGAATTCCCTCGTGGCTTGTGTAGCCGATCATGTAAGGTATATTTACTCCGGGTTCCGCGGCAATTTTCGCTGACACCGGGAGAAACGGTTGTTTAGATTTATCGTCTATGCTCGGCGAGAACAAGCGAGTGCTTTGGCGTATCATCTGCAAATACAATTATCCAAGGCGCTTCTTACACAGCGAGTGTATGACGATTAATTTCTATTACCTCACCGGATATCTTCGCATCAACTTCCGCGAGTTTTTGCGCATCAATGCTTCTGAAAAAGTCGAGTAATATTTTTGAATCATCACTCTTTTCACCGAGCGCCGCGGCTAATTGTCGAGCGCACAATTTCGGTGATTTTTGAACAGTTGCCCACGGATTCAAAGCTATTCCGCTTTGCGATATGGCTTTGTGATATAATCCTGAAAATTTAATGATCCATTTTTCCCTCAATTATTTAATCTCGTAACGAAAAACGGGGAAAAAAAATATACTCGTAATGAACAGCGTACCTTTAGCCAACGGCGACAAGGTGAGGTATTGAATGCACGCGCCACCAGAACTCACACCGAATATCGTTACGTTTTTCGGATCGCCACCAAATTTCGATATATTTTCTTGTACCCATTTCAATGCGAGAACTTGATCTTTGAGACCTTGATTTCCGGTCGTTTCCTCGTCTTCCAAATTGAGAAAGCCTTTCAACGTTTATAGCACAATCGTTAGTTAAAAAAACTATCGAACTTTTTCTACGATCGTAAATATATCTCGTCGCTCATCGATAATATGCAATACCGAGGATGTTGAGTCTGTAATTTATCGTAACGAGTATTACGTCCTTCTCGATGATGTAGTCCGGTCCGAAGAGGGTATCATCGCCTGAACCATAAGCGAACGCACCCCCGTGAATCCACAGCATCACCGGCTTCGGCGCCGAGCCGCTCGAGTTCGTCTCGGACGGCGTATAGACATTCAGATACAGACAATCGTCGCTACCGACCAGTTTGCCGCTTGTCGGGTCCAGTTGAGCGCAACTTAGTCCAAACTTCGACGTATCCATTACGTGTTGCCATGGTTCGGCCGATACGGGATCCTAATTGAGGTCACTAATTAGCACAATTTCGTCGTGATATCCTCCCTCCTTCCCGGCCTCCCGGCCCCTTCCGCCGTACTGCTCCGCTGTACCGTTAATATTATTATAACGATGAAAGGGTCGAATCGAGAATGATGAGTTACTCGAGACAAGGTGAAGGATATCAGCAGCAACTATTCAAGGAATCAACATACTGCTTGTATCATTCGCAAACTCGAGCGTCTGAGTTGAAATCCTGAAAGTCTGCATCTTGTCTTTCACCGATATAGTCTTCGATGTAATAATAATAATGCGATATTTATTTCAGAACGCACAAGGGTTAGAAAACCTAAATTTTTCATTAATTCTTTACTATTTTAACATTATTGGGGTGTCTTTTTTTCGTTGTATATATTACGGCATTTTTTTCTTTTCAATCGATAAAAAAAAAATTGTGATAGATACGACGTCAGAAAGATACCACAAAAATGTTAATACAGTAACGAATGAATGATAACTGTTCGTTACTTAGCACTTGTTCATCCAGAAATAAATATCCGATATTGCATAATTAATATTATTATATTGGAAACTATATCGGTAAAGGAAACGATTAATAACAATAATAATAATAATAATGCATACATGATTATTTATTGACAACTGATGTTTCATGCAACTCTTAAGTACGCAAAATAAAAAATACTTTTGGAAATATATTCTACTCTGCTTTTTCCGCTTCTTGAACTAAACAAGCGAATCAGTGTTTTAACAGCCTGTAGAAATTTACTCGGCAAACATTGAGTATTTTTTATCGTCATATGAGAGTTTCTTTTATTAGAGATATTATATCATTTCAATGATCGCCCGACATTATATGCGTACATTGAGTCACTCGGCTATGAATGATTAAACGATTCGTATCGCAAAAACATATTTAGAGAGCATCGATTTTGTATTACTTAGTACAGTATCGTCGACCATAGCGCAGAGTGTAATCGTACGATAAACTTTGCCCACATTTGCGTCGCGTTTGATTGTTATGTGTTGAACAGTGATACATAAACTCGCCACGGGTGGCGCTTCAATATTGCATTCGTTCGATTTTTAATCTTTGAAATTTTTGCTTCAAAATATTCGGAGCGTAGGTGGGCGTCGACGAGAGACGCGAACACGCAAGAAAGCGTTCCGCGACATTAATTCCCAAATATCGAACGCCGCATTAAATTATACGGATAAACGTTTGCGTTACGAGTACTGATACGGCTTACCAAAAACCTCAGCTCGCCGACCGGTGGCTTGGCGTAAGGAATCCCTTTGAAAGCCGCGTATTGTTTGCCGTTTATCGATTTCTCGATAACACCGCGCAATTGACCCTGGAGAATTCGCACGAGGGGTCTGTTTCCAGACATTATTTTTAACTCTCTTTCTCTCGCAAGTTTTCGCACAATGTTTTTTTTTTGTCACTGGTCGCTCTCTCGTGCACAACGCGCTTCTCAACTCTACGGATGGGTTAGCGACCTGTGCGTATGTATCGTGACTTCGGCAGTCGGTAGTCTGGACGTGTTTGCCGCTGCCACCACCACACGCAACCGCCAGGCGGAGAGATTTCGCATGGCTCGGTACAAAGTCCATTTTCGAGTTTCTTTCGTCGCGCTGCACAGCGCATATCGCTTCTCGCACTCAGCGCTCGGAGACATATCGCTTATATCTATATAATATCTCGAAATCCCATTTATCAACGATGCGCTATATTAGAAAATAAATATGTTTCTCGATGAACACAGCTTCGGGCACTTTTAATAATAAATTACTTGTCAGCTTGTTATTTTTCGACAAGCGCAACGGCGCTGAAAAGTTTGTTTATATTTCTTATCCGGATTTAACTTCTCTTCGTGTTGTGCAGTCGAAGGTCGGTGCAACATTCGCGAAGTATAGTGTATTTTATTTTTATTTTTTTCAAGATCGTTGCTTCGTGAGAAAGTTGTCAATAACAATCGGTTCACTTACGTCTATACTAATAAGATATTTTTTTTTTACGCTTCACGAACTTTGATTAAAATTCGAGATTCACAGATTGCTCTTTGACTTCTTGATGAATCGTTTGTTAATGTCTGTAGTCACTTCCATCTTGAGATCTTCACCGATGTTCAGACAGTCGAGATATTCGGCGCTCTTTAGTGGCTTCCAGATCACCGGCAGCAAATCCGTTACGGCTGGTGTCGGATTGCTGTAACAACGGCATTCGATCAATTAGAATCTTAGAATTCGATATGATAAAAAATACGCTTATTTATCGATAATATCAAATATATTTTTAGAATATGATATTACAGAAAAAGAATATGTTATATTATGTAAACCCTCTGTATGTACGTAATATACTTAATACGTAATAAAACGTATTAATTACTACTTTTTTTATAATTTTTTTTATACTAAATACAAAGTATGATTGTCGATTGAATATTTGACTTGAGGGATCATCGTACTGTAAAATTTTCAAGAAATCTGTTTACACTCGGTGTATACGGTTTACACCCTCAAAGGAAGAGTTTTCAAGCTACCGATCTCAAATTTTGACATAACATTCTTCACACTGATATTTATCTTGCCATGGAAGTTTTTTTTTATTTTTTGAAATCTTCATATTTTTTTTTAACGAAAAACTGTCGAAAAAAAAGGCTAAATTCGATACTTTTTTGTTCAAATCGCCGCCATTGAAATCCTAACCAACACTTCAAATTTTCAGTGTCCAGACGGAGGGTTAATAATATGCAATATAATAATAAATAATATATTAGTAATTTAAAAAATTATTTTCTATAATATATCATTATTAAATAATAGTTAAATGATCAAATATTCAATAAAGTGTAAAGAAAAAAATATACCCAGTTTTTGCAAAATTCGTCCACATTTGGACGAAGCGCTCGATCACGAGACGCTGAGTGGTGCCATGTTCCGGATGTGGTATTCCCAATAGTTCCGTGAGTTTTGGATAAAAAATGTAGCTTAGGTCATCCGCGTGCGATGTGCCTGTGAGTTAACGAGAATGTTAAATGACCAAATGGGTGATTATTGAACGCCGATAGAACAGCAAAGGCAAATAACTTTACCAGGGATTTTGATTCCAAAATTAGCTTTGATCAATGAATTTCCGCTGTCGTACGAAAAAACGTAAAGATACGTCGGATTCTCGCTTTTGTCAACTTGCCTTACGGCGACCTCATGAATTCCACTGAAGAATTGCAGTTCCGAATGCATTTGCATATAATTGGTAATCGTGTCTTTCGACAGAGGCTTCTCGCCAAAATACATTTCTTTTATTTCATTGTACGTAAGTCCCTTGTCCTGGATGATATTCTTTACGCCGGGACTTAGCGCTTTTTCGAATTGAGAATTGAACGTCGCGAGTTTCTTGTCGTTCGCACCTGCGAAAGTGACGAGAACGCATATCATTGTTATCAGCCGCGACAACGCTGTGCCCGTGATTACGATTGATAGGTCGCATAACTCAAGCCAACGAACATTCTCTAATGGTTAGCTGAGTATCGGTCAAAAAAAGTGTCGCACGATAAGAAAAAAAAAAAAAAATCCTGTGATACTTTTTTTTTCGCCTGTGCCAAGAATAATGGGAAAATTACCGACGAGAAATAGAATTCCTTCGTGACTCGTGTAACCAAGAAGATAAGGAACCTTGACTCCCCTTTGTGCTGCAGATTTCACGGGTATCGGTAAAAACGGATTTTTCGATTTTGCGTCAACACTCGGAACAAAATAACGATGTCCTTGAAGTGCTACCTACGCATAAAAATTGATATAAAAATAATAATAAAATGATATATAAATAATTATCTGAATTTCGATAGAAATCATATATTTTCTTCTTACGTCGGCAGACATCTTCGAATCCGCTTCTGCGAGTTTTCGAGCATCGATACCCTTAAGAAATTCGAGCAATTCTTTCGGGTCATCGGTTTCTTTGCCGAGCACAGCGGCCAGTTTTTGAGCGCTAGCTTTCGGGTGTAAAACGCTCGCCCAAGGGTTCAAAGCTGCGCCACTCTGCGATATCGCTTTGTGATATAATCCTGAAAATTATATTTTAAAAATCATGCTTACAGTCTTATTTTTACATCTCGCGTCTATGTGCGTAATAATAGAAATAAGGTATATTTTCGCACCATCAGCTAATGGAGACAAAGTGACGTAGTGAACGGAAGCGCTGCCTGCGCTTTCTCCAAAGATTGTTACGTTCTTTGAATCCCCTCCGAAATTAGCTATGTTTTCTTGTACCCATTTCAAGGCGAGTACCTGATCTTTGAGGCCTTGATTACCGGTCGTTACTTCGTCTTCCAAATTCAGGAAACCTTCGACATTGAAAAGTTACTTTTTAGAAGGGCGACTGCTCATTTAATGATTTTCTATGTAAGTTCAAAGGTACCTAATACACCGAGTCTATAGTTGAATGTAACGAGGACGATGTCCCTCTCGACGATGTAGTCAGGTCCGTAGATGATATCGTCACCGGAACCGTAAGCAAATGCACCTCCGTGAAACCAAACCATTACCGGCTTAGGAGTTGACGGTAACGCGGCATTCGCATACGGCGTGTAGACATTTATATACAGACAATCGTCACTTCCGACCAACTCGCGGGTCATTGCATCCAACTGGGCGGAATGTTGACCGAACTTTGACGCGTCCAACACGCCGGTCCATGGTTCAGCAGGCACGGGATCCTAATAATGTAAATGATCTGCTCAATTCATGTTTGTACAGTAAAATCTCAATCATCCGGGACAAGCGGAACTGTTCTGCACACGGGTAGCTGAAAAATATACGATAACCCGAAATCAAACGTATCTTGCATAATACAACAACAAATATTGAGGTCATTTTTCCAAAGAAGTCCTTTTTCCTTCTGGTTATATTTGCTTCCTTATAGACGGATAGATAAAACTTGGTTTTTATGAAACATTTTTCTTCGGAATGTCAGTAAATATGTATTCAGAATATTGCAAATTTCGGATAATCGCATTTAGAAAAAATGTCTTGGTATGAAATTTAATCGGAATCGGCAACGGGATGTGAAAGTTATGAATATTTCGTTTTTTTTGTAAAAACACATCACATTTTTTCGACTAAAATTTAGCAAATGCGTGGTGCTTCACTATATTTGGCATTTATTTTTGCTTTAATCGGTATATTAGGTTATGTTCTATGGAATTTTCGATTTACTGAACAATCACTACAATAGCTTGAACTTCGATAAACTTTAACATATGCAGCTAAAATCTGGTAAAACTAACTTCATATAAACAAAACGTTAAGATACTAGAGGGTCGACGCTTCGTGAGAAGTTAGCCTGAATTTTTAAATCTCTTTGCTTGTACAAAAAATCCTGAAAGTTGGACATTTTCAAATTGCTTCATCAGCAATTTCCTTTATGTGTAATGCTTCCTTTAAAAAGAGCCAATCGTTTCTCATGGTAGATTCTTTGAAAGAACTGAATGAGGAAGCAATGTTAACATTTTTTATTTTTCGAGTTTTTCGATATATCGGTTTGATGAAAGTAAAGTTCTCATTCGCTTGCTTGCTGAACGCGTTCGAAGAAGTGAATAAATATACACACGCTTAACCGCAACTCGATTGAGTCACTCCCGTTAATTGGGGTTTTACTGTATTCACAACGATGTTAAAGCTTTTTCTGGTATCTCTCATTTCATTAATGGTTCTATTTTTCTGCGAGTAATCACAGATGTATGTGACTTTGCACATAAATGAGCTAATTGAGATAGGGTCGTGCCACAGTTACATGTACACAAAGCAATAGAAATACATTATAAATACGTTACGAATGAATTATGGACGTGTTATGGACAAAACGCACGGGTTTATGACAACGTACGCAGTGTTTTAACTATTCTAGATACAGTGGAACCTCCTGTATTTGACGCAATTGGGAGACATCGTCAAATACATGAGTGACCAATCAGGTGCACGAAACGACGGTGACGGGCCAATCGCTTAGCCAGCAGTTTCCCTCTCCCGCTTCGCCCTGGCAAGGCAGTAGCCAGTAGGCAGGGCTCTTGTGAAATACGGGAGGTTCCACTGTACTTGTACATGAAGATCGAATGAAAAACCCTAAATACTATACCTTTACACATTGCTTCCTTATTAATTGCTTTTACTCACAAAGATTCACACTTAGGGACTGAATATATCAGACCAACTCCTCGCGAAGTCTCGGTTTCTTTATTTATCAACGTTCTATTAAAATTCTGATGATGGTTTCATGAATATTAAAAACAATCCTAACCCAAGTAGGGTAGTGTTGGCGTGTTGTTACATCCCAGCCCTGTGCAAACCTGGGCCCGTACCGCGACGTTAGCCCAGTCCTGTGGCAGAGCCGGGATGTAACAGCAAACCGAGAAAAACCCACCTGGGAACTTTTGAATCACTACCGATTTACACCAAATTTAAAACCGAATACTCCCAATGGTCACTTGACTCGCGTGCAAAGTTTCGGCTTAATTGCTTAGAATGTCTGCAAATGGCAGACCCCCCATATAGTTTTTTGATAAACTGGAAAAATTAAAATGGCCGTAACTATCGAATTTCTTTGGCGATTTCGGGCAATTTCACTACCAAACAATCTTAGTGGTAACTCGACTTGTGTGCCACATTTCAGCTTGACCGCACAACATTTACGGCAACTATCGTGTTAATGCCCTTTTTAGAATTTCTCTGAATGTCATGTTTGTTACCGTTGGAATATTCTCTATTGAGAATAGAGAAAATAAAAATGAAAAAAATCATTTTTCCAGGAGAAGAAAACATTCTCCTTGAGGAAGTAAAACGATTGGCATGCGAATGAAGATGTTTAAATACGGCAAACTATAGCACGTTTATACCAGTATAGTAGAGTATCGGCACAGTGAGGCTGTGCTTCGGTTGTACGTGTGGTTTTGTATCGTGTTTGTGTAGGCGTGCAACGGGACGCTTGCCCGCCGGCTTTAGCGTTACTGTTACACGCTATTCGGCTCGTAGTATCAACAGCCGGTGGCTGAGCAGAGGCAGAGGCTACATAGTTGATGTTTGCATGCGGCACGCCACGTGTCAAACTTTAGTAATATGTTTTCTATATGTTTTGATTTTAGTCTTCGATATTATCATACATGAGCATCGAATACATTGTGAGACGAGCCGATAATATTTGCTTTGTATACATTTGTATATCGGATAATAGCGTCTTACCTTAAATCGAAGCTCACCGACCGGCGGTTTGGCGTAAGGAATTCCTTTGAATGCCGCGTACTCAATTCCAGTTATCGATTTCTCGATTACACCTCGCAACTGACCCTGAAGAATGCGTATAAGTGGTCTGGATTCAGTCATCTTTTCAGTTTTTTTGTTTGTTTTCTTTTCTTTTTTTTTTACGTATCAGTGTATTCGAATTCTAATCTTCTTATAGAATTCTTCCGTGCGCTCGTGTCATGTCCCGGTCTCGCGGTATACTGTAAACACGACGCTTAGTTCCCATCAACACTTCTAGTTCTACGTATCCCTTCTATTCACTGACCACATCGAACTATGTACCGTGACTCGGCAGACAATCTTTTTACGAGTTGCACTCTACAGTCAGCGGCGACTGGTAATAATGCGAGCATCAGTCAGAGACGGTTACTCAGTATAACGGGGACATCTTTCGTATCGCGGCGTTAAGTTATTGGACGAGTTGCTATCAATGTTTTCACTGCTTATCTGCAATATCGTGCGGATCATATGTATGTGCGCACATGGAATATGGTCGTGGAGATGACTTTGTTTTCGTTAAAAAAAAAAATCATAATTTTCTTTGTTTCGAGATTTTTCACAATATCCAAAAATCTTATTTAGAAGAAAAGTCTGGTGAGTGAGTAGCTGTAAAAAAGGACGTTAATTTGATATTGAATTTGACCGAAATCGGCAAAACCATTCACAAATCGTGAACATTTTAATTGGTTCTTTAAAAAAAAAAACTCTGCTTTGAGTTTTCCGCGCATTTATGTTGAAATTTAGTACATAAACTAAACGACCACCGAAGTTAATTGAAATTAAATTTCGTCGAAATCGACAAAGAAATTTCAAACATTTATCATTAATCGCTTTATTTTTTTTGTAACACGAATATCTTGTGCCCTGTCCCTCTTAAGCGTTTTTCAATTTGTAGAGCTAACATTTAGTTGATAAATTTGTGCAATTGTTCCGCGCACATTTGTTTCGATATATATTATTTTGGCGGTAAACTTAAACTTCAGCAAAAAGGTCTACATATCGATTTAATATCTACAAGTTGATACATTTAATTTGATACATATTATTTTCGCTTTTTAGGGCTTTTAATAATATTTTCTTGATTCTCGTGCTCTTAGTACGTTTTACCTGAGCCGCATCAGAGTTAAGCGTGAATCGGAGAATATATCAATGGAGACGTAAATCCGCATTGGCATTAGCGCAATTTTATTCCGTAGCCGTTGCGATGCCGAATCGTGGAGTTTCGTAGGGGTTTCGATTTCGCTGAATCCATGATTGAAAGTTTTGCAAAGTTACAACAACGCGAATTCGATAATCAATTGGTTGAAACCTATTTAAATTCCGCGGCTCTTGTGACCAGAAAGAGATCTCATTGTTATACGTCACCGAGTCGATAATTCTTCGAGATTCGAGGGAATTTCGTGGGTCGAAGGAAAACTAAGAAAAAAAGAACAGGACGAACGGTCTATATAGATATCGACGATTCTCCGTCGCAAGGTACGGTGATGCTGCTTCCGCAATCTGATGTCCTACTTTTCTGCTGGCACAACTCTCTTTCCTCGAGAAAAATTCCATTCCCTTCAGATCCCTTCCCACAAGAAATTCTTCGACGCTCTCGTTCATCGAACGACCTTCCATTGGTATTCCTGCCCGACGAAAAATAGTTAGAGGCGTGCGACCTCCGCTGTCCGGAACTCCGATACTCCAGAAAGGTCTGATTAAACGGGACGTCGTGACACGGTGCCGTAAACCAGCGGGTACAGTATAAAAATAGAGTATCTGTGTATTAGACAGTGAAAAAATCAATCTGCATGTCTCTCATTCCCCATACACCGCCGTTATCATTGCCAAGTAATCGGAGATGATTCATATACTTTCAAAACCATTTTGGACAACGCCTTTCTATCTTGGCTCGCAACCCACATGGAAAAACCAGTGTGCATAAAATATATCAAGAGACGCGGTAGCGTCTCGACGCCAAGTAGTTTAAAAAAAAAACGACCGCGCGCGTCGAGCGCTACCGAATCTTTATACGCCGATATCGCGCCCGCAAAGTTTGGAAGTTTTTATCTGGGAAATGGGACATCGAATCAAAATTTCAATGACACTTTCACCATATCCTCCCCTAAAGAGTTTGTGAGCAACGATATTTTATCTCGAAAATATCGAAAAATACGAGATTTCTATTGACGTCGCTTTATTCGTTGTCTAATTGGCTGTCGCACGAGTCTGAAGAATCAGGAGTCGTAAGATGAGGCGCTTCAGTCATGTTGTGTTTCAACAGTTTTTTGAGAAACTATGACAGTTCGGTAAACAAAATTTAATCCACTAAAGTCGAAAGAGAAAACGAAATAAGGATACGCACGCGAAGCGTACGATTTGGCGTTTTTATATAATTAATAAGTTAGTCATATTGTTTGTTATACATTTGATGACATATATTTGCAGAAATATCATACTAAAAATAACAATAATAATAATATATTACATATTATATATATAAATGTTTATAAAATATATATCACAGACATATTTTACGATATACTTCTTTCGTATGCGTCGAGATGGAGTCTTTGGTATAATCAATTCTCTTCTACGTCAGACGCTCCTTCGTTGAATTTATTCGCTTTGCTCGATCGCATTTCTTAACAGACGGCAAAAAAAAACACACCGTCGAGTTGCATCAATACTTCGATGAAAACTTTTTCCATTAGTTATTTATCTTCTCGATAACGGTATCCGTTACCGCGAATCCGCAGAGACACCGAAATGCACGGAAATAATTTATATTTTCCGCTGGGCTCGATGTGTCGATTGTTTTATATTCCTCGCAGCATGTATATAAAAAAAAACTGTGCGAGAAGGCGTAAAGAACCGTGCTGTGAATACGATTGGTTTTGAAATGCGACTATACTTGCGCGAAAGCAAAAAATAATTTTCCACGCAGCCCGAGATGGAAGTTCGCGGCGAGCCGAGAATAACAGATAAGCGACGGAACGAAAAAAGTGTGGGTTGGATACCGGAGGAAGACTTTGCGTCAGGATAAACATTCGCGAAGGGAGAAAACTCTCAGGAGAAAAGCTCTTATGGGACCGACCCGCTACCGGCTGTCGTCATTACGAAAGCTCACGTCCCTTGCGGTGCATCTTATTACGAACCGTGGCGCTCTCGGGCGGCGGTACTCTTCAGCTCCGCACTCGCACTATTACAACTATACGTTTATACGTAAAACGCGATATGGAATATTATGCTGCTCCGGCTGCTTGCGCCACTACTATAAATGCAAATTATTCTCGGGATATATTATGTTATGCTATAATAAGAAAAGAGGATGTCAGACGAGGGAGCAATGCTTCTGAAAGGAATCGTCCTCCTCATCAATAGTACTTGCAGCGAGTTGGCAAGAAATATATGCACATTTTTTTCTTTACGCTTCAGCATAGCGCGAATAAGAATGAACTCGTATCAACCTTCCTGAAGAGTTTTTTTGCTATTGAAAAAAAAAAATGTATATATGTCACGCGAAAAATCCGGGTCAGGCGCAAAGGGAACGGTTGAAGGTGGAATGAATGAATGAAACTCTCGAGAGAGTGCTAGCAGTATGCACCCTCGTTGCCGTAACTTGTCGAGTTTAGCCTGTAGAGCGGCGTGAATGATACAAATTTTATCCAATAGTCAAATTTTTACGATTCATTCGACACTTGGGACGCTACGATAGACGGACAAAAAATTAGAGAAAGACGGAGCCAGGAGGGTTAAGAAAAAACGGATTTGATTAAAATCCGGATGGCAAAATGCATTTTTTAGCGAGTAGAATGCACTCGGGATGAATGTATATCATATAATTCGAAGCTCGCATCTGATATATGTGCATTTATGAATCGAGAGAACTCCGTCCGCGTTTCGCAGTGGTTGCTGCAACAAAGTTTATTCGCGCTTAAGGTAAGACAATATATGCCAATTACACACACAACGTACCGTCGTCCATTCACTCGATGGAAGCAGTTATGTATAATAGATTGCATGAACCATTGTATGGAGTAACTTTACATTTAATTATTCATTTGACAAGCAAAGGCCAAGAAACTCGTACAATTGTTCTCGCGGTAATTAACACTATTGTTGCTTGAACTTTTACGGACGGCAATTGGTGCATTGACCATTAGGAAAACGAAGTAGAACTGCAATACAAAACCCGTTACGCAGGAGAATCGGAAAGGTCTGACTACTTACGGACGTGACTACTAGTCGGTCTCCAGAGCGAAGAGTACTCTGAGGATTTACCGTAGAATTGAAACAGCCACTCGTGCATCGTAATATAGTGCAATATATATTACTGTACATCATCCGTGGTACTAAGGTTGCGTCACCCTTGCCGACTCTTCTCAAGGGTTTTATAATCAAATGAGCTCCTGTCGTACACTTCCGTTTAATACGGCCAAATACTATTTGAATAGTTCATTTTGAGTAAACGCAATATGCAGTACAAACCACCGTTGGTAGCGAGAGTTTCGTTGATGCAAGGCACTTGCGCGATTTTCATCTTGTATTTGTACAGGACGCCGTAGCAAATTTGAACTTTAGATCAAATTTACATAAACCATAGAGAAAATGGGGATGAAGGCCGAGAGTCAGCGGAGCGGCCGGTATAGTGACGTTCGCTATCCATAGTGTCTACTCTCCTCGTCTTACCGTTTCGCCTCTTTATATTCTGAATACTAGATGCTACATCCATAAATCATGCACTATATACACTGTGAAATATCCTGACAGGTCATCGTTAGGGAGCCCCGTCTCTTTACGTGAAAAATGTTTTCTCGAATCTCTACGAAGCACTCTAACAGCGTAGCGGTACAATCTAACCCCTCATCCGGACGTTACAATACATCACCGATTTTTCAAGTTTCGTCTTGGAAGAGGCGAAGAATCGTTGACTTTATCGGGGTAAAAAAAAATTTGTAACACGGCATGTGAACAATAATAAGTTTGATGTAGCGTCAGTCGGCCGGTCTTTACGCTCCGCGTGTGTTAACTACTAACCAATCGATTCACCGATCGATCTTTCCTCGTCTATTCCACGTGTTACAAGATCCAATTCATCATAGTGCATAAACCCTGAGTTGAGTTCGTCCCTTTCGTGAAGAATGTTTTTTGCCCTTCCGGCCAACGAGCCTACGCGCTCGTGTATCGCGATTGATCGATAAGTGTTGAATAATTTTCTCGACAAACCTTACTGAGTGCCAATTTCATAGTTTTTTTCCATCTCACGGTTATTTTTTCAACCCCCTGATTTTTTTAATACAAAAAACGTTTCCCGGTGATACGAAGTGGTAACAGAATTTCCTGAGGCACAAACGCATGAAAAATAATACACGCGCTGAAAATAGTATAGATGGGAAGATCTGATAGTTAAGCTAAGTATTTAAAAAAAAAGAAAAGGAACAATCAAATTTCGTAAAAAGAAATTCCTGACTAAGAAGTAGTTAATCTATAAAAAAAAAAAATAAGAAAAATGCCCCATACAACATTGGTATTTTACGACTGCATCAGAAACTTTTTCATAATCCGTAAAATTATATTAAGCTCTTTGCAGATTGACCACTTCTCTTAGCCACTTTTGCAAATGAAAATAAATACAAAAATTATTATTATGAAAAAAATGGTTATATTATTATTTAATTCCCATCGTTCCATTATTTTCAGTGCAATGTGACTATTTTTAGGGAAGAAAATCAAAGTAAAATAAAGGTAAAGTCAATACGCGAACAATTATCCATTTCGGAAAAAACGGAAAATTCTTATTTCTCAGTAAACGAGCGAAGCCTGTACGTTAACTCGAACAACGAGGAAATACCGCAAGAAAAGTTGCTTTATTTACTCGCGAACGCCGAGAATATTGTGCGGTAAATTGGATGCAATGAATTCGATGAAAAGTAGAAAGGAGATCTGTCGAGTGCACATTGGAGTAAAATTAGATTTTATTGTGAAATTGTAATGCAAAATTTTCGAACGAAATTCTACTTGCGAACTCTGTTATACCATTGTCACGACGATTGAAGCGGTTTTACAGTTTACCTCGCGGTTGTGTATGGCGGCAAATGAGAAAACGTATGTAGGTTAAACGTAACTTGAAGAAAAAACTGTTTTCTTTTTTCTTTTACATTATAGTAAAGTTCTATCGCCCCTGCGGCTGGAAAGCCGCGAAGCATGTTATCAACGTAACTTGCTTTCCCCCGTTCTCTCGCTATTCTCGACTATACTTCCTCTACACCCAAGAAAATGCTCGCAGTACCGGAAGACGACGGAAAAGCTGCAATTTATCTCTCGATGGCATTGATGCAACTGCTACTCGACGTATTAGAGTTGCCATTAACTTGGCCTTTTCCTTGGTTCCGACGATCCGTCAAGTTGAATGATAGCTACTCGCACAATTCAAGAGCTCTTCTCTTTGGCACAGAAAATGTTATCGAACACTGTAAACCATTGTCGCTTTTTTTATTTTTCAATCAACCAAGATATTCTTTATTCCCTGTTTGCTTGGACTTTACGTTTCTCAGACTTCTCATTCTCTCCTGCTATCGGGATTGAATCAAATTATAAACCGAGAGTTTTCCTTTACAATGGGTAATAGTCAAGCAGTCTCTCGTGCCAACGGTGTTGACGCAACTTCGGCGAAACTCTCGGTTAAACGTGAAAAGCGAAACGAAAGTGATTTCGCACCAGTGCTCTCAAAGATAGCAGAGAACAGTCGAACGAGAGAGAAAAGTTAAATTGCGTTAAGGATTTCTCACTCTCGAAAACGTGTCTCGTCATTTCCTTGAACCCTCTCCGGTTCGCGACTATTTGCTATATTGAAAAACTTAAGGGTTGTTGTTTTTTGTCGCTTTGCCTATTGTTTCTTTACCCTCAGCTAGAACTATTCGGGCTTTGTGGAGGGGGGAAGGGGGACGACGACGACGACGACGATTTTAATGAGTTAACTTTTTCACTTGGCGGTTGACATCATGTCGGAGACACTCTTCCTGTTTTGTTATTGTTCCCCCTGCGTTTGTAGAATTCACCACGGAAATCGTGGGGTAACGCAGAATAATAATAACAGAACGCAGAATTACTAAGGACCGTTTTGGTGTCCGTAGAGCATTAAAAAGAGAAACGTACAAACGTATTGTCTCAAGTCTAAAAGCTCTTTCGCATCCGTGTCCTCTAGCGTCCGCCAAAACGTTTTATGTCTCGGGTGATACGTGTGCACTTCGCGGAAGAACGATGATCTTCTCAGCTACTCTATCGAGCGTTACAGGCAATTTTTTTCCAACGTTCTCTCTTAAAGCATTTCGAAAGGCTGTCTTTAAATTCCAGTCTGGTCTCAGACGCTCTCATTTCATTTCGCTGTTGTTGTTATCATTTGACATCGCAACAACGGGTCGGCCGGAGATTTCAGTGTGCTCTCGCCTTATTTACTCTTGCGCGTTTCTAAGCCTCTTACGTTTGTTCGTCGCCCGACGAGGGGAGCCCGTCGAGACGAACATTCGCACGACACACTAAGCGTAATAGCCTCCACTCATGGAAAAAGTTTGACAAAAAAAAATCTTGCAGATAAAGAGCTTTTGCGCGAGAGACGAACGAGCGTCAAAAGTTACGAATGACAAACTACCTTTAGTTATCAAAAGATCTTAGTAATATTCGTTAAAATATTACCCTTGTTTCGCAAAGCAAAAATGTAACCCTCGGCGTTCAAATATACGAAGAGAATTTCATCGCTCTTTTCGAGAGTTTCTCAAGTTTTCAGACGTCTGAAGAATTCCTCGGTGTCTCGGATCGTACAAACGAGATAAGTCCGTTTCTACGCCCCCAAAGCCTCGAACACAACTCCTTGCTTCCCGACGTTGTTCTTCTCGCATAAATCGAATCTTGCATTATTCACACAGTCGGCAAATATATACCCGCCCCTCTCGCGTCTCGGATCCAAACTGTAACAAACCGTATTTTTCCACACACGTCTATAAATCCACAAACGGATACGAATAAAAAAATACAAGTAAACAAATCGAGAACTTCAATACGAGATTTCGATATTTCCCGATGGTAAATTTCCCCACTGGATCATGCAACACCAAGTGAAACTACAGTCGCCAAACGGCGTACCGGATTTCCTATGCCGTATATATTTCGATCGTGAAATCGCACCTGTATCTCGTCCCGTATCGTCACAGTTTTTCGGTGGACGAGGATATCGCACTACATATAAGTAAATAAAAAAAAAATCGGTATCCAACGAGTCTCCAATATCTCGTTACGGTCCATTTCACCGGCCGACGTAACACACAAGCGAAAGGGATAGCTGCAAACACTGTCGCGCAAGAGACAAAGCCTCGTATATCTCTACAGTAATATCTCTGCGGTGCATCGCTACATCGTCAGAACGCGATCATACACTCTTCATCTTTCATCCTTTTATCCTCTTTTGCTTTTACGTTTTCACCCCTTTCCTCCTATCTGGGTGTCGTTTCCGGTGTCTATCCTTGACTTGTTTACCATGGTCGACATCGCCGAGCGTCATATTGGCTCCTAAACCAGAAACTTCGCGCGCGTTATACCGTTTAAAGGTCGGATAGGGTGTGCCGTGTGACCCGTAATATCGTTTATATCCCTTTACACAGTGGCCAGCTTTTCGCTATGAGATAATACTTATTGTTAGCATCGACGATTCCAACGGGTGGCTCTGCTTATACGTGCGAAGGATAAAACTATTCATCCGCGCGCGCGGGTCGCGCGGTGCCGTGCGGAGGTGAATATCGCGAAGGATCTGTGAATTATCGTTGACCCCACACACCCACACGCAAAAATCCCTGGGGATGATAGCATTGTGAGTAGTCGAGAGGATAAACCGTATAGAGAATAATGTCCACGTAATGGAGGATCCCGTCGAGCTGTATAATAATACATCTTGAATCGGATACCACGAGTTTATCTCAAGGATTTTCTTCGGGTCAACGATATGAGACAGATAGGAACAGCATTATCCTTATACCAGTGGATGTATATACCGCCACAAGGACCACCAAAGAACTGTATTTACTTCTGCTAGTTCTACGAGATTAATTATCTCTCTCTATGTACTTACGTTCTTCATGAATGCTCTCGAGAGTCCGGGAAAAAAGTTCCCGTGCGTTTCAGTGGACGCTGGAGTTTCATTATTGGCTTCGCTTTTCCGCCATTGAAATGAAATCGTGATGTAGTCTATGTACCCAAATAACATATAATACCACAGTCCAGACTGCTTCTATTTGACGAAACCAGCGGTCGCTGTTTTCCCGATGAAGTAGTCCAATCGGATTACCGATCGATTCACACAGATGAATGGAAATTGAATACAAAATTAAATTCAAATCGCACTGAAACGGCGGACGAATCTATCAGTGGACCCATATAACGTGTTTATAGACTGTCTGTATCGATGAGAACGAATCGTTGCAATTTATGATATATTTTCAACCGAAACGATCTTCCATTTCGAAATTATATCGCTAAATTAAATAGGTACTTGTGTGCGCGAATGTTTCGGATACTCGTTTTACGACGGTCCCAATATTCCGGTATTTACCACAGAATCCGAGAATCTCCCCCCGGAGAGACATGGTGAGGGTATCGATGGCCCCGAGTTCACTGGACCCATGTGTGTTGTACCCAGCTAACGCACTAATTTTAATTGCCAACCGGTGTGATTAGGCTCGCGTTTGCGTCTCCTCGAATGCCGCGCGAGTTGCTTGCGGGACGCTTAACTAAACAAGCGGCGAAGCTCGATAGCACTAATGAGAATACAACCACATGGGAGACTTACGAGGGCCATGCTATTCTTGGACTGTTTGAATATTCCAAACACATTGCTATTTAACTCTCCCCAAAAACCGAGGTGCAAGTCATTTGTTACTAATCGTAAAATGATTTCGTGCTTTTGCGATAAAATGTATATAATACGAAGACAGTTATTGATCCTTCAACTAAGACACATTTAGGATTGCAGTCGACGGAGCTTAATATATGCGTCATTTTCTACTCGAAAATCCTCTAGAATGCGAGACATACCCAAACCTAAAGATACCGTTAACTCACGTCGGAACATTGGCTACATATAGATTGATGGGCCCAGACGTGTCCTCGTCGTTTAACATCGAAAGGCTAATCTACAAGTCTTGTGATAACGAGGGGAACAAGTTATACACGGCGTGCAATGTGCAAGAAACCGAATCGATAGCGGACGCGTAGCCAGCGGGAACATCGAGCAATCGGAACAACGTTCCTAAAGCAAATCGAAGATTACACGCAGTAAATATGGAACTCTGAGAAATTAGAGTGTATATAGAGTGTATAGAGTCCTATACTACGAAAGTTGATTTCTCAGAGTGCCATTCATTGCGTGATGACTCCAATTTCTTTTTTAATAATGTGGTTTCGACTTATTCCGTCTTTCAAATAGCCCCGATCTCACCTACTTGCGTACTACTACTACAATCCCGATTCCGACAATTGTAAACATGCGGTGCAAAAAGATATCGCAATACATCGGTGCGGCGATGAACGGAACGAGTTTAATAAAATGGAACCAGACTTGCCAGACAGAACTAAATGCAAAGAATAAATAATAAATTAATAGGAGAGAAGAGCGTAAAAATGCCACGGGTACAAACGACGAGATCTACCGTAAAATTTAACATTATTTAATAATGTAAGATTAGTTACCGGAGATTTCACTCGGTAAATACGCCATTCTAAGGAATTACTTATCATAGTACGCACTCTAATTCCATACAGTGCTATAGGGGTAATCGGGGCAACTCGGAACCTTTGTGATACAAAATCGAAGGTTTCACACAGTACGCGTTTCCAGTTCCCAATACGGTAAGTAATTTCATAGATGACTAAACCTCATTCCGTGAAACCTGAAATCTTTTTGCACCCGTGGTTCCGACTTGCCCCGCTCTCCCCTATTCGTTGCATGGAATATTCGATTATTTTCACTCTATGTGTTCCAACTAACCCCGGCCTCCCCTACTGGTGAAGCGTAGTTTAGCAATTCGTAATCGGCCTTCGCCCACATGAATACTACTCTACCCTACTCTGCTCCACTGTTTCTACTCGGAGCTCGAATAAAGCTCTCAAGCTCACCGTCAGTAGTGATATTGCGGGGAGGGATGCGGGGAATGTCGATGAAGCTTCATTGATTAAACTTTCCGCGAATCTGCGATTCGGCATCGTAACGCCAAGTTGCGGGGCAAGTTGGTAGTATGGGTTCGTTTCACGAATACTCATCAAGCACCGCATTGTCGCGAACCCGACGAGGGTTCCTGCCGGTCGTTCCTCAATCAAATTACAGGTAGGATCGAACTTTGTACGGCACAGTAGCAGTGCCCGTAATGCGATTGGAGCACTGCTACGATATTGCAGGGATGTAGGCCACTCGCTCTCGACGAACGGAGATCCTGTCGACTGCGTACGTGCAGGCCAACCGACGAATGGATCAATTGATTACTATTAATCCACCATTCGATCACACGACGCATTTAAAGTGACTCCGTGGAATGTCTCGCATTCGCCAATATTATAAAAGCCACAAATGCATAACAGATTTGCCGAGTCGAGAGCATGCGAAAGGGTTGAAACAAGAGAATAAGTGACGATAGAAACAGTGTTTGCGAGTCTTCGAGAATCTTAAAGTTCTCCCAAAGCTCTTATACAATTTCTCTGGAAAGGGTGGCGGGGTTGGAAGTTCGGACGATGGGGGGTTCTGGAGCTTTTGCACCAAGTAACTCGGGCAATATAAGTAATCCTTTGGCTACACCTCCACCCCCTCTCCCCTACTCGCCGCTTTTAATTCTCGTCCCGAGAAAGCAGCAGCTGCGAGCTAACCGTAGTTTCTCGCGAAAGTGAAGTGAACGAAACTCCCACGTTGAGAGACTCCAAAGTTCGATAATTATACATACTTCGATAATTTTCACGAAACTATGTACTACAATGCATCTGAATTATTTCCAGTGAAAGTTTAAAGTTTTATACGGTTAAACGTTTCATGGTATTGTAACGAACAATACTAATCGGTCGTTACGCTATATTCGTCCTTTGTATTCGTTGAAAGTCACATTTTAATTGCAACAAACTCGACGATAAGTAATTCCACGACGGCGACAGGGCAAGTGAAAAGCTTTCTTTTGTAGTCATTCTAAGAATAAACGGAGCGTCGGCAGTTCAAGTTGCTTTGAACCCGCGACAACGGTGCAAGCTTTGTAACTCGTTGAAGCGTGAAAAAACGGGGCTGAATAAGAGGCAGAAAGAAAAAACAGACTTGAAGTCCCTTTAAACAGCTTGCCGTGTCGAGTATAACGCGCTTCCTTCGTCACTCTCACTGTGTCCTTTCTCCGATAACGTACTTCCCTTGCCGCTTTATCCGTGGGCACTCACACGGGTTCTCATGTCCAACCCGCAGGCCGAAAAGCCTCGGTTTCAACTCTGCTTGATCGCAATGCTGCGCTACTTGTGACGGGATCAATTCGAACCCATCGTAAGCCGCCTGAGGCTGTCCTCGTACTCACGCGGCGTACGGAAAACCGGCCGAGGAAGGATACGGTTCGGCCTCCATCAATCCTGCGTGCCCTTATCCCTCGATTGAGAGAAGTGCTTGCCCTTCGAAGGGAAGCAATATGAACGAGAACCAAGACAGTGGAATGCCTCTGAGCCAATAGAGCGCGTGAAAAAAAAAAAAAAAAAAAAAAAAAAAAAAACCCCAACCCAAGGAACGTCGAGATCCTTTGCTCGACCCAAACGATATCGATAGTAGTGCTTTCCCGTCTCGTTTCTACGCCGAAAGCCAATGATTAATCGATCGACTAATGTCCGCGGCGTATCGCACAAGTCGGATGTGTGACCCTGCGAAATTCATTCCCTTTCGTCGTTTGTCCCCTACTCACTCGAGGAAGCAAAAAAAAAAAAGAAGCTCTGAGATTGGAAATAAAGTGTTAAGGTTTATCTCGCAGACATTGTCAAAGGCGCTCTTTTTATATTTTTTCTTTCCTCACTGTGCGTGCGTCAACTTCTACAAAGCTGACATTCTGTCAGTTACACGCTCGAGGAAATTCGCTAAATGCGACTACGGTCGCATTATAAACGTACGTCATACGAATTTACTGAAATACGTATGACGGACGCTTTAACGGACAGAATTTAACGGAGATTATAATAATATATGTATACCCAATTCAACGCTCGCCGGCTTCGTTTTGCTAACCGGTGCATTCATACCGGAAACGTATAATCCCGAATAGCCCGAGCGTACGAAGCGCGAGATGCTTGCGGACTTTAACGTTGATGCATATACAATGCGAAAACTGGTTAATCGTCACGCTCTGGTACTCGACTTTGCGCCTTCTCGTCGTTGAGGCGCGAAACATTCTTTTATGATCGTATCCATTATTAAAATCGGTAATTTAACTATGCAACGATAATTAATTCGTAATGCTTTTTGGGTAATCTGCGGATTCCTGAAAAAAACCACTTTTGCGCAAAGTTTCGAGAGTCGTGAGCGAAGTAGTCGGCACATCGGCACAATGATTTGTGGTAAAATTTCGTCATTCCCAAACTACGAGGGAGTGCTGTCGGGGAACAGAGTTTCGAGAGTCGACAGGAAGCCTCAAGCATGGTAGTGCATATCTGTATAGTGGGACGTGATACATAAAGGGGTACAGGTATCGAGGGTAGAAGGCGAAGAGCTTCGAATCGATCGTAAGTGCACTTACGGATATATACGTGTGCCCCTGCACACGGTTACATACGAATACGCTTCAACGGTCGCCCGAACTAACGTTCGATGTCTGTGCAGTATTTCTAAACTCGCAAGACGGCTCGACTATGTACATTCAGGACGGGCGAATCCCGCGCTGTTGAAATATGCAGGGAAACTCTCCGGCAACATGAGCTTAATAATTCCTCGCACCCGTGTATCAAGTGTGTACATTGGCTAATGTGCTTGAGAAGCAAACATTGGTCGTTCTGGGAAAGAAAGAAGAAAAATGAATAGCAGAGAGTCTTCTTCAATCATTCCTCAAGCGTCAGGGCGTTGCAGCATTTCTTGGGAAGTATAGACGCAAACAAATGGTGGAAATTAGATTCGCACATCGCTCCCTCATTTTATTTGTAATATTGTTTACAAATATCCTCTACGAATAAATGATTCAATTAAGTTTGGAAGGGAGAGGAAGCTTTGTGAACGACGGTATAAAAAATGAGGAAGCAATTCGCAAATCTCATTTGCATTACTTTTTTTTATATCCCAGTCTAATCCCGAATATTACCGAAAAGACCAATACCAATCATCGTTTAAATATCCCATAATACTTAATCGGCCCGTCGATTTCGAAAATCGATCATTCGATAATACCATTCCGTTTTTATAGACATTTTAGACATTTAGGAGTTATCGTGTTAACATTTAAACGACTGAAATTTTAACTTTAACTATTTTTGAAATTTGAATTTTCGTTTTAACGACTTTCCGAGTTTTCCGACATTCTGAAATATTCTGAATACTTTTCCATTAAAATCCCGAACATTTTTTTTTTTTTAATAAAAACGAAGCATATTCTAATGGAAGCATTTTTTTGTTAAGCGACTTTACGCATGAAATATTAAGGTGAACATTAAATAATTTACTTTATCATTAACGGGGAAGAAATACATGGCATATCGGCTGATCGACGTATAGAACTATATAGCTGACGAGAACAAAACGAGTCTAGTCGAATGTACATACCGAGAGTTATTGGTCTCGTTTCAATCGAGGAATTATAATTTAAAGTGCACACGAGAGTCCCCTAAGGCAATATCGTGGAACAATAAAGCCTTGGCGCAGTTCGATCGTATATAGACGTTCGCGATGTATCCTACCAGAGCAGTTTGTTTGCGGTCTCGCAGGGACGAATGCGCCGCTAGACATACAGAACAGAATATTGGAAACGCAATCTACGCTATGTATATGTCGACGAGGAGGAATAGGAAGCTTTTTTCCTCCGACCTCGTGTCTGGCGCACCTGCAATCATTTTCCGACTGTGCAAACGGAACTCCGCCTCCGTAATTGTATTTTCGATACTCCGTTTATTTCCCGAACTGTATACGCGGCCATTATTAAATATGTATAAACTAGCATCGCCCATGTTCAATCTTCGGGGGCTGAAATTTCTATTTCGCATTTACCCATCGATGATAAATGATCCGTATGGGGAATTATCTTTTAATTAACGAAACCTCTCATCCTCTATATATGTATATGTATAGTCACACCACATATATCGAAGTGGACAATCGTTTTGGTAACCACCTCACGAATTTTTGTCAAAGGTCAGACAGTTTTTTTTTCTACAAATATAATAAATATCTTTGATCCTACGATACAACGGTAGTTTTTTTTCCCTCGTGGGAATCGATCGCGGAGCTTTACCTAAAAGCTCGGAGGTCGAGTATATACAGGGTCAGTATCCCTCGCCCGCCGTATGTAATCCTCGTTTTGACACGGTTCAGTATACCTTTAAGGAACCCTCCTCCTTCAGTCTCAGCAAATTGAATCGATATCGTTATGCGACGTGCGTCTCGAACCCGTGACACGCATGAAGAAAAACAACTTTTTCTATCCTAGAGCATAGAAAAAATCACTAGAGTGACAAAGTTCGCCGCTAAACATTGGTTTTTAATATCGATCTATATACAACTGGTAAACATAAACAAGAGAAACGGGGAAAAACATTTGAGACACAACGGTCTGCATTTTTTTTTCACTCATCTCAATTCAAACTAACGATCTTTTAAGATGCAAATTCTCGTAATCTTCGTGAGTTATGGAGCGGCGCACGAAATATTGTTTTACATAACCCATTAGATTTTGCCTTACAACCAGAAGTGTCGACACGAAAAGGTATTTTTTTTTTTCGCAGACATTGTTTTTTACGTTACTTTTAGTTTCGAAGTCTCGCGTGTTCACCGGAAGTAGCATCATAGACATAAACGTAATTTTTTTTGAAAGAATGATCGAACACTCTTGAAATTGTCACAATTTTTTCTGTGGCTTTTAAATCTTATTTTTTCACTTGAAAGAACGTCACGGTGAAAATTACGAAAATTTCATAATTTTCGACTGTTTTATGAAAAAAATCATATCTGTTACTTTCGGGAAAAAAGTGAGCTTTTAAAACCAGCAGACGGGACATGACAAAAAAAATCCAAGACGTGAGTGTGCGATGCTGCGAGTCGTAAAAAAAATACTAGTAGTCTATACAAGTCACGCGAAATTTACGGTACGTAGTATAAGTTAGATATGCCGCGAAAAAATTTTCAACACACATTAACAACGCGGTACATTAAGCTAAGCTTCCCAAGAAAGAAAGTGCAAGGTTGAGGTATCGTCGAGGTAGAACCAATTTTTTTTTTTCTCGGAAATCGCATCAATCATTACGCGTCAACGCACAGAAAGTGTTTAAAGCCCCCACCCAAGATCGTTGCTCCCTTCGCGATCTTGTTTTGTCCGATGCAGAAATGTCTAACAGTCTACCAGTTAACCAGAGTCACCCGATCACAATAAGTCACTGAGGATTCTCGAATGACGCACAGCTTTCCTTCGTGATATGTACTAAGGGTACCTAAGTATACTTAACATGCCATATACCCCTCCGCAATGATATAGAAGGGGAAGAAGTAGAAAATCTTGTACGAACTAATGGACTACTCTCACCACTTCCACGTTCTTCGGAAATAATAAAAATGATTCTATCGTGAATGGGTTTTAAAAGTAAACGATAAAAAAATCTAGGAATAGACATATTTATATGAAATACCCAGGAATGAGAGTTTCTACTCCTTCACAAAGAAAGTCTGGTTTCCATGAAAAAAAAAATAACGTAATTAACAAAGTTTTCTCTATGAGAAATACAAGATTGATTGAGTAACGTACTTATAAAGGAGATTGGTAAATGACGATAAAAAGAAAATGAGGAAGCGATATGCAAATGTACTTTGCAGCATCTTTCATTACTGACCTTTCCGCCATTATAGGGATATTTTTATTACATATTTATCGATCTTTTTACCCTTCGAAGGGTCGAAGGGTTTTCAATGTATCAAAACGAAATGCCTCCTTTTTTTAACCTTTAAAAATTGAACCCTTGCGTTAGTTTTTTCCTCTTTCCCAGGGAATTGTACTATCATAGTATGAACTTTACTTAGTTAAGTGCAAGCGGGGAGCTTCTCGGCAAAGAAATCTTGACGCTTTCTGTGCTCAGCTAAGCCGAAGTGATGAGAAACCGTGAGTCTGCGGTTTATCCTCGTCACGCTACTCTCTACCGTTCTACGTCGTTCCACGGACGATGCGATAAAGTTTGAAAGCACAAAGTAAAGTATAACTACAGAAAATAGGATTAAAATTTTTTTAATTAAAAAGAAATTCAGTAGCGTCCAGCAGTACGCCGATATTCTGCTAGGATCATAAAATAGGCTATCGAAGGATCATTACAAAGTCATCGTGAAACGATTGACTATAATCGAACCGCGGGTACCGAATGGGCGAAATAACGTGTAGTCTGACTTTCCAAAAATACTTAAGCAGTCATATACGCGACTTTCCATTTTGTGTTTATCCGTTAATCCTCCAGATCGAAACTCTTCGATTGAAAAAAGGATTTTCTTGTCGGTACTCGCGACAAGTCCGCATGCAATAACTCCACAAAAACCAATTGACCAATCCTCAATAAAACTCCCGAAAGGATTATCCCTCAAACCGACGGGTTTTCATCCTCGCACGTGTTTTATAATTGTTAGAAAACTGGTGTAATTATTGTAAGTTGAGAGAAAGTCTTTCGCGATTGGTAACAAGACGAAACGCCCATTGAAAATTTCACCAATGAAAATTAATCAAAAAATTATACCAATTTTTCTCGCGTCACGAAGCTCTTGTCGCCGGTCACGGAAGTTAGAATAGTTAAAAAATATCGACTACCTTTTTGTTAAAACTTGTAATTGTTGTTAAAGTTCTAAATATATGTATTGTGTTTGGTGTAACTTCACCTTACCTTCACACTCCTAGTGAAATCAGCTAGCAATTTCTCTCTCCTAGTGAAGGTAAGCTGAAGTTACACCAAACACCAAACAATTTGGCGTGCGGTAGAGCCAACGCGTGTCGTCTCTACGCCACAGAGTACGGGCCTTACAACCCCCTGGATTCATACGCGAATCGCGACATCGACGATAGAGAGACAAATTCAATTTCCGCACAATTAGCAGTCAGCGATGAACTAAATGCGGAGCTATTCGCAATGTTCAATTGAGCATAAATTCTGGTTGAGTCTCGTAACAGAACCGACAAAGCTATATAACCGTCATAGTTTACCGAGAAGCAGGCAAGACGTTAGAGAGCAAGACTATCGAGAGTCGGCAAGCTTTGGGAAAATTAACAAAGCAGTAGAAAAGCGTCAACTTCTTCGCCAGAGTTAACTTATCCAGCATTGTCGTTACTGTCAAAAAAAGCGAGTGTTCACTATTTCTTATGAGATATACCAAGGATCATGATGAGAATAAGAATCGCGAATAAAAAGAAGAGTTGCGAAAGTCCTCGACAACTTTAATGTATCTTGAAGTGCCAATTACGCGTCACGACACCGCTGACATAACACCCGCCGCCCCCGCATTACTACGATCTCATTACCGAATTTCTACAATTAACGAACTGTATTTTGTGAAACGAAAATTTCCAAAGTAAGCGGTACTTTAATTGTAGTCGGGCACGAGTGATAAACTTTCCGGTAGTATACGAAGGGGAAGGCATTCGGACCGTGAACGTCTGGAAGATTTAACGAGTTTCGAGCTCTCGTTGTATTAACCAGTGAGAAAACAAATTCGCAACATTAGAGACTACCAACGGGGCTTGAATTCGTACAATCTCGCTGTACCCTTTATTCCCAAAACGATTCACCAGTCGCTGGGGAGTCTTCGGGAGCAGTTTTATGCGCTACGATAAATAGCTACACCTATGTACCAGCGGTGCTGAATAACATGCACTTGCATACAGGTAAATCGGCAGAAACGGGCATCTAAAAGCGTACTTATGCGAACCAAATAATAGCATGTAGATGCCGCTTTCACCTATCCACGGAAATCCGAAGGAAAGAAGAACGCCACGATCGATAATTCATCAAATAAAATAAATAAATAAATAAATGGCGGGGCAACGAGTAACGAATAGGATTGGCGAGTGATCTTAAAGACATCGAGATCCTGCACGGCAATCGGTCACTATAGATTATCAGTCCTATCAGTGAACCCAATTTTCCCCATCGATTTCACGCTCCTCCAATTTCATGCGACGCTTGTGTTTCTCAGACGCTCGGGCTTCTCTCGTTCTCGTAACGCTACACGCTCCGTCCATGCGGTGTCTTTTTGCGATCTCCCTAAAGCTTCTTTACCTTGACAAGCCGAACGCAAAATTTCCTTCAATCGAATACCGGAATAATCTTTGTTTACTCCAAAAAAGATTTCCGCAATAGTATCTATGTTCAATTACACGATGATAAATGCACTCGAAAGATAATACAAAAAACAAAAACAAGCGACATACTTCTGCTTTCGAACTCCCGATTGCGCGCACAGCAGAAATCCGGGGGTTATGCGTTTTTCTGCGATCAGCTGCTGATCGAGATGATTTTCGATGAGATCTATATGTTCTCAAGAACGCAAAAAAATGACTTATTAAATTCGTTCCAAAAAAGAGCGAAGTAACGAATCTGTATTCGCAAATAATAGTCAGGAGATTTATTGTTCATTGAATGTAAAATTGTTCCGACTATAATCAGCGAGTTATAATTTAGTACTTCACCCCTTTTTGTTTATTTATTTATTCATCTACTTATTTATGAGCTGTCCGTTAGGAATTCCGGAGAAAAAAACGCCACAGCTAAAGTGGAAATAAAACCCCCGGCAATGTACAGGGAGTATGTTTTCCGAGGGTTTTTTTCCGCCAATCGTCCGTAATGGCAAATGCAGTAGATATACCTACTGACCATGAAACATCGTAATTGAACACGTCACAACTTTAATCAAATAAGAGTAGTCTTGTAGCAAGTATCAGTATTGAGTATTTTTATCATACTCCCTTTTTAGTCGGGAGTTTTTGAAAATGTTGCCAAAAATGTTTGGCATGACTTGTCGACGAGTCAATACGACGAGCCAATTGGTACTGTGCGCTGCAATGGGACAATCGAATACGATTCCCATCGTGCATACACGCGGTTGCGTATATAGGTCCTTTTGTGGAATGTGTCGTGAAAGCTGTTAACACCGAGTCTATGCGGTATGTACGTAATCCGGATAGGCGTAATATACGTTCTATAGGTAATGTACGCGTAACTCGGCAGCTATCGTGCCATACGGAGAGCCATATACAATCGTATGCGATACGAAATCTCCATGATACAGAATGCAACGGGCGCTCTGTCGTCGCTCATTGTTATTGACGTTTGAGTAGGTATAGCAGTTCTAGAACTGCATCGTTGCAACTATGATCAGTGCTTTGGAGTTCGAATTTGGCGTCGCAGTGGTTGCAGCTGCACTTCGAACGTTCGTGCATAAACCGTCCAGAAGGCAAATGCTGGCGCAACGGTTCCGCGTCCTTCGTCGTTGGCTCCCACACGACTCACTAATAAGATATCCGTACAACGGACAGTTCGATAACTCGCTCATCATAGCTTATACCAGAACGCTACTCTCTCATCCTCTAGACGGCGAACAATGTTTGCACAACCTGCATACCACAATGTGCTACCGAATTTATCATGTATCCATTCTCGTTTACTATGATTGCAGACGATATGAGGGGCCAATTAGTTACTACAGTGTTTTCTATATCTGTATTGTCCGAACTATCCTCTCGGTTATTCGGATACTAACATCTGCTTCCATCCCAAATTTACGATGTAAGCTCTCCGGATCTCGTAAACTCTCGTTACCAAATTATCGAGCAAATTAATGCGCATAGAACCGATATTAATGTTACTACACAACGACATAATTATTCGTCTGTATCTCCGTTGTTGTGATGAGTTACGCGAACATTATTGACGATCGGTCGGTGTGAAGATTCTTTCGAATTAGAATTTGTTTTTATGTTTTTAACTCCCGAAAAAGACGAGAATTACGCGTTTTACTGCGATCTGCTGTAGAGACTTCGTCGTGGTTAATTACAGGGAACGTGAACGACAAAGTACAATATGAAATAAACAGAGAAAATGATAAATAAATAATAATGCGGTAACAATAGAAAGAAAAGTTTGCAAGTCATTAATTTAACAAGAAGGCGCGAAAAAGTTTTAAATTATTCGTAATATAAAACTGAGCGTTAATCGCAATTGGTTCGACGTTATTGAATTTTGTTTTTCTGTTCGCAGTCAAAGCGCACAAAATTTGCGAAGAGAACGGCACATGGTTTCGTCATCCACTTTCAAATACCATATGGAGCAATTACACGACCTGCGTGAACCTCGAAGATCTCGACGTGAGTATTAATTGATCAATGGTCGTTAATATTCGTTCGAAAAATAATGCACAACACACGGGAACGAGGGGGATAATGATGAAAGACTGTGCTTGTCCGACAAAAATCAACTCATTGTTCGATACCGTAGTGAGAACGAACGAAGGGAAACTACGAAGGGGCAAGTTGATCAACAAATAATCTGGGGTATTGAATCATTTTTTATTAACAACCGTTATACCAGTGCTATGCGCGGAATCGTATGTTACTTGGCATCTGTATCACGCGAATATATTGAAGCTTAAATTACTTGACGAAGTGCGCGGCGCGATCGGTGGTCGAAATCACAAACACTGTTCGCTCGTTTCGTATCGTTTCCCAAACGATAGCATTTATGCTCTTCCGACATTAACGACCGACGACTAGGTAAATCGTCTGTGCCACTTTGGTTTCTGTATCATAATTTGACGACTTTCCGCACGAATGGCACGTTGTTACGTTAAAAAAAAGGTATCGTCCCGTCGAACGTGAGTTTCAGAGAAAACTTCGAATACTTCTCGATGGAATAAAAATCTGAAAAAATCTCAGCATGTGGTGGTGCTAAAAGGATTGATTTTGCATAATAATAATTCCAAAATTTTATTAACAAATTGATGAAAAGAAAATTTGTTTCACAAATCCTCCGTCAACCCAACTTTTTTTTTTTATCTATTCGATCTAATCTTTTACGAAAAAGTTTGAAAATGTTCAAACTCGTGATATAAATTCTGGTAGAACCTTAATACCATAGCAGTTGAATTCCAGAGTAGTATAAATAAACGATGGTGTAAAAACTATCTTGTTATAATAAGTCAAGAAGCACTTTTGAAATTAACCAACGTTTTATTTATTTGCCACTCGATTTACGACATTTGCCACATTAGCTCGACAGATAGACATTTTAGCAAAGTTAAAGTGGTCCATTTCCGCGAAACTCAGTGACAAACATGCCTCGTGGTAATTCCAGTTGCGCACGTAGTTTTCAATTGATAGCTCTAATGGCCGCAATAATGAAATTTCTCTTTTTGAAGAGGTCGTCCATTTTGCCCCGAACTGTATTTGTTTTTTCTCGGAAGCCCGAAATGCCCGAAATGTCGGAAATGTTTGGTATGAATTTCATTTGGCATTACTTAAACAGCCCATTTATGCGTCTGAAATGAGATGACGACGAGTTATATTTCTCAGCCGGCCCGCTTTGCCCCGTTCTCCCCTATGTGTGTTTAAATTCATTGTTGTGAAAAGTCTAAAATGAGGGAGAAACGATGGTAAGACTGAGGTGAAGCTTCGGATTTTCGCTGACGCAAAGGCAAACCGAGATTAATGGCTTTCGGATTCTTGACACCCCCTCGGGCTGATTACGTAGAACGCGAACACGCGCCCCGACGATGCTACGGGCAAGTTTTCGTTCGAAAGATCCGAGCCTAGCGATCCCGGCTCACGGCACATAGAATTTCCGGACTCGTCGCTTACCTGCCGTATATCCGACCTCCGCAAGCTTGCGGCCGGATGTGGTTTCGCCGTCGAAATCAGTCAGGCCACCCAATGCCTGACGATCCGGTCGACGATATGACGTTAAAATTCAGCGCGAGAAAACCGAAGCAACGAACCGAAAAATCAATGACGAGCTCTCATATCTTGTATCTTCGATCACTTCAACGCGATCTTAAAATCCGATGATCAATCAAACATTCTGACGCAAAATATATGATACGTGGCATTGAGATAATTGAAAACTAACGAGACAGAGTATCGATTAATTGAACTCTGTGACTAATAATATAATTAATGTGCTCGAAGCCTCGGCAATCATCACATTTGTATTTATATCGCTATTATGGAGTTTATCCCTTAGTCTATCCGTCAATGCTTCGACGCTCGTATAACCGCGCGGATTGTGGTACATGTCCCCTCGAGAATTCTGTCAATAATAGATATCTCGGTGGATGTTCACTTCGTCCTGAACTATTGTATAAACGCCGCGCAGCCACCGTGATGGATATTTATTCCATTGAAACGTTGACGCTAATGGCCGTATGACTACGGCACTTGCGAACCAAAAGTTTCGCAGATATCTCTATATTGCAAAATCCATGCAAATATATATATAAGAATATGCGGAAGACGAAGAGAACTCTGAATGTTAAAAATAAAGTTTCATCTGATGTCACGAATTATTATTATTCGAAAAGTTACCGGCTTATGATCAAAACTTTAACTGCCGGATCTCTTCCTGTTACGGCACTGTAATTGGAATTATTTTATTATTTTTTTGCTGATGTCCAGATACCATATCTATCCTGACTCAATATATATTTGCTACGGCACGGCATATCCGGTCCATTGTCGTACTTTGGAACTTTTACAACGGCACGTTTCCGTCAGCAATTCTGTGCTCGCAACTTTTTTTTTTATCTCTCAGATTCTCTCCGGTATCCCTTTTACGCTGTGAGCCTCGTCGTACTTTTGCAATTTTTAATAACGCTGCCACAAGCGGTTTTCGGCGAACCGCGAATGTCCATAGAGTTTTCAAGTGATAAGGCGATTAAAAAAAATACGCCCACTCTCAGAAAACAGTTTTCTATAGAACTTTACAAATGGACCGAACCCTGGGATATATATATATATATCTATATCCTCTGGATGCCCGGATTACTCTCGTTTTTATTCTCTCAAACACGTAATATCGTAAAAGTTCGCATAAGTAATGCGAACGATCTCGTTGAGAAAATCCCCCAATGGGAGGGGGAGATGGGTAACGATCGTTCGCTCTCGCGATCTTAAGATTTATCAAGAGGATTTCGCTTGGCAATGTACGAGGCGTGCCATAAAAGTTGTTCACGCGCAATGCGAGAAGGTCGAACGAAACGATCATCGGGGCTATTATTTATAGCGCCTGACGATCGAGAGACAAATGCGCGGGATTTGCCACACCCTGTGAAATAAAACCCTTGGAACCCTTGTAATCATTCGATTCCTTTCTTATTATTGTATTTCTTCTTTTTTTTAAGAAAAATATATTCATGTTTAACCTCATCCCGTCGTTAACTTAATTATAGGAACCCACTTACGATGTGCAAAATATAAAAGCGCTGTTGTATACAACATCGCAGACGGGCAGCTTAGGGGTGGGTTAGGCGCCTTGGGTAATGGATCGCCGTCACGCAATCCGTGATGTTCGATAATCACGATAGTGTTGGCGGAAATTAAATGGCTAGATTGCAAGGTGGATATATACCAAAGTCGAAAAGAGTGAGAGTGAAAGACTCGGTACGGGTGGTAAAGGGTACGAGAAGAGCCAACGGTAGAGTCAGGAAGGAATCGTGCTCCGTCGGGTTCTAAACGAGAACGGGAAATCTGCTTTTCCCGATTCGAAGATTCATCAAGATCGTTTTCCACCCACCCCTCACAGATTCTTGTCATCTTCGTTCGTTTCTCGTTTACTCGACACCATACGCCGAGACGGCGCTTCGAGATTCTCGGTATTGCTCCGCTTCCCTCGAATCTTTCTTTTTATTCATCCACCCATTCCCTCTACGATGAGTAGGGGTGACGAGGGGGAAAACAGACTAACCAAAGAATAAAGACCATTATCATGATTTCAGAGGCATAAACTAACAGTCTATTATCAAATTAAATTCATAACGGGTTTCTGAGGAAAAAAAAAACAAATTCGGAGGCACATCGGTTACCTTTTAAAATAGAAAATATTCATTATCGAGGATATTCGACCAATTAAGTTAAAACTTCGTACACAAAGGGAGTTTGAAGAAAAATTTTACGGCGCTTTGCATTCTACGAAATTTTTTATTTTTCGAACAGTGGCGGACAACTTTTCCTTTTAACTTTGATATTGTCCATTTTGTCCCCCATCGACGTTATTTTTTGCTTGGTCCATTTTTCCCCAATAGTCCATATTGCCGCAGTCTCTCCTATATTAGCCAATTTGGTCCTCGAGAACTCGATAAAAATCACAGTTGCAAATTGAATAGAGATTCGCCGATGGCTCGACGGTGGTGTCAATTTATCACTTGTAACGTCAATTAGGACGAATCAAGGAAGTCAAAGTGATCTTCTACACAGTATCTTCTAGCAAAGATTATTCGTAACTTCGTTTGAAAGGGCTAAATGGAGTATATGCGGCAAGACGTAGTTCGGGGACCAGGCAAGAATTCTGCAATATAGTGAATCTATTTAACGACTGACATTATAAGCATATAGCAGCCGAAGGGGAACCGTAACCCGAAGTGGGGCAAAGGAAGGCGAAGCAATAACGTCGTACTATACTATGCTACAGTGTACTGAGAATTCGCTCACTGTGTAATGCACCTCGGGTACGCGTTAAAGTACAAACACGCGCCCGTCATACACGTACACACGTCTTGGCTCTCAAGGGATTACGGGTCCATGCGTCCTCTCGCACGCGTCTCATGAATTATTTACCCGCATTACTATACCAGTAAGGTATATACGTACATTGAGCCGCCTAGCGTTATGGGATCGAGCTTTCCTCGTCCATAGTTCTATGGTTTCGTAGATTCACTAAAACATTTCGGTCGACTCAGTGGGACAGCTAAGGTATTAAGGTATTATATAGAATGTCTTAGCACAGTGACTGTGCGGTACTAAATTGATCAGTTTGACGCAAACGTTTCACTGTTTCCAATAATTCTCTTCTGAACAACAGAGCGGTGTAATTTAAACGAAAACGTAGTATGCGAAAAGAAATGTAAGAACTTGAATTCCGTTCTCGGCCGACTTTGTAAGACTAGAAATATCGTGGCTTCGGCCGAAATCCTTTCGAATCCGATTTATTTTTCTGGACCTCAGAGAAAGTTTCGTTTTCATAAAAAAAATTGTTGTTGTTTTCACGAAGAAACGATCAGAATCATTTTTTAAAATTCCAGAAAAGTAGAAACAGATTGCATTCTCATTATTTTCCACTTTTCGTCTCCATTTCACACGGAAATCAAATATATGCAAAAAATATATTCAGCATTCTTATATAATATAATGTCATATATTTGCAAAAATATATGCCTCACAAACTGTTTTCCGATAATGTATTGCATATACTATAAATGTATTTTATATTCTCTATATCTATTTATTTTATAAAATAAATACTAATCACGCAAATAATATTTTTTTTGCATATATGTATAATATGATTTATATCATAGATATGTTATGGTGAAATTAATCAAGTCAAAATTAATAGCATTGTGAAGAATGAAAAATAATGAAGAAGCAATTTGCAATTAAATAAGGAATTACTACTTTGTAATCATATTTTATTTGTATATTTACAGTGGCAACAGCGACTAAATACGGTATTCGAAGTCGGCTACACGATATCATTCATAGCGATTCTAGTGTCGCTTGGAATTTTCACGTACTTCCGGTAAAATTTTGCCCTATTAGAAATTAACGATGATTGATGAACGGTAGATTCTCGGTTACGTTGGGATAATACGAATTTTATAGTGACCCCAATACGAGATTCTACCGTTCATATATTATCGTCCATTATTCTCGAGATACCGATGACGCAATAAAATAATAATTTTTTCAGCTCTCTGAGATGCGCCAGGATAACACTTCACATGAACTTCTTCGCTTCCTTCGCCATAAGCAATCCTCTTTGGCTTATTTGGTACGGATCTATTATCCGGAAACCGGCCGTTCTCGCGAATAACGGGGTAAGCCGAGTAGCCACTGTATCATATAACGATATCCTGTTGCAAATCTTGCTGAATTGGATTACGCATAAATTAATCCTTTTCTTCACTTTTTTTTTCCCTCGAATTTCATGAAATTATACCGGCGGATCGTTTATTTGTTTTTTAATAAATTTTTTTACAGATTTTCTGTCGCCTCCTACACGTTGTGCTTCACTATTATCTTCTGACGAATTACGCGTGGATGTTGTGCGAAGGTTTCTATCTATTCACGATACTCGTGAGTGCTTTCACCAGCGAACACAACTTGGTTAAGTGGTTAATGGCATTGGGCTGGTCAACGCCGGCTGTAATCGTACTGATTTATGCATTGCTGAGAGGACTCAGCGACGATCCGCGGGACAACGGACAGTGAGTTATTAAACACTGTATTATTAGACCGACACTAGTGCCATTATATCATCATTTTGTCCGGAATGATTAAACGGGAGAGTTCATAAAAAAAAACACCCATATCACATACGGGAGCTCTCTGGAGTGAACACATTTACGAGTTACGAGTGATAAATAAGAAGACCCGATAGTTCGGAAATAATTTTCATCAATAACGACGAGAATGCAGTCGACTGCCTCTAATCTACTCCGAGTCTTCCGCGAAACGATGGTTTACTCAGTAGCCAGTAGAATAGGACGAAAAGTTGAAGATAATAAAAAAAGAAAACAAATTGAATAAATTTAAAAGAAATGACGATAAAAACTTACGACCATCTAATCTGCGTAGTTTCATTAGTAAAATGGACAAAGAAGCCGCGCTAGCAAGAGAGATAAGACAGAAAAAATTACAAAGCAGCGAAGGGGTACACCGTCGTCTCTTGTGTAAAAAAAAAAAAAAAATACAACAACACCTCGCAACGAGGGGTAAGAGAAAGAAGCGCGGAAAGGAATGAATTACAAGAACACCGCGGTTGCTTGCATTAGTACCGGTTAAGGATAATTGAACTTTGCCGGTAGGAAAGTAAAGATTAAAGTCGCCGGGATCCCTCGCCGGGTGAATCAGTGTTACGAAGCCAGAGACGAAGAGAAGGGGCGGCAAGAGAAGAAAAAGTTACGGTGATTAGGGTTGAAAGTAGACGGCACGAGCCCGCAGAACGAGTCGGAGAGGAGTGTCGCGTAGAAGGATAATGAGAGAGCGAAATAATTCTCTCGGTAATTTGTCAAGAGGCGCAGTCGCAATTGGTGGAGTACCATGGCAGCGAGTCGATCTTCGCAAAGTGAGACGACAAAGAGGAAACAACGTACGAGGAGACACGAAAAGTATTCCGGGCGGAATAAAACTTTCTACTCCAATCCGATTTTTTTCTCTCGCCTCTCCATCTTCGATATCTCTTCGCTTTTCGCGTTGGCGACCGTCGGTTGTCAAATTAGAGGTTGAAAGAGAAGAATCTTTTTTTCTTTTCCCTACCCGCTCCCCCCACCCCCCTTCCAACCTCCTAATTCCCGCCCTATAAATAGCTAACAAGTCTGTTCGGCTTTTACTCGCTTCGTATTAAACTCGGATTTCACCCTCTTTTTAGGGCATCCCACTCTATAATTTATTAACCCCCGGCCTCCTTTACTGGACGAATCGAATTTCAACATTTTCCACATCTTTCCGTAACTGTAGCCGTATTGGATTATCTTTCTGCGCTCGGGGCTAATATCCGTAAATGGTGCGGCGTTTCGAGTGGAGTTTGAAACAAAATAAAAAAAAAATGTTAAAATTGGTACAAAAGCTTTGAATGCGCGGTACGACATTAAAAACTTTTTCACGGGAGGATCACGCCGGCGAACAGTCTTTCGTTCTCAGGCCTCTCTATTTCGGGTAACGCGATCGATAAGAAGTAGAGAGACAGCGGTGAGTACATACACTTCGTATGTCAAAAAAAAAAAAAAGAAACATCGACGACATGTGTATACATACATGTGTTGACGTTTTTCAGACGCGAATCTAAACGAATGTGACGCAGGCATCGAAAGCCCTGCGGCTGTCTCGTTAGCAGTACACAAACCCGTAAAAGCTTTGTCAAGCAAAAGAAAAGAAAAAACAAACTCTTCTCGAGCAAATATCGCGAAAAGAAACTCTATTCTCAAATGTCTCTTCTACATTGTACAGATATAGTCGCAACATCGGTATTCTGTCATCAGATCGAACTATTCTGTCGGTTTATCAGCAGAGTAAAAGGACAAATCTTATTGTTCACGAAAACCCGTATCAATTCGGTTTTTATCCAAATTAAAGCTGATAGACGGCGAACATCAGTTCTGTCGCGTTTGTTATCTTTGCCATCGGATATTCGATTTCGGTAAATGTCACGAGACGGCCAACAATCCGCTGCAATTGTCTACGCGAAACAACGGAAAATTATCGAGTATCTCTCGTAGACGTGCGGGAGTTGGGGATGGGAGAGCAAAGAGGGATGGACTATAGGGACACACTTCGGAATCACGAAGGAAATTGCTCTCCGCCATCGATTCTTGTGCACAGATAAGTTCCCGACCGCAGCAAAGCCTTTACTCGCCGGACTCTCATCAAGGACCTTAACCGCATTTAATCGAATAATTGCATTAGAGTCCTCTCTGCCTCAACGCGGTTTCGTCGCTACACGCGATCCAATAACGCCGCTTCTGTGGTATCGTCCGAATTTCCGGCTTCTTGACTTGTATACCATTGACCGTACGAACCGATACACTACGCGCACAACAAATAAAGCTAAATAAATCGTTAATTAGATACGATAAGAGATGTCGAATTAATTTGTTTTTTTCTCCGAACAGATGCTGGATCGACGAGGGAAATTACAAATACGTCCTGATCGTTCCGGTTTTCGTGACGACCCTCCTGAACGTAATGTTCCTTTGCATCATCGTGTTTGTTCTCTTCACCAAACTCCGCGCCGGTCCAGCCATTGGTACTCGACCGTCGCGTTCGATACTTCAAGCTTTTCGGTAAATATCGCTTTCGCGAGAAAAAAAAAAAAACCATTTTCGCACCCCTATCGAACCTATTGCCACACGCAGTAGACACGTGATATTCACGACTCCGGAACTACATTTTGTCGCTGCAAATAGCACGTTTGGCCCCGAATAAGAGAAGGTGACGCGGGAAAATGTTTTCAGAGCAACGTTGCTTCTCGTTCCACTGCTCGGTCTTCACTATTTGATCGTCGCCTTCCGACCGTCGAAGGGACACCCGTGGGAACGAGCGTACGACGTTATCTCGGCTATAACTGCCTCGTTTCAAGTGAGTCCGCCGATTCTATACACTTGTTTCAATGGAGGGGTTTCGGGAAAACATTTTCGCGATAGCCTCGAGAACTACTTCCTCGTTCTCGCCGCCCACGAGATGTAACAACTCGTTGTCGTATTTCTTTCTATACGATCTTCTCAACTATGTTCATCGTATTTTTTTTTGTTTCTCCACATTAAAGGGTCTCTGCGTCGCTATTTTCTTCTGCTTCTGCAATGGCGAGGTGAGAACAATAATTCACGAGCGTCAGCACCCAATTTACTCGAAACGCCGTTTGCTCGTTTACTACTCTAACTAAATCACACCGATTAAATGCACGTCGCATTCATTATTGTTCATCTTTCAGGTGATAGCGCAATTCAGACGCAAATGGGAAGGTACGATGTTCATGAGGAAACGCGCAAATTCATGCACCGCCACAACCGTCTCGGTAAGGAAAGCTTTAATGCCGATGCACGATACTATGTCCCACTAGCAGCCCATCAAGGCTTTTCTCTCTGCATCTTAGCTTTTACTCCTTTTTGGTTTTTTAATTATTTGTTTTTTTCTTTTTTAATAATGTGACAAATAAATATGTTATTCATACAACTCGACGAAAATTAATATGTTGTCGATTGTTATTTTTTTTTCTTTCCTGTATTTGATCCGCGCGCACCTACACCCACGCGAGTTATGATTATACTGTCCACCAGACAATCCTTCACCTATTCGCACACAGATTGGTCGATCTGCGACTCGATCGGCTATCCTGTACAGCATCAAATTCTGTTATTTTCCGTATGGAAAGAAAATTCTTTAAAAAAACACGAAAAAAAAGTGCAACTGTACGAGTATTTCACCGAGGCATGCGGGAGTGCGGATGGTGTCTCTCCTCGAAAGGATTTTCGATGTATCGTATCTTTATGACTGCACGAGATTCGTCAATGGTGCGATGCGGACTGAAACCTTATTTGCACTAACATGCATCATAATATCCCTGTACACGATGAGTTTATTGAGTAAGCGATAAAAAAATTTTTTAAAAATACAATACCGCAAGTATTGTAACTTCCAATTATACATAGCGAAACTTTTAGACCCGCAATTCCTTAAATCCACATAACTTACTACAAGCTCTCTGTTGCAAAACGTTAACGAAACGTGTATCCAGAGAAATTAACATTTGTCGGGAGATTCGTTGAGAGTTTTCATAATGTCCGTGTCGCGCCAATGACAACGCCCGAGTCGAATCCATTGTTGGGTGTTGACTGTTGCAGTTTGTCCGCTCGACTGCAGGTCCGATACCGGGAGAGGAAAAGGTGTGACTATCAAATGGCAGCCCCGACGGACGAAAAGGAAGAAAAATTCGTCGGGAATCACGGAACGCCAGTGGGCGTAACGTTGAACTCCTCTCGACGAAGCAGTAACAGCGTCAATCACACGCGGGTACTCATCAGGCGCAACGACTCTACTAACGATTTTAATCAATATCAGACGCAGTGTTGATAACGACGAGAAGGATTGCAAGGAACGGCGCGACTCGCGCTTCTCCTCGGCGATCCTACTCGCGGATCTTCCTGTCTGTGACCTCTGACCGGTAGGAGGCGATTGAAAACTCGGGGGAACAACCTGCACCTCGTTAATTTAGCCGCGCGACTTCGGGATTATAAAAAAAATTAATAATTCGTTAAGACATAGAAACGAAACAAATAACGGCTATTGAAATTCGATGACATCGATACGAGAGAGCGATGATTTATATATTATTAAAAACAATGACAAGAAGCGTTCATTGATTGCGAAGTCTAATTAATTGTACGATACGTAATCCATTTCCTTAGGCAATGGCGTTGTGTCGGTTAGTTAGTTATTTTCAATGTACATAATATACTTGTATATTATTCCTTACAAAATCGTATAGTGAACACATTCGTATGAAAATAATTTCAACCACCCTGTCTCGATCCTTCCAAAAAAATGTATATAGGTAGTAATACGGTGAGAATACTGTAATTCTTCCGATGCTTCTTAACGAAGGCTTCCGTAGTTGAATCACGTCGTTTCTTGGACGAGCGTAACGCCGCTATTCGTCTGCCGTTCGGTGTTAAGAATGTCGTACGTGTTACTATTATAAGTGCTATGATATTTGTTTGTTTGTTTTTTTTTTTAACAATCGCAGAAATATATTTTTAATCAATTGCTCAAATTTTTCGTAGATTTAGACACTCGCGGTATGTTGTGCAGCAACGCCGTACTGTACCGAATGATGTGATGGTGCTTTTAGCAGTAGAATATTAGTCATTTGCGGAGGAGGCCGCTAGATAAGCGATCGATTCTCTGTGTCTAATATGTGAAAAATTAACGATAATAATCTTAGAATATATTTATCAAGATTAAGGCGGATGTATCGTTACATTTGCCGCTACACGTGATATTAAAGAGAATTTCAAATATTTCTCATTGAGACAAAAGCTGAAAAATTTTAATCGTAAGAACGTTTAATTTCTATAATAATATTTCGAAAAAGTTATAAAAAAATTTGTTTAAAAAAAATGTTTAATACCATCCGGCAAACGAACTTTTTTTTAGCCGATTCGTCGAATGTTTTGTTTTAATACATATAATTTTTTTTTATTTTTCGGAAAATGTTTAATCGGTATTTACGAATACGTTCCATCAATAACCCGGAAACTTCTTGAGTGTAATGCGTATGTAATGAATTAATTCCTGATAAAAAAAGTTAGGTTACCGGATGATTCATTAAACAATTTTTTTTATTGCGATTTCGTTAATAACTTTTGCCATTATTATGCAAAATCGATGTTTTTAGCACCTCGTTAATTTTTTGAGACTTTCATCTCATTGGGAAATATCTAAAATTCTCTGTAAGCCTCACTTTTGGCTGAGAATTTAACGATACACTCTCCTTAAATAGTAAAAAAAAAAACCTAATCTTGAAAGCATCACTAATCACGGAAATGATGTTCCTTATATCTGTAAATTCAATGCGTCTGTAAAGTCTATAAAGTTCTCCGAAAATTGAATTTAAGTCGCTCCAGAGGCTCGAGAGATATTAATAAGAATAGCTTCACAAGCCGCGTATAATTTATTGCAAATAACTCTAATATCGGAGATCGCAAACAATTCGGAGCCGTTTCGGACGACAATCGAGATAACATAATAAAATACTTATAATTACAGAAGGGGGGGGGGGGGGGGTGCGGCGGTACAGACTCAAGTGGAAAAGTGAGTGTAATAAGCTACTTTGTCATTGCCGAGTAACCGACAAAATTTGCATACTAAAGCTGTTGTCGTATCGGCGAATGTCGCGTCGCAACGAATATATTTTAATCGCAAGACAGCCGGCTGGTCTCGTACTATATTCGTGCGTAAGTGCATTATTTACACGCGCTGAAAGTTCGAAATCACCTTTCGTCGTTAACGGGTACTTACTGTGAGATTAAAAAAAATACTGAGGGGACGAATTAGACGAGGATATTTTAAATACGTATATGAAAGTTTCGAGAGACTTGTAAATAATGTAAAGAATTTGTAAACCCGTACGTAATAATAACCTAAAGTCTATATAACGTATGTTTCACGCAAATACGCGAAAAGAAAATTGTATAGAGTATATTTATGTTAACAAACGTAAGCGGGTTGTTCGAAATAAAGTTAATTACTGTCTATCGAATTGTTCTGGGGAAAACGAATCACTTAATTCATCATATCACTTGATAAATATGAGATAAATATGAGATATATATATACTACGGATCTATACGGATATATACGATATAATCTGCGTAATAGCGTAAATTTTGTACGTAAAAGAAGTGTCGGTATAAACTCTAGTTAATGTCATTGATATAAATAAAATGCTACCAATAGATTCAGTGTACAAAAAAAAAACAATATAAGACTCAACGGTGAATTGGAATAATACCGAATTTAATCAGTCTGTCGCGATAACGTGAGCACAAAACTGTACCTGAGATTCCAGACTCGAAGAATACGTAACAAGCAACACGGCTCTACATAACAATTGATAACTATAATTTTTGCAATGATTAACCATCTACTGTCCGTACTGTAATCATTTCCTATTTATAAACTTTTTTTTTCTTTTTTTTTTCTACATAAATAACGTTACTATCTCGATGAGAATATAACGGCGATACGAGTGAAAGATACGAATTGATTGTTCAATTGCAATCTCAGGGAATGAAAAAGTTTTATGTCCAACCGATAACGTCCGTGTCGAATAGCCGGTTGGTGAATCACAATTACATCGATGCGACAAGCATCGCATCAACAAGCAACGAAACGATGCGTACTTCTCAATCGTTTCGTCGTGCAACAAGAAGAAAAACAAAATAACTGTATAATCGTTGTAATTCGAGGATATAAGTCGATGTAAAATGAATATATGATTAATAAAAACTCGTCCGCAAATATTTTATCGTTCAATGTGTAATAACTACCAAAGGTGATATTATTTCGACGATATGAAGAAACAAACGATATATCGACGATTGAGGCGTTACAAAATATATATTATATATATTCCATACAAGTACAATAAATAGACCTACAAAAGTTCAACAATATCCATTATATATGTTAAATATTAACTTTGCATCGCTTTGTACAACTAAATTACGCGACGAAAAGGAAAAATATGTATATATAGTCTCACGGTAAACCGTAAATCTCAATTGGACCGAGTTGGAAGCTGCAATCGAGGTACTTCGCGTATTATCATAATAATCACGCGAGGTTACTTTACGAAAATTCAAAAGTACATCGGAACTCGAACGATCTCTGAGATATATTGACACGCTGTGGAATGCTTTGTTAACCCCCATCAAGGAGGCGATAATTTTCTCGCGGAATTTCGAAAAGTAAACGGTATCATTGACGCCGATATATACGATTTATAAATACAACCGCTTCGGTAAATGCAGGTGCCGATGAGTAAATCACAAAGATATCAGTCCGACGAGAGTTCTTTTTACGTACCTCGTTGTCACGGCCACATAAAATTTGCTATTCTCGGCAGTGTCAATGCCATTATAATGCTGGACAACAAATTTACGCTGTGATTGTCCAATATCTGCTTTCCGCAAATATGCCTCACGCCTTTCCCCGGATGCTCCACCACTTTTCGCGCTTCGTTCAATCCTGTTTTTAAAAACAATTGAATTATTACCACTGTGAGTCAATGTGTTTCTGAGAGTTTTACGAGAGATCAACATCGCTTATTGACCTGAGTATTGCAACGTAGCGCCGAGAATCGAGTCGCAAAGGCTTCCCAACAGACCCGCGATTCCGCCGACTATTATTATCGGCCATTGGGGCGCCGCCGATTGCAAGATAACCGAGTCAACGCTGTATAAAACTGCGAGATAATGGAAGAGGCCCACCAGAAAACCACCCAACAAGGATACGACTAGTCCTATCCAAGAAACAGCGCCGTTCGTTCCTGAAAAATCAAATGAATATATAAATATGTATATATATTGGATTTATGTAAAAAATACGAATAAATAAATGATAAATTTATTTATTGATTAAATAACACACATGTATTACACATGTAATACGATAGATAAATAATTAATCATAATTTTATTATTATTATTATTAATTATTTACAATAAATATAGTAAAAAGAGAATGAAATGTCAAAAAGTAGTGGAATTTTCATAAGCTATAATTTACAGTTCATCGAGCAAAACATTACCTCTTGGAACTCTCTGCCTTGTCGTTATGAGAAAAGGATCCGATTTTCCGATAGCCGTACCAAACTCCGAGGCCCATGTATCGCCGTTGCAACAGGCAAAGGCTCCTGTTATAGCAAAATTCCGATAATTCGAAATTATATTGTAGATGGGCGGAGGAGCAAAATTTTCAATTTTTACCCAGTATTCCAATCGACAACCAAGAGCTCCTGTAGTCTTTATCAAAATCGATAGGACGATCGCCGCAGCCGACGTCGAGCAGATAAAGAACCGCGAGTTGCGAAGCCATTCCGCCATTACACAGAACTTGAATCCAATTTCTCTGTCCGCCTTCCTTGAAATCGGCTTCCAATTTTCTCTTCTTTTCCGCTCGAAATTTCGTAGCTATCGAGGAACTTGTAAAGAACGCTATGAGACAAGCGAGATGAGCAAAATTTGTCAGTGTCAAAATAAAACCCATGAAGAGTCCTGCAAACGAAGAAACAAGTATTTGGTCAGTATGTATATGCCTGCGAGATAAAAAATTACGGAACGGCCGTAACGTTGATCGTACCGAGTATCGCACCGCTTCGATCCAAACTGCGTCTTCTCAAACCCCACAGAATAAACAATATCGGAATAACAACGGCGGCGAGCCATCGCCAAGGCGATATTACCGGATGGCCTGAGATTTTTGGAAAGTTTACATTTAAATACGTATATATTCTGCAATCCCGCGATGTAAATAACGTGAATCGTGTTTAAGTACCTTCGGATAGATGTTCCGCTTCCGGAGAGAGTAAGGAGTAAACAACGTTGACGATCCAAAAGAGCATCGATACGGGAATCGCGAATGCGCTCAACAAAACCGGCAACAATACCTGCGATCCGCCGGTTTCATTTTCCACACGTGATACCATTTTTAACGATATTCGAGTTATTGCTTTCGAGACGAGTTCAGTTTTTCTCACTATTGTTACGAATTGGTTATGCAGACAAACGAACCGGCATCAGTCGACTTTGACGTCGGCAAACAGACTGAAACAGACTGGTACACTATGCGCCGGCATGTGTGAATCAACGAAAAACGAAAAAAAAACAATACCGGAAGGAATCGCGAGGTACGCGAGGAAACTGACAATGGTACAAGACTTTCAACAGCCGCGGGAAAGTGTGATAATTAACCCGTTATTTTTGAGACACGTAGCAAGCTTGACAGATAAAACGAATCGCAGCTACTGAAGAGTAATACGATATTCTCGTATCGACCGCAACTCGTATCTTCCTATTATACCAAATGGTGTATCGACGCACTTGTGCAGTTTCCGTTTATATCTCCCGCGAGAGCGCTCAATCCTACGCAGTGACCACAAGTGTCGAGGGCCGTCTGCTCTCACCGGAACAACAATCGTCGCTCCGCTTGGCAAATTAAACTCAAAGATTTAATCGAAAAACCATTTAATGTATTAAGTTGTTGATACACTCGTTCGATTAAATACACCGAAGATGTTTCTCAGGCCGTGCGCACCGCGTGCTTTTCTGTCAGGTTAGTGATCGCCATATAAAAGAATATACACGATCGTTCGCGAGGTTAAAAACATCGAATTAACTTTATCGTTTTCTTTCGCATTTACACAATTTTCAGTGAGTAAAATGTCAGTCGCGATGACGCAGACGGCGGGACTGAAGGAATTTCGACCACCGCCGAAATACGAAAGTAAGACGATCAATTAACGTTGGTTTAGTGTTTTTTTTCCCCTGATGAACACGTCCCGTACACAATGTGATTTCAGACGTCGAATTCCCGGACAAGAGAAAACTCCAAATGGTACTGAAAGTGCCACTTTATCCACCTTCCATGAGGCCATTCAAAATGCAAAAAAGATTGCGATACATGAGAGGTCCAGAGGAATTACACACGGATTTCCTACACAAGCAATTCGGCGTTGTGGTGAGTTGCCGATCCATTTTTTTCAAACCGTCTCACGTTAATTTCTTTAAGACGAAAAAAGAGATGATCATCAATGTAATTGCAGGCTTTGGGCGGCGGAAGACTGAAACATGGTCACTTTGAGATGATGCGTAACACACTTGGAAGAAAGTTGGACGTCAACAGAATGTTCGCGATATGGAGAGTCGACCCTCCTTGGCAGCCAGTTACCAAAAAGGTAGCAAATATTTTTTTTTTGCATTTGCGTAAATCGCGAGTTGCTGAGGTTGCAATATTATTCAAAAAAAAAAAAAATATACTACTTTTTAAAAATTTCTTTGACGGATTTTTCCTTTTACGATCAGTATACAATATCGTTTTAATCGCTTCAAATCGTTTCCTTTCATAGGGTCAGGGACAGCGCATGGGCGGCGGAAAAGGTGCCATAGACCACTATGTGACTCCCATAAAAGCGGAACGCGTTATTTTCGAGGTGGGAGGCACGTGCGAATACTTCGAGGTGAGAAAAATTATGGAGCAAATAGCTGCCCAGTTGCCCTTCAAGGCGGCGGCAATGACACACGAGATGATGCTTAAGAAGAGAGCGGCGGAAGCGAAAAAGGAAGCCGCTAATCAGAATCCTTGGACTATGAAATATATAATTCAAAACAATTTCGGCGGTTGTCACTCCTGGATATCGCCAAAGGACAAAATTTGGTTCGGCAAATATCGATAAACTTCTTTTTTTTTTACACCCTCGTTATTGGGATCGAAGTTTGTACATAAATAAATGAAATTAACGAATAAAGAAATAATTTTTTTTTCCGTGAATACGCGATCGGGACAAATGGGATTGGGCGGGACGCAATTTTGGTTTTGAGATGAAGAAACACGCGACTGTCCAATATGGTACAATTACAATATTTTTTTTTTTTAAATATCTTTGATGACGGTTTGGTGGTAACAACAGGTAAATACTACATATTGTACATTCAGTAGGCGACAGTCGTATTCTTAATACTTATGTAGCGTATAGAGAAGGGTTTTGATGATGATGATGATTGGATGATAAATGATACGGACGATCGAACGACAATGACTTGACGAGATGTCGTTGTACGCCGTACGTGAATAACATACCCGGTACTCTTATAACTTTTTTTTCTTTTCTCTTTTTTTTTCTCAGCTCTCTCGACGTGTTAACACATTATTAAATGTGCGTTAAATGACATATTGCATCGGCGGAATGATTATTCGTTTAGTAATTTGTAAGCGATCGGAGGCGTGACGACACCTTCGTCAGCCCCGTACATTTTTTTTAAGCGTTTTTTTTTTTTTTTTTTTTCCTAATGAACTCTACAAACGTAATGTCTTGTTTTTGAGAAAACATCAACGAAAAAAAAAATCGTATGAATCGAGTATGATATTATTTGTCGTGTATATCCGCGATCGTTTCGGGTGCTTGTATACTTTTTCAATTTTTTTTCTTTATAAACGATCGCTTTTACATTGGGATCAATGGAACAGCGAGAGTGATAAACTCGTTGCAAGTAGCGACGATTCAACGTTACTCACTTGTTTTCTTTTTTATTATTTTTTTATATAGAAGGCTGGGGAAGGATAGAAAATAGGTATCTGGCTATGCAACGCGACGATTGTTCGGATCATAAACGCGCAGCACAGTTATGAAGGAAGTCAATGATTAACCGATCTTTGTATCGATAGGCATTTTTCTTTTTCTGCTGTTAATGATTTTAATATGCTGGAGAAAGGGTGAGATAGCGAGGTATACGTGCTACGACGAGGTAGGAGACGATAGTGTATCCCTAAGCGAAAGTCTACGAGCGCGTGAGATGATCGTAATTGTATTTCTTTTGTGTGTTTTATATTATTCGCTGCATAGAACTTTCAGTTGCAAACATTGAGCGATCGCGCGAAAGCTGACGCTGTCACGGGAGGGACAAGGGTTTCGCTGTTGTATTTCGCTTTTTTTTTTTCTCATGACAGTACAGTAATGCAAGGGAATGAGAGCATTCGCGGTCGACGGCAATAATCGCAATCGTTCACAATTACGACTTTCCCATTGCGTAAAAATACCGTATAAGCTATTTTATCCCCCGCAGTCTCAGGCTACACGTATTAATGTTAATTCTAATTGTAAGTATTGGACTAGAATGTTCGGGGCAAGAGGGGCAAAGATGAGAGATTCGCGGGCTCTCGATTAGAGAAAGGAACGAGCAGTTCCTCCGGCCCCACGTCAGTTTGCCTAACGTCGATTAATATTCGACTCGTTTCAGCGTTTTTTTTTTTTTTTCTTTCTTTTTTTATGCTCTCTTTGTTCTCCTTATAATTCGTTACTCGCGTTAACGCTGCTGTCTTCGTTACGATTAATTACTGTACTTCACTACGGTATATCCTACACGGCGCGCTAAACACGTAACTTACAAATAGGTACTTAGAAACGTATTCCATACAAGTCTAGATAGATCCTTACACCCTACAATGCTTAGTTTCCTCTTACCGCTTCCTCCTCCGCAATACCGTAACGACCTAACAGTTATCATATTTGCCGTTACAGTTTTTTTTTTTTTTTTATAGTTTATACGGTTTCTTTGTCGGATTATTTTAAGAAACCTCGAGTCGCGTTAGTAACGTTACGATTTCGCTATGTGCATGGAAGAGATCATTTGGAAATTGCCAATATTTGCGCACAAGATATATACTTTTTGCATTTATTTACGGAGTGAAAATAACGATAGTTGTTTTTTTTTTTTTAACGGGACGAGGAAGCGACAATTTGGTGCACAGACGTTCGCGGTACGGAAATTGCATTTGGAAAGCGAAAGATTCACGCGTCGAGAATTAAATATGTATACTCTTCATAGCCCATTGATAAATGCGGGCACCGGTGCCCCCCGTTTCTCTCGTCGTTATATGATTCAACGATACTTCACGAATGTCGACCAATACCGCAGGCAACGACGAGAGATCGTTCTTTTTTTTTTTTTTCTTTTTTGCGCGTTGATTATACATTTACAATCACTAATACGTAATAGGTATATCTTGTACTATCGCGTAACTATAATATATGTACAAAATCTTACAAAGTAAAATTTACAAACTTGAATGACGCGCAGTCAATCGAATAAATATCTTAACGAACGAAACTCGGTGTCTATGGTAATACGGGTCGCATGTTTTTCTTTTTTTTTTTCTTTTGAATATCGTACTGAACGATCGAGCGTCGTTATATCGTTGTTTAATTGGACGAAGACGTGCGTGACTTTTAAGCGTTGATTACGTTTTTTTTTTTTTTTTGCTTATGCGGAGATTTATATATGGCGAAGTAAATCGACGAATGCGGCCCGCGTTCCACTAGGCACCGAGCTGTTCCTTTAACCCTGGACTGGTATCTTAATCGCTGGCACGTTTAAACATACGATAACGTAGCATCTTAGCTGACAGTAGAAAATATACGATGTTCACTGACGTCTATATATATATGTATATATATATATACGATATAGTATATCATAGCATATATATCTAATATATTTTTTTCAACGATACTGATATCATAAGTGTCATTGGAAACTTCACGTGTCCCTTTTTTTCTTTTTTTTTTTCTCTCCCATCATCTCTCACCTCTTTTACGCTGTTGTGACGGCTTCGTTATTCATTGCGCTATTGTCATTATCGTAGATATGCTTCACCAACAAAGCTTTCAGAGCGAGTATCGTTTAAATATCAATTATTATTTCAAATCTGATCCCCGGGTGTCGATTTTCCATCATTTAATTCGTAAAAAAAGCTACAGGTTTCCATGATTATGTTTTTTTTCACAGATGTTTCGACCATTAAGCCACCTTTCGTGTCGATAAGTACGCAGTCTTCTAGTTGAAAATTTACTTGGCATTTGTGGTTTTTTTTTTTTTTTTCTTTTTCATTCAACGTAACTATACTTCAAAACAAAGAAATCACTTAGCTATCGAATGACTCAAATATGCGGAGTATCGGGGCAGTTATACGCAAGATATGGGTCGAAACGTTAACTATAGTATTGGAAACCTCTGTCAATTAATAAATTCTTTTCATGTATACAGTATTTATATATAATATATAATATATAATATATAATATTTATATCAGATATTTCCGAATGAAAATAACGGGGAATCAGATCGGACCTACGTGTCATTATAGTAGTATTTTGTTTATCTTTTTACTTCCTCGCGACGCGTCGCATACGAATTTTGTTCTCGACGCGACGAGAGGAGGCAAAAAAAATGTTACTTTCCCGAAGTGCGAACAACAGGATTACACATGCATGCAACCGCGCGGTGGCGTATACCGAACTGCGGAGGCTGGTACCAGTGAAGGGTTAAAGTCGTTAACATTCGCATAAAGTTAAGTGCTGCTAGGAAGCTGACTAGAATATATATATATGTATATATATATATATATTTATGTAGAACTCACGACGAGTCTCGTCCCGAGGATACATAATACGATTTATGTATACCTACTCACTCTTTTACCCGAATAGTTCCGTACGATCCCGGGTTTTGCACGTTGTTATCGGACTTTCGTGATCAACGCCCCGTTTTCTGGATTGGGGGGGGACACGTGACGTACGGAAGGAAGGACAACTTTAGGAAGTTTCTCTCGATGGAGAATCTACGCGATATCGCATCGCATGATCTGCCAAATTGCGCTCTCTCGACGTCGTTCATATGCCAAACGAAGTGTTTACCGGGGAATAATGTTTGAGAGTGCCTTGCGCTTGCGGAAATATCATTTTTTCTTTCTTTTTGTTTTTTTTTTTCTTGTTTTTTTTTGGTTTAATAAATGTGCTCGAAACTCATTATCAACCGAATCGCGCACAATCGAACGACGTCGAGATGCTCTAGGCGTTCGACTCCTTCAGATTATCGAAATACTGCATAATCTGATTGTAATCCATGCCTAGATTGAGATCATCCAATGGGACTGGTTCTTCGGTCTCGTGACTCGAAGAAGACGACGACGAGGATGAGGACGATGATGAGAACATTGGATTACCGATAATGGTCGCTCTCTTGACTTCTCTCGATTTTCCGTCCTTCGATGTTTTGTCGTCTTGGGGATTTCTTAATTCGACAAAATCCTCGTCCGTGTCAGCTACGCTCGGCCGTTCCTCGTTCGTCACCGGCGGTACTATCTTCCCTTTGCTGTGACTCTTCGAGTGATGATGATGATGATGATGCTTGATATGCCGATGATTGCCGTGATGACTGCCGTTCGAAACTCTGTGATGATGTTTCTTGGGTGTTTCCGGCAAGCGAACTGTTACACCGGTATTTCTGTGCGGCGGTACTGGCGGTTTGTAGTCCTCGTTGCCGTTGTTCGCGTCTGGAAGTGCGCCGGAGGACGTCGGAGGTATTCCATGAGGCGGCAAGGGTGGTGGAACATCGGGAATGTTCGCCTCGTCATTGCTACTCAAAAAAAAAAATAGAAATAGAAATAGAAAAAAAAATAGAATAGCAAAAAAATGGAGTATTTATTTAAAAAAAAACTGTTTTCTCCAAAAATAGATCGATACTTCGATTTGAACGTAAATGGAAATTTACCCGTTACGCTGAGTCGCATTCACGACGACACCGGGATTATTTTGAGTCTTTGCCGATTGCGCCTTAAGCGGCTTTCCCGTGAAGCTTCGAGGTCCTTTGTCCTTCTTGCAGTACGTCGTTGTGTCGATAGGAACCGAGCCAGCGACCCATCCAATTGGTCTCGTAGCCGCAGTTGGCAATTCTATGTGATTCGGATTATCGAAACTCGTACCGATTTCCGCAATAGTCGGATCCTCTTCCGCATCGCCGGCCAATGGATTGTTTGTTACGCGAACCTGAAGAACGGAACGGATAACGTGGTAAAAAAAATACATATAGAAATTGATATCGTCGTAAACGAGACGAGTAACAATGCTTTCACCCTCGTCCCCCAAGAGTTTCTCATAGTCGAGAATCGAATGTACCACGAGACCGTGAAGATGGGCTCGTTGCCAGATACGTGCAACAGTCATATCCGGCCGCGACACGGCTAACATCGATATATAATACCCCGACAAGGAGACGTTTGTAAACCATCATCTCTCCTCCTAAGTTTTCACTCAGTTGCGTACCTGTTGAGGCGCGCAAGCGGCTCGTTCGAGGGTAGCGCGCCCGAGCCATACCCAGTCGTGGGCGTTGGTTGTAGATTCCCGAGGTCTACGACCCGATGCCAATTGACTGGCTGCTGCTCTCGCTCTCGCGGCCCCCAGTATCGGAAGACTCGGCAACGGTGAATCCGTCGGCTGAGGCTTAAATTTACTCGCGTAAACTACGCAAGAGACGACAAAAGCGACGATCGCACAGCAAAATATACCCAGAAGAATGTACATTCCTATTTCTAGCGGTGTTAATTCCGAATCCGCGTGTTGATGCACTCCTACACCGCCCATTCCGCCTGTAAGACAATTGTAGATTGTCATTGCTAGAACTTTTTTTTTATAAAGAAATAGCGCGGTATGTCGAAAAAAAAAAAAAAAGAACATAAAAAGTATCGAAATCTTACCGATAATAATATCGTGAAGATCCGGCGAGACTTCGCGTCCTATTTTTCGCTCGCGATGGTGATGCGACGAGCCGCCCTGCACCGTTCCACCCCCGTCGTTTTGAACGAATTCCGGTCGATGCGGAAGGTCGCCGGAGGCGAAATCCACTTCGACATTGGCGGTAGCCGAGGCGAGAGCGGGAGACGGTACGTTCGACCTTGTCGGCGAGCCCTTGGATCTTCGTCCGCCCGTTGGCGGCAGTCGGCAGATGTCGGCCAATTGTAGGGTTACCCGTAACAAATCCCCACGGCCCTCTCCGACCGCGATAACGCGAGGGTGATGGGCCGCTACCATTGGGGCAAACGCTACAACCTCGGGATCCAGACTCTCGACTACCAGATGATAGTCGCTCACCGCAACTTCCCTCAGGGGAGTTCGCGTACCATCCGAAAATTCTATATCGATGTCGAGTAGCCCTTCCTGTGTCGAACAAAGAAATTCCTAATGACTTCAGCGAACGAGACGGGGAATAAGAATACATTTTATTCGCATGCGACGAACAAATGCGATTGAGGGCAACAATGCGTAAAACGCTTGTGCAACGCCCGATCGATTCGGGGTCGACGCCATACAATCGGAAGAGCTACAACTGCAACTCTTCGATCTGTCGCGACCCCTTGCGACTTATCTAGAACTCGGTGATCGAACGACAACAATACATTTCACTCACCGCCCGAACGGCTCGAGAGGTTTGTGAACTTTAAACGTAAAAATTCGACTGCTACACAATCGGTGCACGCGAAACTTTTTTTTTTTTATCATACCTGATACTGCGCTGTGAGTCTTCTCGTAACCGATGTTTCCGCTATGTATCCATTCTCGATTATCGCGTCCGGACTGATGTTTAGCTGTAATCCCGAGACAACTCTCACGGATAACCTCGTAACTGTGACACGATCGTTGCCAACGCGTATCTCTTTGGCACCGATAACTCTACCGGTGATAGGCGAGAGGACCTGCACTTCCGTTCTTCCGACCCCTCGTCCCTGTACTATACGATCCTGAAGTAGTATCGCTATTCTCGGATCCGACACTCGCAACAGTCCCACGACGAGATCGGTGACTCTGAGCCACGTGCGTCTGTTCACGAAGTAACTCTCACGTCCGGAATCGTGACCGGCAGCGAGAAATCTCGCGTGAACCTCGACGGGACTCTGCTGAAAGCGCAACCGGCACGTAGTCTGAAGCGGACTCGGATCTATCGAATTAACCGCATCCCAACGAGCGTCACCCCGAAATCTTTCCGCCTCTATGTCGTCCTCATCCTCGTCGTCGTCGTTTTCCTCGATTCCCGTTGGATTTCGCTTTGTTCGTGAATTATCGTCGACCGTTCCACTTCCCTCGCTGCTCGTCTGATTCACCAAACTTCGCTTGTTCTTCTGAATCGTATGACCCTCCGGTACTCGCCATCCCTTCACTTGACTCAGTCGCGAATCGCTCACCGTCACTTCCAACGGAAATTCTGGCATCCAAACGGTGAAACGCGCGAGACCCGTGTAAGTTCCGTACTTAACGAGAACCGATGCGTTGCTCGAGCCACGAATCTCCGAACCGTCCACGTAAACGCTGCTGCACGATGACGAGACCTGAAAGTGATCGTCAATTGTTTTTATTACCAAATATTAATGTGTTGAAACAACATTCCGAGAGGTACTTCGGAGTCTCTTCGTCGTGCACTTACTTTAAGAACGCTCTCGTCCTCCGAATGACAGGATGACTGCAGCGTTACATCGGCGACGGTACCGGCTTGACTAACGATGAAAACTTTCATCGCCTGTGATACTTGACGTCCCGTCAACACCGCCGTATTCATAACTTCCCAGTTCTACAAACGTTATCGCCCAAAAGGGAATACAAGTTAGACAGTGTAATGATAAACTCTGCAGCGGAAAGTTTCGTTGCGCGAAATGCAGAAATCGGCGAAGGATTCGAGAGAGTTTTACTCCGCGATAGTTCGTAATGGAGAAACCCGATATCTCACGTGTACAGCTCATCGGTATGTATCTACTTGGCACAGAGAGATAGAGGGGCCGTTGCGAGATTTACAGAGGCGGGAGTATGCGCTCGCGGGGTTGCACTTGCACCGGGAGGTCGTTTAATTAAAAAGTTTGCTCCTTATCCGTCGGGAGTGCGAGTAACGAAAGGTTCTTTCCTTCCTCTCGCGCAATTACAGTCCCCAGCGATGATCAAGAAGCGGGCGAGTGAGCCTTCGCTCCGGCTGTGCTTCTCGCGTTTCTCTCCAAGAGTTCCTAACGAGATTTCTCCGTCAAGTCCCGCATACGCAAGATCCTAATGCTTTCAAAGGAGTTGCTCATCCAGGCGCCCGCGTAAGCGAATTAATAAACGAATTAATAATCAACAAATTTCTCTCTCTCTCGTACTCTTCCTCCCTACGATCTCATACTTCCTATCTCGATCCGGAATTCCCGAGTTTCCGAGAGAGAGTCTGTCTTGATCTTAAACGAATTGCCTCTGGGTGATAAACAAGCAGCAGTAGCGGTATAGAATCATCTCTCGTGCGCACGGAGCGTCGGAGGAGCCGGTATCCTCACCTAACACGGGCTTTCTCTGCGCAACCGAGAATCCCTACACAAGACAGACTTCAACTGCATATTCCTCCATAATTAACTGGCAGCTTCTACCTCTGTATCTTAGTTTCTTCCCCCTCGCATGTCCACGAAGATCTACCACTATCTCTTCGGGTATTCGCGTGTTTCCTGGCACTTGCGAAACTACACGGGTTCCCTATTAATTAATCTGACGATGTACAGCGCAATACCTTTACGCAATAATAATCTTACAAACTATTATCCATAGTTGATTAAATTTCATAGGTTTAAAGACGTATAGACGCGTGTAATTCACGAAAATCAAACAAATATTAACGATCGACGGTGGGGGATCCCTCTAAAGTGCCGTTCGTGCCCTCGTCGATCGACGCAACGCAGATCCAATGATCGAGAGCATAAGTGAACGCATATGGGTTCAAGAGGGTTCGTCATCTGGTTAACGTCGAGCTGTGATATACCCGGCCACCGGCGAGCAATAACACTTCGGTATCGAGTTACGAGATACCCACACATACCGAAGATTTCCGAACGTAATATAGCTTTAGATGTTTGTTTTCATCGGGTCCGGTAAAAGGAAAAAAATCGAGGATATCTTCACGATTTTTCCAGGACATTTGATAAACCGAGATATTCGAGAAAAGGAAAAAACGATTGAATTGTTAATTAAAAAAATGTATTTCTCTTTTCAGATATTAATATCAAGTATATAATTTACTCAATGTGTTTCACAGGACTACCGGTCCAGAATTCCAGAATTCCATTCCAGTTCCAGAATTTTTAGGATTTCCACGATCACTGAACGCTATGATTTTAATTGGTAACAGTCGGCAATGCCAATAAAATAATATTGTTTCATGACTTTTAACATTAATTGGCGAATCAAAAATTCAGGTCGGACAATTATCTACAGATTCCCGATTCAAGGTGATATTTTTCTTTACTTTTTTTTTTTTTTTTAGATCGGAGAATATTCACTAACGAGGCTTTGAAAATATTGTACGCAGAACGGAGCTCTGTTGTCAATCGAGTCGATATTTATTTACAAAGGCAGACACAGTTCGCGTAATCGAACGCCGTAATTATAAATACATTTTTTACCGACTGTTAATTGTGTCGTTTTCACGGGGAGGCACGCGATAATGACTGTTCGATATATCGGTTCGGTTAACCCGTGACCGATATGTGTCCCGCCCTCAGCTGTAGAACACAGACAGTGGCTACAGTCGATAATTAATTAGTTTCCTATTTCACGAACTACGTGCAATCTAAATATTCTCCCATTTCATTAATTATTTGCGTTAGCAGCGTCGCAACGAGTTCGATGGAATTCGATCGATTGTTGTTAATACAGAAAGAAAGAAATGTTAGCTACGATTATATTTATACTATTCTCGTTATCCGAACGTTATGTTTATTTTTTTTATTTTGGATTTCCTTCGGACTGATTCCCGTCTCCGTTAAAACCTGTTCTCTGACTTTTAATTCCGTGCGCTTACCTTGGAAATAGGGAGAACAGCTTGAATGTCGTCCTTTTGTATCTCCAGTCGTGCCTGAAGCTTCCGCCTCTCCGTATGCGGACGACGATGGTGATGCTGCTGCAGCTGCTGTTGTCTTTGCAGTTGGGTATCGCTGAGCGCTTGTCCCGCTCGCGGTTCAAGAGTCGAATCGCCTTCCAAGGCATAGCGAACGCTCCAAGCTATTCGTCCGCCGTCCCAGCTGCTGCTTCCGGCACCTTCCTCGCTGGCCTCCAGCAACATTGTCATAATCTCCTCAGCTGACCTGGAAAATAATGAAAAAAAAAGAATAAGAATAAAAAAAATTACAACAACGAATGGGTCCTTCGTTGCCTTATCTTTTTGTGTCTTTTTGTATCCTTGGGTGGGTGAGAATCGAGGAATTTTTCATACAAATCTTTGCGGACGAAACTTGTGTGTTTGTGCGTCTGAAAGTGTGAAGCAAGTTACGAAACAAGAAAGAATTACGGAAGACAAGCTGAAGAAGGTAAATTCCGTGTAGAGTAACAATGCAGCATTGTATCGCGTTGACAGAGGAAGTACAGGTTGTTACAAAAGCGTGAAAGGCCTTTCAACGCTCAAACTTTCGTATATTCAATCGGCCGAATGTTACCTTATAGTAGAGAACACAGAGAGAACAGTGTTTTAACGTTAGGATAGAGTGTAACTGAGGTATAATATCGTGTACTCACGTGCTCGGCAGGCGAGGTGAGTTTTCGCGTCTTTTGATGGTGAACGTGGCAGCGGTATTCTTGGCGTTTATCTCCGAGCTGAGAATCCAGTGAGGACTGCTCGGCGAAGCGTCCAGAATTCTCACACCTGACTTCACTTTTGCCCTGCGATGGAACCGAATGCAATGCAGTGTTGAGAAGCTTTTTTCTTTTTTTTTTTCCTTTTTTTTTTTTCTTTATCGATTTCCAAAGGATTATTGGATTATCGCAACATTGTTCAATATAGATTTTTGTTTCCTCATACGGCATGTTTAGAATGTCTTAAAAAGTCAAAAAAAATTCTATTTAGAAAAAATTTCGAGATGTGTGTATCGGCCAAAGAAAACTGAAACCTCTATAACTTTAAAACACTCCGAGCTATCAATTTGAAAGTTTTCACGTATATTGGAGGGTCAATATGTACTTATTGTTTCTTTGAAAATTCAGTGCCTGAATCGGCCGAATTGAGAACTATCGAGCAAACAGTTTACGCAAACGTTCGATAGAGAGAAAGGACAATGGCAACAATATTTTTTGAAAATCCACGACGTTTGTGTATCGAACTCGAAAAACGGGAAACTTCGACATTTGTACAATGAGAATTCTTTGAGTTATCAACCTGACATTTGTCACTTATTGCGGAGGAATACCAATTGTTCAAATTTTAGTCAAATATATAAAGAAATATTGATGATTCGATCGGTTCATCAAAAAAAGATGCAAATTATATTCTCATGATTTTCTCATTTTTTTTACCGGCGTTCATGAAGCTTTTTCTGCAAGGAAACCACAAATTAGTTAATAGACTTTCCGACAGCGGGGCTTCGTGATCGCTGATTTAAAAAAAGAGAGAAAGCAATCTGCAAATATAATTGATATCTTTTTTTTTTTTTTGTTCAGTGTATTTCTTTCGCTCAAATTCTACTGTTGTCTGTCGAATTTATCGAGGATACAATCTAATATCGTGAAATTGTTTATGCCATATCGCGTTACTCATCCAAATTGGTTTATCCAAAAAATCGATATTACTTTAAGAGAAATTGCACGCGCGCGTCATCGGCACGTGTATCCATGCGGGACGGTGGTGCGCGTTCTAGAAATAGTATATCCATCAAGGTAATAGAACCGCCGAATCGATATGAGTATCCATACGCCAGTGGTACAATACACAGGTGGAAATTTTCCACTGTCCAACGACGCGTCCATTACCCACTCCCATTACCCAAGTTTAATCGAGTATCAAATTCAATCGTCCGTTGATTGCCGAAGTAATATGCTATGAGATTGCGATCGCGAGGGTATGTAACGAAAAACGCACCTACCTTAGAATGACTGCAACTACGGGTGGTCCGAGAACAGTTTGACGCTGTGACGAGATCGAAGCCGACGAGGATAGTGTCTGCGGATGAAGAAACGCCGGTACGTGTAGTCTCGATCTTGGATAGAGAGCGCCATGTGGAACGAGAAGCGTCAGAGAGTCATCGGCTCGTAGTTGTTTGTAATCCGAGCGATTGGGCGCCAGAGGGACTTTGCCCAATGGTGTTTCCGGTTGTATCTGAACCCTCGGGTGACATCCTCCTGCCGCGGAGCCGTCCGTTTGTCCCTGCATTCTACCGTTGCCGCTCGCACCATCCGCGGCTATTCCATCCTCCGCCATGGCAATGGTTCTCGGCTCGAGAACGGAGTAGGCGACTTGTACGAGACGCGGTGGTGTCTTGGTGATCTTAACTCTGCCCGATGCGTCCGGCGGTGGAAGAGGTGCCCACCAATCGGCCGGTATCGTAATCTGCGCGAGACAAACCCCGTCTTCGCCGTCGGGACTGCACGCAGCGGTCAAAGGTGTTTTGCCCGGAAGCGATGCATGCAATAGTACGCATACCCGTTGATGACGGGCGAGCAGTAGCTGACGCCTGCCGCCGGCTTCGCTACCAGCGTGAAATAGAACTCTCAACACCGGTGCGTCTCGGGGGATATTCGACCCAACGAGATGCGCCGACATGTCAAGGTGACGAGCTCCCAACTCCTGAGCGTCCATCAGCGCTGCGCTCGAGGATGCCGTGAGATTTCTTCGCGTCTCCGGGCCCGGAAGTGCCTCCAAAGGATCCGGAACGATGTATCGCGCCGGTACGGTTTGCTTTGTGCTAAAAGGACCGTATGTCGCCCGCACAGAGGCTGGTTCACTGGTCTGAAAGACGGTGAACTTGTCGACGGAAAGTACCGATCCCGGTGGAGGCACGATAACGGACGGTGACGAACTCATCACTCCCGATGGTGCCCCCGGCATCGGCACCATACCTACAGTTCCAGGCGACAATGTCTCCGTACGCGAAGGATAATACTGCCTCGGTGTGTGCTTCAGAAAGAAGCCACCGTCCTTGTTTTCGAAGTGCACTTCGACCGACGCCGCAACGTCTGCAACAAAAATAAAATATTCTCGGTTTTTTCGTATTTTTTTTTCTTCCAATAGGCAATTTACGTGCGAAGAAAATGTACAAAAAAATACATATTCATTCTTAAATTTCGACTGCAGGATCGCGATAAATTTGTTAAGGTCTGACAAAGTACGGGGATCAAGAACAACTTATGAAAGTCAAACGACGGAATACTTTATTAGTTCATAAAGTATCACTTAATCGATAATCAGTTAATTATCTTCGTCAATCATCTTTATTATAATTTTAATCTGATCCCTCGTTGCTATAAAGATTAAAATATTATTTAATATCTATTTTATTAGTCATTGCTATTACCATAGAGCACCACACATTTTTTAGCAATTTTTTAATGCTACATAAATGGGTCTAATGTAATGCTACACGTATTGTATATTAAGCATTTCATGAAAGGTCTCATGTTACCCGATCCATATCAAACGACTGGTCCATCGCATAATATGAATTGCTGGAAAATAAGAGTTCGCTAACGATGGAGATTCATTTCGAGAGGATCGTGACATCTTATCTCGCGGTAAACAGGCAGACTTTTTGGTACATAATACACTCGTGTATTCTACTCGGTCTCATCCTCATCCGACACCACATGTCGAGCATAGTGCCCGTAAGTCTGATGTAGAGTACCTGTAGACTGCCTCTCGGCATCGTATAGAAATTTATCGTGAAAAAGGGTCGTCCTACTTTACTTCTCTCTGCCTCCCGCGCACACATGCGAATTTTTTTTGCTGTGAGATAGAAAGCGATGGAATCGCACTTCCAGCGATGTTACCATCATATATCGGTAAACTACGGTTGCCAGTGGAAACGCGAGGCGTCAAATATTAAGTCTATGGATTACCACCAGGCGAGGTCCAAACTTTCACCCTCTCTATTTCACGGGAGTTCCGAGCATCGAAAGAGAATCCACAACTCTTTTGAACTTTACTCGTGTTTTTTGGCTGTCCTATTGCAATAGATTTGTTAAGGTTTAAACAACGCGCATGGGAAATCATGAATAACTTGCGAAAGACTAATGATAGAAATCTTTATCAATCATCATATCATTATCATCAGTTAGAGACGACCATTCGTAAATACGGAGATATGATACTTGTTTTATTAATCGTTGATTCTGCGGTAAATGCAGCGTGAGTAGTTTCCACAATGGTAAGATAAAAATGCGAATTGATCCTCGCAAACACTTCCTTCTTCTACTTGGAAGGCTGGCAATCATGAGTTAATAAAAAGGAACATCGATCCATTGGTATCTTTTATCTTGGCTCGTGTCCAACTCATGGTTCAAGTAACAATGCACACATGCATACAAATGTAGAGAACAGTGAGTGTATGGAAAAGGTTAAAAATCACGCTAATCCTTCTATACTTTTGCTTCTTTAACTCTCTCAGTGAGCGGCAATTTTCGGCCATTGAGTAACACGTAAACGCATCATTCCGCAAATATACGGTCGTTAAAGATAATAAACATAATAAGGATAATAAATACTAATAATGGTGAATATTCGAGTCAAGATAATTTTTTTCCGGACTGCAGTGGAACTTTGACTAAGAAAATTCGAGCCGTTTCCAGAGATAGATTAACATACAGGAGAGTAAAAATTGACACGAGAGTAGTGTCGACGGGCGTCGACTTTTCGTAACACTAATATTCTTTTAAGAATACAGTCACATTGATTCCAACTTATTTGCCAAAAAAATAAGCTGCCTGAAAAAAAAAACGTTGCATTGTGATAACTAATAGTTCGTACATCTCCTTTTTTTCTTAAAAAATCGTTGTCCGAACTAATTAATAGTTCTACCAATTCAACTTTTTTTTTCAATGTCTGATCATTTTATGGGTCATTCGGCTGTTGATTCTGGACGGCAGCATTTTCTTGTCCTTTCTATTTCGCTTCACTTAACCACAGTTAAAAAATCACTAGAGTGAACAATGGCAACTTACTCTGTTTTGCACCTGACAATAGGATGTTCGTATCGAAAGCTCTGTGTATTCAACAGATCGAAGTTCACGGTGCCTACCAAGTCGGAAGTGCCTTCTCCGGAATTGTGCAAACATCTGTGAAAGTATTGGTCGCACGAACAGGCCAACCAGGTCAATCAGAAGGGAATTCGATAAATTTACTATCTTTTGGTTTGTTTATTCCGCCGTTACGCGGAGCACGGCGATGGTGAAATTTTGAAAAATTGCGCCTGAGGTATTGTTATTACGGAATCTATTCTCCGATATGTCACTGGGTTCTCATTATTGCAAACACCTCAATCGCGTTATATGACGAAGAAACGTTTTGTGGCGAATTGCGAAACAATTGGGTGGATCCGGGAAAAAATTCAGTTCCAAGCAAAATTAATGAATTCTACATTTTTCAATATTGCCGTTTCGATTCTTGTCAAATTCTTGGTACGTTCCGTCGCATTTCCGGGCAGAGACAGCCTTTGTCTGTTATACTATAATGTTCATATATATTGTGTATTTATCAATCAAAACGACCGTAAGATGTGAGAAAGCAAAAAGTAAATTGCACAGAATTCGAATCCCTGGAGATTGAGATTTGGCTAACGATGAGACTCTTTCCGAGGGATCGTGACATCGTCTCGTAGTAGATAAATAGACCTTTTGATACATAATATGCTCGTGTATTCCATTCGGCTTAATCCTCGTCCGACGGCACATGTCGGGCGCAAAGTCCGGATGTCTGTTATGGAGTACCTGTAGTGCGTCAGTCGTATACTATAGCAATTCATTGTGAAACGGGTTCGTAGTAAGTACTTTATTTCCTACTGCGTCGCGCACGCACACGCGAATCTTCTCCGTCGTGTGATAGATAGCGATGAAATCGCACTTCGAGCGATTTTAATTTCTGCACATTATACATATGCACAGCTTGCATGTATATCGGTAGACGATAACTCTTGAAAGAAACTCAAGGCGAAAAATATTAAAACCGCGGATAATTAGGATGAAGACGGCGCTGGAGCCCTCTTTATCCTATGGAAGCTCCGAGTTTCGAAATAGAACTCAATATCCGGAAACGAATACTTATTCATAAAGAACGACGTGCATTCTTGTATTTAGAGTGCACGATGGCAATGAATATTCTTAAGGTATATATAAACGATTGGTACGGGGAATGAAAAATAATGTCTTTAAGTCGAACCAGAGAACACATTACTATTCAACGTGTCATTATTCGATATCCGTTTTATTAATCATTAGATGGTTGATAGTTACAACTCGACGGTTGATTCTGCGGTACATACAATGCGGAAGCTACACCGCGATATCGAGGCAAGATAAAAATGTTAATTTTTCCTCGCAGGCACGTCCATTTCCACCTTCAGTGGATGACAATTATTAGTCATAGAAAGGAACGTCGTACCATTAGTATCGTTTTTCTTTGCTCTCGTCCAGCGTGTACTTCAAGCAGCGGTTCATAACGACAGTTTATAGACAAACCTTTATACACAGACGCATACATATGTAGGAAAAAAAAATGGGTGGGTGAAAGGGATTGTTAAAATTCTTCTATTCTTCCTACAGGAGACTCTTTCTGACTCTCTCCGGTGATACGCTTACCCTTAATAATTCGGCAAGGCGCCAGGCCTGTTGTCTCTGTAGACTTTACATTGCGTTTCCCACCATTGAAACCCATAGACCGAACGGTGAAAACTTACTCGGGTTTGTTTATGCAACCGACGAAGGAATGTTCGTTGCGATAGCATTGTGTGCTCAACCCATTGAAATACACATAGCCTACCCATGAAGCGTTTCTTTCACCTGATTTGTGTAAATAGTCGTGAAAATCTAAGTCGCAGTGACAGGCCAACCTGATCAATCAGATGGGATTTGATAAGCTTGGATTCAAAATTCGAATAAATGCATTTTTTTTTTAAATAATGATAATATTTAATTGTTATTTTATATTACTAATGATATTAAATTATTAATAATAAATTTTTATTATTATTCCTTAAAAAATGTGATTTAATTGGAAACGTGAGATCATGTTCCAATTTTCACCTTCAATGAGATCTTCTCATTATTCGTGGGTACGACAGTAGGCATCAGTCGCAGCAGCCCACCCAAGATCAGCATCATTCTTCGCATTGCTGCCGCTTCTGAACCAATTTGCTCGTCTGTGGATTTACGAAGTTGTATAATTCCGTTCATCGAAGCCAATTCTTTCAATTACCGGGTTAAACGACCTTTGCTATCTCTACGGTATATATATTTAAATCGGATTAGAGACGCGAGTGTATTGGAAGGAGTCGTACTGTACGTTCAGTCAGCCGCAATTGGAACGTCTGGGGTATTCTTCGTCTGTTTCTAATTTTTTTTTTTTTTTTTTCTAATAATTTATCTCGTGTAAATCTCACCTGGAAAGATCAGATTAAAGAGGTCTACTTCTCGTTTCTGATCGCTGTGGCCACCGGTTCTGTCCGAACGCGAGCGCGAAGGGAAGGCGCGATTTTCCAAGACATCGGGGGTCCAATAGTGACGGAGAGTATCATTAGCAATAACCAGCGATGAAACATCTCAATCGTTTATTACATTTACTCGAAAAAAAAACTTCGCAAGACTTCGAACACCTTTTTTGTCGGTAAAGTTGATCGATCACTGAGTACAATCATTAACAATGCTTTGCTTTATACACGCAGATAGCAATTATCAAAATTACGAACACACAATCAAAGTAAAATGCATGGAATTCGAATTGCTGGAGAATAAGATTCGGCTAATGATGAGATTCGTTCTAAGAGAATTGGGACATGATAACATAGTAAACAGAAAGATGTTTTAGAACATAATGTACTCGAGTACTCCATTCGGCTTAATCTTCGTTCGACACCGCATGTCGAGCGCAGAGTCCGCATGTCTGATATCAAGTACCTGTAGGCTGTCGCTCGTATAGTATAGCAATTCATCGTGAAACGGGGTCGTACTACTTTATTTTTCTCTACCTCGCGCGCGCACACGCCCATATTCTCAGCCGTGAGATAGACAGTGATGGAATCGCTCTTCAAGCAACTTTAACTCTTGCACGCTATAAATATGAGCAGTTTGCATGTACATCGGTAAAAGATAGTTGTTGGAAGAAATTCGAGGCGAGAAATATCAAAAGCACGAATAATCAGAGTAAGGACCGCCCTCGAGCTCTCTTTATCTCATGGAAGCTCCGAGTTTCGAAATAGAACTCAATATCCGGAAAAAAGTATTCGTAAAGAAGGACATGCATTCTTGTATTTAGACTGCACGATGGCAATTTATATTCTTCAGGTAATGAGACGGTAAACATCTTTGCCTCTCACATATTTTAAGTATTCGTGCGCTATATCGATAATTTACCTAACACGTTAAACACGCGACCGGTTGCCGACCAAAAGTCAATAGATGAACAAGATCGATCGATTGAACAGTACGGATATGTTGAATCACCAGAACGCGCGAATTGCGGGGTTTGCGGCAACCGTTTCTGCACACATCGGGCAGAGATAACATAGAATAGCGAAGTTTGACGTTATGTGTGCGCCATTCGCATAGGAGAGGAAGCCCGTCGATCGGGTATAAAAGGCCCGTTCGCGAGGTCTGAAATCACTTCGGTCCCATCAGAGCAACCAAAATCACTTCCGTCCAACATTCTCACTAAAGAGCAACTCATGCACGGCTTCCACTCGCGATCTTGAGTATCTTCAACGACAAAAAAAACTTTGCGAAACGATATCTTCGATAAAAAAATAAAACGAAATCTTTAATTTCCATTGAAGCGTTGCTCTCTTCGACAGAGTCCCGATACTAAGAAAAAGCAAGGGATATATCGATTCAACGTTCACTGACGATCAGCTTGAAGGAAGATCCAACGTCGCTCATTCATCAGCTAATTAATTATTCATTTCATTTTCAGCGAGCAGAGCGATCTTATTAGCTTTCAGTGAATCCTATCCGAAAGCTGTGCGAGATGGCTTCCTCTCGAAAGCACTGTCTCTCACGAGTGTTAACCCTTTTCCCGATCTTCCAGCGCTGAATATTATACCTCTTGAAAGCTTGGTACTGTTGTGACATAGAACTATCTATCTTAACCAGCAGTTACAGTAGAATCAATTGTGATTTTGGTACCACCCGTTCCAATGTTCCACCCCACCAATGAAAGCGGCGCCGACTATATCTCTCGAAAGCTTGGTACTGTTTTTGCAAGCAGACGTGTGACAGTGTGGTAGAACGTAGAGTCTAAATTTGTACGGGTTTAGCTCACTTTCGCTGCGTCGACTATACCTCTCGGAAGCTTGGTTCTGTTTTCCCTGGAGTTGTGGTATAAGTACCGATTACAGTAGCATCACAGATGTCCTTTAATTTTCCTCATAAATAATTACCTCTGCTTCCGTATGCGAATGAATAAATGAAGCAAAATTACCCTCTGAAGATTTTTATAAACTGATTTCCGTCGTTTTAAATAATAGAAAAAACTAAACGTTCACAATTCGTATCAACTTCACGAAATTTTTATTTTATAACACCTTCCCTCACTCTCACGTGGACACGGCTCACGCTAATGTCACTTTCGGAGAAAGGTACTTCCTGCTTCAAAAGCGTACCTTCACAGTATATATGAATGATTCGTATGGGGCATAAAGGATAATTACTATTCAACGTATCATTTTTCGATATCCGTTTTATTAATCATTAATTGGAAGGTACAACGGAACCGTTGATTCTGCGGAAAACGCGGTGCGGCCAGCTTCCGTGATGTTGAATTCCATCTTCGGTGGGTGACAATTATTAGTCATAAAAAGGTACGTCGAACCATTGGTATTGTTTTTCTTTGCTCTCGTCCAACTTGTACTCCAAACAGCGATTGCTACGCCTGTATACACGGATGCATACATGTATATATTTAAAAAAAAAAGAGTGTGAAAAGGATTTCGAAAAATTCTCGATTTTCCCTACGCATTCGTCTATTTGACTCTTTCTGGTGGTACTGCATCTTTGATAAGTCCGCGAGTCGCCTGGACTGTTGTCTCTCGACTTCACATTTCTTTTTTTATCATCTATCTTGCCTAACTTCACAACGGTTGAAAAATTCATGGAACGAATGGTGAAAACTTACGGGTGTTTGCGTTTGCAGCCGACAATGGGATGTTCGTTGCGATAGCACTGTGTGTCCAACACATCGAAGTACAGAGAGCCTACACCTGTAGCGGTCCATTCATCCGTATTGTGTAAACAGGCATGAAAGTCTAAGTCGCATTTACACGCCAACCTGGTTAATCAGATGATACTTCAGAAACTTAGGATATTAAAAAAAAAATGAAAATTTCAAACTTATGAAAAAACGAACGATAAAATAATAATAGTAAGTATAATATAATATAATATAACTATTATTATTATTATTATACTTAGAAAATCAATTGATATTTCAGTGGAAACGCGTTCAGAATGTTCCAAAACGTTGGATAATCACATTTCGAAATATTGCATGGGATACGTGTGACGGAAGAAAACTGTAAACCTTCATAACTTGAGAACGACTTTAGTTATCGAGCCGAAAATTAGAAGGCACATAGAGAGTCAATTCTCGTTGTTTGTTTCAATTTTTTATAGAATCTTTACGGTCGTTAGGATTTTACGCGATTTGGGATAGCGGAATTTTTACACAATTTAACTGTTACTTTACTTTACTTTACTATTTAACCCGGGTATTGGTAGTGATTTTTCCGAGATTTTGGGATAAGACTCAAGCATAAAAAAATGTTATCCGAATTAAATGAGCAAATTACTTCCTAATTTTTTTTATCGTCGTAAATTACTCATATAGAGGAGGTTTGTAAATAACTTTTAAAACAAAATGCGCAACTCACGTCCTAATCTAATTTGTATATTTTTTTGTATTCCGTTTTCATGAAGAGTACGCGGGTGATGTTTTGAAAAATTGAGAACAGATACTCTTCGATATAAAACCGAATTTTCGTTGCGGCGTTTTAAAGCGTAATGAACAAATGTGCTGTACGTAGACCCCGAAAGAAAAGTTTCGGTTTGTATGTGATTGATAACTGAATAATCGTTCAACCTGGTATAAGAAGCGTAATTGGTGAGACCGTGTTTCGAGTCCCCGGCTTCGATGATATCGTCGCATTTGTCGTGGGAACGACAACAGGCATCCGTGGCAGCGGCCCAGCCTAGAGCATCATCATTCGGCGCATTGGTGTCACTTCCGCACCAATATGTTCCTGTGTGAATTTACGAAGTTGCCAAATTCTGTTTATCGAAGGGAATTCTTTCCATTACTGGCCTAAACGACTTTTACTCTCTGAGCAGTATATACAGATATATCGGATTAAAGACGCGAGCGTATCGAAAGGGGTCGTACTGAACGTCCAGTTAGCCGCGGTTGGAAAGTCTGAGCTTCTCCGTCTGTGATTTTTTTTTTCTTTTTTTTTCTAGCAATTTATCTCATGTCAATCTCACCCGGATAGATCAGATTAAATGGGGCTGCTTCTCGTTTCTGATTGCTGTGGCCACCTGTTCCGTTCGAATGCGACCGCGGAGGTGCGATCTTCCACGACACCGAAGATCCGATAGTGACGGAGAGTATCGTTAACAATAACCAATGATGAAACATCTCGATCGTTTAATACACTTAAAAAAAATTTGTAAGACTTCGAACACCTTTTTTCGGTGCAGTTGATCGACAACTGAGTACAATCGTTGACAATGCTTTGCCTTATATATGTAGATAGCATTTATCAAAATCACGAGCACGTACGTACCGTAAGTAGTAGGGGAAACCGGGGAAAGACGGTAACGCTGTTTGAATGTTTCCGGAGTGATATATTTCCGAATTATGAAATAAAAATAGTCAATAGGTTACAGTTTTTCGGAGAATTCGAGAAAAATTGCAATTCGGGGCAAAATGGAATACCGTCAAAACGTTCGACATTGCCGTTTTCGATCGTCTTGGATTCGATTATGAGATGGTTCACTAGTCTCGAAGCGATTGCTGCGCCATTCTTGAGGTTCAATTGGGACCCAATTTTTCGAGTTCCAGATCGATAATGACATTCCAGCAGAGACCCAAAGTTCAACGTCGATTATAATTCAAGACCTGCGTGCAATGACAATGGCGACGTTGTTCCCAACATACGGGCCAACGACAACCTCCATCGAGAAATTGTTTTTGTGGCTCAGGACGTTTACAAGATCGTCGTTAACCCTTTGTAGGTCTGTGGGAATAGGATTTACCATCCCATTTAAAGTTAAGCCACGAATAATGCATCTGACAGTTTTGAATCGAACCGGTTACGGTTCGACCGAATATTGGCAATCTTGATTCAGATGGTTCACGATCTCATCGGCAAAATCCAATACGACCTTTGCAGCATTTTTCGTCGTCTGGTTATTTACTATTTTCCGATTATTTCAGACTATCCCATTTAGCCTCGAATCTGAATCGCGTTCATTTCCCAATATTGGCCCAATTTTTTCGACACGTATGTCGTACTTTAGTGTGCGGTAGAGTTTACGCTGTGCTATCAGCGAACGATTAAACATGGTCCTCGTTATCGTTCACGTGTCCGGTAATCTCGAAAGTGTGCGGTGCATAGCGAATTACGTGTTTGGTATCACCAACCACTTTTGCCACTCGTGTTGCTACACATGGGCTTATATACGTTATTCTTTAACTGCGATATACTTTACATATAATCCATGTATTTTCTGTTGTACAGTAGTTCGCCGTGCACAGCAGGGGTTTCCTTATACATATTGTATTATCTCGCGACCCCCTGACCGGCGGTAGCAAAGCGTTTCCCAAGGCGAATCCTCTGGCCGCAGAGCTCAGAGCTTCGGCTGAAGACAGGGATACCCGACCAGAGGAGATTAAGCTGTCCGCAGCACGTTTGCCGTTCGCTACGTACTCGCCTCGTTGTAATCGTGACCAGCACGCGCGTTTGTCCCCGTTCCTCGACCGTATAACCGAATTCTGTTCACAGCAATCGTCGTCGCATAATCTGTGCTCTCGTACTTACAGGCGATTATCGCCGAGGAACGAGATATTCTCAACAGATTTGGCCTTAACATCTGGCTAATCTTGGGCTTTCAATGAGATCTTGAAAAAGAATTCCACTCTTGGCGAGTCACCGATCATTCATCGGGTGCCGATGCCGAGAGAAACAAAAATGCTCACCATATGCCTTATTATAGAGCTCAAGAAAAGATTTTATTAATAAAATATAAAGGGGTTAAATTAAACAACGTAATACCGTACAGTACGAGAATCACAGGTTTGATGAAGTAATTATTCACTGCCTAATTACTTTTCCACAGGTCATTGAAAGAATCATTGATCAGAGTTCATATAAAGATCATCGAAAGGTTCAAATATCCATTGACTTAAAAGAGTACATTCATATCTTCAGAAATTTCTCGAATATCCGAAACGTTGAGAATAAAGTTTTCATTTTAAATGCACAAAGCTATACCTGGATATCGTTAATATGTATGAAATTACGGAAGAAATGAATAGGGAGGACGTGTAACGATGTAGGTGTAAAATTACAGTCGTATCCGCATTCGATATCTCTGAAGACTTTATCCGATTCTTTCAACCGCTGTTTAATAACTAGGAAACGTTGGTAGGTACGGAACTCGTCTCATCGTTATAAAGACAAGCGGCGCTTTGCAAAGGACACAGCAACAACGTGACCCGGAAACTTGCTTATCGCACATTTAAGAAAATATATTTTTTTGTTTTTCAAAATGCGCAGCCATGAAGATAATATAATTATTTGTCTACTATCTTTATATTACTCTCATGCGACAGTTCACGCGAGTGAATAAACGAATCTATCTACAACGAATAATACGCACTTCAAAATAGTCATTACGATCAAATTTATAGATACAGCAGGACTTCAATTAAATGGGGTGCTCGGGACAAAAACCCCCATTAATCAAAATCAGTGTTAATCCTATCTAAATGGCTATACAGCATATAACTTTGTTTTCACTGGTAACTATTATGATTCGGTACAACTTTTACTTAATTGATTCATAGTGTCAACTACTATGCAAACCTTTTCGTTTTTTATAACTTTTTTTATTGTTTTAACGTTTTTTTAACCGTAACGTGTCGCGTGAGTGACAGCGCACTTCGCGTGCTAAAAAAAACTCGGAAGACCCACAGTTAATCCGCTCCGCGGATAACCCGACCCCGGTTAATGGGGTTTCTACTGTAGAGAAAACAAAGTCGAGAATCAAGAATTTTCTTTGATATTTGATAGTCGAAGATTGTACCGCACATCGTCAGCCTTTTCCCACTACCGGAGACATAAACTACAAAAAATGTTTATTAATAAAAAAAATGTGTAAAATCCCAATCGTAATCGTTAGAAATCTCGAATTGTTATGTTTGTTAATGAAATATATTTAAAAAATCACGTATTCTCATGATTTGATTAAATATTCTATTAACCCTTTGAAATCTCCGTCCAGCATGCAATAGAAAAAATGCACAGTAATGGGGGTCGGCATTAAGCATATCTGTGTCGGTAGAGGGAACACTAACAAGAATGTCTTTATTTCTCTCTATCTATCATAATAATTGAAGGAACGTATTGAATCAACGATTTCTTTGAAAGATCATTTATATAATTATACAGGGGGATAAAGATAATCACCGAATTTATTTACAACGTGAGTAAAAATGCCATATCCTCCGTCGGGTCAATCGTATAGAATTCCGACGATGACCTCGTTCAGTATTTCCGAAAATGCGATTCATCTATCACAATGTTACCGCTAATATCGTTACCATTTATCAAACTCGTAAAGCATCTGTCGTGAAAATGGCAAAAAAAAAAAATGCGATCAAAACAAAAAAGTAGAATGAATGGCACTCGCATAGCAGAAGTATGAGAGTCTCTCGCTAACGATCAGATTCATTCCAAGAGAATCGTGACATCATCTCGTAGTGGGCAAATGGAATGTGCAACGTTTTCTCTCCCCGCTGCCAGCGTGAGAGTTAACGAAGTAGCGGGAACGAGCGGATAGGATGAGAAACAGTGCAAAAGATATCTCTGTAGGGCGACGCCCGCCGAGCGGACTATCCTCGCGCTGTATCGTTCTACAGAGACATTGCTAAAGATTCCAACGGCGCAAAGTTAGCGTCTTATATTTCTCGAAGATACGAGATTCCAAGACTCCTCCATGATTTCGTTATATACACATTCATGTATAGTATAGGTACCATTGTAGAAACCCGTGAATATCATATATCGTTCCGATTCCCATATTATATTATACGTTCAAATATTCCATCGGGAGTTTAGGTAGAAAGCTCGATTTGCTCTCCAACTTCGGAAGAACCAACAATTTCTCACTCTCTCTTATGTCCCATAGTTCTTGTTCCAACTCCACTTTTCCGTTACCATGTTTACTATGAAACGTCATACCGCTGCAGTAGGGGTAAAACCCCTTCATTTCTATACATGTTCCTTTTGCTCGTAAGCGAATGTTTGCACTGTCAAGTCTTTGCACTCTCTCTCGGCGAATCTCTGGAGTGTCTCTGCTGGTTCTGTCCTTAATGTGGCGTAATGTCTGTCGCGAGCAAGCAAAAAGCCAGCTTCAGCCAGCAATTCTCTTCTCTCTATCGCTCCGCGTTCCTCTTCGTTCGCCTGAACAATCAGCTTTGATAGCGAACGAGAGGGAGATCCGCAGACCTCGGGTGTTTCGAAGCGAGCTACGAGACGAGGTAACCGCAGAGTCCAGCGGCAGCGTACAGAGGGAGAGAGTGAGGAGCCGCGCACACATCGAGGGCTAAAGTCGTTAAGCATTGTCCTGTGTAATCTACAGCGGTGGACCGGAGGTGAGGGAAGCTCGAACCGTTCGCGGTGCACATTGAACGACGTGCAGTGTATGTCGATGGGAGCGACTATCCGTTTGGACACGAGAGCGAGCGAGATGTATTAAAGTGTCTCTGCTGTTGGTGCTGCCGCTAGCTAGCTAGCTAGCTACCTAGCTAGCTGGTGCAGCGGTCCAGCATTTGCTTTCCCTCCGGGGGCTTTCACCCCCTTGCAACCTCGCTGATTCCCTTCAACCTGGTAAAGCTTGTGAGTAAGCTTGTCGCTTTTGGCTCGAAGAATCAGGCATCGCCGGAAGTTCCAGCGGCGAACAGAGAGAGAACCCATCTGGTAGTGCGAGAACGAGAGCCCCAACCTGGACGATAAAGCGCGCGTCGATAAATTGAACGAGGCGACGAAACTGCTGGCGGTCCCAGCGTCCTCGCTCTGCACGGGGGCCGAAAGGAACCAGAAGCCGCGTTCACGATCGATTATCACTCCCCCCCTCACCGAAAACCTCTCTATATGTATATGTATATATGCTATACTATATATAACTGTACAGCAGAGTGATTCGGATTCGAGGTAATCGGCGCCTGTTCGGTTCAGATATTTCGTGCCAACGATATTGAATTAATACTTTAATAATATGAAATATTGCCACGTTGAAATTATATAACTGTTATTCGAGGTATCGTATTTGATAGCAGTTATTACGGACGACCTAACAATTTCTGGTGATTATCGGTCGCTTTTATATGTAGTTTTACTCTACATTACCTGTACAGGTAGACGTTTTGGTACATAATGTACTCGCGTATTCCAATCGGTCTCATCCTCGTCCGACACCACATGTCGAGCGCAGAACCCGTAAGTCTGATGTAGAGTACCTGTAGGCCGTCTTTCGTATAGTATAGAAATTCATCGTGAAACGGGGTCGTACTACTTTACTTCTCTCTGCCTCTCGCGCGAGGCATACGCCCATCTTCAACGCTGGGAGATAGACAGCGATGGAATCGCACTTGGAGCGACGTTACCGTCTACACGATACGCGTATGTATGTGTGTACGACATGTGTGTACATTGGTAAACTATAGTTGTCGGAGGAAACTCGAGGCGTGAAATATTAAACCCACGGATTACCGGGGGAAGGCCTGGCACTCTCACCCTCCTCTATCTCACGAAAGCTCCGGAGTTTCGACGCGATTTGACGAGCACTCAGTGTGCGCCGCTTCTGCCCGTCGGTGGTTCCTGCCGGTGACGCTCTCTTGGCTGTACCAGTACCTACTCTCGTGGCACCTGCCGGAGCTCTCATTTGCTCTCGCGAGATCACTGCTGATTCTACGACTCCGACTGCTGCCGCTGATTCCATTGCCGGCTGCAGTGACAGCACGTCGAGAATGCACTTACGCCCTGAGCGCCTGTTTCGCCCTTCGGCGATGCCTGTGTTCCGACTGTTTTATTCTTAAAACTCGTCTCCGAGGAACAAAAACGAAGGATATCCTCGAGTGCCTAATAAACGGAGCTGAGAAAAAATGAGAACCAATTTTTTCCGGCATTCCGTTACGGTACTGACAGATCATCTCTATCATTCTGTATGACTATTTTTGTTATATCGAAAATCATTTCGACTATGGAAATTGACGATAATTTTAATATGAATCTCTTATTTTTCTTTTCATGTTTTACATATTGTCTGTAGTCGTACCAAATCTGTATTATTGAAGCCCATTGTGGCTATAGATATTCGACGATACTTTTAATATCGTTTTTGTATTTCCCAATGAATGTACGATGAGTTGTCGATCGTTTGTTATAAAAAAAAAAAAAATCTCGTAGGGAGTGAAAAATTCATTTTAGAAAATCTAATGCTAATTTTTTGAAATTTGTTAATTATGCGCGGTCTACCGGCGAACCGAGGTACAAGAATGGTCTTCTTTAATTTAGCCCTCTGGCAAAGCATTGTTTCGACTGTTTCATTATTAAAACTGTTCCCCGAGGAAAAGAGACAGGATATCCTCGAGTGCCTAATAAACGGAGACGAAAGAATAAGAACCCATTTTCTTCGGCATTCCGTTACGGTATTGGCAAATCTTTATCACTCTATATGACTACTTTTGTGATTATGAAGAATCATTTCGACTTTAAAATTGGTCGTTAGTTTCAATATGACTCTCGCATTTCTCTATTTATATTTGAAAAGTTCCTATAGTCGTCCCAAATAATTATTATCGAAGACCATTGTGGCTATAGATGTTCGACGAGATACTTTTTATACAACTTTTAAATTTACAAATAACTGTTCGATAAGCCGTCGGTCGTTACTTATTTTAAAAAATCTCCGCAAATAATGGGTAATCCAATTTAAAATCTAATTCTTATTGAATGTATTTTTATAATTCTTTATAATTCTATAATTATATTCTATATCCATACGACTACTTATTCGATTTTGGAATTCGTCGATAGTTATGACACTCGAATTTCTTTGTTTACATTTGACGAATTTGTCGTAATTATACGAATTAATTACTCCCGAAGATGTGTCATCGGTCGTCAATTATCAAAAAAAAAAATGCCCGCAACGGAGGCAATCCATTTAAAAAAATCTATTTCGTCTCGACCCGAGATGTATCAAAGTGAAATGTATTTTTTGAAAATCGTTAATTTTGCACATTATACAACCGGACCGAGGTACAGAAATAAATGATCTTCAATTAATCATTGTATGCCCATCCCAAAAGACCAGATTTCGCTATTTCCAACTTAGAACAATTGCGCAACTGTTGCCAACTAACATTTTAAATAAATATTTCATAAGGCGTCGCCGACAAATATATACGGGAAAATCTCGCAGAGTTCTGAAGGTGACCGCATTCCCAATGTAAATCCGACGTGACAACACCGACTGGATTGTCTCGGAGTCCTGGCGGCCCGCAGTGGAGGCCTCGTTATACCTTTTCCATTCGCGTAATCGAGAATGCGTCTCGTCTGTGTTGAACGCTCATTCCTCCTCTCCCCCTCGTTCGGTATGCATGTTTCAGCAGGGCATTTCGTGGAGCGTTATACGACAGCGAAGAGATATACAGTAGAGAAATTCTCGTCTCGCTTCGCGTTATTTATAGACAGAACGAGACTCATCGTCGTCGTCGTCGTCGTCGTTGTACCGCACACAAACTCTACGGTATGCACCCTATTTACGCGTCTTGGCGTAGGTCGGGAACTGCGCGATATTGCGTCACCGAGAGCGAGAGCCAAAAGAGCACAAGAGTCAGATACTCGGATGAGCAGGTGGGCGGAGTCTCGTCTTTCGACATGAAGATGCGTTAAATTGTGGGACAAAATGAGAGGGAAGAGAGTTATATACGAGACGAATCATCCGAGATGAAAACGGAATACGTAAAGGGACAGGTAAAGAATAACGGCGAAGAGCGCGACGAAGAACCGAAGCGACTCCGGCCGCCAGATCCCATTTTCCGCTCCGCACCCAAGATACGTTTGCGTTTTCCAAGAAGCAAGAAACTCGCGTTCTCGCATTTCTTACATACAAACGGTTCGAGGGATAGAGGAAAGGACTGAGCACATAGCATTTCATCTTACAGCGAGCCACGCTTTGGTACATACACGTCTACGGCATTCAATCCAATTTCGAGACTTCTATAGCCGTAGCTTTGGGTACAGCAAGACGGGGATCTCTGTCGCATAAAGTATGCACGGGATCCGGGAGAGGACAAGGGTTGAGGCAAGGTGGAAGCGTTGTAGGAAGAGAATGAATAGAAAAAAAGAGGGAAAAAAAACGGAAAGGAAGGAAAAAAAAACAAGAGTGATGCAAGAGAGCAGCTATAGGCTACGCGAGACGTAAGGTACCGTCGTTCGATTTATCGGCGCAGGCGAACCAGCACCGATCGCGCGTTCACGTTGTGACCAAAGCGCCCGCTATGCTTACACACTCGCTTTATCTTTATCTTTCTTTTTGTTATCTCGTACCCTCGCTCTTGTCCTACTCCTTCCTTGTCGTACTACCTCACAGGCTTATACCTCCCTCTATATCTATAGTTCGGTTCTTCCGGCTGGATAGAGGTATATGTAACCAGAAAGCAAGGGACAGGCATACCGAAAGCGGGAGTAAGAGCAGAAGGAGCACAGAGAGAGAGTGGAGTCCAGAGGACCCAGGCAACGGGGTTCTGGCTGGCGCACCCTCCGACTCTACGAGGGTGGAGCCGAGGTGGTAATCCTTGCTAGTGGATCGAACGAGCCTCTCTCGTCCTTGTGAAGAGCCGCGGCTTTCTCCCGCCTGCTCTCTATCTACACCTATATAGGTAGCTATCGAGGGCATCGGGAAAGGGCAAAAGCAAAAAGGGGGAATATAGAAAACGAAAGAGACGAAGGAAAGCTTTGGGTTCTTCTTTCCCATCCTAATCGTGGGGGCATTGCCGTTGCGACATCCGAGGCAAAGAAGAGCTTTGACTGACAAACTGGAATGCATCTCCCAACCCGCACGAGATCGAATTTCCAATAGAGGAATAGAAGAGACACGCGAGGTGACTGCGTATGCTCATTCGCGAATTCGAGAATAACGCGAGTTTGATTTTCGAGTTAGTCGGAGAGGATGACGTGGGAGGGAATAACAGATCCGACATTGCGCCACGGGGTTGCCAGTACGCCCACGCAGAATTATGCGACGACGCAAAAGGGAGAAACTGTCTGCCGTCGAACCGCAATATGTGTACCTGGGAATGTGCGGCGGTTGTGTATCACCATAATACAGGAAACTATTTGCTGCGAAAATAGAGGAACTGGCCGCACCTCTGACGAGATGCGAGAAAACCAGAGCAATGTTTTGCAGAGAACCAATTGATATTTCGCATGTAAACCTACGCAGTTATGGTTCTTGTTCTTGTGATCTCGTTTTAGTAAACAGCATTGGTAATGCCGGAAGCCTCAGGAATTAACAGGTCCATCTCCCTAGTCGTTCGAAAATTGAGATAAATTTTTTTCGTCTTTTTTTTTTTTTTTACAGAAACTATAGGGGGTAATAAAATTATTCCTTTTCTTACTAAAAGGTGTATATATAATAAGTTTTAAAAAAATCGTGTAAAAATGTATATAGATGTAAAAAGATTAACTAAGTTCTTTTATTAGACGACATGCGACGGACATATTCCTCTGTACTGAAAATTATGCATCTGAAATGAAGACGGGTTATTCAAGTTTATAACAATGAGAAGTTGCTGAGGATTATCGATTGTTTTAATAAAGATGGCGGCAAATTAAAATTGCAGCACGAGAAGTTCCTGAAAGAAAGTCGTTATCTTTACGTACCTGAATAAAAAAATATTTTTTTTCGAGAGCCGGATGCCCATATTTTTTCAGATTTTTTTTTTTTTTATAAGACACATAATATATATTTCGTGCTATTGTTTTTTAGAAAAAACAAAAATCGAGATGTTTACGGAAAATTCCGACTTTATTGTCAAATTGTTCATATATTTTTTCCAATATCAGTCTCACGCGTTATTGCAACGGTCGTAATTGTCACAACAAGGCAACCTCTCGTCGAGATTGGGGCACATAAAGTGCCTTAAGTTACGAGGACCAACGCAGCCTTGTTGTCGACGTGAGCACTCAGTCATCCAAAGTCCAACTGCGGTTACTCTTTCGGTGCTTACGGGCGGTCCGATACCAGGCACTTCCGTAATGACGTACGTTCCCTCGGGATTTTCAGCTCTCATTTTTTCGATGAACTCGACAACGGGATCGAGTGTCGATGGTCGCGGCGAGCTATCTACTAGACTCGAAACACCCCTCGTCTCTTTTGTCGCTTCGAGACACTCGCAGATCCCATCGAGAACGTTCTCAAGACCGATCGACTCGTACCGCGACGGGTCCTCGACTCTCTCGTCCGTTGTGTTCTCGTATCCTCCCTCTTTGCTCTCATTCTCGCTGTGCGAACCACCGCTGCTGACGTAATCCTCAGGATCAATCGCTTCACCGACTACTTCCTCTCGCACCGGCGATTCTCTCGTCGGCTTCGAACTTAACTCTTTGTTTCTCGCAAGTTCGTTCCTACTATCCGTCGACAAGTCGTACTGAAAGAAAACAAGCAATGTTTTCTACCCGTACTGTCGAAGCTATTAATAGAGACAATTCGCGTCGTACAAAAAAAGTTATTACGGAAAAATCAAGTTTTCGGAGTCAACGAGAGGAAACTCACTCTCGTGTTCTCGAGATCGGGATAGTCTCTCTAACGAGATCTGTTAACGCGACGGTAGAGAAGCGAAACTACGAGAACAGCCCACTCGTAGTCTCCTCGTCGCTGCCGCAAACTACCGGCGTGCTTGCAAGTACCCTCTTCTCGTTCTACTACTTCTCTGCCTCTCTACTTCTATCTATCGCCCTGTGGTTTCTACAAGCAAAACTATACACACAGACACAGACGAGCACGAGAGCGCGTATACCAGGACTTAATCCTTGCGGCTTAACAACGAGAATCTCACGAGAAGTGATTCCATTTACTATGATATACAGCGGGGGGGTTAGATCTTTGGAGGATCTCACGACATCGCGTCAACAGGCATTTCCGATGAACGACGGGGGAGCTGATTGCGGTTTAAAGCTTTACTCGAGAATAACGAGAGATCCGGATAACTAACGAGTTTCCTCCTGCAATCTATCTCGACGCAACATCGAATAATGTGACAATATCCATCAAGCTTATTGACTTCTAACGCTGCGATAGAATACGACGGGGAAACAACTTTCTCGCTTAATATTCTCCGATAAAGTTTAAACGATCGAGGGAGGTGGATTTGAAACTATATGTAGGAAATTGCATCATTCATCGTTTCCTCGTCGTTCGATCACAATCGCGGCGTAATCTTCGCGAGGGAGATATTTTGTCGTGTCAAACGATAAACTCCGACGTTCGGCTGAAAAATTGTTCGGAACTAAGATTGCAAAAATATATTCTAAAATACATCTGAAATAAATCATTTTTCGACGGAAATATATTGGATATATCACAGATATATTTTCGATATACTTTTTTCCCCTGTGTACCCCTTTATATGTACTATGTATTGCTATAGAAATTTTCAGAAATTGAGAAAGCAAAAATCGTTGTAAATACCTCATAATTATCTCGAGGATTTTCCCGGTCATCGGAAACTCGGCTTTTCTCATCGATGATTATCTTTGACGCCGATTTTTCGCGATTATTCTTTCGAATATTCTTGGCCCCCTCGTCTCGAGCTGTTGTCGAGCTCACGGCAATTTTTTCAGTATTTTCAACGCCGATTCCACTCGTGGATTGATTTCCCGCGTGTTGGTCAACAACGACTTCTTCGAGTTGTTGCGAACGGGTTTCTAATATTTTATCAGTTTTGTCAAACTTTTCGTGACGCTGTGACTTTGTGTTTTTGATAGACGCATCAGCGGCGGCGGCGGCGGCTTCATCGTCGGGAGACTTCACGCCTTCGTCGGCAACGACGTGACTTTTGGCGAACGAGGAAGAGGCGGAGGAAGAAGAAGAACCGTCACGAGAGTGCGGCGAGTCGAGCAGCGTCGGTCGTAGCGGCTCTGCAGTGGTCTCGCCGGCCACCGGCTTCGCTACCTCAGTCCTAGTCGAGTGCATCTCGACGTCGCGACGCCGACGTCGTACCTCTTGAACCCTCGTAACCTCGGTGACTTCGCCACCGAGTTTCTCCACTGTTCCCTCCGGGACTCTTTCCTCCGACCGCTTCTTATCGTCATTCGTACTCGACTCGTTCCCCGGTAGCTGGAATCCTCTCGGCTTCTTGGCTTCACCAGTGGCTTTTCCACCGATGATGTTTCTCGTCGAGTCACTCCGACGGTGAACCGACGTTCCGGCACTCACTGGCTGCTGCTCAAAGCCCCTCGTATTACACGCTGTGTGCCCCATTCTACTTTCGCTACGACTTGCTAATTGTTCCTCAGATTGTTCACGGCTCGACACCTTTTTTTTTACGAAATTTCATGGCAAATTTCATTTTAAGAACGAACAACCGGCACACTCCGGTCGGGTGTGTCAATTAATTTTTGTTCTTTTTTTTTTCACGAATGTGAGAAACTCTTGAGATATACTTTTGGCTCGAGGAGTATCCTACTTCGGGATGAGACCGGAAACGAGAAAAATTATTTTTGGCAAATACCAAAGTCGCACTTGACTTTGGGCCAAAATCGTTATTGGTTTCGCGAAAAAATACATCGAAGCATGTGAATAGAAATTTTTTTCACCACAAAATTTTTGTCAAAATATTTCAATCTGTTTAGCATGTTTTTTGCGTTTTCCATCACCCTTTTCCGTCATAATTTTCCAAACCCAAAAATACATGCAAATATGTAGTTTGAAACGTTTTTAAGAACACACAAGTGTTTTTTTTTTTCAAGATCCCAACCCGCTTATGCTTTTTTAAAGTTTTTCATCACAATATAATAAAAAATAAAATTGAAATTTCGTCGAATACCGGATGAGTTTTTTTTTTTTTTTTTGAGATTTTCGAGAAAGCGAAAATATGGCCATCATTTTTTTGGAAGAATGTAAAAAAAAAAAACTTTCGGCCATTTTTCGGCCGTTCATCGTTTTGGGGCTATTCCGATGTATTTTTTTCAGCTGTTCAAGAATCTGACGTTTATTTTAGTCTCAGCTGAGTATTCGACATAAAAAACCGCGCCGGAAACCAACAAAAAAAAATATTGGGTTTGGAGATTATTCAAATCGTTCGTTTGATCTATTTTCAATTCGTTTGAAAGTTCATCAAGCGCGCCGATGCTGCCAAATAATATATATACGAATTTCCGCCACGAATATATGTAAATTTCAATTTCGCATAGTAGCCATCGAGCCACTGATTGATGAACGAGAGCTCATTATCATGCCGCATCTATAAAATTGCCTCGGAGGTCAAAGGATGAAAAAAAGTGGCTTGAAAAAAAAAAACAAATTAGAGTCAATTATTCGATGCTTGAGATAAAGGGATTACCTCGGCTTGGCAAATGGATTGTTCAGACTCCGTGTTAACTCTCGAGATATCGATGCATCGACAAGGCACGGCTCGAGTTTCCGTCTCGTCGTTGGAAGCGCCGGCAGAGTGGTCAGAACTATAGAAGGTGGATGCGAAAGACGACGACGACGACGACGACGACGACGACAACGACGGCGGCGACGACGGCGGCGATCGAACAAGCGACGCCTCGTCTCTTTCCAGAGTTGTTGCGACGCCGGTTGGCCCCGTTTCGATAATCGATCGGCCGCCAGAACAGTCGAGATCGGCGAGGTATTCGTAAAGATTCATGAAGGTCTTGCGGGGTATCATAGCCGAGCCACCCTCCGGCTCCTTCGTGAGCAATTCGCATATGTAGATCATCGTCTCGAATAAATTCTTCACGCAGAAATTATCGAAGCGGAACGAAAAATGTTTCAATTAAAAGATTCGCGAGGGTCGCGACGGCTCTAATAATATTTATGAGATCTTGGTGATTCAAACGAATTTCGTCAATCTCTCTATATATATATATGTATATTGAATGCGAATTAATTGTCGCAAACTCCGAAGCTTTCTCGGGTGAAACGAGATTAACGATTCACGATCGTCGTTCCCTTCTCGCGACGATTCATGCTAAGGCGGTAATATTTTACAAAGATATAATGGTTTACAAAGATATCAAACGCCGATAATCTTGTATAGATTTGAGAATTCCTCGATATCGCTAAGACGAATTACCTTCAGCAGAATAGTCATTTTGTTATACCTCTTCATAAATTATCCGCATTTTGAATCAACGTGAAATTACGATAAAGTAAACATTGCCCAACAGCTATCTAGTTGAAAAGTGACTGTAATTTTTATTCGACCTTTTTTATTTTTAAAATAATCCAGACTTGCGGTAAATCGAATATTAACATTTTTTTTAAATATGGAAATGCAAAACGCTCGAGAAACGCAACATTTTACGTAACTGCAATGCTTGCGCTAAAGGCACGCAAACAAAAGCTTCAGCGATTTCGACAGTTACGTTACCCCTAGAAACTGCATGTATCCACATTTTTACGGCGAGGTCGACCTTTTTTCCGCGCTCTAGACACGAAAATAACTATTACGTGTCTCTGTTAGACACTTTTAGGTGCGAGTAGAATTAGCCTTAAAATATATGTACCCATTTCATACGAGAAACTCGCGCGAACTAAGGAGACTCTGTAATAAAGAATTTCTACTTTGGGTAAAAAAAAAAAAAAAAAAAAAAATTAGTAAAATTTACTATTTGGCTAGAATTCCGGGCTAATATACTCCCACCGCTCGTTTGCTCCGTTTGCGTAACAATCTGCCTTCACGGGTTGTTAACGCGGAATCGTAAAAAGTCGAATGAACGCAAAGGATCGAGAGTGTTCCAGCGCTATCGTGGGCGTTTCGAGTCGAGAAAAACGTTTCGTATTGCTCCCCCGGTATACTTTGATCCTGAAGTAATATCGCAGGATGCCAAGGCACGCATCGGCGAAGAGGAGCAGCGAAAGCAAACAAGGAATAAGGGAGATAGACGGGGCTTACGTTTCCCAGGAGACCGCAGGCTATAGCGAGAAAACGGTAAAGGTCGCACTCTCGAGGAGTTTCAGGTAGTTCGAGAAGTCGACCGGTCATCAGGATCTGGTATAGGCTCGCGTCCGTGAGGGCCATGCCACGCCAACGTGCCAGAAGGGACTCGAGAGTGACGCACATCGAAGTTGCCGTTCTCTCCGTTGTCTCGTTTCCCTTCGTCTTCTCGTCGTCACGATCAAACAGATTTAGCAGAATCTTGAGAAAATACGGTGTTATACCCGTGGGATGATCGTACGGCGGATACTCGAGACGTTTCTGCGGAAAACGAAGTTTGCGTTCGAAAAAAAAAAAATCTATTTTCTTCGAGGCGATAACGGAGAATAAAGGAAAAAAGAAACCTTGACCGGTGGCAATTCACCGTTCGCGAGTGCACGGAAGTAGGCAGCAGTCCAACGCAGCAAATCGTAGGGCTGCGTGCGAATAGCCGCTTTCGCGTAACACTTTAGGATGCTGGGAAACGTAAGAGGGATTTTTATCTGTTCGGAGCAATACATGTGCTCTTGATCTTGACTCGCTGTGACAGACATTTTTCCGAAAAACTACGTGAGGTTGTTACCGCCGCCAAAAGGGCAAAGAAAAGTCGCCGTTCGCCACGACTCTGTGAACTGTCGAGTGAAGCGCTTGGCGAACGCGCGTTGAAGCTATGTGCGAAAGTTTCGCTGGGAAAGATAACTCGCTGAGAACGGATGGAAGTGTAACGCGAGAGGGACAACGCCCGGCCTGAGAGTGATAACGCGAAACTCGAGAAAGCCCGTTTACTTTAACTCTAACCCCCTCCCCGTTAGTCTCTCGCCTCTCTGTCTCGTGACTCGCGACTCTGCGGGTGCGATATGTCACTGCTAAACTCTCGTGCGGTTTCAAACTGTAACAACTTCACGTTACGCCCCAGCGATCTGTTTAATTTGACAAAGAATAAAAAAAGTGAAATACAACCTTGTCGAAGGGGGAGAAAAAACCGCGTTTATTCGCCCCTAAACGTGGATCGTAAATAAAAAAAAACTTTATTTGAAGTTAACAAATGTATAGTTGAATACGGCGAAATAGACATTTAGTTATTGTTTCCAAATCTCAGTTGAACCAAATAAAATTTGTTAACTACTAACGACTTCGCAATATTCAATTATACATTTGTTAACTACAAATAAAGTTTTTTTTTCAGTGTAGAACATAATAAAACGGACGAAATGATGCAGAAAAATTAATGTTACGCCAACTGACACATGAAGCAATTATACAAAAACCTTTTCGTCCCGAATAGGCGTGCGAATCGGGTTTAAGAGTAAATGATGCAATATCGGTTATAATTTAACGACCCGTGTTATTGTTTTGCTAAATTTACGCGAGGACTGCATCCCTCATTATCATATGCAGTGTGCTGTATCTGATTTCTGAGTTGCATTGAACTCGATTTTTAATCGAAACCCTATAAGTAATGTCGACGTGCCGCGAATCTCTATAAAAAGCACTTCCTTACGATTTCAAAAACCACCTGAATTTTTCCCCGTCATATGAGTTTTTTTAAAATAAGTTTTCGGATATTTTTCGCGATGGCGCATAAATAAGGTCACGAATTTGAGGGCAAATGGATGTGCGGTAGATCAACGGGTACTATGCAAATTTTATAGATAAAACGTCGTTCTACGTCTCGACGACTATCGCACCGATATTCCAGAATGATAATCAGTTTATAAACTTTTCATATTCCAAAAAAAAAAAATTTGAATCAGAATGGAAAAAAAAAAATATTTAAAAGATTTATCAAATTCCAGTAAAATGATGTATGAAAATGTGGTTGTTAACATAATGTATAAAAGAAAACAACATAATGAACGTTATTAATTCGGTGGCCTGTATTCTATCCATTAATCCCCTGTTTTTCCGAGTCATCCGACAACGTCGGGGAAATCGGGTGAAATGCATTTTTTACTTTCGCTTTTTAACATTAAATGTTTATTAATTTACCGGATAATAAATAAAAAAATGTTCTTCAATTTACCACAGAGGATATGCTTCTGTGCCGAAGAGCTTATATGTAGTTACTGTTTTATTAAACATATGTCCCAAATATTGACGAAGCCTTTTCACTACGTGGACCGATGCGCCCGACTTACCCTTAAATGTATAACTAAGGTATTCATTTCTTCTCAAGACTCTATAACCCCTCGATTCCGAAAGAGAACTCGAGAATCATTTTGTAATTAGATCTCCGCGTTCATTGAAGAGCCACAATATCCAGTTGCTAATTGCTATCTTTCGTGGTTGATAACGAGAACGGGAGACATCGAGAAACTATATTAAAGATAACCGCGAAGTATTGAGTGCAGCATTAAAATAAAAGCTCACCAATACTGTGACGCATAATCTATGTACAGACGTTGATTAACACATAATTCATTATCGTTTGTACAAATAGCAAATAGATCGTGACTAACACGTTGGAGTAAATGAAGTTTGTCGAAAACGTCGAGGTACGAGAAACTTGTTCGTCATACCGCGACTAATTTAGTATAAGTGAGGCGAATGACGATAATAGCTGTTATATAGGATCTACGCTCTGCATTAACCAACTGCAACAGTGCTATACCTAGCCGTAGATCCTCGTTGGTTTATCGTTTTCTCTCGTTCAAACATTCTCGCTGGAGCTGTGCTATAACCATTACCGAGAGTGCCGGCGCCTATAATAAGTCGGCCCCAAGAACCAACAACGACGACGACGACGACGACGACGACGACGAGAGCTCGAGTCGACCTAATTTCGTGTTACTCGTGCTTTTGCTCTCGGAGGCGGTCTGGTGGTCTCGCAGAGCCACCGCATCGCTATGTGCCCACGAGGAGGAATGAGCAAAGGCAGAAGGCGAAGCTGCAAAACTCGCTCGTCTATCGAAGTAACAGAGTGGGGTGTATAAGCCTCTCGCTTTTGCCATCTCTCGTTCGTTCGTTCGCTCACTCGTTTGCTCGTTCGTACGTGCGTAAGCTAAACACGCACGGCGAGCGAACATTATTATCATAATTCTCGTTCGCGTACACGTACTTCGTCACCGCACCGGGGAAACTACAACTACTCCCTTGTCCTTTAAAACGCCGAGCGAATCGGTATAGTAGCTGTAAGTACACGCGGTAAATCCGCGTGCAGATGGAAGTGAGGTCTCGTCATACGTTCAACATTAGACTATGCATCGGAGCCGAGGTAAGCTCTGTGAACATGCAAACGACTTGAACGACTTGTCGGAAACTCTCAGCGCACCGTGATGCAAATTCTCGAGCAATAGAGGATAGAAGCAACACGGCTTGTTCCTCCGAGCTTTTAATTACAAAAGGACGCTGTTCGACGGGATGAAAAAGGGGGGGGCGGGGAGACGAACGAGGAATTAATTAACCACGGCGTAATACAATTTTAATCCTTTGATCTTTCATTTTATCATTGTAAACAAAAGATCGAAAAAAAAAAAAAACTCATGTCTCGTTGGTGCAAAATGAGTGGAAAAACGCGAAAAAAATGCTCAGACTGAAGAGCACCAATAGACATGCGCCTCGATTAACACGAATTTCATACGCGCTATTGCTATATATTGAACATACATTTACGCTACGTCTTGCGCCGTTTGCATAGCTTGTGTCCCGTGAAAACTGTGGAACACAACCCCTCCATTCCTCCTCCCATTTGCCGGCCTCGTGGATAGTGCGGCCGCGAAGATATATAAGGGATTGTGTGCGCGAACGATATAATCGAATTAATCGATCCAGGGCTCGCAGCCAAAGCGTATGTACATAATACGAACTATGTATGCGTAATTCGTTATCATCCCCCTCCCCCTCCCTTTCCGCTGTACTATATCTGGTATGCAGTGCGCGCGTGCGAACGGAAGTGGCCCACAACGATTATAATGGAAGCCCGCAATCGACGCTCCGTTCGAGCTATTAACGACGATTAATTCGCTATGTCCATGGAACGCGAGAGAGACTGGCGAAGCGAATTTCCTATGGTACGGGATGGAAGGACGACGAACACAGAGAGACTCATGCAAATCATTGTAACGAGGGGATGGGAGGACGAGATTATGGATTGGTCGATGCAAATTATTAAGGGAAAGAGATACAACGGATACGTATAACGGATGCGTGAATTTCGATGTGCGAACCATAGGGAATTTAATGTTGAAACGATAACGATCATGAGTTGTGAATCGCGAATTATACGAATTTGCGGAGGTAACACAGTTTTCGTCTCGTCAATGGATGAGACGCGACGAGAATCAGCGACAATACATTCGAGCGATCGATGAAACAAGTGTCGGTCGATATGAGAGCTTCAAAAATTCGCTATATCGATAGACTCACGAATTTCTCTTGTCCGCGTTTGGAACCACTGAACGATTATGCTTCTGTTTGAATACGGGCAGTGTTTGCTGTATGTACAATATTATATGTATATGCAGCGTTGATAAATCGCTGTATTATATTCGCGTAATAGAGTCCAATGATACATCGCACGCTGGAACTTTATATTTTCGTTACAATTTGTATGAACGTCGTTTTCGACAATTAATAGCGAATTAATTGGTCGTTCTGGTTTAGTAAATTTGCATCCACTTAGGAACCGTTACTATGCTTGGCATTTATGGGTCGATAAAATATGAAATAAAATGTGGAACGATAGGGAGAGGCGCAAGGGGGACGAATCAATCAATTGCTAATAAAATCTCCGTGCACACGTGTGTGTGTGTGTATGCATACATATATATATAAGGGAGAGCGGAGCAAAGTGGATACCGGGGAAAAAACGAGCACGGGGGATAATCAGAGCGTAAATAAAAAATGGCTGAGAATTTTTTTTATATGACGTAAAATTTAGGAAAACATTTTAAAAAGGCGGATTTTCTAGCAATTTTTTGTAAACCTTAACCCAATTTCTTTTTTTTTTTTTTTTTCGTTCCATATCTGACAGCAATTTGTTTTAAATTTTACCTCTTTTTCTTTTTCGAATTATTTCTCAATTTTGTAAAACTGATATTCAATTTTTCATTAAATTGTATCTCAATTTTTTCCAATTACTCCTGTTACCATGTGGCCATTTAGCCCCACTCTCCCCTATCGAATATAGGCCAACCTTCATCCTCGTTTCGACAAAAGTGACAAACGAATTTTGTACCCGTTTCGTTCGAGATATATATAGGCATGTGTAACGGACCGATCAACGCGCGAGGGGTGAAATGCGTTTAAAATGAATTTCCCCGCAACGTTGAGGCGAATCGACGGAAGGAAAGAAAAAAAAAAAAAGAAGAAAAAGAGAGTGAGATAAAAGCGCGGATATCGCGTGATGGGTGACACACCGGACGTGAAATAAAATTTTGATTATATATCCATCCACGTTACCGGAACAAATTGAATATCGAGTTCGATGGCAATCGGACGAAAAGGCGGTGTCCCTTCCCGCCTCCGCGCCCTGCGTCACCGTGAAAAGTCGTTGAAAACTCTAAATTCACCGGGCATACAAGCGCGCCTCGCTCGTCTATACCAAAGGAAAACGGAAAGGCCGGCAGGGAGGAGTGGACGAGGGAACGAAATTATTTTTGCAATTTCCTTCGTTCCTCCATCCGAGGCTGTGGAATCTCTTATTTCTCTTCTCTCTCGCTGGCTGACTCCTCCGCATTCTTCTCTCATCTTTCTCTTTAGTTTTCGTTTTTTTACCCAAGGGGCGTGACAAGCAGAAGCAGAAGAAGGCTAGCGACCAAACGCCGTCTCGACTCAATCTCGCGGCTATAATGATTCTCGGCCACCGTAAAATTAATCCGAGATTTAATGAAAACCGACGAGAAAGGACCCGACGGGATTGAGTGACGAACGAGAGTAAAGAACAGAGATAGCCCCGTAGATCGAATTTACTTTACTTTACTCAGGTATTATAAACGGAGATTGTGTGCTCCTATGTTATACGTACATACTATATGTATTCATAATGTAAATATATGCACACATATATATATATATGTATATATATCGAGCGCTATGTAGAGCTGAAGGTGCACATTATATACTCGGAGATAATAATATATCCCTCCGTCTGTCGTTTTCTCGCGCGAAGAAATGTCCTCGAGGGCCTTTGGTCGGAAGGATCCGCGGTGGGTACGGCAGAAAAGAGAAAAAATATGAAAAAAAAAAGTAGAGAAACGAGAGCTACTCATCTCGCGCACAATCAACGGCGCAAGAGACGAGAGAAAGAGTTAAAAGCCGGAGCTAAGAGTGTTAGAGGTACAAGAGGTGTCTTGTCCACCGCACGGAAAACGAGAGGATTTTTCCCCTATTCCCTTCACCCCTCCCCTCCTCCTTCTCTTCTACCTCTTCCTCCCGCTTCGGTATATGCTGAAGAACAACGCGGTGCGACGAAGAGTGCAAGTACAACCTGCTGAAACGAGAGAAGTAAAAGCCGACTGCGAGCGAACGGGAGATCACAGAGACGAGCGAGAAGAAACGGTTTTCAAGCGGCGCGTGTACACGAACGAGACGAAATTAAACATTTAAAGAAGCACGATGTTAAAAAAAGAAATGTACGGACCCAAGTGAGCCAACTGGCGGATGAGCTCGGAGCAAACTACCTTTGAATGGCCGAGGAAAAAAAAAGAGCAATGCAAAGGGATTGAGATAGGAGAGAAGAATAATTTAATTCAAGAGGCGAACTGTGTCTGAAGTACGATGCTCCTCTGGGTCTCTGAGAATCTTTCGCTCACACCCCGTCTCAATCTCATGATCTCTTATCAAAGAATCTTGAAGGATCCGTTTAAGAAAAAGAAACGCCTTCAATTCACCAGTTTATTCAATTCATATCGGAACCGTTCGAAAAAATTCTGTACTCCGAGTAAATGAATAATTTTTATGCCGTAGTCGTGTTTAAACGAATGGCAGGAAGAGTTAATTCAGGAATTGAAAACTTACAGATATCGACGAACGGAATTGTTCACAGACGTAGACGAAAAAAGAAAATTTCAAAAACGAACTTTGCTCATCATTATTTTACAGCTTTTACGACGTTCTCTCCGTGAGACGATATAGTGATCAATTTCTGGTTTCTATAGAAGCTTCGTGTGTGATAGAAAATAATGAGGAAGCAATAAGAAGGGTTCGGCTTCTTGTCTCATAATCTTCTTTACGCAATACCCATTTGTAAAGAAAATGTTTGGCCGTTATCTCGATATTTGCAAACGTTAGAACGCAAAGAACCGTATGAAAAAAAAAAAAAAAAATCATTCATTTTTTAAATGGTCGGCGGATTCGCGGCGAATTCAATTTCAACCCTTAGTTAACAATAGACGCCTTGTGATTTAATTCGAAGTTCGATATCTTCCCGATTGTGCGCGTTAGAGAACTAATAGACATATTTTAGAAAAAACAAAATGTCATAAATTTTGAACGCATTGCAAGATTAACGCCCAACCAGACGATTTTTTGCTACACTCCCCTTGGACTTCAGATTTTAAGTCAATGCCTTAAAAATTACTAGAGCAATTGACAACAAGAATTCGACTATAGACACACAGGTTTACGGACATTTTTCGCTAAATCATTTTTTTCGACGTTTCAAAGAATTTTAAGGGTTGTGACAGGAAAATCTCGAAAACAATTTTTTTTTCGAAAATAAAGGCTCCTGTACGACGAAGAAAAAAAGAAATAGAATAAAAGCCACATAGACTTCATAACAACGGGCAGCTCACCTGTCCCATGAAAATGGCCGCGGAAGATATACGAGAAAGAATCCGTTTTTTTTTTTTTATTATTTCGTCGACATGTTTTTCATTTTATGAACTATACATGCATACGTTGCTTCGATGTAGTACATCGAAGGCTTTTTTTTGTTTACGTCGCGAATCAAAATTTAGCGATTCTCGTTGGTAACGTTTCGCGGTATCGTATATATCGCATATAGCGCATAGTATATGAGAATTGTGACAAATCCAGAAACGTTATATATACGCGAAATGGGAAGCCCTCGTTCTCCCTCTCTCCTTCTCTACTCCGACCCTCTCGCCCAGCGTATCCACGAGGGGATGAAGCGTTGGACGTGCTCGGCAACGATGTCATAGATGTGAGTTATTGCATCTGCGAATGGAAGATCGCGAGGGAACCGCGGCGAGAGAGCGGTAAATAAAAACGACACACATATAACGACGCCGTGAGATAGCAACGATATACGATTTTGAGATATGAAAATTTCAGAAATACGCTTTGTGAATATCAACGATAAAAAGCATCATTGCAGATTCTTGCCTCGATATAAACGACTCGACGGTACTTAAGTTTCGTCGAAAAAAAAAGCAGCTGTGAAAATGGCTTTCATCGTGAAAATTTGATTAAAAACCCCTTTGCGGCGGTGTAACTCTTTCCATTCATTTGAATTTCGGACGAGAATACATGAAAGGAATAAAGCTGAAGAGTGGGGGAAGTAAATTCGATTGCTATACAAATTAAAGTGGTTGTACATTATACACAGCGAATTGCTGATGCCGGGTATACACGCTTCGATTTTGTTTTTTGCACAAACGAATGCCTGCGCTCTCTTCGAACTCGTTGACAAGCTGGAGAACTCTTTCGATTTTCATTGATGTTTACGGGGTTAATGTTTAATGGGGAACACAACCGTTGCGCAACGCCCCCTGTTACCGACACCTAATTGTTGCTGACGCAATTAAATGTCCTCATGACGACTCTGAACCCCTCAAGCGAGAAATATATCGTAGTATAGATTTATGCATGTGTATTACGTTCGGCGGCAGAGGGAGAAACTAATGAAAGCCCTCGACATTACAGCGCGTTATTACTGCGGCGAGTAATTGAGCGCGAGAAAAAAAAAAAGAAAAAGAAGCATAAAACCGCCCACAATAAAGAACACGCGTAGCATTCGCGATAAAGGGGAACGAGAGAAAAAGAAAAAGTAGTTCGGAATTCGATTGATAAATTGAATGGACCATATTGAAGTGCGGTGAGAGTTAGTAAAGCTGCGGAGCTCAGGGTGCGAATTCTCGATTGTAATTACAGGAGGTCGATACAATGTATAGCGTACAGGGAAATAGCGAGGCAAAATGGGCACATGGGGCGACTTGGCAAAAACGAAAAAATTTTTTTTTCATCTGCCGTAAAATTGGACAAAAATTGAGATACAATTTGTGAAATCATTCGAAAAAAAAATGTAACTAGCAAATTATAAATCTGAATTTTTTCGAATTATATTCAATTTGAATTTTTTCCTAATTATTCAATTTTTTTTTAAATTTCAACTCGGAGCTTTTCAAATTTTATTTCAATTTGGTTCATTTTTATTTCGAACATTTCAATTATTTTCTTTTCTATGTGCCCATTTTACCCCGCGTTTCCTTCTTTATATATATTGTATGCATGTGTGGTCTCGCAACAGACTTCCGTATATGCAATAGTCCGGATAGTTTTCAGTGCTCCCCGACACAATCCTCAGGGCTCACCGTAACTAATTCCGCTTCCGCGGTATATTACCATACGGTAACAAACGCCTCGCGAGAAGTATCTTCGCATTCACGTATACAGCGAGACACACAGAGAGAGGAGAGATGGGGGTGGGGGCGTCCGGAGAGAGATATTGCGAGAGCTGGAAGAGTTATAACAGTGAGAACAGAAGAGTTCTCGGCGTTGTTGACGTATACAGCTAACAACGAACCGGGGCAAAGTATACTTTACATCCCTCGCTGCCTACTGTACGGTCTATGCACATATGTATCGCCCGCGAGAGTCCCGGTGTGGCGAAGCTCTCTCGCGGTATAAACATGCTATTTCAACTATTGCGTGTTTCGTGCAACGGTATTAGAGTTGCTCAGCTATGGTTACCGTATATCCATATATATATATATGCATATAGTATATATAACGTAATACGTACTGTAACCGGCTATACCCAACGGTGTGAGAAAGGATTGAGGAGAAAATAGAGAGCTTTTTTGACTGCGCTGCCCACTGCGCGCGCGTTATCTCGTTCCATCAGCAGGCTTTCTATACGAGATACATGAGCACCGGGTATGTCTTGTGTAACGAGAGGGCAACGAAAAAGCGAAAATAAAAAATAGAAAAAAAAAAAAAAAAGAAAAACGAAAAACGTACATAAAAGAGTAAAATAGACCTCCGGGAATTTTAGATCAAAGAGAAAATGTATAGAGTACCGGTGTAAAGAGTGGAAGGGAGGAGGGGACCAGTGCGGAACGGATAAATAGAAAAGTAGAGAAATGGTTGTAAAGAGTAGCGAGCGAATGCAGTAGAATCCGTAAACGAATACCGCGGGGTAGAGAGAGAATGGGGGAAAAAACGGGAGAACATAGAGAAATGAGCGGCGCCAGAAAGAAAGAGGGCAAACGAGAATACACACGCTGGAAAACCACGCCAATGGACTCGTTCAAAACACGGCACGTGTGTGTGTGTGTGCGCGTGTGTAAAACGAAATAATACGAGATCAACGCTGTGGAATAACGGCGCTGAAGCAGTCGCGTCGGGGGTGCGGTGTACGCACTTATCGTTAGACTTCGTTTCCGCGAGGAAATATATATTTATATATTTCTTTTTCCGACTCAGACGAATGTATTTTTCCACATTTCCTTCTCGCGACCATTATCACACGATGCAAAACTCTTTATACCTTTACTTTCTCACAATCTGTCGGGTATTTCTTTCTTTATTTTTCTTTTTTTTTTCATTACCGTTCGGTAAAGCGATTCGTTAATGAGAGTTTATATATGGTTATCCTGACCGCGTTAGCGCATACCGCTGATGGTTTTAAAACGTGTGCCAGCGCGCAGCTCTCTCCATGGGTCGAACAAACCGCGGAGACGACGGCGACAGAGAAACAACCGCACTCGTTAATCACTTCGGGCCTCAAGTGGCGTACAAACCCTCCCCCACAGTTCTCGTACTACTCTCGGGCTCCGCTCATTCGCGTTCCGTTCCAACTCGTCGTGTTTTTTCCCCTCCGCGACCAGCGACAGCGCCGAAGTCGGAAAGAGGGTTTTATGAACGTGATATTACGTGTGTTTCCGAGAGTTAAGGGAAAACGCTGCGGTCACCGTATCATTGCGACCGAATAAATATCAGTTCTCGTTTATTCGAATGTCAACAAAAAAAAATATTTTTATTCATTTATTTTTTTATTTTCATCAGCTTTCATTATTATGTATACATATAGCAAACTCATGAAAATTTCATTAGATCGAAATGCAAACTCTCCGATTTAATATTATTTGTAAAGAGACGTTTGAGAGGTTCAGAAAAATTTATATAACCATACGATGGAATGAAGCGAACAATTTTATTTTAATATTAAAAGAGATATATACATAAATATATTTGCGATTTTTTTTGTCATTCTCTTCGGGCGGTATGAGTACACCATCTGCCTGGAAGGTTCGAAAGAATTGGCAACGCCTGAGTGAGAAAGAAGCGGAACGAAGAGAGAGAATTAATAATCGCTACGCCTTCGCTACGTTCGCGAGCGCGGAAACGAAGAGAGAGGAAGGAGAAGAACGTAATACGAGGGTAGCCAGCCTCTCCTCCCCCGTTCGCATCCCGAATGCTGACAAACTTTTCTCATAAATTCGGTTCATCGATTCGAAGGCCCCCGGACCGTCGCTTCCGGCCCCTCGGAAAGTGGAATTTCTCTCTCGATGCAACCCCCTCCCGACGCCCCCGCCTCAACCTGTTGTGCAATTCTTTCTGGTACGCTATATCTTTATTGCGCGATACGCGAGGAGAGGAGAAGCGAGACGACAATAGTGATTTTCCGAGCGAAAGATATATGTATTGCAACTGTATTGCTCCGAAAGAAGAAACTCCCCCTCCGTCCTTATAATACCACGGAATATTGCGCTCTTTCTCTCTATCGCCGTTTTCTTCACTCCCGCCGTTGTACTGCACCTCGTTTTCATCGACGGAGGAAATTCGTATATCGATATTGGCTGTTGCCGAACCGGACGTTGCCGATAAGAGCTCCATTCGAGGGAACCCAGTCGATTGCAAAGACGGAAAGAGTATTAGAGTGTGTGCGAGCGCTCGAGTGAAGTGACTTTTGTACTCCGCTCACCAGCGCGATGCTCTCGACGTGGTTTTATTCCAACTTCGTGCCGCATCGTCGTGCGGCAATTGTCGATGAGGCTGACCTCTCTAAACTTCGAATCTCGAAAGAAACCTCTTAGGCGAAAAAACAAAAAAAAAAAAAAAAGAAAACAATTTCTATCGACGATGCGAGGAGGAAATAAAAAGAATCGATTAATCGACGAATCGAAGAAGGCGGCGGCAAAGAGAACGAACGACAAGACGAGAAATTCACTTTGTCCAACGAAGAGCACAATTCATTTTAAATTTATTCCCCGATCATTGTCACTCGCCATATCGAGTTTGACGTTTCAATCGTCGTGCGTCATTTATATTATGAGTTTGAATTGTATTATTCAAGGCCCCGCCGCGGCCCCACGACAATACCAAACGACAATCTTGGCGGGGCGCAGTCGACTCCCGTGAATGCCGGCATCGGTATCTTCGACGGTGATCCGAGAACTCTCGGCTTTCGTGTCAGGGATTGTCGCCGATGATATCGATGCGCTTAAGCTTAAACCTCTTACAGAGTGCGAGATGTCGGGGATCCACGCGACGCGGGAATGGGGGCAACGCACACCGTCAACTCAGCCGAACTTGAAGACGCCGATGAGTCCGGGAAACCATTGTTTGGTTCAACTATGCAGTTTAATCATAGTTAAACAACATTTGTTGACGTAGAGAGCCCGGTGGCTCTGATAACCTAACCCCGAAGTCCTCCCGATCGTTCGAAAGCGATAAGCGGTGTTGCGCGCGATGGAGCATATATATGTATAACTCCGACTATGAATAAGCAGTAGCAGTTACACTCTCTCTTTGGCACCCCGGTGTTACCTGTTCTAATAAGCCAACAAATCCTCTCTCTCTCTCTCTCGCTCTCCGTCTCTCTATCGTCATCAAACGGAAGCATCAATTTGTCGACCTAATGGATCAACAAATTAATCAAGCGATTGGCAAATACGATAATCGTTTTCGATCGAATGTTCCTCTCTCGAACTCTCGTCATTTCATATTCTCTCTGTCGACCAGATGGAAACCCATACCCCGCCTTCGACACGCTAACACGAACGGAGTGTTAATGGCTTGCGCGCCTCTCGATTCTCTCATTCCCGTGCCATCCAATTTTCTCAAAGTGCTATTATTGTGCACACCTCTCATCTCGCTCTTGCTATCTCGGCGTATTATACGACGGGGGCGCGCTGGGGGTAATCTCGTATAACTCGAGAGTATTGCTTCGAGTAAAATCCTCTCGGAAATGGAGAGATTCGGATGGAATGGAATGATTGCGATATTATTAATAGGCATTGAAATGCTTTACTTCGATATATTTGACCCGAGATATCGATTTCGGCTGTAAATAATTAAGACAATTACCTACAGGATCCATAGATAGCGCTTGTTGTGAACGCGTTACTTTCGAATCGATACAAATGACATCGTTTCGGGTTAATTTAGAGGCGGCATAAGTTAAATGTCCCCATTTACGTTATCGTTCTGTCTATCGACCACATTGACGATAAAATTTATATTCATGCGGCTGCCGGTTAACCATAGCCATTAACCACCCATAAATCTTCTGTTTTTAGCAAAACTTGAATTTTTTATAAATTTGTAACTTTTTGTCGCTTTAGAAAACTTGTGAATGGATATACCACCGTTGGGTACATCTTTTGGCGGTCGAAAATAGCGATATTCACCTCAAAAAGATGTTAGGTACATTTTTACGCCTCAAAAGATCCATACATAGATTATTCCGATGAACACTTTGATAAAAATCGAAAGCGCGGTAAAAAATAGGATGAAAAAAAAAAAAAAAAAATTGCGTATTCCCGATCGCCGAATATAAAAATTTCTCGTTTCACATTCCACGCGACGCGTATGTGCCATCCCCTCGGATACACATACGATATCGATTTCTCTCCATGAATTCGACGATCGTCGCGGTTTTCGAACGTTTCCGACGTTGCAATTTGAAATATGTGGTACATAGCATAGCGGGAGGGACATCGATGATGACCATCGTAAAACGAACATGTATAACCCCGCCACTGATCGCTTAGCCCGCGTTTGCAAGAGGATAGAACTTTCATGTGGAAACTCCGAACGAGCCGCGAGGGCGAGAAATTTTCATTCAGCACGAAAATCCCGTACCGCGTTCGTCGAGGCGCTTTAAAATTCGCAGACATCTGTGCGAACGTGTGTGTACCAACCGGCGCGCACCTGTACACAATTTCACACGTACATACGTCGCTATGTGTGAACACACACTTCGCGTTCGTATGCCCGGAAAATCCTTTCGTCCGCATACGTACCCCTCGTTAGAGTTAATCCCCGAGAATGTATAGTGCACCCTCTTTTCCCACCCCTCCCCCCCCCCCTCCACCTACACTCTTGCCGGCGCGCCTGTTTCTCTCCATACCGTCCCTATGATTTACCGGTTGCAGAAACCTACCTACTGTGCGCGCGTTATTCTCGCACAGTCCCTGCACCCGCGTCTCTCGAGTACGCTGGATGCGATACAGACTCCGGCAGTGTATAGAATGAGATGAAACAGAGAGACAGGAAGAGAAAAGAGAGTAAGCTTCTGGCTACGCCACAAGCCTCTCCTTCCTCAGTTTCTCTACTCTCTCGTTGCAATTACTCCATGCGGCACAAGCGGAGTATCCGCATATAACCGCCCCGTTCCTGCCGCCTCGTCCGTTTGTTTCGTGAATGAGAGATATGCTCATTTCGCAGAGCCGCGGTCTACCGCGTGCGCGCGGTCGAGTAGCAGCCAAGTGAACGCGCAAGATGACCCGAGGCGCGGATACCTATGCATACATATGCACCTATGTGCCCCCACCCCCACCCCCCTCCTTCCCCTCGACGTACGTGAATAAATCCGCACGTTCAACTCAACCTGATCGTACATCGTTGATAAAAGGTGTACATGTATACACCTGCGTTAGTGTTCACAGTCTATAAGATAGTGGTATCTTCTTAAGAGATCTGTATAAACTTCACTGAGAAAAAAATTTAGTTGGATTAACAAAATGTTCGGTTGAATACGTTCAACGAAATATTTAGTTCGTTCATGAAGATAATTAATTCGGTGAACACCCGCGGCACTTTATTCAAATAATAATAACTTCATTTTTTATCAATATTTATCGATTTAAAAAAAAATCAAACTTGGGGAAACTATTTATTAATTATACGCGAAATTCCAACCTCGTTATCCGAATACTCTAAAAAAAAAAAAAAAGAAATCGAACTGTTTTTCAGGTCTCATGCAGACGCTTATGCAGACGCCTTCGAGGTAAAAACCGGGAATTTGATGCTAACACCCCTATAGTCATCTTCATCGTTCAATTTTTTCTCACGAGTAACAAGCAGCGAATCTATGAGAGACAAATAAGAAAAAAACTGAAAACCATCAGCTCCTTTTCATTGCGATGGATATATTTTACAAACACGAGAGGCCATCGTGGATTTAGTGTGTTGGGGTACAGAAACATCGGGGAGCTCTTCTCGAGGTCCTCCAACCGTAAGAAACACACGGAGTGCAACGCCGCGGGTTGTATAACGCCAGCAGGCATGAAGAAGAAAACTAGGAAGGGAGAAACGGATCCTCTCTTCTCGATTCTCTCCTCTTCCCGTCGGCTCGACTTCCCCGTTCGTTCGGTATGCCGGCCATCTGGTCCTTCTGTTGCTCCTGCTTGCTTTTCTGCCACTGACGCGCTTCTCTCGGTCACGTCGCAAGCGTTTTGTCTGCGTGTGTGTGTATATATATATATGCGAACTATACCGACCCTTATGGCCACTCGCTTCTCCCCGTGTATATGTATATATATATATTTCTATCTCGCAAGTTGAAAAAAAAAAAAAAAAAAAAATCTGCGCTTGGTCCTGGCGCCTCCACAATGGGGGGACTTCGTTCCGTGTTTTCAACGGCATGAAAGAATGACGATAGAGAGACGAAGGGTCATCGCATGGAGGAGAGAAAGGGCCACCGCCTGCGTACGAGATGGAAAAGCATGGTAAGTGCGTAAGGGTAATAACAACGAATGGGAAGCAAAGGGACAAAGAATAGAGGGGAATATATATATATATGTGTGTGTAAGAAAAAATAAAGTAACGCCCCACAAGTACTATATATGAGGGATTTTTCTGGCACTGCGTTCATGACTAGCATGCGGATCATTGACACAACCGTGGAAGAGATAGCCAACGGGGGAGAAAGAGCAAAGGACCGGGAAAGAGAGTTGTTCTACGACTGCTGCAGCGGGCGAAGGGGGAATATCGTTCGCACAGCCGCAGACTCACGAGAAGAGAGGCAAATCTCTCGCAGAGATAAGATTACCCAGACGTCGGAGTCTCGCGCTGTAACAACGCCCGGATCCTTCGGACTCGTTTTCTGTGTATTAAACGCGCGCCGGGCCCGCATCTCTTCATCCGAATAAACTAATGGTAAATCACGTGTTTCGTCCTCGTGACGGACGAAGTTAATGATTTATGTCCACACTTAACTCCGCACACTGTTACCGCGCCTCTGTCGCACGTATACACACACCCGGGTTTCGACTAAACGAATCTCTCGTGTCTCCGAGAGGCAACGATAACAGCGGTATACATGGGAGAAAAATGAAAAAATATGGCGAAAGATACGACGATGAAGAAAGTTAACGGTGAGTAAAGAATGAAAAAAAAAAAAAATCATGAAAAAAGGGAGAAATAAAGAGCTTCAACTTTTTTTTATGCTTTTCTCGAAGTATGTCATCTTCTCTGGGATACGAAGACGTTCGTTTACTTTAAGATTTTTTTTTCTTTTTTTTTTTTCGAGTACGTCTCGTTTTCTACGGTACGACTTTTCCAATAATACCGAGAACCCTATCTACTATGGGAAAAGTCTCGTATTCGTCGAAGGTATTCTGCATCCCTGGATTTAAAAATTTCTTTTATGGTTTTTTTTTTTTTTTTTTCATTCCGCTTCCTAACATAGGAGATATATCAACGTTATTACGTAGGACGAGAATAGGGTCGAGCGATGGACAAGCGCCAGGTCACGCGAGTCGTTGCCCAACGCGTGACTCTTGAAAGCGATAGAGATTTTTGGTTTCGTTCCGCGTATACCTATACCTTTCCATCTTTGTCCCTTTCCCCTCTTCGGCTAACGCTCCACTATTTTCGCCTCGAAACTCAACGTTCACGATGAGAGATAGAGAATACTACACCATTTGGAGTACAATGTGCGCAACGCGAAGAGAGGGAGGTCGATGGGATACACGAGAGAGTGACGAAGGAGATACGCGCGTGTTTAACGGCACAACCTTCCGTTCCACAAGTCGATATGGAAAGATGTAAGGAAAAGGGCGGGGCACTTCTATCTCTCGAGTCGTAGGTACTCCGGAACGTAAAGGGGCTATCGTTCGATATCAGGAATACAAACGAATATGCGATATGAAATTATGATTTTTTTGCGTATCGCTCATTCGTAATTAATGAGCGATGAGCATGTCGTCAATTTACGCGATATGCGATTAATCTTTCGCATTCCGTTTTAGCGCAAACCTAACAAGCAATTTATTTTATTTTATTTTTTCTGGCCTCTCGTAAGTCTCGCCTATCGCTGAGAAACGGAAGGGCCGATCACCCATCGTTTTGCGCGTTAAACGAAAGGCGCGGATACGCCTTTGCGTCTCTCGGCAATCGATATCTCAATGACTTTGCCAGCATGAAGCTCGTTTTCCTTATCGAGCGTTATGCACATTCTCGACGAGTGGGAAGGCTAGCAGACCAGGAATAAATAATCTGACGAGAATTCTCCGTTCTCTACAGCATATGACGCGCGGAAATCGCTCTGTGTTCATGCATATATTTTATAAATACGATTATAGCGACTAGTTATTGAGTGTACTATAAACTACTACTATACTACGATGTCGAGGTCTCTCTGAGTCATACGCATTCGGGGTTCGGCTAAAACGTGTAAAAATAAACTAACGCTGCATTTTTCATTGGATGCATACATTAACACCTCCCCCGCTTTTCTGTATACCTCCCTCGCCATTCGTGTCGCTCTATTGTATGCATGACTTTTCTCTAATAACAACATGACGCGGACACTGTGTACAATGAAATTGCTCTTTTTTTTTTTTTAGTATTAATAGCAACCAAACTCACCGCGAATCACCCACTTTTTTTTTTTTTCTTGTTTGTAACTCGATCTCGCGCACGCGAGATCATCGAGGGATAAATGTAATTATGAAAAATATGAGATAGAAAAGAAAAAAAAAACACGAAAAAAAATGAAGTGTCGTGCAGTACGTTATTGGTATCAACACCATATTTCTAAACCCAACACCTTCACAGCGTACCACGTAACTGACGCCTATCGATTATTCCTTTGAAGTGTATCGGCAGTCTCGACGATGTATATTCCGGAAAAAGGAAGCGCAAAAAGCGACGACGGGCGATCTCTCAACGCACATACCCAATAGTGTGACATACCTTTTCGCGGCCCGAAGGCAACAGAGAGTCATAAACCAGGAAAAAAATAGAGCGAGTAAAATGTGAAACGAGAAGTGCCTCAAGCCTCGAGTATTTCATGTTTATAAAATGTATCCGCGCAGAAAAAATAAATAAAAAAAAGGGAACCTTTGACAATTTAGAAGTTAAAAATCAACGTTGCGAAAGCAAACTAAATAACAATTTTTGTCCGAAGAAATTTATTGAAGAAATGAAAATTTCGAATTACAGATGTAATGTTCTTTTTGAACGCGAGCCAAACTCCGAGACGCGGATAAAATATTAGCAATTTTCACCTTCGTCGTTTCAGGTTTCATAAAAATATATGTAATTAATTTTAATTTTATACTAAAATACATAAATGTAATAATAAATAATGGGTTATTATTGTTATTATATCGATATTTCGCCTTAACATACATGTGGCTTACATCTTGGCGTTTCGATTTTACAACGAATAAATTATGAGGTAATAGCAGATTGGCAACGATAAATACAATACATCGAATTTCCCAAACCCGATATATTGTAAATAATTCGAAAAATTGGAACAATATACGATATAACATAACTCTCGATCGATAGAAAATCGTGATCGGAAAAAACGCGAAAACGAAAAACGCTAAACGGTATCACAGAAAAATCTATAGCAAAGTTTCGACTGTTCTTTCGACCGTCCGGATGAATCGTAATCACTTTTTTTAAATATTTTTTTTGTACCCTTCTTCTGTCGACACGTATTGTCGCATTGCTCAGCAACAGCTCAGCGAACGAAACGGTATGCCAATAAAAATTGACCCCAAAAGACAGAGATAGAAAGCAAATCAACGTAAAGAAAAAAAAAGAGAAAAAAAGAGTTGAATAAAGAGAGAATAGTTTTTTTCCCGGGGGTTCCCAGGATTTTCCACGAAACGACGTTGAATCCGGGCAAAGGGGGGTTTTTGTTGCTCGCGGGGGAGACGGGAGGAGGGGGAGGGGGTTGTGTGACGCGGTCGTGAGTGGGCGGAGCGAAAGCGGTTACTGTACACTACCGCGTTCTATACTATCGAGTCGTCTGTTTGCGTGTTTGTATAGATTTCCAACGAAACCAATGTGTGCACATATACGACGAGTACATAACCTATACATGTGCGTATATGATATCTATAGAGTGTCCCTCTATTCTGCACATATTGCCGACTGTGTACGCCGGGGTTTGTTGCTCGGGCTGCTGCAGTTGCTTGTGAATGCGAGATGCACCGTAACGCAACCTTCGACGATGCGGGAGAAGGCCGCACACGTCCGGGGGGGTTAGCTTCGATTCTCGATTCCCTCGAAGCCACTTTCGAGCGCCGATTCGCTCGAGAATTCTTCCGAGACCATTTCACAATGACCAGAAGCAGCGTAAAACGGCCTTTACTCGAAATAAATTCAACTACCAGTAATACAGTGGATGGTACATGCGATAGGTATACCCCGTGAATACCAAAGATTTCCCGATGCCAATCGAATATTTCATACTTATTTATTTACGCGATATTGATTTTAATGCACAAGCGCTTGAAAACATACATCATTTATATGTTGTTTCTTATTCACTCTCCATATCGCGAATTCAATTTTCTGTTTTTTTTTTTTTTTCGAAACGCCTCGTACACGGATCGCGTAAGCTTCGGACTTGTGAAATATTTCATCAACTCTTCGATTGTTTTTGGGTCAATATTTGATGAAAAAAAATATAAAATAAGCGAAAAAAAAAACACATATAATAAAAGTCTCGCAGTTTTTTATATCAACATCGATAACCATGGATTTGGTTTTCCAATAGTTATTCGTAGGTTGTCAGAATAACCGTACCGTATGTGTACACGTGACGAAACTTCGAAATATGCCAATCAAATATTGTTCGGTACAATGTTATTTATCAATATTTTCATTGTCGTCGGGTCAATATTATGAAAAAAAAAAAAAACAAAAATTTCAAAAAATGAGAAAGACGAATGATTATAAATCGCAGTGATGTTAAAAGTAAACGATCGTAATTTCGTCGGATCTGTGAAAATTTATCGCGCGAAGTGCGAGGACAACGAGACCGGCGTGTTTCCATTAGTCGTGCGGCAAAGAATTGTCCGACACAAGTGGAGAAGGTAACAAAAACAGGACTCGGAGCGGAGGCGCGCTTGTTATTTAGCTCACAGCGGTCGTCGGTAGCGCAGCGGTAACAGGCGCCACGTGCGTACGTGTATACAGTTGTATAGGTACGTGACGATGCGTCGGTTCACCGCATCGTCAGATGAGCAGAAGATTATTGGAACATAATGCGTGCGTCGCTTCGGGTACCTCGGACCCGATTTTATAATTTGTGACTTTTTTTTTTTCTCTTTATCTCCACACCCATCCATTATAATCCGCTATACTTCGGTCTCTCGTCGTCCTTCCGTCGTTCTCGTTCGCCGGGGGCCGACGTATTATCGATCACGTACCAAAATATCCATGTTATTCTCATCTCTCTATTACGCGCCGATGTATACACAGCTCGACGCGAACGCGGTTAGAGTTACACGCAATACGAGATTTATGTTACACGAGCACCGAACGAAATATAATAGAGATATGGTGAATGTAAATAACATAAACCTCGGGCTTCATTTCGGTATTTTCATTCAACATGAAATATGGTAAATCGCACCAGAATATCCGTATTAGCGTCCCTATTACGCGAGAATATATGCAGAGTTTGGTACGCAATTAGAGTTACACGAGATTCGCCCCGCGGAAAGAGGTGAGATATTGCAATAGAGATAGGAAAGCAAAAATAAAAAATGCCATTCAGTCAAAACTCGAGTCATTCCATTCGGTATTTTGTCGTTCGTCATAAAATACATCGGGAAAACTTCGCGGAGACATGGCGTTCGAGTGAAAAAACTAACGAATACGAAATAAATAAATAAAAAAAAGGTAATCGGGGAGAAAAAAGAACTAAACAACGTCGCAGTTCCGGGGCTGTAGGGTTTACCGCGTATAGGGTCATACATGATTCTCGGTATTATCCACGTATGTACGTACGTGAATGTACACCGAGACGAAGAGTACACACCAGAGCAACATAGGAAAAAGTAGGTATGCGCGCACAACACTGTGGCCATTTGTAATGTCATGAATCGTAGCGATCGCGGAAGATACGAGAAAACTCACGACGATTTAAAAGTACGAGAAAAATAAGGGTATCGCTTTTTCGATACGACGAAACTCTAACGTTGCGATTGCTATGCAACGATGTTCGATGCGTATAGCCGAAGCAATTTGTTCCGCGACGAACCAACGACGGAAATATCGCATGCGTATTTACGATAATATATCGTATTGTATGTATATCTTATACAAAAATCGACATTTAATATATAGTATATATAAATTACCATATTATGGATGCATATTATTATTATTCTTTCCGAGTTACGTGATTATAATAGAAAAAAATTATTACGAAAAATACATTATTATTACAAAAGTATTGTCACGCAAAGATCGTATCTTAAACAGAGATATTTCTTTAATCATTTAAGTGGCATATAATAGGAAAACGGTGGGTGTATTCTCGAGTGTAATTCGAGATGCCGTAATGAGTCTCGGTCTCGGATGTCCTGCCGTTCTCACTTTCTTACTATCTTCCGTCTATGCGGAACATATATATATACATGTTCCTTGTCTCTCGCTCCAGTTAGCTCAACCGCAAGCAAGTTTGTTGTGCGCAAAGACGAGTAATTGAAAGGGTTGGGGGAAACTAATTGTAAGCAGTGCTTGATGCACCAATGCAAATAACTAACGGCGAGTCTGTATTATGGTTAAATTGTGAGCAAAACGAGACACGTTAGGGGGTGTAACGACTGTTTCGACGAAAAATCGTCGTAACGTTTGTCCGCGTTGTCAAAAACAAAAAATTATTGCAACTCGCGATCCTGCGTCTAGATTAATAAATTATTCGATTAAAAATAGAAATTATTCGTCGAAGACTCACCGGCGATGGCGAAGACGAGTAGCAAGATCCACGCATCCATGAGGTGGCCGGCTGCGGGAATCGTGCGTCTCTGATGACGGTTGCGACAGTGTTTTTCGTAAAAAGCGCCGAAAGTTCCGTGGCCGTTCATTAGACGAGACATAACGTATCGCGAATATTCACGGGGCACCGTAACGTAGCAATGCGTAAATGGAAATACATGTTCCTCCGCGCACACAACGAACTTTACTTATTCTTCTCTTTTAAACGAAATTCTCAATGCTTATTGCGCACTCCTACATATATATATATATATATATATATATATATATATCTCCCCTCTCCGTTTCACCTGCACTGGAGGACACGTTTGTTTTATACACACAAGTAATTCACGACAAAAGAAGGAACTTTTTCGAGCACTCCAAGCCCCCGACAATGCCCCTTGGCGCGTTGCTATCGCGGTGTTGTGTTTGGCCACTCGTGCGCCCAGCGAAACGTCACTCTCGTCTCTCCTTTCTCCGTGTGCTTCTCCTTCCTCTCCTTCTCACGTTTATTCCGTCAAAATTCCTTGTTCGCTCTTTACGCGGGGCACTCTTTCGACTCGTCTCGTACCGCGACGACACGAGACACTCGACACTCGCAGCGTGTCACCGTCGTGTGTCTCGCTGGAGACACCGCGCTTCCACCTCTTTCGAGGCGAGGGGGAGGGGGGAGGGTGAGGGTTACACACGCTTCTTTACTCCTCGCGGCGGCCTTTACTCTCTTTCTTACTATTCATTCACATGGTTTGACCGGGTTTCGGTAAACGATAAGAGAACATTCGCTGTCGACGAGTGAACGAGACGACCCCATGGCTCCTCGCCTCGTCGTCACGCACACATACACGCACATGCACACCGAATCGAGACGCACTTCCACGTTTATTCTCTGTCAGTGAAAACGTTATATATCGTATGTCGTTGGATACGATGAATTGGAATGGAAATGAGGGATAAAGGCAGTGGTAGTACGATTTATACACTTGCCTGCGTTCTCTCTAAAGAATTCTGTATACTATCGAGAACGCTATATCTATTAATAGTTGTAACCACGCTCTCGTCGTTTCCGTAGCGATCGTTCGCGTAAAAACCCTCGAAACCTCTCTTACGCGCTTTGGGCTGCGTGCAACGATTTTTAACCGTACGACGAGAAAAAAGAAAATATACACAGATACACACACGCACACAAGTTTGATCGAGGTCCAGGATCTCCAGCGGGTCCCCGTGTGCTGTAAGACCGCACCGACGTGTGTCTCGTGCGAGAGCGAAGGCTTTACTAATACCACGCGTCCCAGCTCCTCGGTCCCTATCCTTCCCTGCAATGCGTTCGACTTCTTTCACTCGTGTATACTCGTGCGTACTCGATTATACCTACTCCTATCGTGTTGCCTGTTATTTGTTATTATAGAACACGCCGATACTCCTTTTACTTACATTTTTTTAAATTTCTTTACCGTGTCGATTATGCAATTTTATTATCGTATTATCCGAATCTCACGAAAAGTTCATTACTTTTAATTTTCTTCAATCTATATGTTTGATCGGATTCTTTTTAAAAAATGTGTTTGTGTCAGTCCACGCGCGCGCGGAGACCGGAGCTCGAGAGGCACAAACCACGTCGCGCTAGATATGCGTTTTATATTCGGCCGCCGATATATACGGCTATACTATATACTCGGTAGTCGGCTGCTCTCTCGGGAGAGACCGAGAGACTCGCGATGCTGCTGCTGCTGCTGCTTGTCTCTGCTGCCAGTGCTCGCTGCGTCCGACTCGATTGCTCCGTTTGGTTGGCCACTCTCGCCTGCCTCGCCGTACCTAGAGTTTAGTCAGAGTATCCCCGTAGTCATTCGCTCTCCCTTCGTTTCTCAAATGCCTCAATCTTCCATCCCAATCTCTGTCTATCTCGCTTTTTACCCCCTCCCCCCTTCTCTCCCTCTCAATTCGTTATCTTTCTCGCTCTCGCGATCGCCAACGCTACACTACTAACGCCGCTTGCCGCCGCCGCCGCCGCTTTACCCGGAGTATTGACCGGTTCGGTGCGGCCGCGATGTAGTAGTACGTCGACGACGACGAGGAGGCAGCCAGGCCCCACGGGCTCTCTCTGTAGCGAACGTCAGTAAAACGCGCTTGTGTGTTGTCCCATCGGTGCTTAGTGGTGGTGGGAAGCTCTCCGTTCGCGATGCGCGCGCAATAATACGAAAACCTCTTTCTCGCTCGGAAGTTTCGGATTCGATGCCCGCGAAACGAAGAAGGAAACCCCGAAGATGAGAGCACAGAAGGGGAGGGGGCGGAGGAAGGAGAGTCCGAGAGAACCGAATCTCCCCGACGCCGCTGTGAGCAAAGAGCTTCGGCGTCTATCGTCTGCGCCAGCGCGGCGTTGCCAAGTTCCACCTCCTTGCTCTCCTTCCACGATTCCCTTCCATATCCTTATTCTCAACTTTCTTCCTGCCTCGTCTCCTCTCTCCGTAACCCCCCCGGCGCCTTTCTTATTCGCGCAAGTCCTCGGCTTCTTTCTTTTCTTTCTTACTTACATATCCTTCGAGCCAAAAAGGATGAGAATACCGGCCAAGAGCCAAAAGACCCCGACGACATATCTTTTTCCGTCGAAGTTCTTCTCTCGGTGCTTCAGGAGCCGCGTGTTCCTCGTCCCTTCCCCTAAACGCGAATCGAAAGCAGCGCAAGCGAGAGACCGTGCTTACAGTCCTTGCAATGTGATGTTGGATATACCGACAGACGACAGGTCGATCGGGAAAGTGCTGCTTGTTTCCTCCAACCCGTACTTTCTTCTTTTTTTTTCCCTCACCGCACCGACAGCTCGACTCGCCGCTCTCACTTCCCTTTTTCCACCATTCCCTTCGTACGCCAAACCCAAGCGTGAGATGCGAGTCAACCCTGTTCTTACTTTATCCCAATGCTCGCAATTTCCTATACTACGCGTATATACACTTTAACGACACTGAAACGCGGTGCTGCTCACCCCTGAACTCGTACGCCGCGATGTGTCCAGGTGCCACTTGTCGGGGCGTCGTAGTTTCGTCAAACGAGTTACGAAAGCCATTCACTGAAACTCCGAGAGCCGAATTGCGTACTCAACCCCAACTTTCCAACCCTTTTCCCTCTATTATTGTACTTCGCTACGCAATCCTGCTACGTAATAAAATGCATTATTCCCCCCACGACGTACTTATCCTTCTTCAACGTATTATTGTTCCTAACACTTTATGCACAAAGGGTCACATGGATATGACGAATGATTGAAGGAAACCCGCGAAGACTTTGCGGAAAACTATAAATTGATATCACAGAATTTCGTCCCGACTCGGCATTCGGGTCATTCGTATCCAGTTACGTAAAATGATTGATTATTCCTCCGGTTTGTTCCATAGACTCAATTAGAGAAGTTTCTCAACGATGCGAGACAGAATTTATGCCTTTTAGTTCGTTTAACTTAACGATGCTAAAATCGTTATTTCACCGAGGTGATCATTACGTATTCGAACTCATCTGAGTGTAAATTTTACGAAAGGGCACTAATACCCATGCGACTGAGTCGAACGAAACTTTACGCTCTCGACCGCTTTGATTTTTATTTTTTTTTATTCTTCGCTTGTTTTGTGTTGAAGTACCGGCGGTATTAGTTTATAGGGTCAATGTATCAGTATGGGTGCCGAGTGACCTTTTTCATATACTATCATTAGTTCTCCGGGATCCGTTTCCTTCGAAATTACGCGCGATGTTTCAATTAAAGAGATATTATCCATGAAAATTTACGAAAAAAAAAAATTCAAAACGCTTTTTTTTATGGAGCGTAAAAAAATCGGTAAATGTCTCGGTTCGTGTGACAAACGAGCCTTACCACCGACAAACTCCGGAGAGCCTATTATACGCTCGTTGCCCGATGATTATGACTTTCCTGGAAATTCACGTCTACCCAGTAAATATATACCCGAACCTAACACATGCAACGTGCAAGTTTCGATCGTAACAACCGGAAGCGAGTGTCGACACGGCGGTAATACACGTAAACGTGCAAAGCTCATCGACATGCCGACGAGGCGATAAAAATGAAAAGTCGACAGGAGGACGAACAGCCCGGCGATGTGTATAGAGAGCTCTCACAGCCAGGCGGCCGGGTCTCTCCTCTCACCAGAGCCGAGAACTCTCGTGGAGATATAACATATAACATATAACATATTCTCTCCAGGGAAAAAAACGCTGCACGTTACCCGAATTTGCGATGAGTACCTTTCTGTCGGCGATGAATTTACTCGTCGCTGAGAGATATTCCTATTTCTGTATTCTCGAGAGACATACGGATCGCGGGCATTGGAGCGACGGGAAAGTAGGTCCTATGAATTATAACTATCTTTCCCGATTGATTTTCCGACAGGTATTCTATCATTTAATTACGATTCAATATCGAGAATTTTTATGCTCCTCCATTCTCTACATACATCGAGAATCATGCCGACAATAGAATTTCAAGTATTCATGTTTTTTTTTTTTTTTTTTTTTTTAAACGACATACGCGTCACGTTCGAATCATCGAAGTGCTGTTGTGCCAATTAAACACTGCAATACGCTAGGGCGGTTCGGAAACTCCATCGTTTCTATTGTTTAATAGCGTTTATTAGCTCCGTACGAGTGCAGTGTACACCCTACAGTTGTTGCTCCTATCGCAGTCAAAGGTGCTACGGGTCCCGGCACTCGGCTGCACTCGTTCGGTTGAACAATGGCACCAAAGGGTGTCCCCTGTGCCCATCCGCGTCCCCCGATTCTGGCCGCTCGTATATAACTATATTCAGCCTCAACTCTTCTGCATACTGTGCTGTAACGCTTTTGAAAGTGCGAAACATCTCTCTCTCGCTCTCTCTCTCTCGATTTCTCATTCGCATGGAGACTGTTTTCAAATATAGTCCATAAATTCGATTAAAAAAAAAAAAAAAAGCTTTTTTTTTTTCATATATACGCTTAATTATGCGAAACTCTGGAGCTTTCGAACTCACGGTATCCAATATCGCGATCCGATTTGCATAGTAATATTCAACGTCTGTGCTTTATATTTACGTGATAAAAATACTCGCGGGGCCATCGAAATGCGTTAATATTCAATGCGATGTTCGGAATAACGGCAAATATATAGACGCGCTCGACCTTTGATTACACCGATTCCGATAATTCAACCTCCGCAAACACAACTGTCCAGCGGTGGTCGGGGGCTCGCGATAACGATAATACAATTTCCATCCCCGGGGCGTATGGATGTTTATGCTAATGTGACAATTCTGATAGCAGTCACTCGATCAACCGGTAATCACGGGTATAGAAAATTAACGTGCGAATATTCGGTGCTCGCGGTCCCTAGATATTCGACTTTCGAGTACTTCGGGTTTCGAGAACGAATTCGGGTCTGAAAAAAAATATATACGTGACATAATAGATTTATGATGACCAATCATTGCGTTTAATGAAACTCAGATGAACGTCGTTATTATGGTATTTACATGCGGAATAATGTCCTTACGTCGTTCCTTGTTTTAGTATGTTATTCTTACGGATCAAAAATTGCTTCTTGATCTCGAAAGCCACGATACCGAGAGCCATACCGGTGTTGAGACTGTCGACGTTATTCGTCAATGGAACATTGACACGCGCACCACCGGTTTCGCGCATAAATTCAATGCTTTCGTAACTCAAACCGTGAGTTTCGCCGCCGACTATGAGTACAACTTCGTTCTCAGTGTAGTCCGCCGCGTAATACGGTATCACTGGAATGAGACTCGACAATTCTTTAGCGGATATCTCTCGAATGACTTCTTTACCATCCTCCATCTTTGTTTCGGTGCCGCTGGATTCTGACGATTTTTCTATCGTTTTGTCGATCGATTCGCTCGCTTCATATGGAATCTCGGATTTTGCATTTGGCGAAGTCGTCGAATTCGCGTCATCCTCGTCGTCGCTACTGCTATAATCCGATTCTTTTTCCACACCTGCGATCGGCTGAATTTCTTCGGTCTCGGAACTCACCGTCACATTGTTATCCGCGGCAAATATCCTGGCAGACGGGCTTATCAGTGACCTTACGTCTTCCCACTCGATACCATTGGAAATGGAGACGCGAAAATGCGCTCCGGCCGCACTTCTCAACACCTTTGCGTCCCAAAGATCGACGCAACCTATTGACGAAAAAAAAGTGAAATAAAAAAATATATTAAATTTTTTTTTTAAATAAGTAATAGGATTAAAGAATTATGGTCGATGGCCCTTTGGCAATATCTATGTTTCAGACACTATACATGTATGTATAATAAAAAAAAAATTGTACTTCATTATCAATAATTTACTATTACTACGGGTACTAAATTTTTAAAAATGAAAAAAAAATCGGGATGTAAAAAACGATTTTTCATGTAATTCAATCGAAAAATGACCTTTTGTCAAGATGACTCGTTCGCATCCGACGCCCGCGGACGCCCGCAATATTGAGCCCAAGTTTCCCGGTTCTCTCACGTTATCGCATATTATCGTCAATGGTATCGAATCCTCCGACGCTTCTTTTTCGAATGATTCGGGACGTTCAAATATCGCTGTTTAAAAAACAAACGTAATTAATTGACCTATACGAGAATGAAATTGAATAGGCAATATCTCGAGATTTTTCTATATACCCATAACTCCTGGAGTAGTAGTGAGACTGGACCACAGTTGCAGCGTTTTGTACGGAACTTTAAAGAACTGTACATCTTGCTGCGGCAGTGGCATTTTCAAGACATCGGACGCTCGACTGAACAACACCATGTTGAGCTTCAGACCGCCGTTAATAGCATCCGTTATCAAACGACGACCTTCCAGGACAACTTGCTGATTTTTCTCTCGCATCTTTTTCGACTTTAAGTTAATCATTAAAACCCTGGAATTTTTTTATAAATCACTATTATTTCCATGTACAAAGTTCAAAATGTACGAAAAAAAATGTATTACAACAAACTTACGAGAGTTTTCTATCGTCGTCGATTATTGTGGCATAGTTGAGAGTTCCATCATCTTTGAAAGTCGTGTTACTTCTGATTACGGGCACTGGATGCTTCCCTTGTCTGGGACGTTTGCGATTTTTTGGTTTGAGAGGATAATGTTCCGTGTCCTCGTTAACGTATTTTCTGGGTTTTTCCGCCACTTCGCCTTCGTCGAGGACGATCTCTTCGTTCACCACTGCCACTGGTCTTCGATGAAACCAACTGGCGTAATTTCGCGTCTTTGTAAGCATTTTGATACTCTGTAACGGCGAAACTTTCGCGCATCGAAGACAACGCACGGAAATTGCCAGGGTATTGAACAACATTTCGAATGATAGCGTGTACTTCGATAGTTTTTTTAAAATACTTCACGACGATTATTCTACGCGGAGGTTATCAGGCAAAATTCGCTTATTATTTTATACACCCGTGACATGTCACAGAATGACAATTAGCGAGTTTCGAATCGTGAGCCTGGAAAATAACGACGAACGACAATACGAAGAATTGTTTTACTTTGTTTTTATTCTTTCGACAATTGTTTATACCGGAACAACAATGTAGGTTATGGCTTCCAATGATTGGATTATAAAACGTGCAGACATTCGAGCAGATTTTCATGTAGTAGTAAAATGAGTCAAATCGTGAGAAACGAATGGTACGGTGGGGGCATAGCAGGTTCAATGAACCAATCTCGTACGAGCTCGCGATATCGTAAACGTCCAATAAAATGAGCGGTAAACCCCTTGAATCGGTCAGTTTGCGCTTAGCTGCAAAGAGCGCTTTATTGGGACGCAAAAGCGTACCTATTGCTATTACTGTCTTATACACACGCGCGCACAAACACAGCTGCGAAATTTGTGTTTCGTAATCGGGAATCGCGGTACTACGGGGCGAGGGTATATTCTCTCGTAAGACGAGTCGGACGAGTCTCATTTACGATGCTAAACTTTGTGCGTGTGGTAGAATCTTTTACGTGTGTAGTTGTTCGCGCGAAAGCGCTATAATGCGTGTGTAACGTATACACGTATATATACGTTGCTCGTTGGCGGAAAAGCCACCGCGGTGAAGCTGGTGGTATAGTTTCGTCTCGGGTGCGCGGCTAGAGGCAAGGTTTTCGCGATGTGCAAAGGTTAGACGGTTAGTAGAGTCACAGTGGCACGCAGGAGACGTGATGCAGCGGATGCAACCCTACTGTCACGATGTAGAAAACCTTTCCGATGTAGCACACGCAGTAAACGCGAGAGGAATAATTGCGTTCCGAGTGTTTGGTACATCCGTGTTAGCCCGTTAAGGGATACATGGATGCAGCTAACGGTCAGAAGCCCCTCGGTGAGTGCAATACGGAACGCAATGTGTCGATTGATGTTGAAAATAAAAAACGAAAAAAAAAAAATGTATATCAAAGTTGACTCCCGTCACGATTCTAACGATTGTGGCAATCTTATAACGACATTATTGTGCAATTGTTCTTTCGGACATTATTATCTGTCAAAGAATTTAGCTGCAATGATTCTTGTGGAATATATATATTTTTTAACTATGCTATAACAATTGAATAATTTGGATGTCACTGTTTTGTCTGCGACAGCGGAAAAGTATCGAAATCTTGCGACGTGTTTAACATTTTTCTATTTCTTTCATCCGCAGCGGGGCAGGTGGCCGCCGGGGGCGGCAACGGAGCGGATAAGGCTAAAGAATGGCAAATGGAACTACTCATGGAAAAGCTACGCTCCAAAGCGTCGGCATTCAAGACTCTCGTCGAGACGGCGAAAAATCTCAGAATGGCTATGCTAGTGAGTTCATCCATTTAACGATTTAAAAAAAAAAAAAAAAAAAAAAATTCTTCCAAACTTTTCATTGACTTTTTCGAATTTCCACAGGACAAACGGTTCGCCATCGACAGCGTAGAAAAAAATCAGCTACAAAAATGTCTGGATACTCTTCAGCACTCCATAAAAGTAACTTCCTTGCAATCCATGGTGGAGCGTTTGGAAAGTCTCAGCCGGCAGCTTGGGTAATTGAGAATTGCAAAGTTTCTGTTGTTTTTATCGTTTTTTAATTTTTTTCAAATATCGTAATTATTTGCTGAAACAGACTAAAATTCATGATGTCCGGACCACCGGGAACCGAGCTTTTCATAACGTCCGACATGTTTTTCGTCGAAGTTCTGTTGGAGCCGACGGGCGTCGTGAAAGACGTGAAAATTCATCACGAAGGAAAAACCGAACAACAGGCGAGTATCGTTCAAAGTTTATCGATGAAAAGAAATGTCGTAGAATACTAGAATCGCGGAGAAACTAACCGATGTTTGGCGATTACAGAGTTGCGAGGAACTGGTGGCTTGTCTTTCGCGCGGAGATTTCGTAGATTTTACGGCTCAACTGGAGGGCCTCGCGTCAATCTATCAACTGAACGCGGACAAAAAAGTCAAGTGCAAGGCGTTCAGCGCTCTGCAATCACTCGAAACGGATCTCGGCGTTTTGGCGCAGTTGCAAACAATAATGAAGGAACCATTCAATCTCGTGCACAAGAGTCCAGTCGGTGAGCCGCAACTTTTTCCGTTTACTTTCTCATTCACGCGTTGTATAGCAGAGTTAAAAAAAGTACGAAATTTTGGATAAAAATTCATAGAAAAAAAAAATTCCCCCTTATCGCGATGTTTGTGACTCGGTCAGTTTCCATGGGTCAGATAATGTTTGTCACGAAGTTCAAACTTTTGTAGAATTCAACTCTTAAAATAGTTAATTACTTCACAGGTATTTTGGAGAGGCGAAAGGGTGGTCACGCGATGAAACTCACATACTTCGTATCGCCGTACGATCTTATAAATCAAGAGAATCGCGTATGCGATCAGCTCAGTCCGGAAGCCGTGATACAACGTAAGATCGGGCATTCAGTGACGATTTGCATGGAAGGTTCGACGGCACATAAATTGCCGACGACCAGTATAATTACCGTCGACCGAAGCCCCACGGGAAAGAGGTGTCGATTCGTTTCATTGCATATAATTAATTACATAAGATCGTTCAACGATCGTCAAGATTTTAATTCGATTACTTTGTCGCACAGCACACCCTCGTATGCGCCATTGAACGGATCAAATTCGTCGATGTTACCCGCCTGCTTCGTTCTCAAATTGGCTAAGAAAATGCCAATGTGCATGGAACTCGTTCATAGGATACAGAAAGTAACGGAACTCGAGTGCGGCGACATATCGGCGCCGCATCCCCTTCTCAGCTTGATAGTTCAACACGCGAGTGGAGAACAATTGGATTGCCGAAATAATCGTGGCCTCTACGTGGTAAGAAAGTCAAATATTGCCTGTTCCCTAGCAAATAGCACGCATTCGACAAATGGCCGAAAAACAACCATAAAAATGATACAAAATAGCCGGTTGTATTCAACTGTATACTCGTTTTTTTGATAAACAACCATCAAATTGCACATAAAGATCAGCGATAGGCAACAATATAGTCATTTTTTCAATAAACAAGTAAACGAACGCAAAACGACTACCGATGGGCAACGGTACAGTTTTTTTTTAATCGAAAAACGAGCGAATAACGAACATCCTGCTGCCCACGGGTGGTTTTAGCGCTTTGTTTACACGGTAAAATTTTGGCACAAAAAGATCGGCCGATTTTTCGCTCAACAATTTCAACAATTTTCCTCGCAAATTGTATTATATAAACCGCTTTTCAGACTTTGCCGGATCAGCAGCACTGTTACTTCATGACGGAAAACAAGGGAATGGACGGTGTATTGGTCGGCAGCATACCGTTCACACATCCGGCGCACGTTCCCCAAATTCTCATATATCTTCGTCAACAAGCGCTCTTCAATTCGTTGCTGAGTAGCTGCGTGAGATCAATGGCACGTCAGGAACTCGAGCACACGACGATGTTCGAGGTGAGCGCGTTATCATGGCAGCATGTATCGGTGAGTCTGGAACATCCGTTCGAGGAGACAATGGCAACGGTTGAACTCGATCTCACCGACATATCGGCCCTGAAGTGCAAACTCTACGGTGTGAGTAAGAATAATCAGGACGCGACATCGGAGATGATCGGCAAAGTGTTGCAAAGGTGCCTTAGCATACCGTTGACAATGAGAACATTGATAAAGACGTGGGAGGGACGTACGAATTCGATACCAATGACGGGTATAGGTGGGGGCGCTGGTACGGGGGGTGGCGGTACACCGAACGGTGGAAATTACGGATCAGGTAACCTCGGCTCCGGGCAGAACGGTCACGACGGTAGTAGTCAACCGGGATTACCGGATTTTAGTAACGGCAGCGAACCGAAGATCAAACAAGAACCCGGATTAAACGGTACTAATGGTACGAACGGCATGAGCAGAAATCAATCAGCTCAACAGTCGCAGCAACAACAGCAGCTTCAAGCGCAGCCACAACAACAACAGCAACAACAGCAACAACAACAACAACAACAACAGCAGCAGTCTTTTTTAGATGCCGGAACGGAGAATAGTATCGGTTTTCCGTCGTTTTCCGGCCAATCCGATACAACAAACACATCTGCTATGCTTAATCCCCTGCAATTGGGAGCGTTGCTCAGTCAGGGAAAGAGTAGTTCGCCGGTCGGTGGGCTATCAACGTCGAATCCATCGTCGAGCGAAAGACCGAAGAAGACGCGAAAGCGAAAAACTGCCGATGGTATGTGGCGCAGTCCAAAGAGCAAAGGCGACGATTCGGGGGAAATATTGTTAGAGAGTTCGAGTTCGGACTCTACACCGTTGGGAACACCGACGGGACGCGATAACGCCAATGGCACAAGAACACCGACTCCTACGTCGGTCGCTGTGAGTCTCGTAAGCGGACTTGATCTCTCGAATCTTGAGGCCGCGGATATTCTGGGCGGCGACACGCGAAGCTCGGACTACGATCCCGAGAACGAAACGGAGGTAATGGAGGTACACGATTTGCCCGACGATTACGGCGAAATAATGAAGAGAGAGCGTAAATCGCGAAAGAATCGAGAGGACAAGAAAAGTCCGAATGTATTCGATGAGAACAAATCTTCGAATCTGATACCACCGTCGGTGAGTATAACCCCGATAACAAGCGCGGGAATGGGACAAACGACGAATTATAATTCGGTACTCACGGGAATGGGTTTGGAGAGACGGCCGGGCATCGAAATAATTCCAATATCGTCGTCGCCGCAAACGACTTTACCAAGTTCGATAACGATAACGCCTATAGCCTCGCCGTCGATGAAAGGCATGAGCGACGAGCGTCGAGATCGTAAGAGCAAAACCAGCGACGAGAAAGGGCGACTCGAGAAGAAAAGAAAACGAAAGCGAGAGGATAGCCCGATGGGTCCACCGGATAAATTGCCACCGAAACAACCGCAGCAGGATCCTCTTTCCAAACCCGTTTCTGTGAGTATAAAACCCGCCGATCCACAACCAAACGTTAGCTCGAGGCCATCGTCACCGGCAACTACATTGCGAAAGTTTAATCCATCACCAACGCACACGAGTCCATTGGCGCTGGTCGGAAAATCCAGTCCCACTTTGAAGCAAAATGTCTCAGCGACGAATTCAAACGCCGTAACATCGTCGTCGTCTACCTCGTCGTCGAGTAAATCCATTCAGAGTCCAAAACACTCGCCAGTTTACAATAGTCCGAAGCACGCGTCTTCCGGTGTGCCGGCGAGCGTGAGTCCAAAGCACGGAACGTCGTCGCCGAAGCACGGAAGTTCCGCGAGCGCCGGAAAGCCAAGTATGTCGGCGCTAAAGTCCGCAGCCGCGAACAATTCGCCGTCGTCGTCGAGCAAAGGTTGCGGCGATTCGACCACCGCGTCTCTATCGTCGTCCTCGTCGTCGTCTTCCAAACCAAAATCATCATCGAGCAAAGATTCGAGTAGAGACAAAGATCGCAAGAATGTCTCGTCGTCGTCGACCTCTTTATCATTCAGTGGCAGCGGTTCCGGTCGTCAGAGTCCAAAGACAAAATCGTCGAGCGGCAAGTTAAAGCAACTCGAATTATTGCCGAGTAGCAGCGGCGAGACACCGCCGACTTCGTTGCCGAGCAGCGGAAGCAGTACTCCACCGTCGGGTAGTTCGGATCTCGGAAAATCGGCGACGGCCCAGCAGCAACAACAGGCGCGCAACCGCAAGGGTTCTCTCAGCGCGGTTATCGACAAACTGAAGAACGCGCAACACTGCACCGACGATGCTGGACCCGGCGGAGGCGGAGGAAGCGGAAACGGTGGTGGTGGCGGTGGGGGTGGGAGTTCGCAGAAATCGGGGGGTGGCGGTAGCGGAAGTGGAAACGAGAGCGGAAGCGTTGGAAGTCAAAAGGAACGCGCGCCGAGCTCGTCGAGCACCAAAACAAGCGGCGAAGGGAAGAGTACCGGAAAGAGTAGCAGTCCTTCTATAGACGCAAAAAATCCTGCCGAATACATGGTAAAGCATAGTTCGGACGGTATGAAGATAACGATAAACAAAACTCGGGCAAAAGACTCGAAGACCAGCGGCAATTTGAAGATCTCTTCGGGGACAACGTCCAACGTTAGCGGATCGTTAAGCGTGTCGGTATCGTCGTCGGGCTCGGGAAACGGATCACCGAAGACTCACACCGGTTTGAAACCCGGTGTGAATTCGGGCCCCGCGTCGAAGAAGCCGCAGACACAATCCTCGATAAAAGTTACGACTCAGGGAAGCGGTATGTCCTCGTCGGTGGGAAACAAACTCGGTGTACCGGGACAAAAGTTATCATCGACGCCGAAATCCACTTCGGGGTCGAGTTCAACGGGAAGCGGGAGTCTACTGACGAAAAGTACAACATCAAAGTCCTCAACAGGCTCGCCGAAGATGTCGAGCTCCGGAGCTACGGATCTAAGTAGAAACAGAGACAAGCCGAGAATACCAAAGTCGTCGGAGAAGAGCGGAGGTTTGTTCGGTTCGAAGAGCAGCGCGGACGCGAGAAAGGCGAGTCCATCGGCGCTGCGCGAGGAAAGCGAAAGCGAGAGAGCATTCAAAGTACTCGCGGCTCACGTATCACCGTCGAACATGCCGAGCTTTCCTCCTCAGTTGGTTGTCGAGGGTCTGATAAAAGCGTTGGATACGAAATTTCAAATACCAAAATTATCGGCCCGTGTCAATGCCTCTTCCGAGACCGCTGAGAAAAAATCGTCCGTCGAGAAACTCGCACCTCCGATCGCTAGTGTCGAACACGCGACCGGCAAATTACTCGTCGATAGTTTATCGGCGAGTAAATTGGAACCATCGAAGATACCGGTACTGTCGAATACCGCTGCGAGCGCGTTGACCAACAATCCGAAATCTTCGTCCGATGTGCTCGACAGCGCTGGTGCGAATCAAGGGAGGAGGGACACAGCGCAGATAAAACCCGACAACCTGTCCGTAACGGCTACTCCTTTGCCATTATTGAATCTCGGCGCCGCAATGAGTCCCTCCAGTCATTTGATTCTCCCGCCTCAATCGCTCGCATCGACGACTCCTCCCGTAACTGCGGCCTCTCACGATTCCGATGTTCCGACCAATCTATCGATGTCCACCGGAGACAATGAGTCAAGAGATTCCTGCAAGGATTTGACGAGCGCAACGTCGACCTCAAGACCACCTTCGGCATCCGGATCGCAACAGCCATTTCTCAAGGGCGGCATACCGTCGACAATCGGTACAACGTCCGGAGTGGTTACACCCATCGGCGAGGATACCGCAGTTACTTTAGGCAATATTCCCGTCGACGTTGCTATAGCCGATCCGAACGTAACTCCTAAAGCGCTGACTTATTCCTCGGCGACTGGAGGTTCCGGTGGTACCAGCAATCCCATCGTCGGTATCGCCGGCACCTCGGAGAGTCTTAATTTAAGCACCAAACCGGCAGATGCTGCACTGAACAAGTACAACAAAACGATCGACGAGAGTCGAAAGTCCTCGGAGAAAACGACGATACCGGCGGTTACGCCCACTGCCGGTTCCACCTCCCCAATCGACATCACCGCGAACGTTGGAAAATCAACGACTCCGGTACTCGGTTCGAGTTCGCAGGAAGTCGCCGAGCTGCTTTTGGACTTTTCGACCCCCAAGGATGTCGCCAAAGTTCCGATAGCTACCATTCCCGAGAGAGCTATGAGTCTACAGTCCGCACCCGCGAGAAGAAACACACCGCCTCCGCCACCTCCCCCACCCGCGTTTCCTCCGAGTCCCTCGGTCAGTGTTCATATCGTTAAGAGTCCCGCGCCGTCACCGCGAGTCATACCGTCACCACACTCGGCTGCGTCGCCTTGCATTACCGACGACGAACTTATGGACGAGGCGCTCGTCGGTATGGGCAAATGAAGATTACTGAAAGCGCTGCGCTCGTCGAAAGAAGTTCGTACGGTACCGAGACGACGCAGTCTTTGCTCAACGACGAAACTCTCATCGATTCGAGATACAATTTTTGTCGTTCCATGATATAGGTACATCGTTGAAAAAAGAAAATCCATCGATCGCCGAGAAGTCGCCAAAGCTCTTTCCGATTTACTTTCTTTTTCCTTTTTTTTTTCTCTCATTCTTACTTCGTCCCATAGAAACCCCGTTTCGTCACAGTGTCGAGTGCCCATCGTGCTTCCTTCTTTATATTAACTGGACAATAAATACGTAAAGTCTACGAGCTATCGACTGCCTTATATTCGACGTGATTTCTTCCACGGTAGTCTCCAGTTGGCACGCGTTCATTACACAGACTCACTGTTTCTCTATTCATTAGTTTTCGTTAAATCAGATTAAACAAACGGATTTCACGGAAGAGAAAAATTGTTTGGCTCGCCGCTTTAGAAAATAATTTTCGTCGATAATTACATCGGTAGAACGATGTAAAAAAAAAAAAAAAAAAAAAAAATTAAAAAGAAGAGGGAATTTTCGCGTTCGTACAAAGGTCTAAAAAGATATTATAAATAATGTACTGCCAAATCGAACAACAGCAGCTCCTCCGATAACGCCGTATATATGGATATCATCTCGAATTTATCCATTAAAAAAAAATTCAAAAATTAACAATCGAATTGTGTAGCGGTTGGCGCGCGTGTCTCATTCTAAGCTATGAACGATAATCTACGTACACGGCGTGTATACGGATGCGATTATGTGTATACATGTAAACTACAGCGTTATGATTAAATTAATTTGTATAGGGAGAGGTTGGGGAATAAGGAGAGGAACGCGCGCGTAGTGTACGTACGATGTACATATGCATAATCATGTTGTACTATCTTTGCGGAATATATGACCTACGAATATTTATGTAAGGCTCGATAATAAATATATTTCTTTGTTTAAAAAAAGATTATATGGTATATTCTTTGTTACGTATTCACAGTTACATCACAATTACCTTTGAATATTACAATTAATTCACAATTACACTTTTCGGAACATTTGTACGGACAGAGATGAGAAAGAAGATTTCGACTGTTTCGAGCAATCGTTGCGGTTTGCTTTATTTTATTTATTTATTTTTTTGCTCCGACCGAACGAAAACGGAGGAGAGGAACTTATTACCTGCGGTACGGGATTGTCAGAGAGGATTTGTTTGTTCATATGTGTTGCACTCGTTTTATGAAAATAGGGAATGAAATTATCCCGCGAATTCAGTAGCAGAAGAAACTTCTCGGAATAAATAAATCCAATATTCCATCTTCGACCCGCGGACAGTTTACGCGAGCGAAATATTCCATAGCGTATAAGCTTATCATGAGACCGGAACCTGTGCACAAAGAGAACCACAGAAACATGTTGCCGTAAGCGGCGCTAGTTTTCGGAAGAAATACGAGTGAAAATCCAAGAACGCCGAACATTGAGAACATAACGGGAAAGAAGAAACCGAATGTGAAGGCCAATATGTACTCGTGAAATATTGAGGATACGAAGAATACCGCGAACGTGGAGAACAGACGATTTCTCCGTGTTACGATTTCGTACATATCTTTGTAGATGTAAGTATAGAGCCAATCGTGAACGACGACATTCCATCGGGGATAATACGTCGCGTGATTTGTCGAGTTCCACCAATCCTGAAGGTACAAAAAAAAGTAAGAACAACAAAATAAGGAAATTTGATTAAATATCGGTAATTCGGATGTGACAAATGTTTATTGGATACATTGACTCACTTTGTAGAACAATCGATCGCCGAATCTCATCACCTCCGCAGCGGCGTTCATCCAGGCGTGAAGAAGACAATAAAAACCGCTGACGAATATTAAAATACCCGGTGTCCAAGTACCGTATACCGTCAGTACGAAGGATCGAAGATCAAACGGCTCCTTACCGAAGTCCTCGAAGGGCGGCAAGAGAATTCGCTCGAATATGAATGCCATGTTAAACATAACGAGGATTACTTCGGTGAAATTCCAGAGAGCACTGTGCCAACGAATCTCTTTCGTTCTGCGAAAAAAAAATCCATAGTTTCGATGAGTCGTTTCGTCATATTTGACTATTGTTATGTGTAACTATTATTATCGATGTAAAAACATCTTCAACGAGGCGAGAAATTGAAATTCTAGAAATTGAATGAAAAAATGCAAAGTATCCTAAATCAGCGTTACGGCTCTTCTAGAAATTGAATGAAAAAATCCGAAGTATTCTCAGAGAGCGTTACGGCTCTTCTAGAAATTGAATGAAGAAATGCAAAGTACCCTTAAAAAGCGTTATTGCCCTTTTGGAAATTGAATGAAAGAATTGAATGTGCAAAGTCCTCAAAAAGCGTTATGGATCTTCTGGAAATTGAGTGAAAAAATGCAGAATTCTTAAAAAAAAATCGTAAGACCCTTATGGAGGGATTTTGAATTATCAGAGCGGAATCACACCGAATACCGATTGTGAAACAAATATTCTTAAAGATTTTTTCACATAAAAAAACTCGTGAGTACCATGCAGATGTACTCAACACTTTTTTTTTCCTAATATATTTGTGTCAAGTATACCGTGGATAACTGTCGCGATAAATCAGCGTCGGTGCGAACATGAAGTACAGAAACTTGGAAAATCCCGGAAAGGCGAGTTCCTTGCCGTCGGAATGTGGTTTGTAAGATATTGCAATTGGCGCTGTGCTTCGCACGAAAGCGTGAATCTTCATCACCATTCGACACTGTAATTGCGTCGATCAATGTTAATCGTTGCGTTAAATCATCCGAAAGACACGAGATGTGAAAATATGAAAATTAAGTCAAACCTGTTCCGTGAGTACTACGACGCTGGACATTGGTGGAACTTCGGCCCAAATGAGGACTGCTGTAGGAAGAACTATCAACGAGACTTGATAAGCTATAAACAGTAAAATCCATCCGTAGTCCCAGGCTTTCCGTTTGTAAACTGTGACGAAGAGGAAACGGACAAATTTAGTAGCACTCATACGCATATTTCGCTGTAACTGGCTAATGAAACTCTTTTTAAAATACATCGATAATCTTACAGTTTTGGGAAATTATAATACGGCGATGAGCCCAATAACTCGAAGCCGCGTAAACACCGAAAGTAGAGGCCATCATGAGAAGCCAAATTTCAATGACTATCGAAAATTTGGCAAATCCCCGCCTTATCAATTTCACACCGAGATGCATCCTAAAGGAAAAAAAAATCTTAATTTGAAGTCAGGAGTTTTTTTAAATAGACAACATTTCGGAGAATACTTACGATCCGGTGTGCAACAGATCGTAGATCGCTGTATTTATGGAAAGTATAATGAGTATCACGATGAAAATATTGTAAATTGTTCTAAAATGCTTGATCTCGTATAGATCGGTGAGCACGGAATTTCGATGAAGAAATTGTTTTTCCGGTAGTGCTTCTCCATTTTCCGTTGATTTTCTGGTGAAAACAGTACAGATGAGTGTCGAGTTACGAAAATGCAAAGATTGAAACGTTTACAATCAAATCGACTTGAAAAACAAAACAGTCTTTTTTTACCTCTTATCGCAATACAACTTTTCTCTTTCGCCGAGACGAAGCGCATTGGTTCCTTCAAATTTGTTGATCGTCTCAAGTCCATCCATAACATCGGACATCATATCATCGAATTGATTGCCAATATGATTTACGACATCGTTTCGCAATCTCTGTGGGAAATTCGATACGTTATCGCTCCTCGCGAGTGCGTGTGTACTTGTGAACCCAACGCTATAGATTTTAAGGTGAATGTCCCAGTGATCGAAAAACATTACGATCGGCACTTTGGAGAATTGTAGCGTGTAAAACGCCAAAGTTATTCATGAATTTTTCGGAAATTTGTATAAAGTGTTTTTTCTTCGTTGGCATATATCGGATATAAAAATATCGAAAGAATTATATTATAACACGCACGCCATGTATGTTACAGCTGATAGGCGGTCATTAACTAGTACGAAACAAAATTCAGATCGGCTTGTATCTTAATCGTGTTTCCGGGCGCGTATTGTAATAAAATAATACGAATAAATTGTTAGGCGAGCCAAAGGCCAGCCGAGAAAATATTCCATCGTCGCGATAACTCGTGTACACATTATGATTGACAAGGAGAAAAAAGAAAAAAAAAACGCGTGTATTCGTTGTCGGGAGAAGTTAGGATATAGTATCGCCTGGTCGGGGACGGGTTCGTCTGCACCCATTACAGATATTAATATTTTTCAACAATGATGTGGAACCGGAACAGTTTTTACGAACGTTTATTTAAGTACCATTGCCAGCTGTAAGACCGGACCTCGCACGATCACGAATCATTTGCGGCGGGTTATGGCCAAAAATAACTTTTTTTTCGCCCTTCTGACGCGAACTTTCGGGTCAAATATTGAGGTATATAGGAGCAAAATCAGTAAGATTCGTAATCAACAGAATGCGATATATCTCAGGCCTTCCAACGGCAAATGAAAAATAAAATGGCTATATCTCAATGTTTTATCGAATGTACTTTGATATATTTTTCCGTGTAAAATACGAATATACTTTTGTACAAAATGCAAAAAAAACTTATTATTATTATTAAAATTTATAGAATGATAATAATAATAACAATGGTATTGATATTTTAATAATTTATAGAAATGATTATTTTTGTTATTAGTAAAATTCATTGCGATTGAACTTCCTCGTGGATACTTCCTTTCTTGCCATGTTGCATCAGCAAAGTGATGAACGCGCGATTAATTAGCGAATTAGCATGGATGCAAAAAAGAGACGATAAGATTGTAACACGAATTACTAATCATTTACGCGTTAGCCGAGACACGCTATTATCGCGTTGCATTTTTATACAGTCAATCTTGTCATGAAACACGATACAACGCTGCATGAAAAACGATATAAGCAGTTGATAATAAAAAAACAAAAATAAAACAAATCCACTCTGCTTACCTCCATGCGTTCCTTTACGTTTGTGATGGACATATCGCGATTTGTGGCGTCGATCGATTGCGGTTTTCCGGTTTTCTCGTTCACTGTAATATTACCATTACTAATAGAGTTTTCCAAGGCAACATGAAACATTTTATTTGAATTTATCACCAATTATTCCGAAGTCTCAGAAAATCGTCGCGATAATTGAACGTTTTACATTAAAATATATAAACTCGCGTGTTTATCAACGGCAACGATAAAAAAAAAGCTGCACGTCGCTACATTGTCACAATCGTTAATTTCAAAGACCCTGTCAACTTATAAATGATTTGATAATTAACACCCACACACACGCTTCAATTTTCTACGTATACATACTCGCGAACGAGAATGAAAGTATTAATCTCTTTCACACAAGACGCGTGAACTCTTCCGACGCACGCGATGCGCTTCTTCTGCGCTTTTCTCCACTGTCTCGAACGTAAAACGCTAAAAAAAACCTTCGTGTGCTTCGAGTCCAAACTCTGAGCGCATTACGAAGATAAATGTCGGGATACTCAAGATTTCGTTGCCTCGCAGTGTCGATCTATCGTGATAATCGATAACAAACTGCCGATCAATTTCTTATGGTGCTATATATAATCGCATTGTTAGCGCGATAATATCCCTCACCCGTCTACTCGTCTCGGCACGTCAAAAAATTCTCTGATAATATACTATTGGGAGTAACTTAGATAACTCGGTTGTAACATGCGAGAATATTGACTCTCGATTACGCGCGACGAAACCAAAAAATCACGATATTTCGAGGACTATTGCTTACCTCCGTTGCTCATCGTTCGTCCTTCCATAGTTTCGAAGTTTTTTCTCTTGCGATGCCCCTCGCCGTCAATCGGGTCTTTATTATCCATGACGATCGGCGATTCTCGATTTCGCACGTTTGTTCCGCCGTCCGGATCTATATCCCCGCGTTCTCTGTCCGATGTTCGATTCTTCAGCACCGCGGGGTTCCTACAGACTCATAGGGACGGGGAACCTTGCAACACCGATCTCGACGCTCCGATCACTCAACCATCAATCAGTTATTATCGCACTAACGAGGTCACGATTTCTATTGACCTCAACCTGCGACCGCGACCCGTGGTGCGGCCTAAAGTTCTAAGTGATCTCCTCGTTTCTATGTGAAAACGCTAATAAAACCCCTTCTCATTCACTCGCCCATCGGCGCACGATAAAATGTACGGATATACTGTATGCGGCGACGCGTTTACGCACTGATATACCAGAACTGTCTGACCGTTGTGTGGATAGATCCGACGAGAGACCAGTGCCGCTTACTCGTCAATCAATCGGACCTAATCGCGCTGACACATGTTTCTATCCGACAATTTCTCTCCCGCGCCCGTGGTTCGGTACACACGCACTCGCCTCGCTCTGGGCGTCTCGATTCAATAGTTTCTTGTTTATCTGAGCGCGTCGACGCGGTTTTCACGGATTTCCGAATCGTCGTTATCGCACGACGAAAATCGGTTACGAGTGGTAACTACCCGAACCTCACCGGAGTCTCTTACCAAAACTTACTTCTCGGAAGCTTCGGACGAATGAGAGATAATGGACCAAGTGTAACAGTCACGTACGCGCGTCTTGCATGTCTCAATAGACCCCAAGAGACCAATTATGACTGTTTCTGATGCGTTTTATTCATTTGGATGAGCTACAGGGAGTGTGTGAGCTGTTATCGTGGCAGTGGGCGATACGGCACCTCTATCTTCGTACGTTGCTTGGACGATAATGCGCACGTTCCTATTTTTTTCTTTTTTTTTTTGTGATCGTTCTATGCGTTCAGTATATTTCCACTTATTTTTTATATTTTTTTAAATTTGATTTTATCGACATTTTTTCGATGACTAAATATGCCCTTAGGTGCGGTACCCGTATCAATGACCGAAAGAAAAAGCCGAGACAATCAATTAGCAAGTAATTCACTCGTGAATTTATCGATGAGATTGTTCTTTATATTATTAAATTACATTAGCTATATATGTACAAAGGTATAAAGTCTCATGTGGGGAGGAGGTTTGAGCCGCACATTGGTCGCATGTGCTGTGTGACGATTCTTATCCGCTATTAGTAACATATCAGGTGGTTTTGTAATGAAGCACTCCCGGTGGTGGAGGTGCAGGAAGATCGGTTGTAAACTGAGTCGATTCCGTAGAAACCTGCGAAGAAGGCATTGCGAAAGATGATAATTCATTGTTCGCTCAACACTGATCGCAAAATTTATGATTTATCGAGGCATCGATTTAAAAAATAAAAAATCGAAAATCGATTATACCAAATAATTATTTGTTCTTCGAACTGATTGTTAATTCTCCCAATTAATAATGTTTTTTTTAGTAAACGAGAAAGCGATAGTAAACACAAATTGGAGAATAAACGATTTTGTTAATACCTGAGGCACGTGACCGAGAGGATTGTTGGGCGCATAGTTAGCGCGCTGAGGATACGTAGCGGTCGTGTGATTCGAGGATTGCGACAATCCGGGAGGAATGACGTTAGGCGGTTTGTAACCGGTGACCTACGGACAAGCGAAAAAAAAAAAATTAACAACGCAGAGATAAATTTCTTAAATGTCGAAATATCGATAATTAAGATCGACAAGAGAGTAGATAACGCTCGAGATAGCGATCTTACCTTGTCATTTATCTCGGGAAATATTGTGCTTAAGTTGAAATTCGTGAGACTCGTCCCCGAGGGATGATGATGCGTTAGAGCGGCGGTATTACCCGTTGCCGTTACACCCCTCGTAACGCGATTAGAATTAGTCGCAAGACTCGGATGCGTGTGATTTTGATAAAGTGGATTCGCGTGTGGCGGGGCGAGAAAAGTCGACGGATGCGCGTGATGATGATGATGATGATGATGATGATGAGAGTGTGGATGCGAATGATAGTCCTCGAGCGGTGAGCCAACGGTCGACAGAGGAAAGTCGAGATTGTGAATGCTAACGTTGTTCTCCGCCTTCCGTTTGCTTTTCTTCGACGTCGTCGAGTACGAAGTGCGTTTCTCGCAATTCTGATGCTTTCCGGTATTACCGGCGTAATGCTGTTGATGAGTCTTTGGATTGGTAGCCGCGCTGGACGAAGTTGTGATTCTCGTACTCGACGTTGATGAGACGGACGACGTTGTGTTTATCGGGGCTTTCGAAGACGCGGCTACGTTCGCGGTAACGTTCGGCAAAAGGAACGAATTTGTCTCAAGAAAATCTGTAGGATTATCGTGAAGCGGCATCATATAACTCGTCGGCGTGTTCGATATGCTCGTTATGAAATTCGTTGTCGGATATATATTGGTGTTCGGTGAGTAGGCGTACGACGAATGATTGAAATTCTGATTGACCACCTGACCGTATGCGTTTGGGTCATCGGCGCTGTTGGACAAATAGTTTATCGGTGGCATCACCATATCCGTCGTCGACAGACCGCTGGGATATTTATTCTGTGCGTAATCGGTGGAAAACGATTTTATCGTCGATGGTTGCAATTGCTTGTCCTGATTATTGGTATCATGAACGCTGGTGTTACCGCCGATCAACGCTTCGGCGGTATAGTTGCTTTTGCAATGCCTGTTTCTCCAGTGTACGTCATTCTGCTGATACTTTTGCGATTGCTGCTGTTGTTGCTGTTGCTGCGATGGTTGATGATACGACTGATCGGGAAACGCGTGTGGAGCCGGTAATTTTTGTTCCTCGTTGTGTTGAGGATGCAACTGTTGATCCGTGACGTTAGTCTGTTTTCTCGTCTCAATCTGACGCTTCCCCGTTGCGCGCGGACTGGCGTTGTTTTTTCGCTGATGCTTTCTCGTCTGTTGTGGCTGCTGTTGAGTCTGCTGCGGAGGCTGATGATTATGAGGATTGTGAGAGTGATGAGGATTCTGTTGTTGATGCGATTTCTCGGCTTTCTCGTGTTCGACAAGCTGACTAACGGATAGAAAGGAGGTACCCTGAGCGGTGTGTTGAACATTTTGGGTATTAAGCATCGCTTGATATTCTCTTCCAACGACATTGGTCTCTTTGTCCTTTCCGGTCGGTTGCACGTGTTCCTTGTTGCTTCTCGGTGGCATCTGACCAAAGAGAAAGCTCTGTTTCTCGGACATATTTGTGCCAAGCGCCAGATCGCCGACCAGCGTCGGCAACGTCGATGGAACAACGACGTGTTGCTGATCCATCGTTTTTATCGTCTGATTGTGTTCGATACCTTGCGAATTCTTTGTCGGCGACCACGAGAATGGTTGTTCCTCGGTATAAAAACCGTCGGCGATTCTTCTTGGATCACTCTGCAGCGTTGGTATATTCGGAAATCCATGAGAGGCGCTAACCGCCGCATCGTAGTTATTGTAAAATTGATGATTCGGCGTACTTTGATTGTACGAAGGTGGCTGAGTGAACAGATTGTTCTGACAGAACTCGAGCTCTTTGCCGATTGGCGGAAGAATAAGGTCAGCGATATTCGTATTGTGCTTAATCTCGGGAGTCATCATCCAATTGACCGGAGGCCTTATGGGTTGTTGTTGCAATTGCTGTTGAGCGGCTATAGTCTTCGTTTTATTCGGTATTTGCTGCTGCTGCTGCTGCTGCTGTTGCGATTGCGGTTGCGATGGTGGAGGAGGTTGCGATTGTTGTTGCTGCTGTTGTCCGTGTTTCGGTACATTATTGTAACTCGAATTATTGTGATGTAAACCGGATGCTTGTCTCTGCACATGAGGCTGATATTTCAACTGAACGTCCTTATCGTCCGCGTACTTGTAATTACTACCGGTATACATTTCCGTGTTACATTTTATCTGAACGTTGGATTCGGCGATCTCAAAAGACGCGTGAGAATCGTATGTTGGCATTGTATAATTTGGTTTTTCAGACTTCGCCGGTATAGTCTGATGTCCCTTCGCGCTGTGTTGCTGCAAACGCTGCTGTTCCAAAGTTCCAAACTCTGTCTGCGTGTATGCCGTACCCATCGGATATTTACCAGATTTGTTTTTATTCTCAGCACCGAACTTGTAATCCTCCCCGGTATTGGTGTTCTGATTTTGACTCCGTATGGGTTTCTGTTGCGAAATCGGCTGCACGGTTTTCGTTTTAGACGGATCATCGAAGCTTTGCTGCTTAAGGCCGTCGTCGACCAGTTTTCCTCTCGGCTTGTCGACGCTTATGATCGCCGAATCCGCGGGGAATCCTTCGCTTGGCACCATATTTCCATAAGCAACGCTATCTTTGTGAAGCGGTACGTAACTGTAATTCTCGCATATCGTCTTTCCCTCTGTCTCGTCAACGTGATCGGCACCCGACTCATATTGCACAAGATTGCTGTTGTTGTTGTTGTTGTTGACGCCGCCGCCGCCGCCGCTTATCGGCGAAAATGTCGTCCACGAGAGTATACTGAAGTTCGACGAATTGTGAGCAACTGTAGTCGTTGATTTAATCATATTATCGGACGCCGTACTGCTCTGTCCGTAAGTCGACGATGTGACGCAAACCGGTTGACGCTGCGGCTGTTGCTGAAGCTGATGATGAGGATAACGCGATATTGACGAATTTTGAATGTGTTGAGTTTTGCTAACTTGCGCTATCGACGAATTGCCGGCATCGAAAATTGGCTTCTTCGGATCTCTGCTATAGGGAACGTAAGTTTGGGATTCATTTCGTTTTCCTGGGAACGTTGTTTCGCTGGCGTGAATATTTTGCTTCGTATCTTTGGATCCGAAGCTCGCATAGCTTGTGGACGTCTGAGCGGTCGATTCGTCTCGCGGATTCTCCACGCTGGTCAAACGTCCGGAATTCTCGGGATTTCGAGGATCGAGACTCGACGATTCTTTGCTTTGCGGCAGTGCGGGATAATTCTGAAACGAATTCTGCGGCGCGGATTCTTTGCCGTTTATACCTGCGCTCGTGATCGGTTCATTCATCCGCGATGTTACGTACGCTCTATCGTGTTGCGCCGAATTTGAATCCAACGACGAAGGATTTTTGTTCGTTGATAATGGGTAACCCTGAAACGGAATCTGCGCGGTGGTTTCTTTGCCATGAATATCGTAGCTTTGAACGGTATACGAATCTTTGAAAATTCCCTGCGAAACCGGCGGAAATGCGGCGTACGACATTGATTCGGATGAATTCGCAATAGCGTCTTTGACGCGATTGTTGTAGACTTGCTGCGATATCTGAGGATCTTTACCCGTTGTGTGTGCTACATAAGCGCTCTGTACCGCTTGAGATCTCATGGAAGGATAGGCGCGCGAAGCGGTCGAATCATTGATCACTGGAAGTGTTGTCGGCGCTTGAGACGAATTCGCCATAATCGTTTTCGACGCTCCGAAAGTCGGTCGAATCGTATTGTTGTCAGCTGCGCTGGTGAAGTTTGCATAGCCCGGTACGTAATCAGGATAACGATGATTGGAATCGTATTTCGGTAATTCGCCGGCGTTGCTGGAACTCGAAGCCAAAGTTCTTAAGGTTCCCGGTCCTGAATTATTCGCATCGTACTTGGAACAAGTAGAACTCATAACGGTATTTTCACATTTCCGCACGGAGTTATCGCATTTGGCGGTTGATCCTAGGGAAACCGTACTGACCGCGGATAAGATACTTGGATCGACCGTAGAATTTTGTATCATTGATGTGGACTGAACTCCGCAGGTTGGTTTCGTCACGGTATCGCTGTGACTGTTGGATCTCGCGTTCGTCGACGTAACGGCAAAGTTGTTGTTAGTCGAGGTGTTAACCGAAGCCTCGGGATATTGAACGACTTTGTAGAGGCGTTCTTTGATCGGCTCGTTGTTAACGACCTTCGGCAACGCTTTCGACGTCGCGGGATCGTTCGGAATTTTCGTAACTACCTGATTCTTAGTGGTTTCGCGTTCATGAGAGTTATCCGGAATTTTATCGACGGCAATCGATTGAATTGTCGCGACAGTAGTGTCGTTTTTAACTTTGAAACTGTTCGGCTCTATCGCACCAATTTGTAAAAGCATCGGCGGTGTCTGACTGTGATATTTGAGATCCTCCTTCATCTCTTCTTCGAGAACTTCAGTTTTGCCGTTAAGCGAAGATACGAGAGGAAACGCCATGAGGAAAGCCGCCGTTGGCGATATCGATTCGGGATTATGAGAACTCGAGGGAACTTGGAGCGACGCGAAGAGATCGTTTGATAAATCTGAGTGGAGACCCTCGGCGCGATTGCTGATAGGAATGAAACTATTGCCCGCACTGTAGGACAACGATTTCAGTGTCTCGGTTTTCGATCTTTCGACGACTTTGGACACTTCTTCGACTTGATGCTCCGCGGACGAAGGCGCCAATACTGTGGGCGAAGGTTCGGTATTCAATGCCTCAACGACATTGTCGGGACATGTTTCCGGTTTCAAGGTTGTCGTGGTATTTGTATCGAGATTCAATATGATTTTCGCACTGTCGATAATGGCATTGTTATCGACTTTTGCCTCAGTTTTTTCCGTCGCTCGCAAGAGACTATCGAATTGCGTTCCAAGATCGCAAACGTCTTTCTCTTTGTCGGTTACCACACCTGCCTCGGCGATCGCTTCGTCCACTTCGGACAGAGCGGTTGTGGCTGTAGTTTGCTCATTAATCGGTTCCGGTGACGGTACGGAGGGTTCCAAGGATGTCGAAGCATCGTTCTGCGGTGCGGTAATATTTTTGCTGTCCACTTTTAGCGGCAATTCATTATCGATCACCAGTTGGACAGAGGAACAATCTTTGACTATATCCTCCGTATTGTTCGAAGGTGTCTCGAGCTGCGATGAAACCGATTTATCCGGTACGCCAACACATTCTTCGGACGGCGCGGCATTTTCGATCTCGAGACCATTTGCCGAGGTGCAAGTAGATTCCGGAAAAGTTGGTGATTTATCCGCAGCGATCTCACATTCGGTGGAATCCAATTTCTCCTGTTGCTCATTCGGTTGCGCATTAGTTTGACTCGTTTCGTCACCAATTCGTTCCACAACGTGCCGCAAATTTTCAATCGACTTACAAGTCTCCGGAAGTTTTCTTATTTTCGTGGTTTTCGATTGTTGAGCTTCTGATATTTCCGTATCTTCGCACGCTTTTCGTTTCTTGCCGCTCGCTGGTTTTTCTACACTTTTCGATATTTCAGCGCTTAAATTTTTACCAGATGTAGCTGTATCGGCAGGACTATGTTTGCTTGATACCACGGAATTATCCGCCGGTTCTTTGATATCCGTATCAGTCTTATCGCGCTGCTGAGTCTTTTTGCTTTTTGCTATTTTTCTCTTGATCCTCGTGTCGGTGTCCGCGCTGTCGTTACTTTTGGCGGAAATCGGTTCACGATGAATGGCGGGTATCGGAACTTTATACGTCATTGTTGTGTTAGTGATCTCCTTTCCCTTTGGCAGTATACCTTTACGTCCACCAATCTTCGTCGACGCAATGATACTCTTCACGTTCGACGCCCAATCTCGCGAATTAATACCAACGCTGGTGTGTACGCTCGGCACGGTATTGAGCGCTACTTTTTGTACGGCTTTCATCAAAGTTTGATTGCGCATCGGCACGACGGAGTTTTGCACGCGATTCGAAAGCGGCTGCATCACGATCATCTGATGATTCTGCTGGGTGTTTCCCAGTATAATAGGATTCGATGACTGGCCTTGTGCACTCACAAGAATGTTCGAAGTCAGCGGCGTTATAGGCGTTACCAAAGGCATCAGTTTACCCGCCGACCATATAAGTGTACCGGGCAATAAATTCGTAATCGATTGACTCTGAGCTGAAGAAGTGTTCAATTTCTTCTTCTTCAACTTCGCGTCTATGTGTTTCCCTTTTCTCTTGACCTTCTTCCGCGATTCCAGCTTGCGAATTCCTTTGCTCGGCTTCGTCACCGCCGGCTCCGAAGTCGTCACGACATCGCGCGGCGGATCTGCAACGATGTAACGAGAAAAACATCGAACGATAAGCACAGTTGATGCACATTCCTTGGAGAGAAAGTCCCTAATTCTTTAGAGTTTTCCCAGAACGAGGTTTCTATCGGTATATAGATCGTAATAATATCGAGTCTCGGAAAGCAGCATTGGATGGGAAAAATTGTGTAGGCAGAATTGAGTTTTAAGTTGAAAATTTAGTTACAACTTATCCGTCACGAAAAATAACAATATAAAAACGTATAAACAATTCCGGCTGCACATTATATATACTTTTTTGAATTATACTTATTCGATAATTACTTTGCTTCCGTAATATCTCCGCAAAGCAAAAAAAAAAAAAAATTAAGTTGACAGAATCCTTTTTTCTCGCATTACCCTTTGTCCCGATCGCTCATTATGACTTGCTGCACATAAAATGTTAATTCTTAATGTTGTATATATGACTTTGTCTCTTCATCGGATTTTCATTGAGAAAAACTATATTATATTGACAATGTCTTATTTCGTTTATATTATTAAAAATCGTGTCGGAACTCAATTAAAATATTTTCCAAAAAACATATCAACATTTATCGAAATTTTTTGACAACTTCAGTCCAAAAAAATTCTCTGTCTTTTGCCAATTTTCAATGTTTTCTATATGTGTAACAACCATCAGAAGGTTTTTCAAGGACATTCACGAAAATAATTTGGTTGGATCTTTCGCATACCTGGAACACTGTGGCATGAGTTGGTATTTTTGTTGGATGCACCGCCGGCATCCCGAGTTTCGTTGCTCTCGTTTATTACACTATTTACATGATTTTCTTGATCCTCTATAGGACCGTTAGCGCATTCTGGAGGCGCTTTGTCGTCAGAATTTTTTTTCGACGAATTCCCAGCAATGACATTGCTTGCTTTTTGCTTTGAAGGCACTTTGAATCCATTCTGTTTGCTCCTTCGTTTCTCGGGTTTCTTGCGTTCGGTCAATCTATCTAAATACTTTTCGCCGTCCTCTACGTTGATTTTGTTTGACCATTTCAGCGGCGATATCTTTTCCAGCGCTGGTTCCGCTGGCACTGTGATACCGGCGTCTCGCAGAAGAGCCGACAGCAACTGGGTACGAGAGAACAATTGCGTCACAAGCTTTTTCATACGACTCAATTCTTCCTCTGGAAAAAATTTAAGAAATTTCGAATTATCAATGGATACCGGAGTGCAAATTAATTGAGAAGATTGACTTACTGTGAGCTTCGCCGGCGTGAGCATTGAACAATTCCTCCGTACGATTGTTCAGTTCTTTTATGTACTTTGATGCATGAATGAGAATGTCTACTTTGTTGCGCTTGCGGCCCTCTTGATGAGGAGGTAAAAGATCCGCCAGAGTTTTGAAATACGTGTTCATGCGATTTCTTCTGTCTCTTTCCCATGTTTTGGCGTTGCTGCAAAAACAGAAGAACGAAAAAAACATCATTTGTAACAGTTAAAATTTCGGCAGGTTGTCGAGAATCCCGATGAATTTTGGACAATTGTTACGAACTGTCGTCGTGATAAATCTTACATTTTTTCTTTACGGGGCATAATTTAATCCTTCGTCATTATTCGGAGGATCATCAACGAACCGGAGGATATTCGTGGTATCCGCTGTCGTCAAAGTCATCTCGTTAAATATATTTTTATTGACATTTTTATTCGTCCGCTAACGCAACCATCGCGACACTTTCGACGGGACACAGTGACATAACCCGTCCGTAATCGAGTACATTAGCGAAACGGATGTGCTCAATGTTTCGCGAACATCTTTAATCGCTCGCGAATAGATTTTTATCTGTTTGCTTTCTTTCGCGACAGTTTTTTTTTTTTTTCGTTGCAGCTGCAAAATTTTTTACGCGCACCGAATCGCGAATCTCGCTCTCTCGAGAGTTTTGACAGGTTCTAGGAAAGTTTGTGCTACACAGCTGCTGCGCACGATTCTCGACAAGTGAGAAATTGGGAACTTTGACGCTTATTGTTGCCAGCAGCGACGCATGGTCGGTTACGATCAACGCCTCCTTCAGAGTCAGTCAGCTTTTGACAGACGAGTAGGAAGCGCGTTTATTGTGTTTTTTTGTTTCGTTTAATAATCTGTTTTAAAGTATATAAAAGCTTCGCCTCGTGCTTTTTTACATGGGTACGAGCGTAAAGGTGCAACGTCCGAAATCGTGCTCGATTAACAAATTTACCTTCGTCGGCGTGACAACGATAACGCGAGAATATGAAGGCTCTCATAGAGTTCGACGAGTGCCTTCGGGATACTCCGAAATTTCGGTGAGAGGCCGAAACTTTCTAATTAAACTTCGCTTCTCGATTGTTCTCTCTGATTGTTTTGTTATATCAATACTCGACTGTTCTCCGTACCTTATAATTTATCAAATCTTCAGTGTCTCTCGTTAACGACGCGGATCTCAAACGCGGAAATCATTTTTTTTTCACGCGAAATCGCATTTTTTTCCTTTGTCACCGAAAAGCATTATACGTGTTGTTATTGAACGATCTACGATTTGTCTCGTATTTTATCGTATACTCGAAATATTGTTATTTTTGCGTCTTTTCAGTTCCTGCATCGAGGAAGTGGAAGGAAACATAGACCAGCTGGAACAGAAATTGGACAAGGTACCCTATTATTAACATCTTACGGTACTGAAACTTAATGACCATTAATTGGTCATCAGTTCCCAGAGCGACTGGTACTGACGATAAGTGCTTTTAATTCTACCACAGTCCACTCGTCTCAACGATTTTACTCACAGCGGATGCATTATCAATCGATGCATTGTTACAAGTTTATTTTTTAACAAACAATTTTTTTTTCAATTCTCAGGTGTTGAAAAATTGCAATTCAATGATCGAAGCTGGAAAAAATTTCGTCGGACAGCAGAGGTACGTTTGTCAATATTATTCTCAATAAAAAAAAAGAAAATAATTTTTTTTTTTTTAAATTCTTCCAATGCAATTAACAATATTAATCGAGTTTCAAAGTGTACCATTGTAAACAGTTACTTGACAAATAAATTCAACAAAAGCGTGTCAGTTGTTACACGTGCATTGTACGGTACAAGTAGATTATTTTAACTGCGGGAAAAGGGGTATGTATACTAAATTACCACAGAGGGGCCAGATGACTCATGCGAGTTCTCGCGTTGAAAACAATCGAGTTCAGTAATTCTCGTTTTATCAATGGTATTCTCAGTACGCGCTTAGCTCGCCTTGATAAAATAGTTAGAAAAAAAAATATTGTTCATTCATATTATGCGGTTGAATTTGTTATTTCATAAATTGCTACGAGTAGAACATTGAACTTTTGCATTCGATACGCCCCTTCGATATCTATTGAAAACATGTGTCACGCCTTTTTATCGTTGCAATTACCGTTCGTTTAACGAGTCTTCGTATATCAATGCAAATAATGCAAAAATTCTTTATTTAATATTTCACCGCTTGTATGCGTCGCGTATCCCGTAATCACCGCGGTCGCATCGCATGCACGACCGCGTGTAATACTTCGCGCGCTCGACTGTGCAATACAGTTTATAGCTCTCGATTTCTCTTTACAGTCAGTTTGCAAACAGTCTGTGGGAGTTATCTCTGTACTTTAACGACGACGCCGAGATAATGGCATTTTTGAACAAACTTATCCACGCATTGCAAGAAATGAATAAGTTTCATACGATCCTGTTGGATCAGGCGTCGAGAACCGTTGTAAAGGATCTCAGTTCTTTCATGAAAAGGTAAGAGCAATTTTTGTCAAAATTCATCGTTCCATCAATCGTGTAGATAAATAACTTCTGTGCTGTCGTAGATTGTGTAATTTGTTAGTCATACTCAAGGTGTAGATATATTGCAATCATCGATAAAACGTTATCGGATTTAGAGACGCAAACCGTTTTGCCAATGTTACGCGCACTATCGTCTCTCAGTAACGTCAAAAGCGTTCACCCGAGTTAAAGATAATTATTTTATTTTTTAGAAAATTCCGAGCAAATCCCATTAAAATAGTAACTAGTAATCTCGTCGTAAAAATACAATATAGAATACATAATGCCGCATTAAGAATAAAAATTTAAAAAATACAGAAAATAGAGAAACTAAAATTACACTAAAAACATAATCACACAATGATTAGATGACTATTTCATTGAGAAAAAAAAAGGTTTATTAGCCTTCTACAGCGTGGTAGGTAGCATATGTATAACTCTATCAATACCCAATAATTATTAATATTGATTAATATCCAATCGCAATATTCTGCATTGTTGAAACAGTGATATCAAACGCGTCAAGGAATCGCGTCACTACTTCGAGAAAATATCGGCCGATCTCGACGTGGCGTTGAACAGAAATTCGCAAGTACCGAAAACACGTCCCGCGGAGTACGAGGAAACGTCGAATATACTGTCGGCAACGAGATCATGTTTCCGTCACACGGCATTGGATTATATTCACGCATTGACAATGCTTCAAGCGCGTAGACGACACGAGATACTTGGAACGCTGTTGAGCTATATGCACGCGTGTTTCACGTATTATCATCAAGGAAGCGATTTGGCTCAAGATCTCGATCCATTTTTGAAGGATCTAAGTGACGATCTGATAAGAATGCGCGGCGACTCATCGAAACTCGAAAAAGAAATGGAAAATCGGCATATTCATGTCACTAGTCGGGACTTAATTCCCTCACCGACACCGGGTAACCCGAAAATGGAAGGATACTTATTCAAACGTACGAGCAATGCATTCAAAACGTGGAATCGACGATGGTTCTGCCTCAAGGATCACCAATTGGTGTACAGAAAACGCACTGGCGAGGAAGATTACACGATTATGGAGGAAGATTTACGCTTGTGTACCGTCAAACCTGTCGTCGACTGCGACCGGAGAAACTGCTTCGAAGTCTTGAGCCCTACGAAGTAAGCAATAAACGCAAGTTATGCTTTCTTTTTCGGTTTTTTTTTTCTTTTTTTTTTATTACCGCCGCGTCACGAGACACGTTGAACGACGTATGGGAAATAGGGGATTATCAGGTCACACGGGATCGACGACGATATACGCGTTTCGTCGTAATCCTTGGACTGTAATGCTTTCAACGTTTAATATAGATTCATGTTTTATGCAGTTCATAATGTTGCATTATAAAGAAATCCTTTAATCCAAAGGAGTCACATGTTACAAGCTGACAGCGAGGAGATGTACCTGGCGTGGGTAACGTCTATGCAGCAAGCTATCGGCGCTGCTATTCAGAGAGGAATGAGCACCGGTTCCAATTCTAGTACACTTCAGATACAGAATCGCGACAGCAAAGGCCCAGTGAGACCTCCACCGAAGCCGAAATCTAGGTAAGTACTCCAACTAATAATCGCGATATTTTTCTTTCGATGTGAAAACATCATTAGCGAGGCTTCTGGATGCCAATGTCCTCAAAAAGCGTCACAACCCTTTTGGAAATTCGGTAAAAAATGTCATGTGACCTCAACAAGTACGGCTCTTGTGAAATCTAAGTAGAAAAAATTCAGTATCCTCAAGAAGCGTTACGAAATTTCAATCAACAAAATTGAAAGCGTTACGGATCTTTTGCGAATCGACTAAAAAATGCAAAATGTCCTCAAAATGCGTTACGGTGCTTCTGGAGAGATTTAGAATAACCAGAAAATGACGGTTCTCATAACGCATCTACGAATTATGCTAACATCCCGAGTCTAAAGCTAAAATTACTGGAGATGTTTTCACAATTTTCGTGAATACATCCAGATGTACCAACTTCTTTTTTTGTTTGTTTGTATTACGATGCAGTTGTATCACAATGAATGAACTTTTTTCTTTTCTGCGCTGCGGCTTCGGAATGATCTTCTTTTTTTATCCTCTTTCGTCGGTGTCTAATTATTCCGTGATGGCGACGAATGCAGAGTAAAAAGAATAAAAATCGTTCCGATGACTTAACGCAGAAAAGAATCTTTGTTTTTTCTTTTCCGTGAAGTCGATGATTCACGGATTTCCGTGTTACAGAGTATGGGAACAGTTATTGAAGATACCGGGCAACGATGCGTGTTGCGATTGCGGGAGTCCCAATCCCCGATGGGCGAGCATCAATTTGGGAATTACACTATGCATCGGTAAGTACCCGACAGAGAGCGGAAATTATTAATCGAAAGGGAAGAACGGGGCGTGTCAAGCATCTTATATTCATTCCCATAGAGTGCTCCGGTGTACACAGAAGCCTTGGCGTTCACTATAGCAAAGTTCGTTCGCTTACGCTGGACGACTGGGAGCCTGAAATATTGAAAGTAATGGCGGAACTTGGAAACACCGTCGTCAATAACGTTTACGAGGCTGTGCGACCGCCGGCGGAGATTACCAAAGCGACACCAAAGTGCAAAGGGTAAAATCATTGAATTGCTAGTTTTCGAACACATTTCCTCGTTCGCAGACGCGTATTCGAATTTTTTTTTTCAATGTTAAAATATGCATCGTCGTTGCAGAAATATACGCGAGGCTTGGATAAAGGCGAAATACGTCGATCGAAAGTTCGTGAAACCATTGACAAATATAGCGACGAGTCAACACTCGAGTCGCGACATGCAACGATTCCGTAAATGGAGTGTACGAAAATTACGTCGAAGGCCCCGCAGTCACGACAAGTTCGATGGCTCGAGTCGCAACAAGACTTCGACCCTCACGTCTGTCAAGGAATTGCAACATTCCTTAAGTTCGGACGACAGCAAATATCGACCTTTCGAAAGTTTAAGTTCGATCGATAGAGGCAAGAAAATCGATAGAAGTTCAATGAGCTCCGAGGACAGCGCGATATTAGATCTGAAAAACGATTCTACGCTGTACGGAAAAATCTTGACGAACTCGCAGAGCGTTCTCAATGACAACAGAAGCGAGGCGAGATGTATCGATTCCGCGATAGGGGTCGAGGCTGGAAATAGAATTCTCGTCGATATCGGCGAACAGCCATGCAAGAGCGACACATCGGGAATCGAGGGCGGCAACGTCTTGTTGCCAAGCAATTCGGAGACGAATCTATCCTCGAAGAGCAGCGACGTTTCGTTGAACACAAGCGAGATATCGGAATGCAAGGATAGCGGAACGGAAAAGCAGGGGGACGAGAAAGGATCCGAATCCGATGTACTGATGTTCGGCTGCGATTTGCCAAAGCCACTGATAGAGGGAAGTCTCGAATTGAGCTCCGATCAGGATTCGACCGCCGGCGAAGATGAGGAGTTCGTTGACGAGGAGGACATCGAGAATTTACATCCCGATATGCTGCTTTACAAAGCCGCGGCTGCACACAATCTTCCGGTTATGTGCGCAGCTTTGGCAGCGGGTGCCGATAAAATGTGGTCCAATGTCAATGATAGGGGACGAAACGCAATTCATCAAGCTATAATAAGCGTAGGTGTCAATCAAAGCCATTCATTAACACCGGAATCACTGTTCTGACGAATCATTTACTATTTTTATTTCGTTTGCAGGGTTCCGTTATGTCTTGCGAGTATCTACTTTTGAACGGTGCGCGGATTAATTGTCAAGACGCGGATGGAAAAACGCCGCTTTATTTGGCTACGGAACTCGGTGAGTTTCTTGGCGGCGATTAGGCGACTTCTGCCATATATATTTATTTTTAATTTATTATATCATAGGAACAAAGCTTAATTGCATGGCGATAAATAAACCTATCGTGATGGAGATAGGGTAGTTGACATGGGTTGCTATATACTGTTCATTGATTCGCGGTCGTTCATTTGTAACGACATTTAATTTCGTTTTTAAACAATTGTTGTTGTTGTTGCAATTGTTGTTTTGTTTAATTTTTTTTTTACGACCGCTAAGTCTTACATTTTTTGAGATATTAGAAATTTGGACCAAACATAGGTTTTTATCAAACAATCCGGCGTAAATCCATTGAGTGATTTATTTCACTTTGAATTTTTTGAAAAAATTTTGTTTACAAATAAACTACTATGAGAGGAGATTTGGGATTGCATTCGGCGTAAGTTCATTCAGGAATACGGAAAATGTGGCATTTGTTTTTGTTTCTATACGTATGAAACCAGTTATGTAAGTAAAATGTTTTTTCGCGTTCTCAGACTTGGGGGAAAATAAGAAATTGAAGAACAATTAAAGTAACTAATCACAAAACAAAGTTTCTTGTGGAACTCAAAAGTGATAAACGTATCTTCCTATGGACACAGCTGATTAGACTGTCTTAAAAGAAAAAGAGAAAGCCAATGTAGTTGGCAGCTTTGTATGCTACTTATGTTATCAAATTTATTATTCTTCATAAAAATTTGAAAAAACTACACGATATATAACTTAACGATATTAATCTTTGTAACGGTGATTACGGTTAAAGCTTCGACGTCGTTATTGGTTACTCGAAAGACTAAATCTGCATGTCACCGGTGTGTTGACTTATCTGAAGCACGTTGCATAAGTTTATAGTTTCGTTCGAAGCTTTTTCCATAATCCTTGGAATACCACGATAAAACTTTATTGTCAAGTTCTCTCCGCCCAATATCTTTCATTTGATTTTATCGAATATTTTAACTAATTTGTTCGATGTCTCGTTACAGGCCACACGGCTCAAGTTTGCTTGTTACTGAAACATCGCGCCGATCAACATATAGAAGACGAGAGCGGAGTGAAGCCGTTGTCCATTGCCGTCAAAGAAGCTAATGCAGATATCGTTACATTGTACGTATTCGCTGAGCAATTACTTCGTAACATTTTCGCAATTAATCTTCATTCGTGTAATTTAATATATCTTTATTATAGATTACGATTGGGTCTGTTAAACGAAGAAATGAAGGATTCGGATATAGGGGTAACCGGAGACGAAACTTTCAACGACGTTGTCCGCGACTTCAGTCAATTGGCTTGTTCGCATCCGGAGCGTTTGCAACGACGAAACGAATCCAGTAGCGTACAAAATGCGCCCGAATGATACATCCAAAACGGCCTGTTACTTGGCTTTCGAATTTTGGGAGGGAAAATCGATGGCGGGACTCTTCGATTTTGATATTCCTCCGGAATTTCGCGGATATCCCGATTCTCCGGGAAAGTCCCGAATTCCGGTGACGGCGTCTGTCGTTTGCATTTGCGTTTCAAGCGTCGAATGCATTGTCATAATCTCACTTTTTTTTTCTAATTCTAAAAAAAAACCAACAAAATAATTTTGTGATAGAAATGTTTTTCGGTGAAGACGAAATCCGGAGGGCTGCACGGATTTCACTGAGTATTGCCAAACGAATATAGCAGAAACAGGACGGTTACTTAGGATTATCATTGTTATATGAAAGTGGAGGAAAGTGGATGGAATTGCCGAATATATGCGTTTCTGAACGTCGCAAAATATCGACAATGTAATCGCATAGTCGTCTATCGTACTTTCGGAGCAATTGTTTGTTACCATTGTGCTTTAAACTTTTTAAAAATGCGAATGTATTATCGGTTTGCGAAACTAATTGAGAGCCGCGATCGTTTCTCAATCCGGTACTTACCTTTCTGCATGATCGACAGCGCGACGCCAACGATCGATCATTCGAAAAAAAAAAAAAAAAAAAAAAAAAAAAACGGTACTAAAACGGTCGTTGATCGACGATCGGATTTTTTGACAAGCATTTTCATGTGTTTCTACCTGTTGTGTAAATATAATCGCTGTTGAATCTGTTGAGTGTACAATTCGAATTTGCGAGTCGTTCGACGTTCGTAAAGAATTCGATAATTCTTATATGTATATACAATGCCAATTGCTGTAGCTGGCCTTTCTATCTGTTGTCGACGCCTCGAGAAAGGCGATCTCTTGAATCCCGTTAAAACCATTCGATGGTGTTTTTCTATTGGTGGCATTTTTTTATACATGACATACCGATTATCTCAGTGATCCATAAGATCCATAAAATCCATATGATCTATATGAGTCCTCCGTTTTTTTTAAATATAATTATAATATCGTGTTTTCGTTTTATCCAAAGTACGGAGCTTATTGTCAAGTAACTTTGTACAGTATTTTACTATATACATAATCGTAGTCGTTCGTCATCAACTCAACTGTTGAAAGAAAAATTGTTAATCGTCCTTTACATTGCGCGTCTATTGCTCATATTTTTATTATTATTGTTAACGAAGACATTTTTTGTTTCGTTTTTCTACGCTGTTATCTCAATGCTGTCTTCGTGCATAGATTAAATTTTTCCATTCAACTAAACGGATAAATCTCGATATATAGTCAGTGTAGCGTGTCTTCCATAAATCGTCGATGTTTTAAACTTTTACTACATAGAAATCAAATCGATTAACGTAGTATGCGATCTATTAGCACGTATTCCATTAGTCGATCATTCTTCGAATCGTATAAATTCCAATTGCATTCAAACGTTGTTATTACTTTGTACTTATTTCGATTGAAAAGTCATGATTAACCAATTCATCGAGCCATAGCACTTACAGCTCGCCAATTTAAACGATAAACACCAAGATATATATATCTCGTTGTACAAAATATGCGTTAAAGTGATGCGACGTAAGAAATACCGATCGTTACATAAAGAGAGTTACCTACGAGCTAAAAAAAAACTCGAGCACTGCCCATTCACGAGAACGGCAGTAATAATAACATAACGAACAATTAGAATGTCGTAAAACTTCGATAACTGCATTTCCCCTCGAGTTACCGAGGCGATAACGACCGTTTATGATCGTGTCGCGTCAATTAACAGACAAAAAAAGTATCGTCACTATCGTATTGAAAGAAGTTTGAAGTAAAAATCGAAATAAATAGTATTGTATCGAAGAATATTGTATACAACTTTTATGCCATATAAAAATGTATTTAGTTGTGCCTTATTGGAGTATTTGTTGTTACCACCCATCCGATTAATCGATCTACTTTACCATCGAAGTTCCCCCGAACGAATTAAAGCGACTGTAACACGACGAGTCCAAAATCCACGAAGATAATAATAATTGTTAGCGCGCAAATTGATGAATCGCTACGCATCGAAAGACTCGACTAGTCAGAAAAACACATCGACGAAGATTCTGCTTACGCACGATCTATAAGATGCGCCGTTTAGAACACACGGGTCAATATCCTATTCGTCAGAGACGAGAACGACTCATCGTGGTGGAACGCGTGTGTTTCAATGTATCGTCGTCAAATTTGTTATTTTTTTTTCTCGTGTCACACGAATCGATCGCGAAGTAAATTATTCGATTTTGTACGAATGACGATTGGGGCATTCATAAATATTAATCAATGATTACGGGTTTTCCGGACTCCAAGGAGAAGAAAGTTCTGACGAAGCTTATTGGAAATTACGCCATATGCTTGGAATGAAGATAAGGAAGATCGCGCGGTGCGTTTCATTGAAGAGTGCGTACGAGCGTCAACCGTTCGGAGAGATAATCAAGTCGGGTTTAACGCCGATTATCGATACTCTTTTTCCAAGAACTTTGCAATTACTCTTCCTCCCCACCCCTCGAAAAAGTCATCGACCATAACGACGCGCGCGAACGTTCGCCGTTTACTCATTGGTTAAAATACAGATAATTGTGAGCGGCATGCGTGGGAGGGCGGGTCTCTCGGGAACTCGCGCCGATAACATTCTCTCGCGTTATTGGTTTGAGCATTTTTTTGTTTTTTTTTTTCTCATCATTTCACGCAAGATAATGCGTAATTTATTGCGACGCACAACATCAATCAATCTCACGGGTGTTCCGCGGCCCGTTACCAGCAGATACGAAGAAGCGTTAATCGTCGACGATACATGCAAATGAAGGGAAACGCAATTCATTAAACGTCAGTCCGGGGGAATCACTTGACCGACCAGAGAATACGTCTCAATAAATCTTCGATCTGCGATTATTATTGTATCGATTGTTTCGAAAGCGGAAGCCAGTGAATCATTGTATTTTTTCAAATTTTTGGGCAAACGAAGAAAATTTGATATCTCTGTGGACACAATATCATTCATGCCGTTGTATCAGAAAAAAGGGGAAAACATTTTTTTTGCCAGTCGAGAATAATCGATAATCGACTTTATTTGATTAAACGTCACAATCCGGTGGAGGAAACGCTTGACCATCCGCGCGAATATGTCTCAATAAATCTTCTGGCGGTCATTATTATTGCGTCGATAGTTTCGACAGCCGAGGTCATTGAATTATCGATTTTTTTTACATTTTTGGACAGAAATGAAAAAAGTTCGATCGACATCTCTGTGGCGACAATTTCGTTCGTACTGTTGTAATAGAATGGGGAAAAATGTATTTGGCCAGTCGAGAACGATCGATAATCGACATTGATTCGGCAAGAAGAATCGAGAGAAGAGGATATATATGCTATGCGGTTTCTCGACTTCCAAGTGGTTGTATCTGAAGAAGGAGAGCGGCACGCAGTCTAGGCATAGGCATTCCTATCCATCTCACGTCGCCGAGCTCCTCGTAACAGAGACACAACCGCATGCACTACACACGCGCACACGCGCACCAGTTGAAAGCTCATATATTCGTCTACCACTTTGGGAAAAAATTCATATAAATAATCATAATATATATAATGGTTATTATTATTGTATATCGTAATTATACATAACCTCATAAAACAAATTATATTTGAACAAAAAACAAAGAATATGTTATTATTTTTTCCCGGGGCGAAAATATTCAAAGGTTATGTTTTGCACGGACAATTTAGTTGATCAATTACAAGTTAGGATTACTGGGACATTTACCTTACATTATCTACTCATGTAAAGTTATCTCATCGGTTTAACTGTTCTAACTCGCGTTTATAATGAAGATTATTTTATTTTTTATTTTTTTTGCAACTCAGCATTTCTCGACATCGTCGCCCTCTTGAGCTGCATAACAACAATTGACGTCGAGACTCAAAGTCGTAAAAAATAAATTAATTTTATGGCCTTCAGGCTGTGCTTTGCCTTGATTGTGCGTCACATTTCAGGTCCGTTTTATGACAGAGAAAGCCGCGAATCGGTGAGTTTTTTTTTTCTTTTCGTTCTCGCGTTCCGAACCTTGCAGCGACGAGAACTCGAATGGAAAATAGAACAAAAACTAAATGGGAATAATCATACCTGGAGGTGTACAGTAATTTGGCCGTTAATTGAAATATGTTTCGCTGTGTTTAACGAGCGAACTGCACGTTAAGTTCGATTTTTTCGAATGTTCCCGCGACGCCCAAATACTCGTGAACTCGTATACAGAAAAAACATATTGCTTTGTCATCGTGATATATTACCAAAAAGGAAAAAGTCGTCAAAATGTGAATGAAATGAATTAACTAACGAAATTGGAAAGCTCTAACGGCGAGAAAATATGTATACATTTCTATGATTCATAATTAAAGAATTAATGAATAAAAACGATAAAATAAATATATACACAAATGAAAAATATACGTTTATATAATACTGAAAAATAAATAAATAAATAAAATGGTGACTCAATTTACCCCGAAAAAAATAAATACTCATTCCATGCATTGATAACATTGTGGTCTGCGCCATTGTAAATTATTTGTTATCGCAAACATTTGCCGAACTTCGCGTTGGTTTAAATTATATATAAAAAAAAACCCCAAGAAGTCGAAAAGCCGAAGAAGATTACCGAAGAGTCACGCGGATGATGCAAAATACATCAATGAAACGTACAGACCGCAGCGACACTGGCAGTGATCCGTGTCGGTCGGACGTTCGATTGAAGTGCAATAATAATGATAAATGAGAGAATTTCTCGCGCCATAAATCTTGTCTCCTCACCACTTGAAAATGTCACGCGTTATAATGTTTTTTTTTCTGTTGCAACGAACGAATAAGAATCTCATCGCGCTAAACACGCATATCAAAGAGCGTCGTCGATCTTCCCGGTTACAATAAGTGCCGTGGAACCGACGCGTCTTGTACGCGCGGAGAGTTGCATCGACGTGGAACGATTTTTTTATATACCCGCGCGTTAAAGGCTGACCGCCACACGTTCTTTCGCTCTTTCTCTCTGACGTCCTTTCCCGAAGCGCAACGATGCGAAGAAGCAGGATCAACTCAATCTAGCAATTTTGCGCTTCCATGCCGTTAACCCAATCGTTATCGATTGATCCTCGTTAAGGTTCAACCAGTCATCTCCGCATAGTGAGCATTCCACGCATCCCGAAACATCTGTTGCCAATCTGTTCAATATCGGTCACCGCGATCGCACGCACACACACATTTACTGCGCTTCCCTCGCCACGTTTATATTATAATGCAACATCCGGTTCCTAGGTTCAGGAAATCGGCGACCTTATCATCCGTATTATCGACAAATATTTAAATGTAAAGGATATATGTATTTACCATTTCGAAAACCAAGTCAAATGTTTTCTTTTTTCCAATATAATAATAACAACAAGAATTCTCATGAGAATAGCTTATGAAACAAAAATTGTCAAAATGTATTTTAAAAAATATATACAAATATATGGCCGCCGGAAAATTTGATGTTATCGACACATATTTAAATTTGTCGGACACGTTTCAGAACCAAATCAATTTTTTCTTTCTTAACACGTATAGATGATAAAATAGATATTTTACTTGACTTAACTTGAAGAATTCGTTCTGTTTTTTTTTTTTATTGTAGATGTATTGTTTTCATTGCAAAGTGTCCATCACCAACCGTCAAAAAAAAAGAAAATTACTCTTTCAGCTCGTAAATATCTATATATCTACTTTCTTTTCAATATTTTTCGATATTTATTTTCTATTTTGCCTTTTAGAGAAAAAAAATCACTCTAATACCGCCGCCTACAGTTTTTGAGAAAAAACAAAATAAAACATTTCATTCCATAATCGAACGAGTTTTGAAAAAATACCGAATAGCGTTAATTTTTAATATCCTTTGCCGACCGTCGTAAAAATCGTCTCTCGAGTACAGCAAAGTTGTATTATATTCTATGCAAGTTTAATACCGCGCAATAGAAGAAATCGTAGATGGAGGGGTTTCGCGTATCGATTATAAGAACGGTATGAGCATCGAGCACAGCCTTCTGGATGACCGCAGGAGCACAGGTGTTCGCAGCTTCCATACGAGATCGTTTTACGCGGGACGAACATTACGTAATTCAGGTAGCCTATCAATCCGTGAGTATAATACTTCGCGTACGCAGTTGTCATGAATGAAAATTGCGCCTTACCGTTAGATATAAAAAAAATAATAATTATTCGATATCGAGTCTGTAAGCACACGTGTTCTGACAACGCGAGTATTGAAACATCGATATATATATATATATATATGAATATACGTGGAAATATATATGTATATATATACTCAGTAGTGTACTACTTCAAGTATATACACCTCGTTGACGATTTCTTCGATCTATACTACGCTTCGCGGAAGATTACTCGCATGCATACACGTGGCATCGATCAATTTCGGAGCATGAGGGCGTCAGTCGACGAAAATAAAACGGGGACTGGAGCTTCGAGGAACTATATAGTTAGATAACATCTTCTTCTCAATGTTAGTTATATATCAACACTAAACTTACTCGATCGACCTCGAATTACAAGACAGAGCGAAAGGATGTAAAGGAAGAGAAGAAGAAGAAAAAAAAATTAAGGCCTTGATACGACGTTATTAGTTGCCTATTAACGAAGGAGCCCTCCCTATGCGTATTATCGATGTATATATCGTACCAATACACAAGCAAACATTGACGGTGAAGCATCTCGCGCCGATGAGACACGTGCGACGATGTTTTTTCGGCAGAAGAAAATACGCAGCAAACGGTGAATCGATCGCCCCCGCAATAATACGAATCACACACGAGCTTTATTATATCGTGCGCATAATGTCAAATGTCGTTCGGTAAACAAATTTCACATTGGGCTTTTATAGACGATTGACGGGGCTGATTGGCGAAGACGCCGACGACGACTGGGTGGTTGGGTGTAAGAAACGTTAGTACTGGACGACGACAACGACGGAGACCTTCTGTATGTGCGTCGACAAGGAGACGATGACGCAAATGAGGCTGCAATGAAAATAATCGTTGAACTTTTGAAAAGAAATTTTTATAAAAATGAAATAACGAAACAATCGTTGATCATTCGTTGCGGTATGCGCCGCAAAGTGTCTCGAACAGTTTCACGATCGAAGCGATGTGCGACGAGTCGATAATCTTCGAGAAATATTCAAAACGAATCATACGGGATGCGAAACATTTTTTTAAATTAATTTCAATTAATTTTTAACAATGTATCGCATACTCAATATATTTTGGTTATTACGATAATGATACAATTAAAAAAAATAAGTTTCTCTGCATCTCTGTTTCGGAAACATGGGGTCCACTGAAGTTCGATAACTTGTGCGTGGATAACATAGTGAAGTTTCATTAACCCACTTTTGCTTGTTGAATTTCTTTCGCGCGGGTGGGACCCTTGTTTCCGTCGCATAATAAAATTAATTGCTCTAATTTTGCATTTATTAATTAAACAATCAACGTGTAACTTCATAATAATTAATTAATCAATTATATATTAATTAATTCATTTATTGATTCATTGCATTAATCTTTTTTAACGACCACCGGTTTTTTTTTTTTTTTTTTTTAACAAAAGAAAAAGAGATTGTTATATTTTGCATTAAGATTTTAAACATTTATAATGTATATCAGAAGGTGAAATACGTATTTACCCGCTGTGCATCAAAATAGATATACCATCATTTTTTATTACTTAATTTCTTTTTTTTTTTTTACAAAAAACCAGTCTGATACAATTGTTCGGTCGATATTCCCTACGATAGAATAGTTCATCTCGTCACACACCCTACGAATATTACATCAGCCTACGAACATATTCTGTCTACTCGGCTCGACGTCCCAATGAGCAGAGTGCAAGAGTGATTTCTCCGCTCTCTGTCTCTCTATTTCTACAGAGGCGCGTTTGGAACACGCGGCCAGACTGATGACACAACTTCGCCGTTTGCTCAGGCGGTGGTCTTCCATCCTCTTGGTGTTGGCCTACACAGCGGCTAGCGTAAGTCTGCGCGACAGATTTTTCCAGGCCTTTGGCCAAGAATAAGCAAGTGCATTGTCTAAACTGCACTGAGTCCAAGTTCTCCTTGGCACAATCTTGGACCAGACGAAAAAAAATGTGTTTCGTTTATTGAGCGAACCAGCGGCACATCGCGCACACCCGCGTTGCAAGTTGCAAGGCTCGCACTGTCGCGAAGAAACGAAGCGATAAGTGTCTACGGCGAGTCAGGTGAACTTAAATGATGTTCGGTAAATGATATAAAGCCTATCGGTCGCTCGCGATTTCGCTTGGTCCAAGAGAGGCGATCATACAGATTGTTAAGAAACGAGAGGGCGTATACGACATGATTTTGTGTTTCGAATGATTTGCAGTACACGCCCTTAATTTTTTAACGCCGGTTGTAGGGGCAATCAGGGATGATCGTGATGCGGGGCAAATTAAAACACATGCTGTATAAATCGGAGATTTAACGATGTGCGTATAACACAGTAAAGAATTACCTATTACTTCAATTCCATAGAGTGCCGTACTCGTTGAGTGGTTGAGTGCCATAATCTTCGATCTTTTTACTGCGTGCGTTTCGACTCGCCCCGGTCTCCTTTATATCATTGTCAAGATATACGTTTATCCACTGTAGAGCTGATACAGCATATATGTCGATGAACGGAACAGCTGCAGGAGCTTTTCATTTAACCGACGTTAGCCGTTTGATTGAATTATTGAATTGCGGTAAGGAAGCTGTACCGGCTGGTCATCGCTTCTTTTGCGGCGATTTGTATTCTACAAAGAAGACAGAAGGAGCGTGCGAAGAAAAAGGCTCAGTTCTCAATGTGTTCTCGGCATCACTCGTGAAATTGGCCCCGATTTCGATGATACCGCTGTTCTCGCGGTTGGTGCACTCGTCGCCAGTCAGTAGCGGCATCAGCAGTAGCAGCAGCAGCAGAAGAAGAAAAGCAGCAGTTTATGACGACGGGGCAGCAGGAAATAACGATTAGGGAGAGATGAGTTTGTGATATCTGGGGCTTTGGCGGGTAGGCGCGAGGGTGACGCGAAGACGACGAAGCAACACGCTCATGCGTCTGTCTCAACTTCGGGGATTTGTGTGTCTAGACGCGCCCTCGTGATCGTCGTCGTTTCTTCTTTCCCCTCTCCTTTCTCTTGTATCGTTTCACCCGCGGGTTCTCTTCATCTCCGCGTCCTCAGCATCCCGAGAAGACGTTCTGTCGCGTTATACACTTCTCCGCGAGTTCGGAAAGTTGATTCACCGGAACCGATTTAGAACCCGAAACCCACGCGATGGACACTCGAGTTTATCTTTCGTTCGCCTCTCCCGCGGGTCCCTTCCGTACGGTTTTCTTCGTGCCGCAGTTAGTACCGTCGCTCTGCAAAGCTCCTCTCTACAACACCCGCCACAGCCAATATTCATAAATTTCACGGACAGACGAAACAACCATGGAAGAAAACAAGAAGAACAACAGTTCTTCGTTCCTTAGTCGGCGGATATAGGAGGCAGTGGAAAACGGATATGACAGCGAACGGGAGTTGGCTCGGAATTTTTTTTTTTTTTTATATTTCTCCGCCGAGCACGAAATTATGATTTTTTGATCTAGGGATTCGCGTTTAACAGTTTGAGGAGCTTTTTGCATAATTTTTTTTCTCTTCATTCTCGAAGTTTCAATAGGTCAATTGTGACCATTTGCCAGATAGTTCTCACGCGAATCTGCCCTGAATTTTATTCTTCACATGGTTTCGCTTGGAATTTCGACCGGAGGAATCGAACCAATTATTGAGAGGTTCGTGTAGGGGAGATCGGGGATAGTCGAAACACGAAACGAATAGGAACGTAGCGAGAATGCCACCTGACGGAATTATTTAGTATGCACTCACACAGTATGACTTAAAAACCACATTTAAACAAATGATGAGTTAGGAGAATTGATAGTTCGCGTAACGAATTATTTGTTAAGAATTCATTGTCCCAATGAACTATATGTTCTTTTAACTCTGTTTTTAATTCGACATAGTGTCATATGCGGTCCCTCTTATAACCCGTTCGAACCGCTTCAGAGTTCGGCTTTCATAATTCGTCAGGGTTCTGCATGCTGCCAAGAACAATATTGAAGAAAGTGAATTAATGGGACCGGAATGATTGCGGCGTGTACAATGGTAACAATTATGATGAAACTTTCGACCGAAAGCCCCGACGACGACGGATCGGACATCTCTCCAGGCGCGGGGAAGCGTTCTCGTGGGTTACTAAATAGAGGTTCGCGACCTCTTCGCGGGTAAGTGCATAGACCTTCGATGGTCTTCGAGAGAGAACCGGCGAGTTAATTAACCTCCCAATTAGCCCGATTAGGTATACCAGTTCGAATCAGTTCGAAGCTGTAAATACTTAACCGCGAGCGGCCTACTCGACATTCGGCACGCCGGTGAAGTATGACAAACCGCCTATAAGACAACTCGAGAAGTCTTCCTCGTATTGTATACTATCTCGTTTCGTTCTGCGGGCACGCAGCCAAACGATCGGGAACGCTCGACGAAACAATATTGACGTACGCACAGTGAGAAAAAAAAAAGAATGCAAAGTTCATTCTGAAACTCATGGAAGCTTATCGTTGTTTCATACTCCGAAACTTGCTGCATTCTTGATAGGGAAAAAAAAACACAGTACACACAGCATCTCATCAGTCGCTTCGTCAAATTCGAAATTATATAGTTATATTTCTCGCAATGACGAACATAGTGGCCAGAGCTTTCAAGTTAAAGTTTTCATTCACCGATTCACGGAGGTTTCATTTAATCCGAGCGGTAAACCGGGATAAGCGAAAAAGGGAGAGACCCACCGCGATGTTAGACGTTGCAAAATCTCTTCACCGAGGCAGCTATCATTTCTCTTGATTACACACACACACACACACTGAGGTCTCGGAATCTTCCTATCGTCGATCATCCGAATCGCGCGCGCGCGCGGTCTCGGATCTTTTGGAAGCAGACACGACGCGAAGACTCTCGCGGGAAGCTCACGCACACATTCGCAAAACCGGGGTTGGGTACGCAATTAATATTTTCAGCAAGCCGAAGATTTCTCCGACTCTCTTCCCTCGCAAGAATAAGGTAAGACACGAGAGAGGAAAGATCTGAGGAGACTCTCGTCGCAAGCGGCAAAATGCCGACAGGTTTAGTAGTAGTCGGCAGTGACAACGTTGGTAACTGGATAAGGGGAGGGCGGGTTCTTTGCGTCTGCCGTGTATTGCTGACGGGAGTATATAAACACGGGGAAGACACAAAGTCATGGATTTGGCGTCATCCGCAGACAGATCGTATTCGTTCGACATTTTTTTTTATCTTTTTTTTTTTCCATCGACTCCGAGGACCGTCGTCATCGTTGTCATTATCATTGCCACCGGGGCGCCGGCGTCAACCGATCCTTTGGCTCTACCACTGAGTAAATACGCTGTAAATCCAACGGTGGATATCGTTAGGGAATCCGGTTGGCGTGTTGCGAGTCGCATCAAACGTATACTATACCACTGTAAAGCGTCTCTCCGCCCGTCGTCGGTGGGCCCCCACGACTTTACCGTAGTAACGAGAACCGACACGTTTATATTTTACAAGTTCATTCGCGCCTCAGCCTACATATGATGTTCTCCAAGTTTGAAATAAACTCGTTACCACGGCGCCGTCTCTATTGCTCGATCTCTCGTCGCGCATATATTCATCGCGGGAATCAGGAGGCGAGACTAAGCATATATAGCTGCAAATATATATATATGTATATATATATAAGCGAGCGCGGAGCAAAACTGGCATATGGCGCAACCGAGAATAATACTGAGCATTTTTTTTTTTTTTTCAAAATCTCATGGTAAAGTTAACAACAATTTAAAACGCTAATTCAATTTTCGTGAAATTTTAAGTCAATTTTTGTTTCAGATTTAATTTCCTTTTTTTTTAATTTTTGTATTTTTTTTATTTCTCTGCCTATATGCCGTTTTGATCAGAGTTTCCATTTCGCCTCGTACTTCCCTATATATAGGTATAAAGAAGCGAATGGTTCTCGAATTTCGGATTGCCAAAGAATAGTGCATCGTCGATAAAATTCGTAAATAGAAGTCGAAAGAAAAGGTTATTGCAACGATTACTTACATATTTACGTTAACACATTGTAAACGTAACTTCGGGCTTTTCGCAAAGAGACGGTATAGACACGCTTATAAATATGTCGAAGAGACGGAGGAGATGCGAAGGAAGCCCGGGAGCTTCGAGAGTCACGAATACATGCGCGCAACGTATTTTCGGAGGCGCGAAAAGCCATACACGATCCCGACGGGGAGGCTCCCTGCGTTATAATCAGTCGTAAATTTGTATACCCAGACTTGGATACCGCAGCGAGATAGCCGATAATAATTGGCGTTAAACTTAAGCGACATTGAGGAGAACAAGAGAAGCATCCCGAGAGGGATGGGAGAAGCGATCTTAGTATAATCGGCTCGTATCCTCGATTTAACGCTCGCAACGTGGAACAACGATAAAGTCCCCAAAAGCCGGGAGAGAGGTGGGTTGATCGACATTCGATGCACTAATAAAACTTGAAGTGTCTAGACCTTGTTAAACCGAGAACATTGCATCGTCCATACTTTTCAAATTTAAATAAAAATTTCATCAGTATTGAAAACAAAAATATTCATAACTTTTGAATGATTATGTCGATTTGGGTAAAATTCAAAACCCCACATCCTTAATGGTCGCTTGACCCGTATGCAAAGATTCAGCTTGATTGCTTAAAATGTCTGCAAACGGCAGCACATCCACGTAGTATTTCTGATAAAATTAAAAAATGAAATTTTTTATAACTTTCGAATCCCTTTATCGATGTCGACGATGTCGAGAAAAAACTCGGTAATGACTCGACTTGTGTACTAAATTTCAGCTCAATTGCTGAAAATTTGCGTCGGCTATCGTGTTAACGTCATTTTTGGTACACACACACAGCGCACATTTTTTCGAAATACGATTTTTCGATGTTAGGTACAATTTGAATGCCTTAACATGAAAATCTCAAAAAATCGTTTTTCCGCGAAAGTAAAGCTACGAGAAAACAATAAAAAAAGAATCGGTAATAAAATCAAGAAATTTTAAGATCTCCGTCGGTTTTACCGATGAGCAACAAAGTCCACATCGTTTGTTATATAAGTTACTGCTGAAAGTTACGGGCCGACGGGGGCATAGTCTAACTCTCGCGGGGTTATTCCCGCGCGAAAATTGAATCGCGTGATCCGGCGAAAATCCGAGAATCGCAGATGAACGCGTCTCGTGTCACGTAGGCAACAAGAAACGAAGCATCTGCCGAAGGCGAAGAGGAAGAACTTTAATGACCTCGGGTTGTTAATGTTGCACAATGATTGGCGTGTAACAGCCGGAAGCGTATAGCTATACCCGCATCCACGAACAGTTTATTAATATAATTTACGAGTGTGTGAGCGACAAATGACGAGACAAATGGCCCGAGAGTTTTTGAGTACCGTATATATTGTAACGACCGAGCGAATGAACAACACGCGTATTTTCGTTTCAATATTATATTGCGGGCTTCAACACATTCGTACGAAAAAGTACGGAAGAGCACGGAAGACTGTGCATGTGCGTCTGCAAAGATATGAAAATTGGGTAAACTCGAGAGAATGGTGCGGTATGACGAGGTGACGATGATGATGATCCAGGGATTGAGCACCTGTGCTATGCTCCATGTGTTTTGGCCTCTTCCTTTGGTAGTTTCGGTCCCTCCGTGACCGGCGTGGATCCGTTGGTTCGTCGTCTTCGTTGTCGTCGCCGTACGACGCAAATAAACGGCGTCGCGCTGTCTGGTAACCGAGCTCACCTAATCACACGAGATGCATGCGCCAAGAGCAATCAGTCTCTCGCGCCCGACAAATGACCACGGCTTGCGGGGTCGCCTCTTCGTCGAGCTTGCTGACGAACGCCGGAATTAAGCACGAGATGCGCGAACTCCGGGTTCTCTTCGGCAAGGAGGCATGTACATTTTACTAGTAACAACGTATGAAAGCTTCGTGATTTTCGACTTTGTAACGGCTGCCAAGTTTAGTCGTGAAAATTTCCGATTTTTCGGTTCTAAAACAAAATCGAGCATTTTGCATCTCAGTCAAAGTTCTCTGTTAGAACGATTGTATGCGAAATTGCGATTGTATTATATACTACTTCAATTTTCGCTTTCTTTCACAGTTGGTTATGATTTGAAAAAAGCTTCTGGAGGAAGTCAAAAGTCATAAACGTCCTTTCCTCCAAACAGCGCTGGGTACATTGTGTTAAAAGAAAGAGAGGAACCAATATGCCAATGTGACGATTTTTATTAACATGTTTTTTGCGCTCCAACTCTTGCAAGCATCGAGCTAATGCAATGGAATTTACCATGCAAATATATAGTACTTAAACAAAAATGCAAAGTAGAATCTTGCATATTGCGTCTTCATTATTTTCTATTTTCAATAGAGGTCTACGAGGAAATAAAAATTGATCAGCATACTTTCTTATAGACGAAACTTCGTGAAAGGTGGAAAATAATGAGGAATCAACGTGGAAGGTTCCACCTTGCAATATTCTTTTGCGTGGACACAAACGCTGATACTAATAAACTTCAATTACAAACTTTCAACGGAATTTGTTTTTTTATCGCCATCATCGATCTATAAGTGTATGAGTTATATATTCGTAATGATAGTGAGGTTTGATTCGTAATGATAGTGAGTGAATTCACATTCAGGCATTTCCGAGACGGGATACGATAAATTGCTCGAAGCATTAATAATGGGCTATGGGGCTTCAGTGGCAAAAGTGGCATACGCAGGCCACTTGTATCGGCCACCGGCTCGGGCCGATGTTTGCACTGTAACTGAATGGAGTAACTGGTTTGCGTCAGCCGCGGGACGCCCGGAACACACGCGTATTATACTACTTCTCTTACGCGTCTCATGCGAGACCGTGCGGCGAGAGGTGTGCGTATATATTTTGCGTTAAAAGCGCATTCCAAGGTTCGCCAAACCGAACCTCACACGACCGACGAATAAATTACTCGTCGGCTATGTCTCATGAAATCATCGTGCATGATGTACATCACGTAGCTACCACTGCCATTGGTCTCGCGGAAAATGAGTGCAACCTTCGTCGCCGACAAACGAGCCGTTCGTTACGATTCTCCAAATATTCTATACCCTCGTTTCGCTCCACGAGCAATTCGCACGAAATTTCACGGATTTTATCACTCGCCAAGCATCGCCGCATTAATTGGGGCAGTATAAAAAAAATCATGAAAAATCATGAACAGCGTATAATACAGTCGATCATGGAGATGTTTCTCCAAAGTTTTAAATCGGACATGAAAAATGTTCGTTCATCGCTTTTATCTGTCTCTGCGTTCATTCACGCCTACTACGCACTTCCTCGGCTCGTTTTTAATTTTCTTTTTCATACACTCGTCACTCTCGTTAGTGCACAGACAAAAGCGAGCACAGCGCGTAGCCCTCGCTAATTCATACGATACACACGCGTATTGGCCTATGCGCGAACCCCGGGCGGTGCGTAAAGTCTTTCGACGCTACTCGCGCATTATCGATGATTTATCGGATGAGAATTATATATATTCATTTTGACATTTTGACAACTCTCGATCTTTCACTCAGAGGGCGAGATTATGGTTGACAGTCCACTCTCACAGAATTATATATCGCGCACAAGATTTCCATAATTGTAGCGTTACACATTTCGAGACCCTTGACATATAATTTATGAATTCCTGTCGAAGAACTGATCGATCACAGTTATCGCTGATACGCACCAAAGAATGTGGGGTTTCCAACATTCTTTATTGGATATACAGCACCGTGTGCGCACGTGAACAGTGCATTGTTAACAATAAAAAATAATTAATACATCGATCGGGATCGAGATTTTTTTATCATTTTTAGACATGACATTTTAAGTCTCTCTGAGAGTAACGCTTTTCAAGGACGGTTTGCATTTTTTTTAAATTCAATTTCTACAAGAACCGCAATTGTTTTTGAGGACACTTTTCATTTGTATACTCACTTCGCACACGTTGCCACAACGCTTTCTGGGAACAGTGCATTTTTTTACCCAATTCCAGAAAGGTCCTGACACTCTTTTAGAACCCTTTTGTGACTTTCCACACGTTTTTTCCATATATAAAAAAAATTCAAAGTGAATTTAAAAATCTGAAAATATTCATACGTATTCAGAAAAATGAACGCATCATTTTCATAAAAAGAAAGGTAGATTGCTGGGTAATTTGTTGTTCATTTTTTTCAGTAATTTGTTAATAACATTTCGGAATTATTATTATACAAAATCAATCGATAATATGATCAAATTTTTCCAAGAAAACTATGTCAATTGTATTCGCGGTATCATAAACAATTTTCTTTCTTTTTTCAACAACGGGGAAAGCACGTGGGACATTCACATACAACGGATTGTGTAGCTATGTACTTGCCGATGGTGCGTCCCTACGTTTGAGAAAATAAATAAAAAAAAAGCGTGTGACCATATTATTTTTACGTAGCGGGCGCGTGAGCGAGAGATAAACCAAACGAACGAAAGATCTATGGACAACTATCTTTTGGCACGAAGAACTCGAAGTATATCGAGTGAGCTTTCCCCGAGCATCTACCACCTCGAAGAGCATATCCCACTTTATAAATGTCGTGTAGCTCTGGTGATTTTACGCAATACGTTACCACTACTACTGGCTACTTACTGATGCTGCTCCTGTTTCTCCGTGTTCCGTCGCCGGGGTTTCTTACCGGCGATGATGCCCGTGTGGCCATCGTGTGTCGAGCGACTGCCAAGAAAATCCGAAGTGAAATTGCTTCCTGTCTTCTTGGAAAATTGTCTGGCGTGATTATAATACGTACACAGAGTTTTGCGGTTGATATACTGCTATAGTACAGTTTTCGCGATTTACCGAGTCGGGCTCTTCAAATCGGCTCTTGCATGACGGTGCAAAAGTACAATTATTCAAACATATCAATTTCGCTTGTAGAAAGGTATTTGTTACCATCCTATCTCTCCGACACTGGAAGCTGTTCACTTTTATATATTATATTTTATATTTCAAAAGAATTTTTCGATTATTACGAAAAGAACGATCTTTTTATTTCGACAATTGTTTACCATCGGCGGAAAGTTCTGTCGTAGCGTGAAGTACATCGGCATATCTAATGCAAGTTAAAAATAAAAGACGATATTTTCATTTTTTTGGAACCGTTGAATAGTAGTCTTGTACCTGATTTAACAGCACCCACTCTCCTCTCAGCCATCTAAATATTCCCGTAACTACGTGTACTCAATACTATTTAATCATATGCCTGCGTCATTCATTTGCAGTCGAATTATTCCGGTTCCCGGTGGACAGTACTGCACCATTTTATAATATGTGTCACACGATACACACGAACCCACGCACAACATAAAACCAACGATTCATGTGGGGGTCGATGTGCATTGTTCGTCGATCGAGATAGACGTTCGTATTATTTATTCATAAACAGTATCGTGGCGTTCGTAATTCGAAGAGAAGTTCCCAAGATTGACATTGATCTTCGTATCGTACAATGCGCAATTCTGGCAGAAACAGCATGTCGAGTCTGTGACTTCCGGAGGATAGATGTATTAAGATTATGTATGACTAATCATAAAAAAAATCGAACTAAAAGAGCCGACATGATTCGGACCGATCACGCGACACTATCGAGGGTGTGCAGAGGCTCGCGCAGTTTTTTCAAAGGCCATTAGGAACGTGTTTTCGTTCACGTGATGCGACACCAGGCTGTCTTATGTCACACTCCGTCGCCGTGTAACCCTCATTCTGTCAACCATTATTTTTATTTATTTGTTTTTTATTTTTTGTTCCCTTCGCCTGAGAAAGTCACGTAGGCTACCTGTATCGTGACTCGTATCATTATCATTCGTCGATTATTATACAGTGTAACCGAGCGGGGAACATTGCCGTGGAAGCAAAATGAGCCGCGGACACCGGAGCAATGCCTGGAAGTACGGGCCTTCATCACGATTCTTTACCCTTGCGAATAATAATTCGAATGCTTCGTGCGTCATCCGGAAAGTAATCCGCAAGAAACTTTGTACTCACAAATCGGCTATATCCCCGGGTGAAAGAGATTCGAGAACGAGAAGAAACGTCGAGGCAGCGAAAACTTCTTATAATAATATAATTCTGGTTAAATTCTTGGAAGTCGCGAGACCGTGAACCGGAATACGACGCACATGCGACGCCACGAGAAGTCCGACACACTTCTTCGTTCATTTTTTTTATCTTCCTCAGCTTCTTCGTTGCAGCATCCGATTTTTTTAACAGTTGGGAAATCGCTTGCTCTTCGCGGGACTGTCCCTCGGACTTTAATGATTTCTGAGAATCCCTTTTAGTATAACACTCCCGCGATTAGCGCGACCGACGACAAATCAATTGTACTTATCTCGCTTATCTTTGGCACCCCTCATTTCTTCCGGCTCCTTTTTTTTTTTTTTTTCCAAGAAGTGAATCGGTGTCTCGCGACGCACAAACTGAATTTGTATAATGTCGATAAGGGAATGACGCACGTACGTGGTGCAGGGTGAGAAAAATCTTCTCCGGAGGTGGATGATGCAACACCGCTTCGAAACTGATCATCCACAGTATTTGCCGCTCTTTTTGCCGCTGCTACACGCTACACTGAAAAATTTATGCGATGGCAGAACTAACAAATAGTTGACAATATTCGTAGATAGTCGGTGCAATCCATTTTTTTAAGATAATTGTCCAGTAAGTCCTTTTTTCTTTAAAAGCAATTTCCCCAACCAGCAGCCATTTTTTTTTTTTTTTTTTTTCGTAAAAAGTATTAGTGGTCCCAACCACTTATTTTTCGTCCACTTACCAGTTGAGACAACTACTTTAAAAAAAAATCGATTGCACTGATTAACTATTAGCTCTATCAGCTATTCGTTAATTCTCGCAACTCGTAACTTTTTTCAGTGTACTCTTCGTCCTCCCGTTTAATGATTCTCGCTATCACCCCTCTCCATTAAAAAAAAATTGCAATTTTTTTTCTTACCTTGCAATTGGAAATATCGACAAAGACGGGAAGTGAAAGAAAAAAAATGTATAACGAGGTCATCGAATGGTGGGTTGCGGTTGGAACGGCCGAATGGCGATGTTCAGAAAAATAACGAGGTCAGGCATGTCGACGACGTGCGTAACAGACGACTAAACGCATGCACAGCGTGTACTTTACCTTGCAACGAGCGTCTACGGTACGTATGTGTATATGTTTTTGAGAGTCACGAAAAGAAATAGAAGACGATGAAGTAGAATATCCACGCATTCGCGCAACGATGCGGTCTCCGGGGCTCTGTGAACGCGACAAACGCGTTCATACGCATGGTTTACCATATACACATATTGTGTATTCCATTATTTCGATTGTGTACGCGCGAGAGAAAGACAGAGGACGTTTTACGATGAGGCGAGCGAACGTCACGGATAAGAAGAGCAGTGATTGGCTCGAGAGTCGGTCGGGCCTCCGTCAAGCCTCTTCACAACTCTCTACGTGTATAAGATTGCAGAGAGTATGTATCTGTCGTGACTCACACTTTTCCTTCTTCGCTCTCTTTGTTTTTTTTTATCTACTATCGACGGACAAAATCCCCGTAGGCGTCCATATATTTTGCTCTCTTTCTTATCAATTCCTCGTTTCGACTGCGTCTCTCTTACTCATCCTCTCTGTTTTTTTTTTTACAAATAAATATCGCTACGCCGCGTGAATGAGACCGCACGCACGACGACATATGCATCTCATATGTTTAAGTCACGTTATACTCGTATGTATTGACAGTATTTGATTTACTACGTATTTCTCACCATTATCACTCGGTCGAGCTTCTAACCTTCTCTTTCTCATTGTCGATTTCTCCTCCACTTCTCGTAATTTCGGCCGAACGGGACTCAAAGACCATCGCAACAAATTCACAGATTTGAATATCTCAGCTCTTGCAGAAAAATCGAGGGGAATATTTGTCAGAATAGTTCTCAAGGATTTTTTTTATCATTATTGACAAAATAATTAGATCGTTCAATTAACAATACATGTCTTGATTATTTTTTTTCCATGATGAATTTTTTTTTCTTTTACGGATAGGTACATTTACATGTAGTCTATCAAAAAATTGTTAGAAACTATTAAAAAATAGACATTGCTGCCGAAAGAGCGACTTGTTTTTTTTTTCTTTTTAGACGCGTGGCAGTGAACACTCTCCAGTGGAAACTATAGTATAACTTAGTATAACGTTTACATTCGATTAAACTGTAATGTCACTGATTAAAAATTGGTATTTCTCGTGATTTATGTACAATGTCATAAATTAGAGGATTTATATTTATGAAATCTCAATTTTCTTGTTCACAGGTCGCTTCGGATTCACTTTTGATGTTATGAATGTACAATTTTATAGTTACTACCAATTACTGTTAAATTTTATTGTCGATGTTTAAAAAAAACTGAACAAATGATAGATAAAACTTATTCAAGCCTTTCTCATTTATACGGCAATGCGTGTATCATTCGCCCGTACGCCATTACTCCGACGGCGGGGGTAATACTGTAAAATTGCACTTTTTTTTCAGATGTTTGACACAACAATCGGATTTTTTTTAAACTACAAATTCCGCATCTGTAGCGAAGTAACCATCTCAAGATTTGATTTTGTACTTAAGGCAATTTTATTACTTTTTTATTATTTGATTAATTTCGTCTCATGCTTGGGTGTTCGCCGTTTCCTCGTTCTCCCCTAATAAGATCGCCAAAGATTCGACATTATTATTAACTTAAAAATTGCGTTTTGATTTTATTTTTAACGCATCGTTTCCACTGGAGAGTGTCAACTGCAAAGGAAAAACATATTGCTTGTACAGTAGTCATATGTTATTTTTTTTTCAACTGTTGACAACTTTTCGGTAAAAACGATCGTTTCATTAGTTCCATTAAATAAAAAAAAATAACCATTTGACCCTTTTTATCGAATCATATACAAGTACCCTGTACTCCCTTAACGATCCTGAAACCATCGTGTTTCTTCTTGCAAATGGAATTGTGAATTCCCAATCTACTCTGTCCACAGTCCCGGTGCTACAAAACTAACGACATATATTAATTGGCGATTTTTACAAGATTGCCAATACCGCTGCTATTTTGTCTGCTCCGTTCATCAGACCGCGAGCAAAATATGTATCACAGTCTAAAAAAGAAGCAAAAACTTTTTTAAAAAATCTCGTCGGTTGCATATCACACGATAGCATGAAATATGTCTTTAATAAAAGTCTCTATCGCTCGGTGTGGAAGCTTCTAAAATGCTTCGGTCGTTCGCCTCGGCGGTTCGATAAGCGGGCAACAGCTTCATTTCTCCTTTTATATAAACCTGACCTCGCGTTTTCTCTTCTACATCGTGGGTGATACATTTAATATCTTCGTGCGCTTCGACCCGACATCGCGGGGTTGCGAAATGTCCCGTACCCAGTCCTCGTTTCCTTTTTGCCGGGATAAACGACAAAAGAGATCGTAAGCCTCGTCTCGCGGACACCATATATAAATCCACATACTTCCGCTACGGGTGAAACCGTACAGCGTTGATGACTAAAAGTTGAACAAACCGTGAGGTTGTCCAACCGCAAAACTGCTAACCTTCCGCTCATCCCCCGAGCGTATAACGACTCGGAGAATTAATTCTCTAACGACGACTAATTAAATGCGCATTTATCCTCGGTAATCGAGTTTCTTCGACAGGGTGAAAAATCTACTTCGTCCGTTGCGACCCGCGATGCGGATACTCGCGTTCCATCCTTCCGCCGACAAAACTAATCGTGAATATATGTAAGACATACCGCTCGCAATAACGACGGGCGCCTCTCGGCGTCACGAGCGATGTTTCTTGGATAAACGAATTCACGCGCATCCGATGATATCTAATTGGATGATCCAGTGCATCGACAAGTGCACGTGATTGATCGTAAATATTTTGATGCGTCAATAGAAACCGCGCGCGGTGCAAGAGGGAGAGGAGGAGAGAGGAAGGAGTTTCATAGGAATAAATCGTATACAATACGAATGCCGATGTCGTATTACCGGCGAGTGCGTCAATCAAGCGAGTATCAGGGACTTGGGTCTCCTCCATCTCCTCTGTGTCTTCGAGTTTATGCGATGCGTGGCCAATCATCAAAGACAAACTGTTGAATTTGCTGTGATCGTCGAAGGTGACCCTTGCAATATCGACTGAGTAATCTTTCTCTTCTATAAATATATATTTGTATATATATATGTATATGAATATCGATCGAATGAGAAGCAAAAGGGCGTATCCCATGTGGTTTTAAAATCGCCGACGCGACTTGGGTTCTTCGATTTTTTAGCGACCCATTAAAATATATATATTTTTTAAAAGAAATTGATTACTTTATTGCAATTTATTCTAATAATTTACTCTCATTTACTCCAATTTTTATAGAACATTTTTCTCTTTTTCGAAGCGATCGCGCAGTTTATAGCGATAAAAGCATCGAAGCTTCGATTCGTGTAACCGCGAAGTTTTCGTGGGGCAAGAGAACTCTTCTTTTTTTTTGCGCGACAGTGCGCGAGGGCCCGAACGTTTGACCTTGTTTACGAGATCGAGAGAGTTTCTCAGCTGCCTCTCTGTTTTTCATCGTAGAATTACGCTTCGCAGTTTTTCATTGCGAAACGTAACCGGGCAGGTTTTCGGCGGATTGCGCCGAGTCGATCGGCGCGGGACGAGACGAGAAAGAGGAGTAATAATATTTTCATGATCCGCGTTTTACTGGCGCCATGAGTTCAATCGCGGTGGTATTGTGTCTTATGTTCTCAGGGGATCCGTTACGAAATACGCTCGACGTAAAAAAAAAAAAATCGATATATATTTTTTTTCTCGTTCTTTCCTCTGCCGGATTCATCTCCGAGTTTTTTTTTTTTATCAACATACATATTCAATTTTCATCCTCTAATACCCGCGCCTTTCCCTTATCACGAACGAAAAAAAAAAAAAAAAATTATTTCAAAAGTCTAACGTTCGCAGTAACGGACGAGCGAACGCTAATTACGGTAATTAGGCTTTACAGAATGTGTGTACCGCGTCGAAAGGGGATAGTTGCGCGCGCTTACTCCCGACACGACTGCAGGGGAAAATGAGTTAAGGGTTGCCGAGTCTAACGAAACAGGATCAGGTACAGCATCAACATCAATTTTCGTATAGCCATTTTCTTGCGCGTGCAGCAGAGGCGTTATGCACATCGTATTAATGAAAAATCCCCACCCGCCTCGTCGCCCTTTTCACAAGTTCGCGCATGGTAGGAGAGAGAATAAACGTTACGAGAGGATGAAGCGAAGAAGAAAAAAAAAAGTTTAAACGAGTAACCCCCATTCACTGGTATATACTTCGCGCCACCTCCTTCGAGAGTTCCATGCAACCCCACCACCGAGGAGCCGTTGGTCAAATCACGATTTCAGTTCGAGTTATTACTTATTATTATAACTTCTAGCTTAGTCTTACCCCCACCACCAGTGAGCTTGTGACCGGCTAGCCCACAGCCTATATAAACCCACGACGCCTCGAAAGCGTCCTCACTCTATACGAGAAGACAGTCTATGTTTAAAGTCTCGGAACCGGTAGAGACGCATATATATATACACACATATATATATCCCTTTAGTACGCACTGACGTATATCTAACACGCAGACACCACACCAAGTAAAGGAGAGGAAAGATTAAACCGACGACGCACGAGACAGAGAAGAGGAAGAAGAAGAAAAAAAAAAAACGTTTTCGCGTTTGTCCACTCGGTGCAGCAAGAGACGATCATAATCGCCGCCTTGGCAGTTGTAATTGACGATCGTGCGGAGACCCATCGTTCATCGTCGTTTGCCGGTCGCTTATTATTCATCGGCTAAACATCCTTTTATTTTTTTTTGTTTTTTTTTTTTTTTTTTCGTTGTTTCGTCGTCTCCGATTTTTTTCAATTTTCACCTACAACTCCGTGGAAAAGAGCGAAGGGTGGCGAGTTCGAGAAAAATAAGGAAAAACGGGTAAACTGTGATTTGTTAAAAGAAAAAAAAAAAACGACAGATCGACAAGAAAGGAAGAATATAAAAGAAGATAAAGTCTCGTGTCGCACGTGAATCGCGTACTTCGGTTGATTTTTTGAAGGTGCGAAATATAATTAATAAGAATATCGTATTTGAAACGATTCGATTTGCGAAAGGAGTGAAAAGATTATCATTGAAATAAACGAGAAGAAATGGCGAATCTAAGGCTGCTCGCTATCTTCGTCGTCGCTGCCGTCTTCTACGTGACGGTCATCGATACGGCGGTAGTTCGTTCCGAGGTAAGTCGTTTTACTCGGTAGTTCATTTTTTAGTTAAAGTTCCATAAATCGATGAGATTTTTTTTTTTTTCACGTTTTTCCATACATTTTAATTTTTTCCCGGTTTTATGAATCGCAGTTAAAGCATTTTGATTTTGTTCGGAATAAGAAATCATTTCTCACAGACGAAACGAGTCACAGGGTCACAAAGACTACGCGCGCGCGTTTGACCCTTTCTCTCGTTGCGAATATAACGAGACCACGTGCGTACCCTGCGCCTGTAACGCGGTTGATATTCCGCCGGCAAAACGTACGACTCTGTGCACATTCTCTACGGCGTAACGAACGTTGCACTTATTTTATCGTAATTTTTACAAACGCTCAGTCATTGCCATGGTCGTTGCCAAGTGATCGTCAATATCGGCGATTTTGTTATTCAACGCGGTACGCACCTCGCGCTACTATAAAGTGCGTCAGTTATATATGTAGATTCGACCGCGCAATCACTCACTTGTGAAATCACATCCGCTCGATATTCAAAGAACAGCCGCATATCGCTTTGTTTTTGTTCGTTTCACTTGCTACAAAAATTTCGTTCAAACACCTCACTGCTCCGAAAAAATAGTATTTTCCGAATCCTTTGATTCTGCATCCTCGTATATTCCACATTTAATATCTACTGTTCACGACAAAAAAAAAAAAAATTATTCCGAAAAACTCCGATTTTTTGTCCGTTTTGTACAGTGCAAAATTCGATATTTATACGCGAAGAAGCAATAATCCTTTTATCGCTCTTTGATCAAATTTCAAAAAATTTAATAAATTCATTGATTAATTGCCGATTTTTTATTTTTTCGCTATTCAATTTAATTCGTGAAAATTTAGTGAAATCGATATTTAATTTGTCGAAACGATGATCGCGATATTCTGAATAATACCGATATTTACTCTATACGAATTTGAATAGTTTTTCGACTCGAAAGCGTCCTCTTCCGTCCGTTCTGCATGGATCTACCGAACTGTATGTTTAACAATTATCCCGGTGTTCGAGCGGAGCAAACCGGATAGATCGGTGCATATACATGTACATGAAGCGACAGTGTGGTGCCTACAGTCATGCAATCTCGCTATGAAGTTTTCATTCATAAACCGAGTCACATCAGTCATGCTGCCTGGTGCTGGAGCTCCTTGTGTGTTGCACTCTTATTACCCGGTGTCGGCCTTTTCTCGTTCCCCTCATCCACGCTCCTCGCGCTCACGTGCCCCTCGTGCGCTTTTAACGCCATTGCATACCGCTGCACTCTTTCAGACTTCTTTTTCTTTATTTTTTCTTTTTTTTTTTGCACAAACAGAGGACTCGAAACCGCGGTACACGGCATCGTGGCGGCCTTTTCATTCAGTTTAAACGCCATAGCGGTCTCGCGAAGTTGAGTCCCCGAATAATTGCTTCGCGGCAAGAGTGAGGAGGAAGATGAGATTCTCACGAGTATGCGTTTGGCAGCCTTGAATATATATATATATATATATATTTTATCTTTTTATTCGCATATCAACATTACTGATGGGGTACGAAACGTTTTAGCAAACAACTTCGGTTTATTGGAGTAAATACTATCGATCATTCGCGTCATGTACTTCTCTTCCATTCCGCCGTATGGCTCTTTCGCGCAATACGCTTCCGAAAAGTGGGCGGAATTGTTGAGTTTACGAGAATGGAGTGATAAGAAAAAAAAGTGCCTTATCAGCGTTATCAGAGCTCTCGGGTTTCGGACCTACGGGACTGATTTACGCATGAATGATAGAAAGATTATTCTTCACGAGCGATCCGAACGTAACGCGACAGGATTGAGCAGGTCATTGAAGAAATCGCATGACTCTTAACCGCGTGTCACATCGCGGATAGTAGCGGTTGTAATCTTTTATCAATTTCGCTTCATACGGTGCAACTAAGACAGTCGAGTCTGTGAGAACGACGCCGCCCCGACAAAGGTCAGCGGCTTTGACCCTCCAATGACGCAACGAACGTTCGTTCAGAATAATGAGGGATGACGAATCGGCCAAATTTCGATCGACGCTTTTTTTTTTTCAACACGAAGCAATCGACACGAAATATTTGAAAGTCCGAATTGTTTTCTTTTTTTTTTTTACTGAGAAATAATTGTTTTGCATGATATTATGATGTTGCAGGAGTTCGCGGAAGAATTGCAACGCATGGCATTGGATGCAGTGGGCAATGAGAATCTCAGAACTCAGCGCGCCATTGAAACTGGAGGCGAAGGACAACCGAGGCGCCCGTGTTACAATACCCCGTGCGGATGGGCCGTCTATCGTCCGTTCACGCGGCGGGTCGAGTACTTTATGAAAAACATGTAAGTCGACAAGTTACTTACAACGATATTGTAATTCGCGCAGTTCGGTAAAAAAAAAAAACAATGAATCACGAATTCTTTGCGATTGTTCGTTCAGAATGATGTTCTGGCCGCGTAAAAAAATGTCTACATGCGAATAAGAAAAAAAAAAGGTTGAAATTGTTAAATGTTTTTCAAATTTTTCTTTAAAAAAAAATGAAACTTCTTCTTCGAAGAATTTTTCCACATGACGAAAATATCATTACGAACGAATAATCGCATGGAATTATACAATGTTTTTTTTGCACATTAAAAAGAAAAAAAACCATTTTGCTTTACTACCGAAATGCAGAGAAGTTAATGAATTCTATGGGACACTGCGAATCACGTGGCATTCGATTCGCAAGCGCGTGCTCACCGCGTATCTCGAACGCACACAAAAAAAAAAAGATATCTTGTCCACTCTCGAAGTCACGACTTTTATCGTTTATGAGTCGTGGATCATTCGAGAGATGCGCGGATCAGTGGAAGGAAAATTTCGGAGTAAGCGTTTCGTCGTCCAAACACGCCACAGCGTCGTTGGGAGTTTCTCACAGATAATAAATCGTTAATAGCGCGTTCGCGAACGGGCGATCGGTCGCACGCGCCATCGAAGAAGAATTCTTGGAAGAACGTTTTACATTAAATGGGGACGGCATGTGAACGATCTCGGGGGCGCGCGGGTGAATCTAAATCAACTGGACCTTGGTTATTCGTATACATGCACTTCACTCTTTCAATAGTAATAGATATAAAGCGGAGGGATAGATACGCGAGTACCGCGTGATTGCGGATGATCAATGATAATTTTCTTCCATTGATCAAAACGTGACGCATATGTATATGCGACGTGGATAATCATGACGAACGACACACGACGATTAATGAATATTTATTACGTTTTGTGTTTTTTTTTTTCTCCCCTTTCAGATGCGATTGCCCCGACGAAACGTATAAATGCGTGAGGGCCGACGACGATCTATCGGTAAGCGCGTACGTTTATCGCTGCCGCCAGAACACCACAGCGGATGACATAGAATCACCGGAGGACGCCAATTAATGTGCGGCTATTTCATCGTCTTTTTTTTCTGATCCGCTCCTCCGCCAGTTACATGTAGTATGTATCCGTAATATATATATATATATATAATTTAGATTTTTTTTTACCGACAATGATAACTTTTCGTGTGCGCGTGTGTAATAACTCTTAGTCAAGAAATTATTTTATTACTGCGATTCGGAGGAGTCGGATAGAGGAAGTAGCATTGGTTAGTTTAATACAATAGTTATGTAGCAACGTTTGCTTCTTAGATTCCAAATCGCATGCACAGTCTGTAGCCAGAGGAGACACCAGGGGGTGGGATTCGCAGCTAAAGCTACGATAGGCCGAGACGCCGATATGTTAAATTTCAATTGTCGGAACAATGAGACAATGGAAATTCGACATAACGTTATTTAGCTTAGCGACAGCATCGGCCGCGCATCTCATTCCGCATAAAAATAAGAAAAACCACGAGTGTTTACTTATATACATAATCGTCTAGAGATCGTAAATTTTACGATAAATAAGTATAATCAAAAAGGAAGAGTATAATATTAAGAGACAAGCTTAACCGCGGAAGCAGATTAATAAAGAAAATATTTGGATACCGGATTGCCGTCAGTTTCGAGAGGATCGCAAGTGTAGACAGAGGAATAAACGAAGCATCACGAATGGCTGAGTCTTTTACGAGACGAGTCTCGCGCATTGCGTCGAAAATCGATGAGTGATAGATTTCTTTTTTCACCGTGAAAACTCAATCTATCAATCGAAGAACGGAAAAAAAATGGTTCCGAATGAACAAACCAACGAATAGAGCACAAAAAAATAGGTAGACAAAGGATCCACGGCTCCGGAACAGCGTGTCCGCGTTAATAATTTAAGTAGAACTTATTGTCGGTATTAATTGCTCACGTACGTTAAAGCTGCTGCGCGCATTGTCAACGTGCGACACATAAACTCATATTCGTCAATGTGTCGAAAAAAAAAAAAAAAAAATTCGGTGGAATCGCCGAAGAATTAATAAGTCATCGTATCGTCGACAAGCTCGCAGTTAACTTACATAAACAATTGTAACAGCATTCCCACGAGTAACGCAGATTGTCCACCAGTTTTCGTTAATTCCACCATTTCTGTACCCCTCCCTCCCTTTTTTTACGTTTTATTTTACATAAAGACGGTATAACCTCACTTTCGCTTCGTAATTTCTATTTCGCTAGCAATATAGACTTTTTCGGTCGCTGGTTCAAATTTTTTTTACGATAACTGTATCGTCCCGTGGCGATAATAACTTTTTAATAATTTTTTTGGCACTGTCGAAGTTTCCCCTCCCCCCCACTCATCCACCTCCGTTACGAGTATATCATGCTTTCCTAGAGCATTTTCTTAACTAGCGCTATTAATGAGTGTGTTTTTCCACATGAGACTAAGTCTCAAAGCGATCGCTACTCGTCGAGAAATCGCGCAAAAACCAATAAGTAATTAATTACATAGGGTTATTTCGGGACATCGCAAGTAGATATAAAAAAAATAACTTAGAAACGGATATAACGTAATTTAGTTGCAGTATTTTCAATAAGAAAACGATTAAATACCCGGACTTCCCCCTTCCCTATCATATCCTCATTGCTGTTCCACCTTTCCCATTGCCTTCATCTACCCACCTTCCATGAATGTACTTAAAGTAGGAAAACAAAGTCATCAGTATATGTCTCGATTTTTTTTGTATCATAATTCATTATTTATGACGAGGAAATGGTTAATGTCGTTATTCGTTACTTATCGCATTGTACAAAATTCTTGATCGATTCTTTGAAGCATCTTGTAGACGGAAGAAACTATTGTACTCGAACGCGACGGAGCAATTCGTACTTTATTAATCAGTAATGCAACGTTCCCGGGAGTACGAACGATTACTTTTTGAATCGACGATCGTTACATTTTACATCGAAGATTCTATTATTTATTGCTCCATCATCGATGCGCAAATAACGCTCCGTCGTTCGTTTTAAAAAGATACCTGAATATATATGTTATAACAAAAAAAATGAACAAAGATGAATGAAGGAGAAAGAATAATAATTGAATGTACTTTCGTTCAATGATGACATTGACACCGTTCCATGCCTAGCATCATATCGATATCATTGTAAACTATATTAGAGCGCTATTACTATATAGACTGTATCAAACATGTAATTATTATTATATTAATGTTATTATTGTCATACAAAACAAAACAAACGAAAAATTACCACTGATCGAGAACGAGAAACCACTAAATTTTCGTAACGACGCATCGGTTATTCAATAGAGATAGTACAGATTTTAGTTCAATGTATTTTTACGCAGTATTTCACTTAATATTATGTAATATATGAAACAAAATAAATGATCTACTTATTAATAATAAAAACAATCACTTCGTGAAAAAAAAATATTGCGATATATATTGCAGTCGATCAGCCGATCGTAAACAATAGCAATCGTTCGTCTCGTAAATAATAAAGTACGCCTAACCTAACCTACCTGAATTATGTGTCGCCGAAATTTACTTTCACCATACGACCAATCCAAAATCCTTGTCGATATACACTGTTTCTCACTCCACACGCGAGGAAACGAATTTGCGAAATTGATTGACGGTACAGTCGCGATGTTTAAGTACGTCCGGAAAACTCGACGCGAAGACTGCGCTTACGACAATGACGTAACGACGGGGCCCTCGCCGCGGCGAACTGCTCAGAGAAACCGATGAACCAACATGCGGGCCCAAAGGACGAACGCGATACTTAGTTGCTTGCGCGCGGCAACTGATACATAGACACTGTGACGCCAACAGTGCCCTGATGTTTATACGTTGCCGCGGCATTTTGCTTCGAGTTTTCTTCGGAAAAAAAAAACAATTTTGACTACACTTTCAATAATGTCGATTCGATTTGTCACGGGTATTAATATTCTTATAAGTTATTATTCACAAGTATGGCATCATCCGTACCGCTAGAATAGTCGAGTCGTCGTTATTGCCGTCGAAAGTGAATACCGAGAGAGGTTAAACATTTTCACCGTCCCTGCACGACAAAATAATCTCCAATCCGATGGTTTAACATATAATATATCCATTATTTGGTAACGTGATTTTGAATACATATATACGTTACGTGTTTGTTTTGATTAGTGAAAAAATCGGTGCAACAATAAATCGGATGAAGTCTTCGAGATCATCGAATTAGTGAGTTGACATAATTATTTCGAACAGACTGTGTTGCGGCGTACTTTACGTGAAATTGCATTTTCATTTATCGTCGTGCAACTTCTCACGTGTCCCATGACATAGCGAAAAGATACGCGAATATTCCTACGGAAACGTGACAGGGTTCAGCGCACAGAACTCGCAAGACGATGAATATTTTATTCGATGAATAAAGTCGTCGTCGTCGTCGTCGTGTTGTCTCGAAATCATCGTGTACGACGTAAATCCCGTATGGATTAACTGCATCCGGGAAAAATGTCTCGACAAATGAGCCGTTCGTTGAAATTATACAACTATTTTATCGTTTATCGTTCATCTCGTTTCGTTGTCCGAGCAAATCGCTCGGAGTACGATATTTTATTATTCATGCGTCCCATCGATGGGCACGATGCAAAAGCTCGGTAAACTGTGTGTCGGTAAACACGGATCACAGATTTTTCTTTTGTTCCTCATAACTAACAGTCATGTATAGGACTTTACAGTGCTTTGAAGTATAACTGGATTTGAAAAAAATGTCCGTCCAGCGCTTTATCTGTCTCGTGCGTTCGTGCGCGATGCGCACTTCTTCGGCCCCCTCGTTATTTATTTTTTTCACTCGCCGATCGTTTATCTACCGACAAAGCACGAGCAAAGTGCATAGTTCGTACACATTTTTTTTTTATACACGCATTTGTCTATGTCCGATCGGTGCGTTCTCTTGTACAGTGCGTAAATGCTGTTTCCGATGCCGCTCACTCATTATCGATGATTTATCGAGTGGGGAAACGTATTATATTCTTTTTGACAACTCTCGATCCGGCTGCAATTCTGTATTACGCTTAGGGCGATATATAGCTAACGTTTTAACACTTGCGGGCCTGTGTATCACACACATTATTGTAATTGTAGCGTTATGCATTCGAGACTCTTGACATTTCATTGATGGCCCCCTGTCAAAATAATCGATCACGGTTATCGTTAAATACCAGGCTAAGCGAGAGATCTCACACATTCACAATCTCGTTCTACGCGCAGCGCGCACATGGGCAGCGTGGATACTGCCGTATCAACAAAGATACCGGGCCGACCTATGGTACACTTTTCTCGAGAAACCTACGTCAATGGAAAAGATCGTATCGCGCGGACAATCTTCTTTCGCTGAAGCGGTTCGGCCGAGAAAGCTTATGGGGAAAGGGGAGTTGAGCGTTCCGATGTAACTGATTATCGTGCGACTACGGAGTTCCCGATGGTTCGAGGGAAAATCGGATGACGAAAAAAAATCGAGTACAGTATTTTTAGTAACTAAGAGAGCGAGCGATGAATCAATGAACAGAACATCGATGACAATTGTATTTCGACGCGGAGAAAAATAATTAACGATTTTCATCTCCAAAACGTTCGGACGAACAGTAACAGTACGCGAGGCTAATTTATTATTAGTCGATTTTTTATGTTTTTTTTTTAATGTGGGCTAATTTATTATTCGTAAAAACTTGGGATTGGAATAGCGACACCTATTTTTCTTACAACACTCTATGTACTCCGTCGTTTCCAGACGAATTATTCCGGAGCATGTGGATAGCACCAAATCATTCAATAATATGCATCGTACTTTAAATAACACACACTGTATCCATAATTTAATTTGTAATATAATTATTCAACATTATTATTATTATTATTATTATTAATCATAATTATAATGATATTCGTAAATGATAAAGAGAATGAAAGCATACGAGTGGTCATATAGTAAATCGATCGGAAAATGCATACATTGACATTGATTTCGTGACTCAAGTGCGAACTTTAGCTAAAAACAGCGTGTTCGGTATGTACAGATATATTAAGATTACGACTGACTAATCAAAAGCTCAAGCGAAATGTGCTGACATCATTCGGGCTGATTGTTTGACTGCCCATGGTGTATACGGCTCGCGTGGCTTCTTCGAAAGACTGTCAGGAACATGATCTCGTTTCACGTGATTACGGCGACATGAGGTTTTTTTTATCACACATACACACAATCGCTCCTACTCTCGTTTTTCTCATTTTTTTTTTTGCATTTGTCAATTTTTTTTTATTCGGAAGAAAATCGCTAAATAGTCGACAATTGCATTAAATACTCGCGCGTTTCGAGAGTTTTGCACCACAATCGTGAATTACAGTGTCGCATATGTATCGCTAAAAAAACTAGAAACACTTACGACTTTTTTTTTTTTTTACTTTTGCGTTTCAGCGTCTGATTTTTTACAGTTGAATAATCGTTGCCGCTCACGGGACCGTCCCAAGGAAATTAATAATTTTCTGGGAATCCCTTGTGACTCGTGCTAACGCGACGAGCGATAGATCAATTGTATTACGTCGTCTCTGCGTTTGACTCCCCCTGCCGATTCTCCTGAACGATTCTCTTGAACGGAGAAATTAAATTTGTATACTCACTCTGGTAAAAGGGAATGACGCAGTACAGGGTGAGAAAGGTCTTCTCCGGAAACGAATGATGCAATAAGTTTTCAAAGTCGATCATCCGATTTTTTTACTTCGTCTTACACGCTGCTCTCGATGCTTGCGTTTCATAATTGATATTGATATTTATTAACCGATTGCTTCCTTTACAACGATAAAAACAAAATTACAAATTATCTATTGAACACTTAGTATCTCATCGCGTGCCTGTTCTGTCACTGTTGGCTTCTCTCCAAATAAAATAACACATCGAAATGCAATTGAAATATCGATTGAAGCGTAAAAAAAAATCGGAATGCGGCCAGTCGATCGTTTGTTTCGTTGGAATGTACGAATTGCGATGTTCGGCAAGAGAACGAGGTCAGTCTTGTCGACGAAGTGCGTAACAGACGCGTAAATGCATACATACATGTATTTGTTTCTCTATCGCGTGGATACTGCGTATTTGTATATTTCTTCGACACCGGACAGACAAGTGTACCATAAATTCCGAAGAAAAATTTTTTAATGCTGTGTTATTGCTTTGAACTCTAATGTATCCGAGGCCTCTACGTATATTTTCTGACGCAATGGATTTTTATGATTTCAATTACACGAACGAGAGAAACATCGAAGACGTTCTACGATGAGGCGAGTCGAACGTCACGGATAACGAGTGCACCGATTGGTTAAACGCCGGTCGGGCCTCCGTCGCGCCTCTTTTCAACTCTACATACGTACAGAAGATTTAGAGCACATATATGTCTCTCGTGATTCACACTTCTTATTTGATCGTTTTATCTACTATTGCCGGTTAAACCCGTAGGCGTACTATCCTCTGTTCTCTTTCTTATCAATCCCTTCTTCGACGCATCTCTCGCTCTTTCCCGCCTTTGATTTTACATACGAATGTCGCACTGCAAACGCAATGAAATACCGCGCGAACACGAATACACATACGACATTTTTTTTCCAGTAGAATCGGTGAAATTTCTTGATTATTAACAAATTGCGAACTCCATTTGATCGAATTATCATTAAAACACCAAACATCGATCTGCTGGATCCGAACTGTTTCAAGAAAATCTCGATTTTGATTTTTTTGTCGTTCCCGGCCTCTTGCAAAACATTTAATTTCAGAAATTTTTGCTATATCCATATTACGCCGCGACTAATATCTTTCTTGCATTTTGGCGTTTCGATTGCTCTACAATTAAACTTGAAACTATTGATTTTCACGACGCCAAAAATATATATCGGGTCTTCCAGACCCATGTGCGATGTTAAAAAAGTGCAAAAATATGGCGTGATAATCGACGAATTCTCGAACTCCATATTCGAAGAATTGTCTCTCTGACTCGAGGGATGCTGCGTCGTGGTAAATGTCCCGATGATAGCTCAAAAAAATAGAAAGGATAGAAAGGATAAAAATAGAAATAGCTCAAAAAATAGCTCAAAAAAATATTTCCCAACACGTCAACGTACGAGAAACGTTGAGATATGTAAACGCGAAAAGATAACAAAACTCTATCGATTCGTTTCGTGAAAAAGGAACAAAAAAATGATATGTCGTTTATTCTTTATCGGCTTTAAAGACATTGAAGTTTTTTTTCCAACGACAATTTTCAATGTTAAATCGAAGCATAATAATAACATGTTGAATTATGGTTATGGAGTTTAATGACATATTATTGTCATTTTTTGTTTCAAATAGAATGATAACAGCGTGAAATATATTCTTTGATTAAATTTCTCACCTGAATTCTCATCAGACGCTACAAAAATGCTTTGGCCATTGTCAGCGCGATTCGACAAGTATCGACAGCTTTATTAATTATTTATTTATCCGAGTGCATGCCTGCGCTCCGAATCGCTCGGGTAGTGCGGTCAATCGGTGCATTCAAAGTTCGATTTCTCCATCTTGAAAATTGTGCGTCGCGGTGAATCGTCTATGAGAAACCTGTCGAATCGTCGAAGGTGACCTTTGCAAGATCGATCGAATAATTTTTCTTCGATTGATTTATATGAATTTATCAATCTAGTTGAAGTTCGTATACACGAACACGAGGAAAAACAAACGATTTTTCTGGTTCTTAAAGCGATAAGTTCTCGACAATCGAGCGTCGTTGATACATTGTATATACGATTATTTCGAGTGTTTACGCGTGAACTTTCGCGGGCACTGCTTCACAGTGCGATAGTGCGAGGGACCGAACGCTTGACCTTGTTTATGAAGAACGAAAGAGATTCAACTGCCCCACGTGTTTTTCATAGCGGAATAAACGTATCGAAGTTTTTCATTTCGTGTTCCGGCAGGTCTACGAATTGCGCAAAGTCTATCGCGAAACGAGAGACGAGAAGAACAATAATATTATCATGATTCGCTTGTGTAGCTGGCGCCATTGGCCCAATCGCATATTGTTTTGTCTTCTCTACTGGCGAATCCGTTAAGAAATTCAACGTCCAAAAAGTTCACGAATATTTTTTTCACGACATTTCTCTCTTTTATATATCACGACGAATAATAACAATGCGTGATACGCCGGCCAAGCGTGTCGTTGCAAACGACTTATTCGAACATAAGTTCAATGACTTTTTGTAAATAATTTTTTTTTTTACCTGACGAAGAACGTTCACAAACGTTGCTTCCTCCCCCGCGATACGGATTGAGAACAATTAGAATTTATGTCGGTTTATTACAATTATTACAAAAAAACAAACCAAAGCATATGCAATGATAAATTATTAATTATACATTATATTTTTTAATCCAAACGATTAAATATTGGATACGGTATTTCTTACGCGCGGATAAACCACACGCCCACACTAATTATGCTAATAAGGGTTTAAAGTATATCTTCTACACATGTCGAAAGGTTATAGTTGCGCGCGCATCCTTGCGCCCTAAGGGTTGCTGACATCCGCGAAACAGGATCAGCTCCAGCATCAAAATCAATTATCGTGAACCCGTGTTTCTTATGCGTGTAACCCAAGATATAAATGAAAGGATACCATAAATAAAACATTAGTACATAGCAACAAAATAAAAATTGCATTATTAAAAATAATAGTAAATTTAATGGATTCGAAAATTAAAAGTTGAAATACATTGTACATTAATCGACAATTAAAATACCCTGACTAGTAGATTTACAAAACATTCTTAAAATTAAAAAAAAAAAAAAACGAAATTAGATTAGAATTACGAAATTCTTTGGGATATTGTAAAAATTTGTTTAAAATTTCGACAAACATATGCTTGATATTTATTAGGCCGTTTATGCAGAAAAGCTTCGAATATCGGTGTAGGAAACCATTTTTTCAGTGTAAAACGATGGAAAACCAACACTCGTACAGTTTCGCGTCATTTCCATCGCGAGTTCCATGAAAATACCCCACTACCGAGGAGTCGTTCCTCAAATCACATCTTAAGTTCGACTTATTACTTATTATTATAACATCTAGCTTAGTGTTGTCCCCCCCACTACTAGGTATCTCGCCACCGGCTAGCCCACCGCCTATATAAACTCACGACGCCTCGAAAGCGACCACACTCCATACGAGAAGACAGTCTATGTTTAAAGTCTCGGAACCGGTAGAGACGCATATATATATATACATATATACATATCTGTAGTACGCGCTGACGTATATCTAACACGCAAACACACCAAGTAAAGGAGAGAAAGATTAAACCGACGAAGACGACGAGACAAGGAAAAAAAAGCACACGATTTCGCGTTTGTCCACTCGGTGCACCACCCGTTCATACTCGTCGGTTGGCAGTTCTAATTGAAGATCGTCCGGAGACCCATCGTTCGTCATCGATAACCGGTCGCTTATTATTCGGTTGTATATACACCTTTTTTTCTCACGTTCTTCATTTTCATCGAGTAAATCGACGGAAAAACGAAAGAAAACAGAAAGACAATCGGCAAAGTTTCGTGTTACTCGTGAATCGCGATTACTGAAAAATCAACGGTGCGATATACGGAAAATTCTCTCTCGTACACTCGAAACGAAGAATTTGAAAAAGGAGTGATAACGCATCGAGCTAAACGAGGAAATGGCCAATCTAAGACTGTTCGCGATCTTCATCGTCACCGCCGTCTGGTACGTGACGATCATCGATACAGCCGCCGTTCGTTCCGAGGTAAGTTTAATCGGTTCATTCAATTATTCAAATCATTTGCGCATAATTATCTCGATAACTTCGGCAACGTCGGTTTCTCTATTCGCTGAATTGGCGAAGTTTGAGATTGTTATCGTTCTTCGAAAGTCCGTAGAAAAGCGTAAAAAAAAAAAAAAAAATGTCTGCTTCAGTTTTCAACTGATCATCAGAGTTACGACGAACAAAGCCGCGAATTTGATCTTTTTATCATTTCACGAAAAATAACAAGACCACGTGCTATTATATTTTGCCGCTGATTTTTTCGCCGGGCGTCGAAGATAGCCTCGAGTCATTGTTCCCGGTGTAACGCCGCTGTTTCTTTCGTGTACTGAATTAAATTGAAAATCTCGTTCACCAGAATCTCCCTAATGGGATCGCGAATATATATTGGCGATTGTTATTCACAACAACACGCCGCGTACAATTATAAACGCGTTCAGTTACACGAAGGTTCGACGGAACTCGCTCGCTTGTAAAATCGTTCGCCTGCTTAATATTCATCGTTATCCCGTGCGTTGTTAGCTTCGCTAAAGTTTGCTCCGAATTTCGCTTCCACACTTACCTACCTACTCGCGGCGAGAGGCATTCGTCATTCTCCGCGTATCCTTAAATATTCCTTCGTGAGCATCCTGTCTCTTTTACGATTTATTTATTTCATATTTTTTTATGGTTGTTTTTAATTGATTTATTGAAATTTATTATTTATATCGTTTTCGTGAGAGCCGTTTTGCATATCGTTCATTGCTCTTCTCGTGAGTGTTAAGGTAGCTACACCGCCACACCGCGTGATTTTATAAAACTTGAGTGCATTAATTGGTAGCGTTGGAGGTTGATTCGTATTATCATCATCTTGGGAACGTTAAAAACGACGATTTTCCAAGGACATTAACTTATAAATGCATATTTCCATGGAGGCACTTTTTTGTTGTATTTTTTCATAGATTTTTCGTAGTGTTGTCTGTTGAAAAAATGACAGCCCATTGCTTAACCTAAAAAAAAATGCTCTCATAAACAAATCGACGTAATTTCTAAACGGTCAACATTACGAAAAATCTACGTGATAAATCCGTAGAGTAACTTTTTTGGAGCAAAAAAAGGCGCGGTGCATCTAAATCGATGAAAAAATGCGGATTCCTATTTCCATAAAAAAAAAACAACGATAATGCAGTTCCATACAAATGTTCGTTTATTATTTAATATTTGTGCGAATTCATAATTTTCAACGTTTCTCTAGGTTAAGAAAACGCGCTGCAATACCATTTATCTTCCACTATTGTCGATTGATGCGCTCAACTTTTATCAAACCATTATTATTATGTCAGGTTATGAAATATTACATATTAAATTGTTTATTCGGAAAAATTAGCACTGAATTGAATAGTGAGCCGCGCTGTAGCTATTGCTATTGTTTAACCGACGACATTATGCGGATCCGTTACACGCTGCTGCATCCGATAACGAATTAGCATTATTACTTTTTGATCACCGCATTCGAAAGAATTAATTTTCATTCATAAACCAAGTCACCTTCACGGCGTTGCGGCCAGCGGTGGCGGCGTCTTGTGTGTAGCACTCTTATTACCCGGCGTCCGGACCACTCGTTCTCACTCGTGCACTTTTCGCGCTCACGTGCCCTCGCGCACGTTACACGCTGCTGCATACCGCTGCACTCCTTCAGTTTTTTTTTTCTTTGTTTTTTTCTTTTTTTTTTTTGCACTCGGGCCCGCGGTACAAGGCATCGTAGCGGCCTTTTCATTCGGATTAAACGCCATAGCATCATGCAGAGTTGAGTTCGCCGAATAATTGCTTCGCGTTGAGCGGGACGAAAAATGAGAGTCTCACGAGTATGCGTTTATCGGCCTTGAATTTTTTTATCTACTCGTTCACGTATGCATCGCATTACGCTCCAATGGGATCTACGAAGCTTTTGAACGCACATCGGTTTTTTTTAGTAGCAAGGGCTAACCTATTGCTCGCGCGTATGTTACTTATACACGGATTGTGGCTTTTTTCGTGTGTACTTTGGAAAGAGTTTATTCGTAATGAACAAATGTATGGATTAGCGAACTCGAATCTACTTGTTAACGGTCCGAATTCCATTTATTACGCCCACACGTAACCAAAAATCGTGTCAATTACATTGGTATATTGCTTCCTCTTTTTCTTTTGGCACTGTGTACCAAGCAGCTTTCTTGGTGGCGACATCAAGAAGCTTTTTTCGTTCGTTGCCGAAGCGTTCAAAAACAATTAAAATACACGACCGAAGCAAGAGATCACAACAGCTTTTTTCAAATCATAACCAACTTCGAAAAAAAGCGGCAATTGAAATAGTATCCTAAAAGTTGTTTAATAAACAAAAAAAATACGTTTGTATCAAATTTTAGCCCGATATCTCAAAATATGTGCGCCACCATCAATTTTTCGAAAAATTAAAAATGGCGTGAAAACTGAACGACTGTATAGATTTTGCTAAAAATTTAACCAAAGAAGGGGACTTGACCCCTCAGCATGTGGTGTAAATTTCAGCTTGGTATTTCAAGTCGATCGCAAATTATGATGTTGAATGACGAGCAAACACACACACATACGTACAGACATTTTATCTAAATGTTATTTTTCGATGTTTTAGAACATTCCGAACACGTTTACATGAAAATAAAAAAAATAAAAAATTTCACGAACCAAAGCTTCTTGAGGAAGCAAAAAAAGTTAGAAAATATAAAGACACATTTGTTTTAATAATAAAGAAATAATAATCGACGACCGAAATAATAAAGAATATAGAAAAATATTATTATTCTTTCGTTAGTGGATTATTATTTATTTAGTATTTATCTATTTGTGTTTCTATTTTTAAATTTAATAAAATTTATAAGAAGATTAGAAGTAAGATTTCGGTATATTTGACATTTGTACTCTAATTATAATAATATTTATTGAATATTCGAAAATATTTCTTTATTATTAACGAATGTCAGTTGATTGTTTAACCCGAAGCAATAACTGATTTCGCCATCCACTCTTTTTTTCGTGAAATATATGTTCGGGAAGCGAGCGGAATTATCGGGTTTATAGAACGAGAATTAGACGATAAAAAAAATAACGACTTATCGGATATTATCGGAGCTCTCGGGTTTAGACTTACGAGATCATTTCATGCGTAAATGTTCGTCACGATATTACGAATGATAATTTATCAAAATTCCATCGTATAGTGTAACGTGCCGAGTCTTGGTGAGCAAAATGTCGGGCGATACAGACCCATAGCATTGCCGCAGCGAACATCCGTTATAATAAAGATACGAACGACACCCCTAATTTTTGATCGACTCATTTTTCCATTTCTCCTTTTGGGGACTAAATATCGTTCATCCAGAATAGTACGAGTTATTGAATCATAAAGTCATTCGGTTTTGTGGTCGGATTTTTTTACAGAAGTTCGTTGAACAATTGCAACGCATGGCGCTGGAGGCGAATCGCGATCATTCGAGGATCCAGCGTGCCATTGGAAATCAAGGCGGGGAAGAGCAGAGGCGCATATGTTATAACAATACACCGTGCGGTTATCATGTCTATCGTCCGCTCTCGCGGGAACTCTCTACCTACATGGCGACTTTGTAAGTAAAACGATATGTTCGCGGCGAAGTGAATGGGATTCGATAGGGTATCGCGAACGACGAGAATAAAAAAATAAATAAAAAAAGTAAGAAACGTCTCTCGGACGCTTTCGACGTTTCTTTATCATTTTTTTTTTTTTCGAATCTCGTGATTCGCCGAGTTTCGGGTTAATCTATAACATTACTATTACTATTGTACTATTATTACTATTGTCAAAAATGATTGTATTTATTGTCTTTTCAGATGCGAGTGCCCCGACGAAACGTACAGATGCGTGAGGACCGACGACGATCTTTCGGCGAACGCGTACGTTCATCGCTGCCGTCAGAACACCACAGAGGACGACATCGGACCACCGGAGGACGGCGACTATTAATGTGCGGTCACATTTTTTTTTTGTTTCCTCTCTAATCCGCTCCTCCGTTAGTTACATTACATATAGTATATATACGTATATACCATTCAGTTTTTTTTCGACTACGATAACTGAAGAAGTTAAAAAAAAAAAACAGAATTTATTTCGTTACGGTTTTGCCGTCAGTGTTGTCGGAACGCAAGTAGAAGGAAACCGAATCATGACGATGGTCCTACGACCAGATTTGTTTAACAATACGTGGAACCTTTTTCCGTTAATTTTCATACACGCGCTTTTGAGACGGTTTCGTTGCGCACAAGACCCGCGCAACACGCGCGTAACTTAGGTACTGCATACGTATTTTATTTATTAAATATTTAAAGGCTTAATTTACATTAGAAACTCGCATTTTCGTTGTCGTTATCGATCTAATTATTCGCATGCTGGTTTAATTATAGTTCGTCCTCCTCGAGCCATAACTACAATCAGTCTATCGTTGCCATTCCATAACTTTTTCTCTATCAAAGCTCTCCGTAATCCCGTCGTATGTTTATCGTGCCTAGCGAAGCATTTTTCTTAATTAAACGTTATCAATGCGCGTTTCTTTTAGTTTAGAAATAAGATACAAAGCGATCACGATTCGTCGTGAAATCGCCGGAAAACCGTTAAGTAATTAATATAACGACTATGACGTAGTTAAGTTACAGTATTTTTATAAAAAAAAAAAAGCAAAATGTATTCCCAACATCCCTCATCCTTTACCATAATCATTGTTCCATTTTTCTCACCTCTTTCACTCACTCATGCGCACCTTTCACGAATGTACTTAAAGTAGAAAAACAAAGTCACCAGTATATCTCAGTTTTTGTATCATACTTCATTATTTATGACGAGGATATGGTTAATGATATTCGTTACTTATTGCATTGTACAACATTTTCGATCGTTTCTCCGAACCATCCTTTCGATTAAAGTCCATTACTCGAGAAAAAAAAACAACGTGAGAAGTAACAACATAACATCATTTATGAATTATAAATAAATTTTGTCCATATATGGTTATAAAAGACCCATACATATGACTATATATAATCAAAATCCAGAAACAATCTAATCTGCGATGTGTGTTATTTTTTTTTTTTTTCCCGAGTATAATCGAACGTGACAGAGTTGATCGATTATCACGCGTTTTCAATTGAATATACTATATTTATTGCTCCATCATATGTATAGTTTCATTGCCTCCGTACTTCGTCGATGTTTTTAAAAAGATTTGTGTTATTTTTTGCGAGAATAAACAAACATGAGTAAAGAAGAAAAATAAAAAATGAAATGTATTTTCGGTCAATGATGACATTGTCATACGCGATTGAAACCGACGTCGATTGAGATCGAGAAACTGTGAGTTTTTCGTAACGATGCATCGGTAGTTCAAAATACGAAAGCAAAAACAGTTGATCTATACTTATTAATAGTGAAACGATGATTTTAACAACGTAATTTCATGACCATGAATACTATTCTAAAATAAAAATCGATATAACACCTTATCATTCATTTCTTTGATGTTGTGTTGTTTATTATTAATGGAATAAACGATGTGTTCCACAAACTTAAATTTAATTATCGTATTTTTTCAACGTAAAAATTCCGTTTTTAAAAATCCAGTTACCCGTGAATAATGGCTTTTGACGGCTCATGGCAAATGTTGCAGAAAAGGTGTTTTTGTACGGAGCCGTCGCGTTCCCCATGGCCCCGGTTTATTTCGAGTATCTTGCCTGCTCGTACTACCGAGTTCTATTATTACTTATATACGCGCTAACACACGCACACACCGAGTCGATTATTCGCGCTGAGAGATTTCGACTTTTCCATCCGAGGAATAAAGTCGACAGAGCTTTGGTGAGAATGTTGAGCGCGGCAGCACTTATCAGAGTGTTGCTTTGCAAACTAACACTTTCGCGAGTGCCTATAAAATCACGCAATTCCCGATTAATATTCGTCACCAGTCCATGCGATTTCGCCAAAAATACATATTATCAACAATCGTGTAGATTATTGCTTATCTAGCCTCGAAACGAAAATAACTGGTTTTTATGCACTGTATCAATGACGTCATGCTATTATAATCGCATCTTCAGGGCTATTGAGAGATAGTCGGGATCGATATGAAGCGCGCGACAGAGAGAGGGACAGTACAGTACACGGCCCAAGCAGCGCCTGGAGGTCACGCGTAGGTCATCGTTTCAGTCTACGTTGAACATTCGTGCTCGACTGTCACGCGCTGCGTTAGGTGAGAACAATTTTTCTCATATTTCAATCGTTTTTAATCGTCAAATCGTCCAATCCGAATTTCATTGTTGCTGCTTTAACGTTGCCAACTGTATCGTATCGATCGCTTCCCCTTTTTATACGTAATTTCTCGTCACTACGAGAGACCTATTTTACAGATATGCTCTCGTTACGTGTTCGAAGCGGCATCCTGTGCAGAAATTTCGTTATAAGGTCGCTAGCAACCCGCATACGGTTTACGGAGTTTTCTCAACCTCACGATCGATACACAGTGAGATGCTGACTTCGGTTATCGAACAAATGAGCAATTAAAGCAGTTTTTTTCTTTTTTATTCATCGTAACAATCGATAGTTTTCGTCCGTTCGTGACCTTGACAAGGTCAACACTGTGATAAGAATAAATCAGTTCGACATTGAGATCGAACCGGCGTTTTTTCACACGCCGGCATAGCGACTCGAATTATACTTTTTTTCGGCTTTCGAAGATTCGATAATTCGATATATATGTATATATATATAAAATCGGAATTTTTTCCGACAAAGAATAAACTAGATCGCTTTTAAATTCGTAACGCACCCGTCTCGCACCTTCCAAAAAATCAATGTTCCTCTATTATTGAAATTTTCTTCATATTTGACGCGTATTCTCGTTGCAGAAACCTAACCTTCAAATACAGCACATACACCATGCCGATCCAGAGCATCAAAGCCCGGCAAATCTACGATTCTCGCGGTAATCCCACCGTTGAGGTGAGTTTTCACATAAAAGGTTATGAATCGTCGTTACCAACTCTCTCTTGGCTCTCAGTTTCACGTATACACGATTTTTTTCCACAGGTTGATCTCGTGACGGAGAATGGTCTCTTCCGGGCGGCTGTACCTTCCGGTGCTTCCACTGGAGTTCACGAGGCTCTGGAGCTTCGCGACAATGACAAGTCCAAGTATCACGGAAAGTCGGTCTTCAAGGCAGTCGACAACATCAATTCCATCATCGCTCCGGAGTTGCTGAAGGTAAGCAACAATCGGAAGTCTCCTAATAGGCGATGATTAATCAAAATCTCGTTTTTTTTCAGGCCGGTTTGGAAGTCACTCAGCAAACCGACATCGACAATCTTCTCCTGAAGATCGATGGAACGCCCAACAAGGCAAAGCTCGGCGCCAACGCTATTCTCGGTGTATCTCTCGCCGTCTGCAAAGCTGGTGCTGCTAAGAAGGGAATTCCTCTCTACAAGTGAGCGTTATAATTTTTTTTTTTTTTTTTCGTAATAATTATCCAATATTGCGTGAGATGTTTGCGTGTTTCTGAATTGCGTCATCCGCATTGCTGCGGTGTTGAGAGACGAAAAAATGATTTTTTAACGTTTCTTTTTCCGCAGATACATCGCTGAATTGGCTGGAAATCCGAACATCGTGCTTCCGGTGCCGGCGTTCAACGTTATCAACGGCGGTTCTCACGCCGGTAACAAACTCGCTATGCAGGAATTCATGATTCTCCCGGTCGGCGCGGCAAACTTTACCGAGGCGATGAAAATGGGCAGTGAAGTTTATCACTATCTGAAGGCCGGTATCAAGAAGAAGTTCGGCTTGGATGCGACCGCTGTCGGTGACGAGGGCGGTTTCGCCCCCAACATTCTCGAGAACAAGGAAGCGTTGAATCTTATCATTGACGCTATCAAGGTACGAACTTACGACGTTAGCGATTTTACGTTGACGCGATTGAATGCTAATTTTATATGTTTTTCCACAGGCCGCCGGTTACGAGGGAAAAATAAAGATCGGTATGGACGTAGCGGCGTCGGAATTCCACAAGGACGGCAAGTACGATCTCGACTTCAAGAACGAGAAATCCGATCCTGCTACATACTTGGAGCCCGAGGCTCTCAAGAATCTTTATCTCGATTGGGTTAAGGGTTATCCGATCGTATCGATCGAAGATCCGTTCGATCAGGACGGCTGGGACTCTTGGACCGCGTTGACCGCCGCGACACCGATTCAAATCGTCGGTGACGATCTCACCGTTACGAATCCCGTGAGGTGAGTCCGGGTGATACTTATCGGATAACTATTACATCGCAATGAGGATTATTAGTAATCGTGTAATTTTGAAAAAAAAAAAAAAACAGGATTAAGACCGCTATCGAGAAGAAAGCCTGCAATTGTCTTCTCCTGAAGGTCAATCAAATCGGTAGCGTAACCGAGTCGATCGACGCTCACAAACTCGCGAAGAGCAACGGTTGGGGCACTATGGTTTCTCACCGATCGGGCGAAACCGAAGATACCTTCATCGCCGATCTTGTTGTCGGTCTGTCCACCGGACAGATAAAAACTGGTGCTCCATGCCGCTCTGAACGATTGGCAAAGTACAATCAAATTCTTCGCATCGAGGAGGAACTCGGCGCGGGTGCCAAGTACGCCGGCGAAAAGTTCCGCAATCCCACAGCCTAAGTTGCCCTCGCGGTACCAACGCGAGAGACAGTAAGGCGAAAATCCACTTCGTTATTTGCAACACTCCGAATGACACCCGCTCCGTCATAACTATTGTAAAACCCACGTATATGTATCAACGATTATAACTGGAATACTGTGACGCGTTCGAGCGTTGCGAGAAAACAAAAAAAAAAACTGTTAAAATGATATATTAATTTAGTGATCGCGAAAGAGAGACTCGTGGAAAATCATCGAACTTTTACAAACGTTTCTCGCGCACATATCGTCACGGAATGACGATTTAGATCGGTCATTCATGTGCCCTTGTTGAATCGCACAATGCGTCACTGTCGGGGATTGACTACTCGGGTATCCGAGAGACCGATATACCTGCCGTTGCACCGTTGCTTTCACGATGTCAAGCAAAGCGATTGGTCGATCGATTTCTAATTCGCTTCGATCTTCGGTGCGACAAAAATTTATCGCTACTCGGATACCCGATAATCACTCGTTACCGTGCGATATACGAATTCGTTTATAATAACACTGTTATAAAATGAAAAGAATAAAAAGACGAAAGAAATTGTCACAGGTCAGAGCGGGACAGGGATCTCGCTGAAATAATCGTAAAAAACGTATCGAGAGCCATTGGGCAGTGAGTGTATGTCGTATATCTCACGCGAAAAAACTGAAAGATCCAGTGAGCTTTGTTCCAAAGTAGTTTACCGATGGTACATCGTATAAGTAATGTTGTTGGTATGCATTGTTGTTTAGTTCAATGTCAATGGAATAACTTTAATAAAGAAGACGTACCTCGAGATAATTATACGATTTATGCCACAAAATTCCCTCTTAATTTTCCTTCGTTTCAAATCGCTGATTAGTTTCGTATCAGATTAACTTTTAATCAGTACAAAAATTTACAATTACATTCAAATTAAACGTATATATATCTATATATATATTAATAAATAAGTGTAAAAGACTTTCGACAGCCACAAAACACGACAATCACAATTTATATACAAACGAACGATCAGGTAACTTCTGTAATTTTTTTTTCTCTCCTTGCGAATCACTACTGTCGACTCTATGCGGCACTGTTTCCCATCAACGCTTCGCTCTGCTTTGGCTCCTTTGGCCTCATTACCCATAGTACGTTTCCTTCCTAAACAAATTAAAGGGCACTTGTGATTATGTCTGTTTGCGATTACGGAAAAACAAAACCAAAAAAGTTTCTGTGCAAAATCGATACTCACTTGAAAATAATCCTCGATCTCCTGGAGAGTGCAATTTTTCGTTTCCGGCAGCGCGACGTATATGAAGACTGTTTCGAGGAGAGCGGCGGCTCCGAAAATTGTGAATATTCCCGACATACCAACAATTTCGTTTATCTGGTTGCAAACATTTGACAAATTATAGACAACATTCGTAAAGTATATTATATATATTACGAAACCCGTTATATATAATATCGGTATATTATTATTATATTATTATATTTTAGGCAGGAAGCGGAATAAAAAAAAATGCTTTTGAAAAACCGGCAGATGGTATCCATGGTATCGTTATTTGATACAAAAAACGTATTTGCGGAGACTACAGCCTGTACGATAATCTTTAGTACTGTTTCCTCAGTGTTAAACATTTTTTAAATACGCAATTGAATTTTTTTAAAATAATATATTTTTTTAAACACCAAGACAATTTCAATCGATGAAATACTATTAAAAGTTATCTCACGCAGCACGGTTTTTGCAGGAATTATTGTAACTAACAATAGAACAGGCCGCTTGATAAGCTATACAATCGCATTTTGAAAAATCGAAATCATGCATTAAAAAAAAACAGTAGAGCATTAATGCAGCAGTTTTTCGGCGAAAAAATTATTATCTCTGTGAGTAGTTAGTCGAGAATAATCTATTGAGGGTAACTTTATGATCGATGAGGCATAACTATTATTTTGTGGAAAAGAATAGCCCTATCGATGTTTTTGGTAAAATTCTTATTTCGAACCGCCGTAGTATATGTGAACATTCGCGAGAATCCGGGGAAACTTACCATTGGAAAGAGCTTTGTAACACCGAATATCGAAAGATTGAATACGAAGAAAGTACAGCCTCCGCCGATGCCGCGAGCTCGCAGAGGCAGAAGTTCGCCCATCAACAATCCCGGAAGTGTCATAAGGCCGACGGTATTCGCGCTCACGTACATAAGAATGCATATGCCGATGACGTAACTCTGCAGAGAACATAAAAAAGGTAACGACGTCACGAGGATCTTGATGGAAGGATCACATTCGTTCGAAAGAATACGAAATAGGCATTGGATACGGTGATAGAGAAGTTCATTCGATGTAACGATTCTCATAGATAAGAAATTGGTAATATTTCACGGTGTTGCAAAAGTATTCTTCTCCTAGCAGCCGGATTCGCTTTTTTTAAATTACTCGTTTTTTTTCTACGATCGTAATACTCACATCTATATAGGATTCTTCTTTCCTCGTTAAGGTGTATCCCGCCAAAGCGAGCGAAGCGATCGCAGTACCAGCGGCCGACACAATGCCGAGAGGACGTCTGCCAAGTCTCAGCAATAGAACGCACGATACCAAACAAAAAATGAATCTAATAACCGCCGTCAGAACGGCGGCCAGATAATTGTCGATACTTCCGCCCGCTAAAATCCATAAAGACACGAAAAGCAAAAAAAATGATAACAATAATCGATATACAATAATCGCGATAACTACGACGACTCACCGATATCTCTGACGAGATCCACACCGTAAAAAACTATTACGTATGTACCGCTCAATATTTGCAAAAGATTGAAGATGTTTATTATGAGAAGAGGTTTCAGAACACCCGGATGAAGAATTTTATCCAATGCCGATGAAGCATTTTGACGAAAACTCGATGACAATGATATGCGCGCGAGATCTTCACGCGCGCGAACTTCCAGAATTGATATTTCAGCATTAACCTGAGGAACAGATATAAATATTTACTTGTAAAAATGTTCTATTCGTCGTAAGTATTTCGATGTATTTTTCGCGCTGCAAACAAATCCGAACAGCTAATTGTATTCTGAACGCAAGCGATACATTCTTAATGTCAAAAATACTTTTTTCATTTTTCCCGATACGATTGAACGTTCACACGGATCGTTTTTTCCTTTGGTCTTATGCGACAGCCAATCGGTACTTCGTATAAATCGCCGACAAAAACCTTCGATATTTCGAGATATCTCTTGACATAAAATTTCTTTAGACAGTAAAAGGACGAAGCTAGCGGGCATCGTCGGTAACATATCCTTTTATCTCTCAACCTTTCCCCGTCCTCGTTTTTCGTTTTCTCGTACGTCCCGGAAAAGCCGATAACGCCCCCGAGGCAATCGTGAAAATTCAATTCTCCGACTTTGTCGCACAATCGTTCGTCGAATTGAAAAATTACATATATCTTCCAACAAAGTTTTTTCGACATATATTTTCGTGTTCGCGAAAATATCTTGTCGTTTTTTTTTTGTACTCCAAAATGCTCGCGATGTCTAAACTCATAAGGTTTACCTGTTCGACGTCGCCGCCCCTCAGCCACATGAGTGCCTTTCGTGCGGAATTTATTTTCTTCCGGCGGACGAGCCACGCTGGGCTCTCGGAAACGAGACTCAGAGCCACAAATCCAAAGCCCGGAAGAACTGTTCCACAGAAGGCTACGGTTTCCCAGCTGAGAGCGGCGCCAAGAGCGTAAACCAACAGGATACCGCAACTATACGCGGCGTACGCACCACCCACGAGAAATCCTCGAATTCCAGGATCCGCTATTTCTCCAACCAAAACCTGATGCGCGAAATTAAACGGCCGATAGTTAATCAATTAACGACTGGGCGACGGTGCGCGCAGTAATGAATTTTACCTGCGCGGGAACGGCGGTCAATCCAACTGCAAATCCGCAGATAACTCGACCGACGAGAATCCAAGAAATATTCTTCGCGAGTCCCATCACTATCCATCCGATGCACATTGGTATTGTAGCTAAGATAAGACAACCGCGTCTTCCAATGGTATCCAAAAGTGGTCCGGATAGCAGAGATCCGACTGGGGTCGCTAAGCTGTGGACCGAAGCTAAGAAAAACGATGAGATTGTTTTCATTGCACTATATACGTACAGTACGCTGTAAAAAAAGTAAATTAAACGTTTCGATCGTAATCTCCGATCTCGAGAGAGAATTGAATTATAGAGATAAGGATCAAAGGATTCATCTCGTTTATCTCTTAGAGTGACTCGAGAAAAGAAAAAGCGAGCAACGAAATGGATTAAACATTGAATCTCCGGCTTATGCAAGTGGAGGGTGTGCTGTCGAGGCATCTTAATTGCTATGTAACAACTTCGGGTAACTCTGAGACGAGGAAACTTCTGAAGATGTCATCACAGGAAAGATGTTCTCGGATGCCGTGCAGTGAATGCGCAGAGTGAAACACACATAGCATCTGCTTCTCACATAAAACGAGACAAATGATCCCGAATGCGGATTGACTCAAAGCTTTGGGAATAATTGACCGAGACGGCATTAGCATTAACCCGCAGACACACGAAGATAAATCGTGCGCGATAGCGTACGTTACCCATATCCTCCTTGCTACGCGGCTATAACAGCTCTGGGCTTTCCGCTCGATTTATCGTGGCAAAGCCACTTGGATGAACACCGCAGGGAGGGGGGGAAATGTAAAAAAATAAATAAAAAAGAAAAGCAAGTAGAGATACTCTCATTTTCGCGCATTTTGTTTTGCATAAAAATAATAACTAATATTGATAAACGATGGTGAACGTCGATGAGGCAAAGAAGACGGCGGAACGGACGTGATACGATTAAAAGCTCTGTTTTATTCGAACGATATACTAAAGAATATATTTATGGATAATCGATTCCGCGATAGCTGAGGAATGAACGTCAGGATAATGGGTCGATCTATTATGTCTCGCGTCACAATCACGACACTTTGATTGCCATCGGGACTGACCTACATGCTATGAAAATATAATTTGCTTATGACGAGCGTTGATCCTCGCGCCCGTTTGAATCGGCACCGTTCAATTGGAAGCGTCCTTACAAATATCCCAATGAAAACTCAACGTCCTCGCGCGAATATGCGGCACGCGGATCATATACGGCATTGAGATATTCGAATGGGTTGGCGACTTTGGCCCGACTAATATTATTCAAACATTTAAATTCGCTCGACACTCACCAAGGCTCTTACGGGACGATTCTCAAGTTGATGCGAACCATATAGGATGGCAATTTATATTTTTTTGCCACTCGAGCGAAGATATCAAGATTAACTTATTAAGACAGATTAAGATAAACTTGTACCACTTGTTGGGGGTTGAATTCCCGTTTTTGGTCCGATTTTTATGAAAATGAATGCAGTCGATGGATTTTTACGCCATTTTGAATTTTTTTAAAAATTGATGGTGGCGCTTTAACTGATACATTTTTTGAGATATCGGGCTAAAATTTTGTACAAACGTATTTATTTTTAATGGACAAGGTTTAGGATATTATTTCAATTGCCACTTTTTTTCGAAGTTGTTTATGATTTGAAAAAAGGTTCTTGAGGAAGCCAAAAGAGATGAACGTACTTTCCTACAAACAACGCTGGATACACTAAATTAGAAGAAAGAGAGGAAGCAATATGCCAATGTAATTGGCACGATTTTTTTGGGTTTTTTTCCGCCTACCGAATGTAGAAGGTGGTAATGAATGTATGTTTTCGAACTTTTATTGAAAAGCCGCAACAAACATCTATGCAGATAACAAAATGAACGGAGAATTTTCTTTCCTTATCGAACAAGTAAACTTTAAAGGCCTTCGTCGTGATTCCTAAACTTTACTGATTGCCCCAAGTTCTCCGGGTCATCTACTCTACATTATTTGAATAGCAACACCTTCAGATAAAATAGCTCGAAGTTCACCGTGGTCTTTAATTGGATTTGCATCGAATCGATTTCGCATTCATGGTTTATTTTAGTCGATGCGACGAGAGTTCGGTTAAGGGTCTCACGAAATCTCGCAAGATGATCTCGACGTTTCTTTCTTCATAGTGTTACGCTCTTCTCGAGATAATTGAATCTTCCGGGGATAAAGTTTAACGACTGTCTCCGCAGATTCGTGTAAACAGAGAGCTCTCGTATTACAGTAATATTGCCTTTAATGGCTGGTTAATCCAATGGAGGGAGTCTTGTATACAATGACAATCGATAACTCATCAATTCTCCCGAAGCTTTTAATAGTTGTCACAGATAAAATACGCGAAAGACAGTGTTGACTATTCATTCTGAAATTATTGGACGATTCAGCGAAGTCGTAAAAGTTCGGCATTGTTGTAAATCCACCCGCGTTCTGCCGATAGCACTAACGTAGAACCGAACCTCGCAATAAACTTGGGTGGTAGCATTTTAAAAGTTCGATATTTGTGATAATTTTGCGTTTCATCTTTGTGTATTTAACGACCGAGCGATTCAACGATAAATTTTCATTTGGTTATTCGGCAATGAATGCTCAGCAAGCGGAGCGCGCATAGTGTCGACTGGAGCTTTTTTACGATGTGATAAACAGTTTTTCATTTTCGCGGCTATACACGCTTCCGGGGTGTGTAACAACTCTCGTGGCAGGACACGCATTGGTACACGAGACCATCGCAAAAACTGCACGCATCCATTGTGTCGCTTGTCGCAACGAAAAATATGAAAACTCCAATTTATCTTTGTGTCTGTCGTCAAAGATTTATCATTTGAATGAAAAATGAATTCGATTCGTGTCGAAAAGATGGATCATTGCAACAACGATATAGGGCGGTTTTTTTTTGTCACGATAATCCTATATGATAATAATATTGTATCATTTTTAATTAATATCGAATGATTTACGAAGCTATTATCGTTGTCTCGGAAAAATTACGCATGCAAGAGGTACGCGTTTACGATTTGTTAAACCTTCTAACAGTTCAGATACTCTCGACGGTCGGGACGACCGTGAGTCAGCTGAAATCATTAAATAAAAAAATATCTAGGTCAGTTCCACGTTACGCGGCCCGGCGGAGCGTCGGAGTACAAATTGAGACGGCACGCCGATTTTCATTGAGAAGAGAGCCGACGAAGGACGCGGCGTGAACCTGCAACTGTGACATAGAGAGCGGTCCCTGAACTTCGTACTCCTCTTAAAGGCCGTTTGCATCGGACGAACCTTGACGGAGCAACAACTTGAATAATTTCCACAACGTCCGGTGGGTTTCTTATGGTGACATTCGCCTTGCACTTTACGGCCGTAAAGAATCAAAAACACGCTTATGGTTATTATTCTATCGAATTGAACTTTCGATATGACAATTGGTTCCTCTTTACTGCTCGGTTAACGTTTTTTAAGGTGGAACTCGAAGGACGCTTCGAGAAAAAAAAATTAACATTTTTTTTTAAATCGAATACGACTTTTTTTTTACGAAATTGAAAAGACTAGCTTCGGACAATAAGAATTTTATGTTTCTTACCCAGAAATTTCTGAAATCGAAGAACAAAAAAATTATTATATTGATAGAGTAAACTCACATTTTTTATTTCATCGGAATAGCTTGCTTGACGTTAAAATGTGTAGTAAACTGAAAACTATCGGAAAAAAATGACTACCATGAACGGAATCTCAAGAAAACGGTTGCCCCGTCGTGCATACTGAGAATTCGCATTCACCCCTAATAACTTTTCCTTATGTCATTTTTCAAAACTTGATGAATAACCCGCTTATTTACAGGTCTTCTATTCACGAAGCAAAACTGATAGCTTGGCTGATGTAGATGGGATGGGAAATTTTATTCTGGAAGATCTATGAAGGGTTGAATTCTCGTATTCACGGAAACGCGATCCTGATTTTTCGTGTTTATCGTTGCTTTATCCGTTCGCAATATAACGCAGTATAATGAAAAAAAGTGCAAAAAGAGTCTTCGAAGCTCCTCGAGATATCTTATCCCGAAAGATAGGGCTTATCGGTTATCGAATCATTTTTTTTCCCTTTTTTTTTAAACGTCGACTCGAAGGTTGCGATTTTCGATCGATAAAGTCATCGGTACATATAAAGGAACGTACAAAACCCGCCTGTGGTTTGCAGTCAGTCTTTGTTATTAAATGTCGAGACAAACGGAATTGCTACCAAATCCATACGGTTTCAATATACCGCATCCAATGGCAACGCGACCGTCCGCTCCACCGTCTACTTTGTTAAATGAATCCTCATACGGATACCCGACACCCCCACCGCCACCGCCGCCGCCGCCACCACCACCACGACCGTACCACGAAAGAATAGTCAACGTTCATCACAATCATCAAAATACTTCTTACCCCACAGAATCCCAAACCGTCTTAATCGTGCCGGTGAAACGTAAGTCGAAAAATATCTATCTATCGATGTTATGCAAATTTGATAAAATCATCGTTAAGTTTAATTGTCGTTCTTGACAGGTGACGCAAACAACAACAGTTGCGCGAGGTGTTTCGGAAGGTAAGTAACACATGTCGGCACTTTTTTAGAGTGATAAGAAAAACCGTAACGACGTTTATCGTAAAACGATAATTTATGATTCATCACAACCGTTTTTTTCAATTGCGGAGACTTTGATTCCGTAACCATGATGCAGATACTTCAATAATCATGACATTTATCTCGAATTTAATATTTTTGCTACTACTGTGATTCGCACTTTGGTACGGTGTCTCTTGGAAGTATTATGCGAAATTCCAACAACAAAGTTCTTTTTACATTTCGGCCAATGGGTGTTTGCTATCTTCACAATTATTTAATTCTGCATCGTCATAATGGCAAAGCTATATTTATAAAAAATGTACTAATAAGTAGAGATAAGAAATAGCGATAGATAACATTTTTATAAGATGTGGCGATAGATAATATTTTTATATGAAACGACGATAGATAATTTTTCTATGAGAAATCATTATGGATAACAATTCTATCTATCGCTATTTCTTATCGGTAATCATATTATTATTACGATGCAGAAATAAGCAATTCTCATGAAGGTCAATATTTATAGTCGAAACATGGAAAAAAAAAAATGTTGTTTTTGGAGTTCCGCACGAGATACTGTGCCAATGAGTAGATGCAGCAGAATTTGTAAATTCTTCCCCATCGATCGCTCAACCACCGAAATTTATCATAAAATGTTTGCCATTGTTGTAGAAATTTACCCGAATGTGCTAAATCACTGTGTATCTCTCTGAATCTGTTTATCGTTGCGTTTGCGAGAGGTTTGTTTGCTTTATTGTATACGTGACGTTTCGCGGTCTATCCGAACTTCCGTTTCCGCATCTATGCGTTCAGCACATATAAACCCGGCGAGTTCGCTGCTTTGCCTGCCTAGCTGCGGTTCTCAGCGTAACAAACGCGGTACAACAGTATACACACGTAATTCATATACAGCTCGGGTAACGAGGTATACGCGCGGGTTAGAAGGAGAAGAGATTCGACCCGTTGGCTTCGGAGTTTCAACCCGCAAATTTCACGCAGGTAACAAAGTTTACGATAACTTTGCTTCCGCACTCACTCTGTGTGTACACATCCTCGATGATTCGAAATACAAGCGGATACGATAAATTCGCGAGGGAGCTGTATCTATCAAATTCGATAGACAAAAACAATTGAAATAAAAAGGGAAAAATAGAAATTTATTGGACTGAAATATTTTTCAACACAAATATTTAATCAACGAAAAACGAGGAAAAATGGGAAATTCAGAAGGCAAAGCAAATAGAAAAAAAATCAAACGGGTCTGTTGGATGATCATTTTTTAAAAATGGGTATTTAAAAAAAATATGAGTTAAGTAGTTAAACTGATATATCATCCATCGTAAATATTTCATTAACGTTTGAATAACAATAAAAATAAATGATCAATTTCTTACCGATCCACGAGCCCATTTCTCGGTCGATGTGAAGAGTTCCATTGTGTTCCTTCAGCTGTGGCAGAAGCACAGCACTGAAACCAATTGGCATTCCACCGCCTGCCGTTAGTGTCAACACTGCTCCAGCCACCATACACTGTAAATTCAAATTTTACGAGATGCATGACATAAAGACGAAAAAAAAATTTAATTATCTCAATAGCGTGATAGAGGGAAAGCGATTGAGTTTTCCCTAAAAGGTAGCGCTCGATAATCGCCGTCAGCGACAACGACGCTCTCGGCTAAAATATACCAGTACACCGCCGTTATTGTCGCTCACACACGATTCTTACACAATCTAAAAGCTTATTCCGCGTTTCCCTGTATAAAGTTTCGCCTCGAGCACTTTAGTTCGCGGATAAATGACCTCCTCTTCGCCAATTCCGCGCGCGTCTTTTTGTCCCTCTTTTTTTCTATATATCAAAGTACTTCGTACGTCTTCATAGTCACCTCTTTTTTTGCCCCTCGAGCATTCGCGAAGGAGAGGAAAGAAGATTCAAAACAAGAAAGTACTCAAAATAATGGACACCTACGAGGTACGACGATGAGTGGGCGTCGAAGTGCCGTGCGGTCGGAATATGAAAGGTGTAAGGCAAGAGGGTTAAAAATAAAGAAATGAAGGATAGCGCGAAAGGAAAGAAGTTAAGTAGATAGTCTGTGGAAAACAATAAAATAAAAAGCGAGAAACATATACCGTAGCGCCGAGTGGTACTTGAACTCTGAAGTTTTTTTTATCGCATTACCCGGAGAGCGAAGAAAATTTTATAGTACAGTAGAGGAATGATAAAAAAAAAGAATTTATTCTTACCTGTGCAAACACACCCTTATAGTTCGAGGAATATTGCGACGAGGCGATGGAACATTTTCTGTCATCGTAGATATCTTTCGTTTTATCGCTGTTCGATATATTGTCGTTATTATTGTTCTCCTCTATGTACTTCAACGTTGCTTTCATCTGCTCCGCTTTGATTATATTCGCTGAATAACTCAGCATCCCCTCGATTTCCTCGCTGTAACACGATATACGAATATTTTTTTTCCCGTTCCACTATTCTTGTCCACTGTTTGCCGATACCTCGAGTTGTTAAACTTACCAAGATCCGGGCGCCATGATTCGCAAAATTTAGTAATCTGTCTCTCGACGTTCTTTTTCACACCGATAGATCTCAGCTTACGCGCACTCGCGCCTTCGAAAGCTCGGTAGGGTTTCGATCGAAGTAATTCGCCAGGAAAATTCGCGCGGCGATGAAAATATTAAAATAATTTTTTGTTTTATCGCCCATAAATGAACGCGCGATTTACGAATTGTCTCGGTTATTTCGCGGAATAAAATATATTCGGAATTTTTATCTTTCGATCGTAGTTCCGTCGGGGAGCAATCTTCGCCTTTTGTGCTTTTGTATCAACGAGATTTTCCGTAAAGGGCTTTTGAGCGAATATAAAAAATGTTCCTCTCCAGCGGATAGTGGAAATACAGCGAATCTCTTTATATTCGAACTTCAATGTTCCTATTGTATTTTACTCGGTACCGTACCGGTGCGCGATCGTCTGATATGCGAACTGAACGAAACATTTTCCATCTCGTTGCTTTTATAAGCAGCCGCGAGTTTGATTGGGAGCATACATACAGGGGGCAAGGCCTCCGAGGAGAAACCGCCGCCCGCTCCTCCGCCGTATATATATATATTTACAACTGTAATAACTACAACCGGGCGATACAACGACGTCTCCGCGATTAAATTATGTTCGGAGCAGTAGTTGCGAGTGCGTACACGCGCAGAAATCGGCCTTCACCCTTCAAAAGCCCAGTCCACTCTCGCGCGCTCGTCATTCTCTATATCGAAGGCCCTGAATCTCCGGGTGACGAATCCTTACGGACAATCTTCGTTCCTTCCCTATCTCCCTTTGCGCACACACTCCACTTCCTCGACGACAGGAAATCGTAATAAAATCTTTACGACGAAAGCTCGCCGGACCAGAGATTGTCACCGCCAGACTTTATGTTGCCGTTCTCTTTAGCGTTCCTTTTTTGTTTTATTATCTTTCGGAAGAACAGACGTGACGAAAATTCTACTGTTTGGACAACATCGACGCTGACAAGATTTTTGTTGTTATTTACTTTACGTTAAAAAATAAAAAATAAATATCGATCCGCAGTTTATTCTCTATCTTGAGATGGTAACTCTCTCGCACGCGTGTTATCAGTGTAATGGCGCGTGATCGCTCAAGTGATCCCAAGCTTTTCGGCAACTCCCGAGACCCCGCGCTAAGTTCGCGGGCGTTTATTTGCCTCCACTGAGCTTCCCAGGAGTCATTCAACAAGGATCCTTCGAGCGGATTGAGATCGAAATAAGGGTTTCAACCGAGTTGATTATACTGTGGAATTATACAGTGTCCCTCTATCCATAAGATATACAAAGACAGATTAGGGAGGGATTACGCCGAAATTTTCGTACTCACCAATTTCACCTTCAAGTTCACAAATTGCTCCCTCGACTGAAATGAAAAAGGCGCGCGCTCTGCAAACTAAGGCAGAGACAATTGAAGAAAAAAAAACAATAGAAATCTCGGTATTTTCTTTCTCTTCCCTCTTATTTGAGTTGGAGAAATGGTCGAAGTTAGAGTGCAAATTTTCTTCAAAAGTAGTGGAGGTGAATGGGGCAAAATGAACCGGCTAAGAAATATAGATCGTTGTTATGATTCCAGAGGCGTCACCTGACTGTTTATTACTGAAAAATGATATTCATAACAAATGTTTCACGTTTTCGAGAAAAAAAAATGTATTTCGAGAGCACAATAGACGCTCTCTTAAAATAAAGAAATTTCATTATTCCGGCTCGTCAAGCCGTCAAGTAAAAACTTCGCGAGGTCATCTTTCCTTACGCGGAATACCACTCGTGGATTAAGTATGTTCGTGGATACAACTACAATGCCACGATATCCGAAGTCTTAATCGCCCACGATCAAAAAATCAGTAAGCGAGGTGCCGGCTGTCCTCCTGTGGTCCACGATGTCCGTCATAGTAAAGTCGCTCTCTATTGGGTGTTGATAACCTTGACCCGTTATCCCTCAGTGAATCGCAGACAAGGCTGATGCTTCAACTTGACCGATTATGTACTCTACACTCGTATACCCCGTTCTAATACAATTACTTCTGCGTAGCCGGTGTAATACCACCACAGTTTGCTCGAGCGACCGCCCCGCTACGTCTCTATTGATACAATGAGATATACAACACCATTATTGACTATTATCGTACGTGTATCGCGCCAGCGAAAAATAATTCGCAAACGAATGACGTTTGGGACTCTATGAATTCTCGTGCTCTCTTAATAATTGGTTCAAGGCTGGTTGCCGGAATCGCGCATCACACTCCGAGACATTTATGCGCGAACTCGCCACCAAGTCCCGACGATTCTGACTGATAATCTCATCTCGTTCTTTCAATGCCAACCCTCGTATTTACTCGTACTGCTGACTATCGTATTTTTAGCCCGAAGACCTGGATCCTCGCTTACGCTATAAGGATACTAATCCGCTTCATTGCAATGAATAAAGATAGTTTTTTTGTCTCTAAAGAAATGCCAGATTTCTTGTTTCCCTAGTCGCTGTCTTCCTGTCGAATTCCAATGACTTTAACTCGAGTTCATTGACTCCCTTACAGGTATTGGCGCTACATGTTTCATGACAGATATTTTTACTTTCCAATAGCGTGGTCACCGTAATAGTGATCATCGGAGTCATTTACGGCGTGTTCCGTGCGACATTCTATCACGGACGTTAGAGATACGACACGATGTTACAGCCACACTGGAGTTTTCTTTTTACTATTTCCCGACATTTGATGTAACTCGAGATTGATGTTGATCGATGTTACGTTACTGTTGTTAAAATAAACAGACGAAGGTTCTGAATTAATACCCTATTATTTATACTTTTTTTTTCATCGTATACTCGAATGACAAAGTGTTGTACTCCGAAAAAAAAAAAAAAACCAAAAAAAAACAAAAAACGAGCGAACTCCGCAAGCAGGGAAAACACTAGAGATGGCTTTTTATCGTCCCAGTGTTCATTTATTTTCAACCGAAGATCTTCCCGACCCTCTTAACTCTCCCTCGCCTCCTTAAATCCTCGAAGGGGCTATTTTCACAGGGTTACGAAAAAAATAACAAAACGATGCATTATGGAAATTTCTGTGGTGGAGACAACAACGACATCGATTGAACTCGACAGCTCCGACGTTGTCGTATTTCCTTCTCATCCTCGACAACAAGGATTTGGTGCGCTATATAACTATCTATACTGCAGGTATCGGATGTAGTTTGAGTAATTCCCTTTGTGTGTTCGCAAATTCACTGCGGCAGGTTGCCAATGACCGGCTATTCGACGCAACTAATCGCAATTCGAGGACTGGACACGACCCCGAACATGGTAATACTATCTACAAGTATAATCCTTCGTGAAACAATACGCTGTATCCTTCCACAGCTACGACAAAGGCAGTGATAATACATGTACCTCATGGCAACGGAAATGGAAAATTATTGCGAAATTCCTTGTGACGCGAAAGGATTGTTATTTTCAGTGTCCGACTCTGAAATTGAAAGCATCTCGCTGCGTTCCCTACGTTTGAATATAGAATACGTGTCTATAATAATCAACGCGTTTGTAATGCTTCGCCGAATACTGATCGCCATCGTCTCTTTCGGAGAGTTTCGTCTATATATCCGAATTAGAATTTAGTGCACACATGAAATTCGAACTCTGCGCAATCCAGTTACCGTCAGTCGCAGTCAGTCCCGTCACTCTGCATATGTGCTGTGCGCGTTTCCACGCGGCTATATACATATGTGGTGCACTTGTCGCCCGTAGTCGACGTTATTCGCTGTAGAGTATTCGGTCCAACTGATAGTCAGTTTTGAGTCGATCATGCTAATTAAAGATCGGACTACGATTCGCTTCTTTTTTTTTTTTTTCAAATGAATGGCATTTTGCAATAAGAGCTGTGAAATTTATAATTAAAACTTTAACAGCCAACCCGTTGAAGAAAAACGTTTCTCATCACAGCTTTCCCGTGTCAAAATATATGAGAAATTATAGCACGGAAGTTAGCAGCGTTGTTCCAATAAAATCATTGACAGCTGTAGTTTCTTGCAAGCTGTTGCTCTCTTGGGGATTATTGAGCGGCAATCCTACGCGGGAAAAGCTACAGTGCCCCAAACAAGTTGAAACAAATAATAATAATAATAATATAATTATTTTTAAAACAACAATAATAATTTTTTTTTTAAAGATTTTCGATGCATACTGATTATAAAATTTTTGTCGCCACCTTTGGATGATAATCGAAGAAGATTAAAAAAAAATTCTTTCCAATGTTACAAATATGGTACAGCGATAGTTAAAGTATTATGTAGATTTGCACGTGTTCCAGAAACTATATCTGTGTGCCCATAGTATACAAGTATAGCATCGAATTTTTTGTGCACGTACCACCGGAAAACTTCGATGCAAGATCGAGAATAGTATATCTATCGACAGATATATGGATAACACCGAGCTATATATATCTCGAAACATTTCAGTTTCCATGAATACATGCATGCAGTGTAGCGTCATTCCAAAGCATGTTTGAGAGAGTAGAAAGAGACGAGAAGATTTTCCTGTACATATGGGATTCTGGTCGATGTATACTGTTGCTGCTATTTTTCCTTTGCGCTGCCACAGAGGAGGGATATATCCTACGGGAAAAATCCATCGGTCGCCAGGCTGCTGCACACGCGACCGCGTAATGGCTAAGAACGTTTCCGAGAAAACCGGATACTCTCTCGTGTGCGTCCTTTCCTGGCATCTCGTTTTCTCGACAAAGTCGTACCGACGACAACGACGACGATATCCCCCTCAGGACTGATGGAAAGGGTAAACACACTTATAGCTGTGTGCGTTGGCTGGGCTCTGTCAAGAATATAGTTGCTCACGGCGTTGAGAGGGCGAAAGCTTCACGATACGAGGGTGAAGCGGTTTTCACGGTCCTTATCGGGGACACAAGCTGGCACTCCGTGGAATGGAAGAATACGAGAAGAAGAGGAGGAAGAAAAACGAATAAGGTCGAAGATATAAAATACGAATAGAAAGGAAAGGATGCGCCGAAGCTTCGCCATGTCTCCTGCATCGTCGTTCTTCTTTTCTCGAGTCTTCGCGCTTCAGTCGTTCCGCCGGGTCGACCAAACTCTCGTGCGCCTCTTTACGAATAATGAAGGTACACTCTAAAGCTATGAGCGAAATTCGTCGGAAAAAATAAATGTTGAAGCGGCGGAGCGAGCGAGTAAACTGAACAAAATCGATTGCTTCCAAGGGAATTCTTAAAAAAAAAAAAAAACATATTCTGCCAATGCATGTACCACTCTGCGGGGTGTAACAGTGAATTATTTAGCAACATCGACGAATGAGGTTTGCGAGTAACTTCCGATGATATGAAATTGAAGACGTTAGGGTGGAGTATACGTTGGAATCTGTAAACTTTCTCGGCGATGTTATTGATAAAGAAAAAACTGTAGGGCGGAGCGGAATAAAATAGTCAATGGGGGCGAAATAGTCACGTAGCGCAAAATGGGATCGTGAATTGAAAATAACTTGAAATTTGAAAAATAAAATTTACACAAATATTAAATAAAAATAGGAAAAAAAAATGGTTTCCCAAATTCAGTCTCAATTTTTGTCAAATTTTACATCAAATAAAAAAAAATGTTTTACAAACTTTCTTCTATTGGCCCAGTTGCGTCATAGGTCCGTTTTGTTCTCCGATGTTTTTCGCATGATCGGAGTTGGGCTATTGACGAGTACAATTAATTCGATTCTCGAGTTGTCGACGAGAATTGTTAACTCATCCGAGTCACAAAAGGGTGAGACAAAAGACGAAAACTGTTTGTCCAGACATCGTATTTATAGAGCCATTATTTTGGAATACGAACCTATGGAAAGCGTTGTATTTGCGAGTACGATAAGCGGATCCGCGAAGTCGTGTGTTCGTAACACCCTCTACTGCGAATGTTGAAACGCCCATTTTCCAAGACTTACGCAATGGAACGACGAGAGAAATAAACAAGGTTCCCTCGGAGCACTCGAGGGTGACTAAGTATAAGCTCTGACAAGTAAATAATGCAATTATCTACTTGGAAGCGACTTAGACTGCGCGCGACGAGTACGAGATATAATTAAATCAGAATCTAAGCGTCTTAGAGTTGGAGTGTCGAGATGCGTGACAACGACACTGATGAGCTATAGGTTAATTTCGGGTATAACGCGTGAAGGCATCCATTTTTTTTGGAAACATCGTCATTGGATCAATTACCAACTCGTCAGCCACTGTTGACTGTACAGAGCGCGCAAACTCTACGTACGTTGTTGAGTTACGTTTCACTGTCGCGCGATAGTTAGTGGCAATTTCAGCTCCGTGATTGCACGTGAATATCGCAGCAGTACGCAACCCATAATCCAACCCGGATGACAATAACCAAATCCTCGTGACCTCGCTTTTCGCGAAAGCTTAATTCCTGAGATGCTGTCTGCTGACTACACGCAAATCCCGTGGTGCACCTCGGCTCTGTCGTCGTCGACGTTTTGCAAAACATATTCTGATATTACTATCCGCGGGGGGCCCCCGGAGGCATACTACGAGTTGAGCGCAAGTTTCCTCGAACATTCGAGATATCCGTGTTAAGCATTGCGGTTGCAGATATTCCATAGACTGTCACTGGGGTAAATTCGTTTCGGCGAGAGATCCGAGTTGGAGAGATCCGATTCGCTACGAAAGGGTTCCTCTCAGCCCCTTGTTACTCACCCTTTACATGCACGAAATCCAATGGGATTATTCGATCGTCTTGCTATAACATAGCGTATACCAAATCATAGTTTCCAAAGGCTGTATAACATGAGCGGTGGAGCACGAGACACAGTCCGAGGAGGAACAGCCGTGAACCAAATAGCTCGCGCGGTCGTTCTAATTAAATCTGTCGGAGAGAGAGCTCAATTAATCTGGGCTAACCGGCTAATCCTTGCCCCAGCCTCTCTCTCCCTTCTCAGATTTATCGATGGCTTTGTTCGCAGCTTTCTCGTATTGCCGCACGAATCCATGAATTCTCGACCAGATTCGCTTTTGGCTATAATCGCTTTTTTTTTTTCTTTTTCGTAATTGTAGCTCAGCCGATCGTAGTACCTCGATTAAAAATCATAAATCCTTTTTTAATTTCTGATTCTAATGAATTGACCAAATATTGGGATATTTCTCTCCGACGAGGTATGGTAAAGCACTACGGGAGGAAGTTCAGCCCATCCAATTTTTGCCGACCCTATTTTTATCTGAAAATTGTTCGAGTCCACCTGGCGTAGGGAAGCGTCGACAGACAACTCTTTCATGTCGTTGTATGAACGGGAGGGTATTAGAGAGCGACGCGAAACTACGATGAAGGCGGATGGCTAAGTGTACCCGGTATACCCCGATTCTAATCCGAGTCGACGTTCTACCAAATTGCGAGCTCGGGCTGTAACCATTATACCTCTTGGAGCTGACTGCCAATGTTATCCGGACCAATATATATATGCAAGATATCAACGGTAGCGTATACATATATATATTATGTATACATAATGTACGCGAGCCAAATATCGACGGGAACGCGTCGCAGAAGTATATACCGTATCTACTGTGGCCTTCACACTTTTTACTACATTCGTATTATTCTATTTCGTTAATCCTTTATCAGGGAAATATTAATGCTGACCCCTAATTTAATTTGGTCGACTGATTTGCTATAAAAAAAATGGAGAAGAAAAAACGGACTCAATGAGCAATTTGCGGTGTCCAATTGACCGTATTCGATTGCAAGAAATTCTGAAATCCGAATCCCCCCGCACTATGTACGCCTGTCTCCCTCGTCATAATTAACGAAACCACGGCAAGGGCGGCTTGTCATTAACAAGCGATTATCGGGGAAGTATGATCGGTGTACATAGAGGCATCGCACATTTCGAATCTCGATTGTGCACGTCGAACCTTTGCAAGTCAGCAGAACCGACCACAAACAGAAGGATGCATGTATGCATATACAATATCGTCATTGTATGTACAGCCAGAGAGTTCATCAATGTACATGAGGACGAACACACAGGGATTGAATATCAGCCTTCGTGGACTCTCTACATCTCCGCACTGATGACTAGAAATCCAATCGAGCTTTCATCCGCACTCGTGTGTACATGAACATTTCGGGGCAATGGTACTATATACCATTTCCGATGGAATGTGACAAGTCGGTTTTCCGTCTCACTGCTCGATATTTATACCCCCCAGAGCAGTTCATACGCGCGAAGTCGTTTCTTTCGACAATAAATTGACCCAATTCGCAGGATTAGCAAAGCACCCACACGGTAAAAATAATCTACTGGAAATGTAATGCACTGATAGCGGAACTTTTATGCATAAACTGATACATTAAATTCGCATAAGATCGAGAAAAATAATTCCAAAATGTTATTAACAACTTGATGATAAAAATAATTGGTCAACAAATTTCCCGGGAACCCAACATTTTTTTTATGAAAATGATTCGTTCATTTTTCTGAATACGTATGAATTTTTTTAGATTTTTCAATGTACTTTGAATTTTTTTTTAAATGGAAAAAATGTGTGAAAAAACACATACGCTGATAATAAAACAAAATATATAATATAAGATATACGAAACTTATTTCCGTTGTATATAAAGATATATCTTTAAAGTATATATTCTGTCATATACTTTATTTCGGGTTTCATTCGAGAAATACGATCTTTTAATTGATCGGAGCGACATTTCAAAAATTCAACAGCTATAAATCCAAAACCCACAGTATCAACAATTACTCACTTTTTTTTTATCAAGTGCTATAATATTGCCGTTTTTTTTCACTATTTCTGGAATTGTATTCGTACGGGAGCGACAATCTTTTAGTGTTCTACTACCGAGAAGAATTTTGAATACAAGAAAGCCAGCCGAGCGAAAGGGCAGCATTATTTCTCGTGTTTCAACAAGGCGCGAGCTTCCGATTCGGCTGAGCCAAATTGTGCTAACATTCATTCGACTGAGTTCGAGGCCTGACACAAGGGAGGAATCGTTCAAAGAACGCAAAAGCGAGAAGACGGAGCAAAGATCCGGAAATAAGGAGCGTGTGCCAGTGAAAGCTCTTTTTCCATTCTTTTTATTATTCTCCGAACCTCCATTTTCTTCTGCTTACAGTAACTTGGCTCCCGGATGTACCCTTCCAGTTTCGCCAGAAAGGGCATAAAAAACGATGGAATTGCGCAAACGTTCGAAGGGGGACGCGTCGTGCTTGTAGGTAAGCCAAGAGTATTATTATCGCTGAACACGTGATACGATGAGGAGGCTGCAAGCATGGATGAAAAATATAAACCTACGGGAGCTCTCAGCTCCTCGTTTTTCGCGTTACGAAAATAATCCGTTGCGAACAACGGTAGAAACGAAGAAAAGGCTTTAGCAGCTTTCGCAGGTCAGGATGGAACGTTTCGCGAGAATTCGCCTACACCCCTCGGATGGTATAGCGTTCCTGCTATTGTTTGTTGCCTGCCAATTTCACGTTGTCAGCTTACCCGAGCAAATTACGCTTTATATATCGCCCAACAAAGCCCTCCTCTCTAGTCTTCTCTATCCACCCCCACCGAAAGGGGAATGGATGCGAAAAAGTGTATACCGACCGTCTACACTGGTAGAATAGCCTATTCTTCATCTGGCAAAGCTTCGAGATGCTGAGTATACCCAACGATTTCAGAAGCCGTATTACGGAAGGAAAAATCTCGAGAGAAAAAGTAAAGCTTGCAATTTTTTCTTCTTCATTCGGGTTTACTCTGATATATTTTCAAAATCGAAATAGTAAAAATAGTCATCTCGCGAGGTCGGTAAACTGTGTAACCATTGTTTTCACAGAAATACGAAAATATGGTATTGCTGTGCTATTATTACTTGTTATGCATTTAACTTACGATCTCGTAACGATTGCTATTAGCGAACTGGATATAATGTCGTTAGTAAACGAAGCCGCGGATCGTCTCGGAATTCAGGGTGAATAGAAGGGAGACAACATTGTCGCGCACACCGGCGACCTGAACAAATCGATTCTGGGCTGCGGCCAGAACGGAAGTGAGAGTCATTGCCTCGGGTTTCCCCAACTGCCTCGGGCTTTACCCGGTGGCCACGCGTGCATGTGGCAGTGTGCATCTCATGAAATATTCATTTTTGCGTTTGACTAGTGGACCCTTCGTAATATAGAGCCCCCTTCTCCGATTTATGAGAATAAGGAGCTAACAGAGATGCAAATATTAGTAACTAGACGGACGTTTCAGACAGTTTCTTGAACACGCGAGACAGGTCTGAGGTCCGAGGTCTGTTCTACTGTTTACCCGTTGGAGTTCAAACTTTTCTACTACGGATATTTGAAAAATTAACGAATAAAAAAAAGAATAGTGAGTACATATATACGTGTACTCACGAACATTAAATGTAAAGACATGCAAATTCGATACTTTGAGCTTCAGGATTGGGATCGGGATTTTACTTTGCAGGACTGTAAGCCTTTTTGAGGGCATTTCGCATTTTATAAACTTTTTTCCGCACAAGGGCTGTAACGCTTTTTGAGAGCATTACGCAATTTTTTAACTTTTTTTTTCCACGAGGACAGTAACGCTTTTTGAGGGAATTTCCCATTTTTTACTTTTTTTATCCAGAAGGGCTGTAACGCTCTTTAATGAGGTTTTACATTTTTTTCCACGGGCATTGTAGACTTTTTGAGGACATTTGCATTTAAAAGCCTCGTCGAAGATTTCACAAAAAAAAAAAACGCTCAGCACAGAAAGCATAACTTACGTAAATTCTTATAAGAGAAATAAAAATCTCTGACAATCCCACGCATAAATCTGATTTGCTGAAAAGAATTCGTGACTACGGGTGTTTACTCATTGAACCGACGCGGGGGGTGATTTGAATGACAAAAACATGCTTGATGGAATTTTCCAATTTGCCGAGCGAAAACAACGACTATACAGCGAAAGTCGGCGCCAGCGGCAATGCTGTAGGTACGCAGTTTACACGAAGAAACTATAAATTATCCGAGACCGAACGTGGTAATCGCGTTTTCGCTCTAACGAGGAGTGTAAACATTGGGGGCATTAACAATCAGCTCGCGTTTCCATTACAGCGGTCCGTTGTAATCCAATTATTAGAGGTCAGATTCGCGAACCTCTCTCGTGCATTCTTCATTCGAACATGCAAAATGCATTCGAAACTTTTGTCTTAATAATATTGCAAATCACATTAAAACGATTATCGACTTTTGATAATATCGAATAAAGCGAGAATAGTAATTTCTCATTTGTCACCAATTCCGCGACTGATTGAATTTGTTATCGAGCTTTTCAAACGTCGGAGATTGAAGAATTGCCCCCGAGGCAAAGCGCGACTTCACTTTCAACACACTTTCACGAGAGCGAATTCAATGGATTTTTTTTTCCTTCGAGACGTTTCGATCTTTTTTTTTAATCCACTGCGACAGTGAGAAAAGTTGTCGAAACATTGTTACGGACGGCAAATATAGAAACTGGCGAGAGAGCCGAGTTTGCATTTTAATTAAGTCACACCGAGAAAATCATAGAACGATGAATAAAATATAAGTCCAAAGCTTGGATCTCGTGGTAATTCGCGGTTACAATTGTTAATGTATTATTTAATGGTGGGGCACCGGGAATAATTTTACGAACAGATGTTCCGTCCGACACCCTCTCAGCTTTATATTTATTTTCTTCGCGGATAGAAAGCAAAGTTAGACGCAAATCGCGAGAGCAGAGTCGGTCCCATAAACCCATAAGTTCATCGAGTTTATTGTATGGAGTAAGAAACGCAAAGTGAAAGTTTCTTTCAAAAGCTAAATACGAAGGTCGTGCAGAAGGACGAAGAGACCGGGAGAGGAGATCGGAGAGAAAGAGGAGAAGCAGGCAAAACGCCATCGATATATATAGATATATATAAGAGAATACGAGAAAAGGACGAGAGCGAAATCAGAGAACCCCTAAGTGGAACGGGGGCATCAGGGCTCGAATAAACGCGCGGGAGGCAATTCTAATCCTCTGGGATCGACTAGACCTTGGATGGGCAATTCGACACTACGAGAATCCGGGTAACCGTAGAATGAGCTTCACCCGTAGTTGAACGGCAAAGCTGCGCAATCAGTACAATCCACGAGGCGTAAAGTCGAAATGAAAGTAAAGAGAACTGATGCATTTTCGTTGGCATTCAATTTGAAAACAGAAAAATTCGATCAGAGCGATGCACCTCGTACAGGAACTCTTCAAGTTTTTCGAACGGAAAACGTAAACTATTTATGCAAATGTGTCTTCTTTTCTTCTTTTAGGCAACTATCGTATTGGCTATATTTCTCAAAATATTTGGACCTATGTAGACGGTTTCAAGGGAAATCTCGTCGAGAAATTCGCAACGATCTATCCTTCTTCAATATACCGAATACCATTGTGTATATAGCCGAGCAGCTTGAAATTCTGCGGCGTTTCTCGGTAGTTGCACGGGAAAGCTTTCGTGCAGAAGAGGGAAGAGGAAGCTACGTGCGGCACGATAACATTGTATATTTATAAAATTTAGAAAAAAAAAGAGAGAAAGCAAAAGCTCTTGAGGTTAATGAACTCACCTCACCATCAGACTTATTGTATAGTACCACCCATTACATGATAACTATGAGTTGTTAGTTTACGTAGCAATTTTTATAGTATTTTATACAGATTGAAAAAAAATTACATAGTTACTTCAACTATAAATACACTACTTAAATACGCAATGGTTGCTTTTTTATACATACTAAGGGCAATTTCTTGTTGTTGTAACAATGACTACTTTAAGTGCATTTAATTGGTTGTTCTCAGTTACCTTTGCCAACAACTTACCTTGAAGCATTTTTTTTGCTCTCGGTGCACTGATTCCCTGTACGTTACCCGAAGATTTCTTGTGCTTTGGATAAAAAGGAGGACTTCCCTCAATACTGTACTTAAAAAAAAGTTCGCGTATTTTTAACGAACAGAACGAACGTTCGTCTCGAGTAATTACAAATAAATCGTCGCTGAGATAGTGACATTGTTAGTAACGTGATATCTCGTAAAACCAACGCTCCGATGACTTCTCTTAATTCCGCTTACCAGAAACTTCGTTTATCGTCCTCGAAACGGCGCGTTAAATTTTGACGTTCGAAAATATCGTACTGCCATACAGTCGCGTATACCGAATTTATGCATTTTTTAATAATATCATCAGCGATATGCGACAGTCGTCGGAAAACCGAACGATATGAAATTGAATCAAATGTTCCGAATGAATAGCTGGGTAATAGGGAATATCGATACAATTTCGTCGATTAATTCACACGGAAGCTTCGTTAATTTACAAGGACCCCGAGGGAGAGCCCTCCTCCCTTCTCGCAATCATCATAAGCGAAAAAGCAATATTCCGCTCGTTCCGAAATTGTTGCTGCACGGTCCATTCTGATTATTAATATGCTGATGAAAATTGCGGGAAAATCTCTCAATTTTATGTTTCGCACTATCGTTCAAAATGCACGTTTCATTATGATTAATATATGCGACCGCCCCCTCACGTTTCCGTGGACCGCTTTGGTCCTCTGTAAGCCGCATATTCTCGGCCGAGTCGCTAATGGATTAATGGTTTAGGGAATACAAAACCTCCCGTATACGGAAGTGAGGGATTTGAAATTGTGTACATGGATTATCTTGCCGTGTAACGTACGTGTAAGAGTTGTACGGAAAGTTTGCAGGGTCGTTTCTGGAAAGCAGAAAATTTCGCGCGTTTCCTTTTCCTCGTGGGATCTTCGAATCTCCCAACACTCGTTGAATCTGCGGCACTCAACGTGTTATACAGCACGTGCAATAATAATAATAATAATAATAATAATAATAATAATACGGAAAGACCATGTAAGGATACGTTTTCTGGCGACCGGGAGAATTTTATGCATAGAATTGAACGACGCCTCGGGCGACTATATCAATCATTCTCAACGAACCCGCTGCGGGTTCAAAGATATCCCCTATATCTGCTTCTATAGAGATATATATATATATATATGTAGTCGCGACGTTTATAGATACCGAAAATCGTTTCCGCCTCGTTTATCACCGACAAAGGGACCCCACTGCCTATTTCTTCCTCGACGGAAAGTCCTGTACAATGTGTTTATCAACTGTATTCGGTATATCCATTATTCGCTTGTCAATACACAGGCGCGTGATACTCACGCATCATCGTGGAAACAATACCTCGGGATGGTGCATTAAATATCGGAATTACTTTATTGTTCGCAAATAATTATTTATTTTTGGAGCAATTTAATACATATGACTTGCGTATAGTTTTCACTTGCATCGCGAAATGTCAATGACGATATCGGAATATTAATTTATAAATAATTTGGCATTTCTTTTTAGATCGTTATTCTTGTTATAATTACTGTTAATAATAATTATAATAATAATATTACCATTATTAGACTCTCTAATGATACAGTGCTATTGGTATTATGATTCTGTATGTCAGGACACATCCCTGTTAGGTCCCAAAAGAGAGACGATATACTACTACATTTATTAAGATCCTTAGAATTTGTTTTGTTTAATATTCGTAAATTTTTTTTTAATATATATATAATATTTTTTTTTGTATTCGTTTCATGCTTTTTTAGATTGTAAAGCTTTTGCTTTCTGGTCCATCGATCAGGCGATTAAAATGTAATTTGTGATTCGTCATTACAGGCGGTAGAGAAAGAGAAATTGAAATGGAGATTGAAGACGGGACACTTCGGAATGACACTAATAATACAATATTTATAAATCCATACGGATAGTTGGCTCAAAGGGTCAAACTACCGTGTCGCTTAAATTCTACGTCTAAGAGCACTACTTTAGATATTTCGATTCATCGTCGACATTACAAGGTCCCGCAGTTCCGAATGTTTATTTTTTTTTTCATTAATCTACGCTATATCTATATCAGAGACGGATTCCGTTTGTTCTTAATTTAGACAGTCTAATGGTTGGTCTGACTTTACGATGGACTTGTACACAGAATAAAATTTTAATAATTCAAGAAGAGTTCATAATCATTAGTTTCAGTGGCCAAAAAGATTAATATCCTCGCAATATAGTATATATAGATCTACGTTAATAATGATAAATTAACGAAACTACGATCAGGACGATGCGAAGAGGACAAAAACTTTAATCTCGCACGAAGAAGTGTCTTGTTGGGTCTACAAAAAATTTTATCGTAGATGAGAATTCATTCCGAAGCTCTTCGTTAATATAATATGTAACAAGTATAACGAAAAAACATGTACAAAACTTTAAAAACTCCCGACTGACAAAAAGAGTGAAATAACAATAACGATTTCTTCGTCATTGAGTATGGAAATCTCCCGACTATAACATGTCAATAATTAATTGTTATTATACCGCACAGAGATCGAGCGCCTTGCGAGCCACCGGGAGATGAAAAAATATATTGCAGAAAATGGCGCCCAATCTTCGATATATCTGAAGGACTATTTCGTAAAATGTTTTTTTCTCAACAAATATTCAATTAATTTGAATTCTCCATTGCAAACGACACTGACCGTACGTCATAGAATCGCCGTATGAAATTCTGTTAAGTAATTGTTAGCCGTTTTTAAAAACATACCGGACAACGAAATCACTCGCAAAACGCAAAACGCTCGTCTTTTTGCTCTGGCGAGCAGTCGGGAGTTAATAAAAGATGGTCCGGATTACAACAGTCTTCTCTAATAAACAGTACTAATTTTTAAATAGCAGCACTACTTTGAAAGTAATATGTGACATTTAAGAGGGGTTTTATCGTACCGAGGATTCACTCGAAGACTCACTTACATCGGGAAAATGCGAGGGATCTGTACACATTGGAATGTCTCACGCGGATTATTCATTCTTCTTATTTACACAGGATAGTGAGAGAAAAAAGAGAGAAACAAAAAGAATATATTTTCATTCGGTTAGGTATAAAGTAGACAACAAGCGTTTGTTAGAATTACAGACTATCACGGTGTTGCGAAGACTTGCGTTATTTATTTGATTATTTATTTCCATCATCCTCTCGGAGAGTTGTAAAAAAATACGTTTAGGCCCTTCGAAAATATCGGACATTACTTTCGTCACATCTGCGTTAATGTATTCAATAATAATAATTATCCACATGTAATGTTACATCATCGTTATGCAATTATCTACAACGTTTTCTACGATATATCAGTATATTATTATTTTCTTTAGCATAATTCATTTCGTAAGTGAAATGTAGAGTATACGGTTGTTCGTCGGTGCAACAAGACTCGAGTGGATAAGTTATATATTCGCGTGAAAAAGTGATGATATGCGACGTGTTGGGACAATAGAGTAGGAAGGGGAAAGATAAACCGCTACGAGTCTCGAATAATCGACCAGCGATGCGGAGAGCTCGGTACGAGAAGAAAAGTAGAGAATTGCTTATTAACTATAGAAAAGTTATAGTAAAGTAGAAGCTGAAGAGGACGAGCAGTCGGTTCGACGACGTAGTTTAAAAGTTTTCACTGTATTCATCGCGGAGTTAATTAATCCCTTCGTAGCCACGGACTTTCGCTCGATATTAGAATACCAACTCCGTGAGTTCATCGGGATGTTACAAACGAGTAACTTTCGGATTCTCTCGCGCTTTGATGTTCTCCGATCGTTGGAAGTCGAAATGCGCGCGGTTACAACCGTGAAAAAAAAATGTCCAGACTGTAATCTCGTATTTTGTGTAAAATATTTGCGGTTCTGTAATTGCGGCTTGTCGTGTCGAGTCGGTATTTTTGTACAGTTCGTTTACGCTCTCCGCGCTTTTCAATAACACATGAGGCCTCTGGTACCGCCGAATACTGTCGATAACAGATCCATAAAAATATTTCTTTTGTTCTCGACGCCGAGCTTCCGCACGAGAAACTTTTGTTCCGTTCGGTGTGGAACACGAATGAAATATTTGTTTTGGCTTCACACACCGGAATAACAGCTTCTCGACGAAACCGCGACAAGCTATCTATCGCCGGGTTTGGGTTAAGAGTAAAGTTCAAAAAACGACCAATGCCCGTGTTATCATTGCAACAACATTCGTGAAGTTTTTTCTTTTTATCCATTTATTACACTTACCGAGCTGCGGTGTAAAGTCCAAAGATCAAAAAGGTCCACGAGCTCTCAGTCCCCATTTCAGTGGGGAAATTTTATCAGTCGCAAAAGTTTTCCGCGTTAGCCGCAAACTTTGATCTTTCCCTTTATCCCTGCTTCGTGGTGATTCTCCCGAATCCATCCCCATCATTTTCAATAAATTCGTTAAAGACTGGTCGACGTACCCTTCGCTTTGACGATACCTCGAGCTGACAAACGAGGACCCTTATTACTGCTCGTAAATGTTTTACAAGAGTCGGATCGAGAGGTTCGACTTCCAGCCTGGTTAACGTCAGTCGAATCGCTGAGTCGTTAAATATTTTTGTAGAAAAAGAAGCAAAGTAAAAAGCTTCTCTCGTTAAATCGGTTAATGTTCAACCACTTTGGTACGCATAATAGAATATAAGACATAAATTAACGGGGTACATCTACTCGACGTTTCGATATCCGAGTCAAATGAAGAAAAAAAATGCTTTTAAAAATTATAGAAGATGATGAAATCAATTTTTTTTACCAAAAGGTATGTCTATTCGCAGAAAAAAAATTGTAAAACAAAAAAAAGAAGAAATATGGCCGCCGAAATAGAGACTTTTTTCCGAGACGCTTGACAATGGACGCACTCCAGTAGAAACGATGCATCTAAAATTGAAAGAGGAAACGCATTATGACGATGACGAGTTGTTGGCGCTTGCAAATTTTTTATTTTTTTTTAATGATTTTTTTTGTTTGAATGGCGGCGTATTGAAACTGCAGCATGAGAAGAAATTCGTCCGAGAAAATCGCTTTCTTAGGTTTAACAAAAGTAAAACAGTCAACGTTTCGTCACCGTCGTTAACTTGAAAAACCTGTTTAAATTTTTAAATCAGTTGCATCCTTTCCTCTGAAGAATTTTCACACGCAAAAAAAAAATCTCAATATAAAAAATATCAAATCGATTTATTTTTTTCAATATCTGTTCGCAATTTTTTGTTTCAAGATTCTCGATACATATGGCTTCCAGTAAAAAAAATATTTTTTTCTTACCCCTTACACTTTGCGATAATAAAAAATGAAACATTTTACTCGATTTTCGAACGACCAGGTAAAAGTACCCCTGAAATATTTAATAAGCAGTTCGGTAGACGCCACGAAAGTCGATGAAATATGTTATCGTGTTTCGTTTTGATTCAATCACCTCGAAGGGTGTTAAAAAATGGCAAATCGGTCCCACCGTTTCGCCGTATCGATGGATCGTCTTTTTCCGAAAAATCAAAAAAATAAATGTACTTCCACGCGTCGGATGAAGAATGCTGCCCGGCGTTTTTTGTTCTCTCTTCCGCCTCGTTTCTTTTTTCGCACTGACACACATCGAGGCCGAGTCAACTATCACTCCAGCGTCTTCGGCACATGTGTCAAAGAAGACAGACGAGGTTGACTTTTGGGGTCACGGTCGTGGAGCGTCGAAGAGGATGAGAATGAGGACAAAAGTGGGACACCGAAGAAGGTTCTCCCGCGAGTCCAATCCCCGATTGTAACATGGGCCGGTTGATAGTAGCCAGAAGCGGAAATACCAAACGACGTCCACGACTATTCCAAATGTCTTTTCGAATCCACCCCCCGATCAGACACACGTTGCCTTGTAGCCAAGAACGACATCGGGTGTTTTACTGCAGGACGGTCGATCGTACGGACACACGGTGGTCCCTCTTTCCCTCAGACCCGTTCCAATATTACCCGCGCTCTGCCCGGCCGTACAATTTTTTTCACTTCCAAGATTCTCGATCATAGCCCTCTCGTTATTACCGAGACTGGCGCGACTGTCCCTCTGCAGGAATCTCGTTATATTGTCCGATCTCTCGAGACTCGCGACGTTGAGTCTCGAATCTCGCGGTCCTGTTGTACGCTGAAAATTCTCCATGTAACCGATCTGTGGTTTGTCCACCGAGTTGTTGAAGTTCATACTCGTGCGGCTTTCGCGTTGGAGACTCTTTCCAAGATTCTCGAGTTTCTCCGCGTTACTAACGATACTCGCTCGACTGCCCCTGCTGAAGCACGGACGCGCGAGAACGTCCATTCTATCGAAATGACAAATGCTCATGCCTCTGTCCCTCTGCAGGGGTCTCGCCAGTACGTCCATTCGGTCAAATTGGCAAATACTCATGCCGCGCTCGCGCTGCAATGGTCGCGCGAGAACGTCCGTTCTGTCGAAATGGCATATGCTCGCGCCTCTCTCGCGTTGAAACGATCTTGAGGGCTTTGGATACTCGTTGAAGGGCTTCAATCGTCGATTACTCGAACTGTGGCTCATCGTACACGGCAACAATTCCGTTTCCATCTCGATTGTGTCCTCCTGTTCCTCCATCGGATGTTGCACCGTGCATTCGGCAAGAACGAGACTCTGAAGATCGAAGGCGCTCTTTGCGCGTCGCGGGGTATTTTGATCGTTTGGCAATAGCGAGACACTGGAACCAACGAATACGCTGTTCTGTCGGGGACGCTGACTCTCGCCCGACGGATACAACGGATGTTCCAGACAGTGAATGTTGAATTTTGAACAGGTTCGCAACTGCAACAGAACACATTCGAGGATTCCACGTAATCATGCGTCGCGTCGTTCTTTCTGTTTTTGTGTACAGGGATGCGCTAATTACTCGCGGGCTTCTTTTGATTTCTATTGAAAACATCGAGCGAACGAATATCAAAGGATTGAAATTGCGAGAGGGCGAACAGAATTTCAACTATATCGTTCGATCATTATCCAACGCGAACGGGTTAAAACGAAAGAATTCAAAGGGGGTTTCTCTAACTACGCGTTCCGAATATCCGGACAACGGATACGTCGTTTCCTGATAGCCTGCAGCCAGTTAGTCAACCTACGCGTTTGCATGCGCGTAACCGAGGGCGAAACGAGTTTATTCATCATCTAGTACCCCCTCGAGTACAGGAATAACATTTGTTCGAAGCCCCGAGGTCCTAATGGGGTTTTCAAAATGAGATAGTCCGCGCCTACGATCTGTGAATGTAGATGCATGTACGCCAGTTTTTTTCCCCCCCATTCTCTTCCCCATTTACCCTCATCCGCCTTTCCGCGCGGGTTGTAACCCCAAAGCTTTGACGTTCAATCGGCCGGACGCGAGGTTTTTCATTGGGTCATGTTTGCGAATTCCAATTGCAAGCATTTGATTAGAAGCCCATTGTGTATACGTCCCTTGCACCCGACGTTCACGGGCTTTTACATTCGTCAGAAAAAAAATTGTCCGACACGGCGGTATCAGGGTTATCGGTTATCGACGAAAACAACATTTCTTTTATCACTTCCGGTACTAAATTCCCTATCGAATGTCATGCTAAAAGCAAGATAAGCGTCCGGTAGGCGATTTAGCAAGAAACGATAGGGGGAAACGGGGAAAACAGGCCGGGTACGAAATACTATTCAAGGTCATGACTCCAGCGGCATGATTCAATTTTTTTTTTTTTTTCAATCAATAAAATACATAACAAATATCACGGACTTACGAAGAATAGAATGAATACAGTTCAGGGGCAATATGGTTAATTACTTCTAAAAGTATTGCGAGGCATGCATGTTTGACCCTTAGCTTGGGGTAAGTTAGTAAATTCTAATACCTTCTGTCTCAGTTTCTTCTACGAGAAAAGAGAAGAAATAAGAAATATGTTTCCGGTCCGTCTTACGGAAAGTTATGATAATTGGTATTTTTTAACCGCGGCAATTGAGTATTGAATATTCTACGGAAAGAAGCGTCAAAAGCGAAGTAGGTACTTGGCGAAGGTACATCGTTGTTGAGCCATTAGAGGACAATGAAAAACATTTCAGAAAAGCTCGATGAAACGGCATTCTTCCAATTTTATTCGAGACAAAATGTAACAAAATTTTCTGGGAAGCAATTGACACGTTTATTTGCCGCCGAACATGAATCCGATAGCAATTTTGGTTCGAAGCTAATGCCGGTAAGAATGTAAGATACTTTTCATTCGTGTAAAAATGTTACGAGACTCTTCGGCAGAAAACTATGGTAAGAGCGTGAGTTTCCCATTACGCGTGGACTTTATTTCAATGCGAGTGCATGAATGTATGCGAGGGTGCGTCTATAGTAGCGTCCACAGCCGCACAGGGACGACGAAGTCATGCCGGGATCATGTGACACCCTCATTCGTTATCGACTGAATGGATCCTCCCTTAGCGCACTGAAGGCTCATCGCCGCGAGCCGATTCGCTTCCTCCCGCTTATGCTATTTCTCCATCTATCTTCTGGCTCGCGCATCGCAACTGATTCCCAAAGGGTAGATTACGATGAGGGTTATGCTCAACGTACCAATCTCTGTTTATTGTCTCACGTTTAGAATGTATGCCCCATTGTGTTATGTCAAGGCAAATCACCGATATATACCGAGCCTTTGATCACATTCGACTAGGATACCTTGACACCGTTGGCAACTCACGTGCATACAGCAGCGTTACGTGTAGAGAGATGATTTAGAATCGTAGTTATCGTATAATGATAATTAGTCGTATAATTGCGTGCGATACGTTATGCTGATAACAAAGGGCCACAACACTGTATTTCCTGATTCGCCCACTCCGTATCACGAAATCGTGGTAAATCTTAACCTTCCAGTAGGCGTATCTCGTTGCGATAAATAACTTCGCTACTGCATAAAACAGAAAGCAGATCTATGGCGTACCGTGTTTCTCTACCTGTATAGTTAAAGTTACGGGTGACCTGCCGGTGATACATACCGACCCCCTGCTATCAGGCAAATAATGTTCTCGACAAAGTCTTACTTCTCTACTCTATACACCTTGTTCTCATTCGTCAATTCGTGACAATTGTTATGAATGCACAACCGATCCATCGAAATGTCTAGTCGGCAATGAAAAAAAAAAAAGACAAAAAATGTGATACAAACAAATTCGCTCACGAATTTTTGACGTTCGATACATTGTTACGAATTCGCAAATTTTGCAGTTAGATGGATAGGGCTTTCGTATATGCGAATAGTTCATAGGTGATTGATTATAGACAATCCATTTTTTAAGTAAAACTTCTATGGCCGCGACTCGACGCGCGAGCGTTACGACCGACCATCACGAAGAGACGCTGATGCGTTAATAACATTTGTTGTATTGAAACTGTGACTAGAATACTTTTTCTTGTCGAAAGGAAAAATGCGTAATGTAGAATCAATTTTCGAGAAATAATAATTAAAAATAGTAAAGAAAATTCGTTCGATAATAATAAAAATAAAAAAAATCTGAAAAAGAGACGGGAGACGTTGGCTTAGCATCGAAAGCGACTGCCATGAATTTAAAATAAAAAACGTTGAAATTTGTATTTCAATTACTCATAGCATTATTTAAGGGATTATTCTAGTGTAAAATTTTCGACGTTACTCGTTACTCTTTCATTAGTCTCCAGAATAATATGTTATACAAAAATATTTGTCTGAATGGCGTTATACTGTTTATTCGTAATCTACAAAAACATTTCGCTGAAATGGACCATTGAACCGTCTGATAAATTATGTACTCGTCACTACTACTTTATATGCCATAAAGTATTTTACTATTTGGTCTATAAAGCATCGTAAGTGTAATTTTTTGTATTGGTTTCCCCTTTCGTATTCCGTTCGGTGAGTATACATTCCATGAATTGCTCAAAGCTTATCGTACGAACGCCGTGCCGTCGTATTCTCCTCGCGGCACATATATCTCGTATCACTATTACTTACAGTGCATGCACTCGAGTGGGTACGTGATACAAATTTTAGACAACCGCTGAACAGTATCACATTCGAATAGCCTCGGTGAGGAAGATGTCGGGATGAAGGAGGACATCCACTGAACCATAGCAAGTAGAAAGGGCTATATCACTCTCTCCCTCATTCACCTCGCGATCGTTATACATTCGACATCTGTGATAGCGCCGGTCGAAATGTAGCGTCGTCACCGCCACAAGGAACGAACGACGAAATCTGTCTAACGATCCTGCGGTAAGAAAATTTCCTCTCCGTTCCCAAACGATCGTCGTACGAAACCGATGGAACTTGACAAATTATCGCTCGGCGTTTATAACTCCTCGTCGCTTCAACGAGATATTCGATTTGACATAATCCCGCAATAAGAACTTTTTTCATTCAAAAAGCACCATCGGTGAGAAGAATTTTCCGCGTAATATACGAGAGTAGGAGCAGCTTGATAAATTATCTGTGTCTCGCTTCGAGGTCGCGGGATGATGGTGCCAAAGAAAAGAGGTGCAGCGGTATACCACGCGCGGTCGGGGAGAGTCGGCTATAGGCTTTCGATTGAGAGTACCTGATTTTCTCGGCGTTCTCGTGACCAAAGACACCCACGAGGTATGTAAGAAACCTTTGATCTGTGTGGGTGATTCCGTCGACATCTTCTAAGATCCTTGAGATCGAACGGAAAAACGGTAGAAACCGTATTAGACGAACGAGGAAGATAGATGGATTGGAGCAATACGTCTTCCCAGCCGTTGGATTATATAGCTTCTCTTATATAGCTTCGAGACCTTCTATTAGAGCTCGAGACTCGACTGATCGTTACTTCGCCAGTGCGTAACGAGTTTTCTCGCGAATTGGCTCTCGCCAGTTCGGACCGCGGGGATGCCGCGAAGCGCGGAGGAAACCCTCATCGACACGAGCATCGATGATCGCTATTTCTTTCTCGTCGCGAAAGCTACGTGTTTCTCGTGATTGGTTGGGAAAAAAAAGGAAAAAAAAAAATTACTAGACAACTATCGGACTTTCTCTTTCCTTCGACATTCCTACTCGTCCATCTTGCCTGCTAGATGCACCCTCCCAACACACGTCACACAGTCCCGGGGTATTCAATTCTCTCGAGTGTTGTGCGATACGATCGTAGATAAAGATCAAAATGCCCTCATACGTATGATGAAAGGAAAGGGAAACGCAATTTCACGTCTTATGCAATTTTTATACCGTCCGGTAGATTATTTTACGAAATGGGTGGGATTCTCGTCGTAAACCGCAAAACTTTGGCTGCATTCCGCTCTCGAAGAGGTCCGGAGAGTAGATATGCGTTTATAAATATATGTAACACTTCCTTTCCACGCTGTCGGAAGCAACCGCATTGCAGTATCGAGAGTAGTGAAAAATTTTACGTACGAAACAAAAGCTTAAGGCGAACCTGAGAGGAAACGAGAATGAGAGGAATGAGAAACGAGAGTAAAATGAGCAGAACTTTTATATAATCGTGGCGCAGTAAAAAAACATCCGGAACACTCTTGGCTTTTAGTTCGAAAGTTAATCCAAACTGGACGTGGAGAAGCTGGTCTATGCGATACGTCCAACCGCGATATTTAACTTGTCACACGCCGGGTTCTCGGGGTACATCCCCAGCATCGTCCCGGCTTTGTGGTTGTCGCGTTCGGCCACGAAGACAGTAACGCACCGGTTAAAGCAAAACTTCCTTCTCTCTCGCGGTTGAAAATTATGTTCTTCTTCCGTACTGCATGTCCGTACGCCATGCCAAAGGCATAGGCATGCCGCGCTATGCATATTGTACAGTTCTACTACCGCTCGTCTATCAACTCTTAACTCACTTACCGGCATACCGCCGACCTCGCGTTACTCGCTATCCTCTGGGCATACGAAGGAAAAATGCATTGTAATTCATACCCGAACCTTCACGGTTCACCAGGCACTTCACTTTTCTCCGATAGTGTATTTTACAGACGCATCTATAACGCTTCGTATACTCTTTTGCGCGTTCCTTTTTCCTCGGCCCCTTTCTACCCGATCGCGAAAGGAATATCTTTCCGCAACGGAATTTCGAAGAAGAAAAAATTTACTGGCAAAATATTGCGACGGAGAATGGTAGAGAGCGATAAATTTCCATTGAGGGATTATTTTCTAGGAGCCATAGAGAGGATCGAGAGAGGGGAGCAAAAAGTTGTCCCTCTTCTCGATCGTTTTTCTCAATAGCCGTACTTCATCGTCCATGTGACACGTGTGGCTGAGTATATACGCGAATCGAGGTAATGCGAGTCCCATATAAACGCGCGATCGCCGTTTTACCGAATATAATAAACTACGATATATATATATCGGAGAACGGGACAAAATGGACCGGCATAGCAATATTAAACGGTGTCACGATGCCAGAGGCATAAATTGAGTATTTATTGCTAAAAAATGTTACACATAACAGAAATTTCGGGCTTCCGAGAGAAAAAATACAGTCACCACTGCTAATTCTTAAAACAAAGAAATATCATTATTGGGGCTTTTAAGCTACGAAGTTAAAACTCCGCATACAACTACAACTACCGAGTGATATGTTTGGCACTGAATTTGATGAAAGTAGATACAGCGGTTTCTATTTTACAAAATGTTTTATTTTTTGAAGTCTCTTACAACTTTACCTTCAAACAAATGTCTGCCGAGCTAATCTGATAAACTCATAAATCGAGCGATTAATGAATACGTTGATGGATTCAAAAACCGCCTCTTGGCTTTGTATAACAAAGTCGTGTGTACACTGAGAAAAAAAGAATCGGTTGAACCGACAAAATCGGCGCTTGCCGGTGGCGAAACAAATAATCGTTTGCTTAAAAGAAAGAATTGTCATAGTAAGGAAAGAAATAATCCGTTTACCTAATAATTGGTATGATTCACTAAGTATTTCTTTCAGTGACTGAAATATTTCTTTCGCCACCCGCAAGCGCCGATTTTGTCGGTTTAACCACTTCGTTTTCTCAGTGTACTTTATTTCGCTTGGTCTCCCCTATTATTTATTTTTTTACTTATTCACTGTGACTTTGTCATTTAATCACTTAAGTATAACGGATGTACCAGAATTTATAATACGAATTTCAACATTTTCGATGTTTTTACGATAGAATTGAAATCTAATAGACACCCCGTTTAGCTTCACAAGGATATCGCGCTGTTGAAAACCATTTTACCCCGCAGTCCATTTTGCCACTGTCCCCCCTATATATATATATATTTCTGAAGCAGTAAAAAAAAAAAATAACTCGAGATATACGAATATGGGATGAATATCACTTCTGGATCGCTTTTCGTTGAGTCACAGTGGTCTCGACGAGCTCCGTGAAGCGAGAAACAGAAGATAGCCGAGAGACCCAATGAAGAGACGATGAAGAGGAAATTCGGACCCTCCGGTTCCATTCGCGCGCGTGACTCGGGTGTTTCATTTGTTCTCGCAAATACGAACGAACTAATTACCAACGACAAACCGTAATCCTCCCCTTGAATTATAGCGGATAAGGTAATGGGTACACGCGCGCTGCGGTGAATGCGAATAGTGCGAAACTGTTGGGTTACTCGGGACGCACAATGCTGGCCCCAACGAATCCCTTTACGTACCATACCTGCCATGAGTTTTCACTGAGGATTTTTGAATTTCACCACTGTCGGCGATCCTCTGGTAACGGGCCAATTGCCAGTTTTTTCCAACCCTCCAGAGATATGGAAATGAATCCCCGAGGATATTTCCATGGAAATCCGGTTTAGCGTCTCCGGTGACCATGGAAACGTGCGTACGTGCGCTTTTTTTTTCATCATCCGACTCAGCGAATGTAACGTTGCATCGCTGATATATTCGAAGCCAAAGGGCTTAAGGTATGAAATCTATAAACCATCAGTTTGCTCTCTGTATATCTAATATACTGTGCTATCACTTTGTCGTCCCTTCGTTTTGGGCGTCGGGCGCATTTTTAAAAGCTGAATACTCCATATATATTGTATATACCTGACGGACTTAATATTATGGTTTATGCGCAAAGCCCCTTCAGAATCCTGGAATGCGTTTATATGTATATCGTCGTATAGGTCATATATGCTAATCGAAAAGGGAATCATGAGGGATGCTTTATGGATATTTAACGCGTTCCCGTTATATCCGAGAGCCGATCGCGTTTTGCAAAGCATGAATAATGCGCAATACCCGCTACGCTTCGGACCTTATTATTCGCGAATGTACACGCATACCGAGTCAATTGATACATTTCGTACGGATAATAGCGCGCGTGGAGCGTGAATCGCCCGACTCGATGATTATCACTCAGATCGATCGTTTGCACGACCGCCGCGAGAGTTTAATCGCGAGCGATAAAGTTCTATTCTCAATGCAATTGTTAGAGAGCTCTCGGGGACAAGATAATGACATAGAAACTGCGGTAAAAGTGTGGAGTAGCGTGTACCAGTAACGACAATAGTAGAAAAAGATAGTACTTTAGTGCAATAGAATTGACTCACGGGTAACGGAGTCGGTTCGACAATGACACAACTCTGTCTATGTTGCTGTTGAAACTTTGGCTGGTAAGGCTCCAAACTTCGAATTTTTCCCCAACGATTGAAGAAGAGAGCAATTGCCGCGACCCAGAGAACCATTACGAAGACAACTATGAGCGCCTCCTCGGCACGAACGACGACTGCTCCAGGCGAACCCGGAAAACCTGCGATTCGATAGACAAACGAGAAAAAAATAACAAAATGTCGAAAGGAGTTGTTTCATTTTACGACATTTTTCATTGAGATCAATAAATAAACATCATACAATATCGTTTTCAACTGTCGAGATACAAATAACATATTTTATTTATTACACCGAAAGGACAAACTAATATAGTCCCACAGAGATAGGCAAAGGGAAAAAACGTATGTAAAAGTATATGTAAAGTCAGAGTCAATGACTTTTCGTAATTCCTAAAAATTTTCGACGCTAAATAAAGGGGTATATCCGCCTTAAAATCGTAAAATAATTGCATAAGAATGGCGACTTTCTCTTTTTCTCATGAATTTCACATGTTGCAGTTTTGAAGCGCCGCAACTTTGTAAAAAATTATAAACAAAAAAATGAGCGGTCATCTGTGACTCGTCGTTGTTATTAACTCGAATAATCTGTATCTTTTTTTTTTATTACATATCCCTCTTTGTCATTCCAATGCTCACCATCAATCGTCTCGCGAAAAAACAAATTACACTTCTGTCGGTCGTATCTATCTTTTTTATTCAATATATTTTCGCAGTTTTTTTTTTTAACACTCTCGATACATGTATCTTTCAGTGAAAAAAATCATTTATTTACCTCTTGAATTTTTCGCTAAACCATTTGAAATTTAACTCGAATTTCGAACCGTCTGGTAAATATATCCCGTCAATAATGGAACCATAAACTTTATTTCGCGAATGGATCAGGAGATAGCGTCGATAAATCGCTGAATGGAGAAAATTCTATCGTCTTTTACGTTGATTTTCGTGGATCTAATAAAACTGCGGGTTCCCGTTCAATGAGAGTTCTCTTCACGAGCGAATCGTCAACGATTAATCTGGTCTGTTCTCAGTACGCGGCTTCAAGGATAATTAAACTTGTATAATCTCTGATATCGTAAAACACCATTGAATGAACGCCCGCTGTAAAAGTGATGAAGACGCGAAAGAGGCAGAGTGGGCGACGGATAGAAGGTACAATAGATACTTAAACTGCATCATGAAAATATACGAGTTTAAACTCCTCTTCATGGGTGATATTAACTCATTCGCGATAGTAAAGAGTAAAGAATTATGGAAGTGACGTAATTGAAACAGAATTCACACTGTTATTTTAATGCATAGCGATCTAAAATTTCATTAATGCATATCTTTGAATGAAGAAATTTTTTTTCACAGTGTCCGAAGTTGGAGAGTCGTTCGTTCTATTCTCAAAGGATCAGCGAGGAGCGATGTAATGTCCCGAGGGATCGTCCAAAGGCGTTTTGCATAAGAATTCGTAATTTTCTCAGTTTGAACAGACGCGGCGATATTTCGCTCGACTTGAATGTTTCCTATGGTCTGGAAAGCTCGCGAACTTTTAAATTAAAGAAAGAAATATTCGCACGTCTTCCCAACATCGCGAACTGAAAGAAGCCTCACAAGTCGGGATTGAACACCTACCGCGTGGATAAGTGGAATTCACTTCGGCTGTTGAATCCAACTCCGTCGGCATCGAGCCGACGAGAATGGAGGGCAGCCTGTTGTCCTGCGGCTCCTTCGTGTCTGGAGCTTCTTCCAGCTCCAGTTCAATCTTCGTCAGCTCGGTTCCTGTATTACATACACGGAAAATACGAATAAAGAAAAATGCACCAAAGAAGAATGTGGAGCGAGTAAAAAACACGATCGACTTCGAAAAAACAAAACGTGATATCGCACAAAAAGCGTCACGTAATTAAATAAATTATTTAATATAATAATAATTATTGAATTTTTTATGTCTTTATCTAATTAATTATTATTGCAAATTGTCATTTTCCATTTCTTGTACTTTTCATTAGATACTCACCATCTCTGTCAATCACCTGCCGCTTGATTGGGGAAACCGTGACATGCCGATGTCTTGTATGATGATCCTCCCCCTCCACAGTGAGAGATTTCTTTTAGTCTTTTGTTCTGAAAATCACATAATTTCACCAATAGTTGAGTCAATTTTGAGGTAATAAAATCGTCAAGATTATCAGTGTATTATAGGATAGTTAAGTACATAATGCAAGATATGACGGAATTTTTTTGAAAATAAAGCTCCCGAATTTCGGAGCGTAGTGAGAACATTAGTACAACGGTAGGAATATTGATTCCTTATATCATTTCTATTATTTCAAAGAGAGCGCTTTGTTTCTCTGAAAGAAAAAATATATATATATATTTTTTTCGGGACTTTCACGTCAGCGCCTTGTGAATATTCGATAAAATCTAAATTTCACATTATAAAAAGTGTTCGGTGGGTAGGAGTGCCAAAAAGTATGTTAAGATACTACTGCCGCAAATGTTAAGCTATCGAGATGAAATTTGGCACACAAGTTGAGTTTACTATCCAAATTGCTTCGTATTAAATCACCCAAATCACCCAAATCACTTAAGGGAGTCAAAAGTTTCGAACATTTTCGATTTTCATATTATTCAGAAAATCGTTTAGATTCTGTATGAAAACATTTATCATTATAAAAAAAATATGCATTTTTTTTAACGAAAAACTGTCGAAAAAAAGCAAAAAACGATACTTTTTTTTGCTGTTTAAATCGGCAACATAAGTAACTAATCAAGAAAACAAAGCTTTCGTTAGGGTTTTTTTAATGGCTGTAATTATTGCACCCATTGGGAGTATATCCAATTCGCAATAAGGAAATATTACAGCAATGATTATAAAAAATATTGGCGTTGCACATTAACAACAATTAATGAAAAAGATGTTAAAGTTTGCAAAGGTGCGACGATTATTACGTGCAAATTGCTTTGTCGGCTTTAAGCGAATGGAAATTGAATATGGCTTATAATGTCAAATAAATATATACGTCGCTGCGATACCCAGACTCTGAACTGTATTGCGAATTGACTGGTATGACGACAAGGGTATATAATGGTTTGTTTGAGCCGTTCTTGCGGCGGATCAATAACTCTTTTATAGACCATTATGCGAGCAACGTATCGACATACAACACCAGGATATCCATACGCTTTGATGCATTTTCTGTATCGCATAGCTTTTATTTTACTTACATAATGATGACATTTTTTCAACGTTTTATTACATTAACAGAATTTGTAACGTCGTATATACGGAATAAAACAACCAAAAACCGTACATTACACCACCGAAAGTTGGACATGTTTGCTCCAGCGAAGTAATAAAGATCGATGCAAAAACAATTCAAATTTGATCCAATATGATATGTTCAGAGCAATTTTTCCGCCGAAATGTAACTTTATGGCAAATGCAATGACAATGCACAATGCGGTTAACCACGAATTATTGCGAGTGCTGCAACTCGTAATATTTTCTGTAGGAATGAAAAAAAATTGGACTGAAATATTAACAATTCTCCTGATCCCCTGCGGGGGTTTGAAAGAATGCATTTGGTAATGAAAATACGACGAAATAACCAAACCTTGCGCGCGTAATGCAGTAATTAAACTCCATACTTTTTCACAGAGAATCATTCTCACGATGTTAGTAAAAAAAAATGCTGAGTCTTTATAATGGATGGAAAATTGAAAAAAAGGACGTTAAATCACTTGAAGCTGCGAGTGAACTGAGCAAAATTTATGTTAAAAGAGTCGAGGCAGTGGTTTCTGTCGATCCACTCAAAATGCGCCTTTGTTCACCAGAAGCCGCGTGAAGAGACCAACAAAAAAATAATTCGTCGCACCAGACACGGCATCATATTTCATCGACGGAGACGGGGAGGGACCGCACGCTAAAAGCAACGCGGCAAAGAGAGGTCCTGACGATATTAGAGTAGAACAATAAAGGATGGCAGGGTCGCGTCCTGGAAAAAAAACGCCCAAGTTAAATAATAGGACCTCCTTTTCTCGACTGCGACAAAGTTTTCCTTCGGGATTCGCTTGACTCATAACTAACATCGAATGTTTTATGTCTTCGTCGCAAGGGGTAAAGCTAATGCAGTTTGAAAAAAGACTCCTCACAAAAGCGATACGAGAAAGTTTCAACAAGCATATTATTTAATTAACGGAGATATTTTTCTCGGCTTTAAAGCGGTCCCTCAACCATTATTTCACCTCGAGTTATAAAAACATTTTTTGAATTACAACGTTACGCCTTCGGCGACACGTTTATCTCGATTGCGGCAAAAGAGTTGCAGCGTTACATCCCGGGATATTCTCTCTCCGCGTAATCCTCGCTCGCAGTCCGAAGGCTCTTCGCGAATTTGCATAATTTCACGCTGCACATGCGGGTGTTGTTTCGCAGAAATAGGACGTGTAAGAGTGTGGCTTACCACCCACCACACGAGTGAAGTAGATAAAACGTAATCGTCTCGTTGGAACCGCTCGGATCCTCAAGGCTGAGACCAACCACTGGCCACTTATTCCCACATTTTCCACAAGGACTAAGGCATTTTATAAGAGAGAAATTACGAGTATAATGTTCTGCTCGTGAGGCCGGAATGAAACTTCTGAAAACGGCTTTATCTCTTGGTGAAGTGGTGTCGAAAAAAAAATATCAAGATCTACGAACAACTTTTTGTAGATAGCAATTATAACCTCCGGATGAAAGTGCAAAAGAGCTTGAAAAAAAATTGAATAAAATGTTCAAAAAATGGCAAAACACATGTACGATTTTCGTACGTGAAACGTTCGATTTTCCAGTTCATACGAAAATCCACTGGCCAATGTATCCAATCGAAAGGGTACATGTATCAGGGATCGATGTTTGAACGTCTGCAACCCCTTGGGACCGGGGGTGCAATAAAATGCTATCCTCTCTCAAGATTTTCTCCCGACTACCGGCGATAAGGGATTCGCTGCGACTGCTCCGGTCGCTGGTTGGAAAATGTCTCGTCCTCGCAAGTTAGAATTTCACGCTCTTCAATTCGCCGGGGCCCAATCGAAATTTATGTTTCCCCCTGTGAGGTCGAAGAACCTCGATATACCGTTCGCCTGATTTGTCAGAGTCGTTTTATTTTACGGTCCCCGAAGCCCTGTAGCTGTTACGCCAAGATGAGAATATTGAGAGATCGATCCTATATGCATCTGAGTTCCGCTGTAGATCAGCTGGCTTCCGAGCTGTAAAAGCTATTGTAGAACAACAGTACAATGGTCGGAAAGAAAAAAACGGCAATTATAAATTCGTTATTAGACATCAGGTTAGTTGTTCTTTTTTAGCTATTTGTTCTAATCTTTAGGACAAAAATGTTGGTTTTACTGTGAAAAAAATAGCTATCCCCCTATTTAACTAGTATTTTCATAGTAGAAGTTCTAGAACTTTGAAATTTTGTTCTGTTAATTATACATTAGTTACGATAACTATCAAATAAACACGTCAATGTAACTGCAAGAATAGTTACTATAAATGTTATAATTTAACTATGAAAACAGTCAGGACAACAACTTGTATTCATTCTTTAATAGTTGCCAGCGCCATAACGATTTCTCTAAGCGTACGATACAGTATGTTCATCAATTTGGTAATAAAGTAATAACCAACTCACGATGCAGACGTTTCCTTGTCAGCCTGTCATCTACGATATCGCGTTTCGATATGCTTATCAAAGTTGTATTGAGAAGTTCAAGCAGTATACTGCTGCCTAACATTTCGGACAAACTTCCAAAATTGCTTCACATTCTGCTGTCGATGCGAACGCTGAATCATGCATTTTGGCATTGGATACTCTCCGTTTATCCATGCCGTTCAATCGCTCGTCGCTTTGCAGAGTTCGCGGCATTACGTTGTATGCAAAGAATTCGGAATTTCTTCGCCCGTTAAGCCGCGTATACATCGATTATCGTGAAAATTGATACGATTTTTATACGTCGCTACGTGCAACGGCAATCCATCAAGATTAATTGGAAGAGGTTTTTTTTTTTAAAACATCGATATTCAAGGAGCAATCCTTATCGAGGGAAGGGTCGCGTGCACTTACGGAGCTCCGTAGAATTGATGACGACGGTTTACCATCGCATGGAAGAAGGATGAGACGAACCCCTGATCAGAATTCTAATGTGATTTCGTCGACGAATTCCGTAACACGTTTTCATGGAGAACACGTAAGACACGATGTCGAATGCGTAGAAACATTGAGGAAGTTTGTCTTCGCATCATCGAGTAGATCGTGGACTGTCAGATTCAAGAAAGTTTCGTACCAATGAAACGTCGTGACTACGGGGTGTGCTGATAAGCAAAAAGACGAGAAGGAACGTTAGTGAGAGCGATAGAGAGCTTTCGAAAACAAATCTCTTTTGTAAGTAAGAGACTTTAGAATCGTGAAATTTCTCTCGGAGAAACGAATGCCTCCTTTCCTTTCTCTGTTCTGAAAAGCGTTTGCGAGAAAATCGTCTCGCCATTTATCGCACGCCGTCTTTCATCCCCTCATCCCCCTGAAAGTTTAAACGGAACTCGTAAACGAAGTATCGAGGGAAAAGGAAACCCCGAGGTAAATCAAGCTTTTCACTGCTTCGGTCGACGTTTGTAGTAAATGTTGTGATAATTTCCTCGACACCGATTCATGGCAATTTGTCGTATTATCTTAAGGCTCGATCCTCGCTAATTTAAGGGTATAACAGTAATAATAATAATAATCATGACAATGGGGCGATTTAAATCCTATTGATATTATGATTGGAGGTTTGAGATGACGAAAGGAGATCTTATTAAGTGGGTACACCCACCTGGCGGTTCGAAAAGCGAGGCAAATGTTTAATTTTTTGAAAAGTGGTAGACCCTTTCTTCCCCCTTCTTTATTGTCATATTTCCGAAGAGCAATGTACTGTATTTCGCGCGGTTCTCCTCATTATATTCGTTATACATGGGTTTACTGTTGTGATTCCCGAGCGGTCTTCGATACGCGTACTGCTGAAGGAATCAGCCTCGCTGGTCGGCTTAATTCAAAATGTGAATGAGGCCTCTGCCTTATCAGGGCATCTCGAGTCTGCCTAAGTCAGCATCTCGATCGGAACAACATCAGTGGAGGTTACAGCTTTGGCAGTGTACGGTTTAAGGTTTGGGGATAGGCGAAGGAGGCGAGACCGGCGAAGAGAAGAAGTACGAGAGAAACAGATAGACAAAAGGGGTCGAGCTGGTAAGCCGAGGGATCGTGTGCAAGTAGATCAAGATACTCGATAGAGTCTCACTCGCCCAAGTATATTATCCGTGTCCGGTAAACTCAGGGCTCCCGGAAATTTGTATACACATAGCAGAGGAAGCCTCATGCACGCTCACGGAAACGAAGCGGAAAAATTCTCGCGACGAAGCGTGTATTGCTGGAAATGACGAGACTTCATTGCTGGGTTTTCAGCCGTGTTGAAAAAAATTTGGAAAGCACATGCATCGCTTGGCTTTCAGGGTATTGATGAATAAATCATTCGACTCCTTCAAACACACGCTACAAAACCCCGCGGTACGATATAAAACAGTTGTACCAATTTTTTTTTTTTTTTTCGCGAGTTCGTATAATTGAAAATATGCGAAACGCTCGGGCAAACGAATAAAGCGTGATACACTGGTACATTGGTGTGTAGCACGCAGTTGGGAGTGAAATAAACCAGATATAGGAAAGGCGAGAGGGGTGAAAGCTTCTCGGGCTCATCTGCATGTAGCGCTTCGGTGACCCTTCTCACCGCATTTCTACCTCTGGTGCAGTGGCGGAAATGCAGCAGCAGCACAGTCAACTCGGTGCGCATGCAAACGGAATACTGTGAGAACTCTCGCGATTTTTTCTCTGCTCTCGAGTAAATTGACGGATGAAAAATAAACATTTTCGAATATCATGGTTACTTTTATCCCAAATAAGTATTCATTGAATAGAACTAAAGACAAAGCTAAAGGGCCCCAGGCCCGAGGGCTCAAGGGTCTTGAGCTAAAGGGTTTTCGAGTAATACTAAAAATATATGAGGACAGAGGGTGATTACAGGGTAATTAGCCAAGTTGAACGATCAAATCCTGACTTTTCCAGACTTTCAAGGTCTAAAATCTCGATTTTCCGTGACGATTTTGTAACGAATATTCATGACGACGAGGAGGTTAAACGGTAATTCGACATTTAAAATAAAAAATCGTGACAATTACATTGGCATATTGCTTCCTCTCTTTCTTTTAACATAGTGTACTCAGCTCTGTTTGTAGGAAAGTACGTTTATCACTTTTGGCTTCCTCAAGAAGCTTTTTTCAAATCATAACCAACTTCGAAAAAAAACGGCACTTGTAATAGTATCCTAAACCTTGTTCAATAAAAAAAAATACTTTTGCACAACATTTTAGCCCGATATGTAAAAAAATGTGGCAGTTAATGCGCCACCACCAATTTTTCGAAAAATCCAAAATGGCATGAAAACTGAACGACTACATAGATTTTGAAAAAAATTTGACCAAAAAAGGGGTACTTGACTCCTCAACATGTAGTGTAAATTTCAACCTGGTATCTCAAGCCGTTCCATTCCATTATGCTTCCGCACGATTTTTTGGAGAAAGCATTGAACGGGATTCCAAAAAAGTCAAAAAATTTCTTGACTTTTCCATAACTTTTCCAGTGTCCGAAAAATATCCTGACAATTCTAGGTTTTTCAGGTTTCCATGACCGCTACACACCCTGTGATCGTAAAATATTAGCCTTAATTTTTGTCGAGTCTGTATACTACTTTAGGGTAAACAGTAAATAGGTGCGTATCTTATCCGTATTCCCTGAGTACCGGTCGAGGCAAACGAGAGTATGCAGAGTATGGAATAGGGAATCCCGGGTTCCTCATGAATGTATGCAACATAAGTGTAACCAGGTAGGATGGACAGCCTGCATGGCAGCAAATTTCGAGTGTACTCTACTCTATATACACCACGGTAATATGTGTATGCAGAACAGTGTATGCATCGCGGGGTTAGCGGGGTGCATAATCCTGTTGCTGTCGAGCCACGATGATTTTCACTCGCCCGGCAAGAGTGGTATTGTGTGTACAAAGCCCGACTCGCAAACACCCCTTGACCCGGTCCTCTGCGTCACTTCATTGTAAGCTACTACGTCCGATAACCCCGCATCGTCACTGGTTAAGGGTGCATTTTTGTACCTTTCTTCTCACCTACGTTATGCATCCAACGACATGAAAATTTATTGCTTTGCGTAAATATAACGCATTGCTTATTCGAAAATTCCCTTCACGCGACAAGTATAATTACGATGTCAAAAAGAGAGTCATATTATCATAATATTTTGATATTCGCAAAGCTTTGCTCATGTCGATGTCAAGACCCGCGATATTGGCGCGAAATTTAGTATTCTCATTTCTTCGACGATGCTTCGGCTTTCAATCTTCCGCGGCCGTGAGTAAATCTCACTTGAAACAAAGCGAGGTTCGGAGGTCGTACGTCAAATAGTGTACCTCAATCTGCCTCGCTGTGGCGAACGCTTGGAAATTGCGTCGGGGCTACCGAACGGGACTGCCAAACGTAGAAAGATGTTTTACGTTAGTCCAAAATTATTTGCTGCTCCGTTCAAGCAAAAATGAATTGTTCATTGTTCAAAGGAAATTCGTACAGCATGTTTGTCGTTGTTGAACATCGCGTCGAAAATTAATCGTGAATGTCTATGCGTTAGGAAAATGAATGCTGCGATAAACACAGGTCGGGTCGTTTAATCTTCGAATTTCATAACTTATGAAACACGATGATCCGCCTGATAACGCTTGCTGTGGTAACTCGATACCAATTTACTCCCGCAATCGCATACAACTCTCTCTAATCCCGTTTCCGATATCTCATTAACGCGTAGTTTATTGCATCGACGATTCTTCTTAAATTAGTAATGTCGTGTTCAACCGTTTTTGCCCCATATATATGCCCCATTTGCCCCATATGCCCCATATCGAGAGTTGCATATATAAAAATAAATATTTCATTATTATTATCAAACCTCTAGTTGAGCCAAATTCGATTTATTAAATATTAACTAAGGTTATCGGGCTCCGTTTTGCCTAATGAAGTATTAGTATCCCAACTGAGATTCGGAAACAATAATTAAACATTAATTTCGTCGTATACAAAACAGCGCTTTAAATTCATCGGAAATTACAAACATTTTGTCGGAATCACTGGCGAAGGAATTAACTTGACAATTAACCATTGCAAGTAAATTGTATTACAAAAAATAAGTAAATCTCCAACTATAAATTAGTTATCTGTAAGTAAACACATTTCTCGGTCTGCTTTCGTAGCTCGAGATATACAATAATTAGATTCGTCGTTTGTAGCAGCATTCTTGGTGTATAGTCAAGTCAATCGAGTACTAAGACACCAAAGGTGATCTGAATTAAAGAGTTTCAGGAGAAACTTCTTGATTTCTTCTTCATAAAGAGACTTAATGGAGAAGAAATAATATAACAATTCATTTTCAGAAAATCAATTCAATTAACGCCAATAAAACCACTGGTATATTTTTACACAGTTTTTGTGACATCAAATTTGTAATTTCAATTTAATCTTAATGAATGAAAAATGATTTCCTGTCTCGATACATACTCTACTAACTCACGGGGGATTGAATTTGTGAAAATTAATTATTCATGGTTCACTAATTGGAATCATTTCTTTATTTCAAACAAAACGACAGAATTACGAAATCAAATTAAACGGTTATTCCGATTGAGAATTTAAACCAGAAAAATTCTTAGATGAATTCGTAAATCATATTTCAACAAATAAAATATAAACAAATAAAAGCTATTGCTCGTCAAAATCGAACAGAAATTGCAAATTCTATTTCACAAAAACTGCGTACGGATATTCATATTTCATTTATTGACGTAAGCTGTGTTATTTTTCGTTAAATTCAATGATTTTTTTTCCTTTTTACAGGAAGTTGGTATTTTTATATCGAGATCCACGTTAATCATAGAAGTTTCTCGTTGAAAACGTAGGCAAACAATTTTGGAAATGTAAATACTCGATTAACTCGACTGTACCGCAAGGACTGCCTTAAATAACTCGAAGGGCGGATTCAGACGCAATATATTTATCTCCGGAGTGTCTGTAACAGAGACCCATTGGCTATTCCATTATTCTCTTCAATAGATAGACGCGTGTCTTAGACACCGTTATGTCCAGACCTTCGTCACAGTTTCCATACAAAATAATATAAATAATGCACGCGGATCGTAAAGCCTTCATACGACAAAATGGATCGCGCGGATGCGGGATATATTGTAACAGAAGGTTCGAGGATTTCGAAGGTTAGGAGAGCAAACGTAGCGCATAGAGACAGAAAGACAGAGCGATGGTGCTGTCATAGAGCTCAGAGCTTTGTTAATGGCTTCGTCTCTGAAGGATTGTCCGCGGTGCCGTTAAAGGTACGCGTAACCCGGCCAATTTCATGTCTTCGAAAGGATTACAAATGTCTCAAAATCTTTGTTCGTCCCTCGCATCACCTGACGATGTAAAAAAAATAACAGGAACGTACCTGAGATTAAGAAAAGTGTTTTTCTATCTCTAATATCGCGAAAGAAGGACCTTGGCATCATTTTTTTCCAGACAATTTTCTTAAGTACGAGAACGCGAGAACAGAGAGCTGGAAGCGATGCGAGTCATTACAGTAGCACAGTTGTTGCAGTTTCGTACGAGAAAATGAAGCGTGAGAATGAAAAAGTTAAAAAAAAAATTATTTTAGAATACAGTTGTCGACTATATAACGAAGAAAAATGCTTCTTTCCGTTTACTAAAGAAACAATTCACTTGTCTAACGAGGGAAACATAAATACGAAACGACGCTGCGTTTTGCGCAAATCGTTCGACGATAACAAGACGAGTGTCACGCTACAATCAGCCTGTAACAAATAAGTTTTGAAACTCCGTTCCATTAAATGCGAAAATGAGGACCTAAAGAGATGAAACGGAGAGGACAAAAATCCGTGAACGCCCCATACATGAAACTCAATTTCTCGTTCTCCAAACTTTACGGTAAACTCGTTAAAGTCGTTGCTGTTGCTTGTAACTAAAGATTGCGCTCACTGCATCAAATGCTTGCAGCACAGACGGCTCAAATGTACTTTGGACGACAGCTTCGAGAGCTTTCCCAGCATCCTTAACGCTCCGTCTCTCTTGTACTCCCGGGAGATGCTTTCCATTATCAAAGTAATTATACTCTATTCGATTGTTCGTCGTTGCAAGAGTCGAGAACTCCGGGGCTCTCTAAAGCTTTAGCCGAGGGCAACAAAAGATAAAGAGATGGAACAAAAAAAAACTGTGGAAAGAGCAATTGATCCAATGAAACTTCTCCATGATTCGTGACTCGATCCATTTGTGGAGATTGTATACGAAAATGAATCATCGCTATCGATATTATCCATTCAATTCCAATAGGCAATCGAACAATTCTTGTCACTCCAACTTTTATAATCAATTTCCATTTTTTTTGTTTTGTTTTTTTTTTTTTCCGCGACTACGACGAATCAAACGTCAATCCACGCCGATACGATCCACAAGTTCACCTAGAAGTCCTTTATTTTTTCCTTCAACCATCTATTTTTTCATCCAAGTCTGTGAAAGGAACTTTGAAGTGGTTACGGCACACGACCCTGGAAATGGTCATTTATTATTTCAGACCAATCAATGTTCGATCGATCGGGGAGACGCAACGTCATACCGGCGGATACTGATGAGACAGAAGGAGGCAAAGGGACGCGCATCTATCGGGTTGAAATATACCGATATTCGCGTGTGCGGGTGGGGAACAGCCATCGCGCGCAGTGTTCGACTTCAAATTGCATAGCTGCACACAACCGAAAGCGGGGCAAAACGAATACCTGTCGCGAAATTCGAAAAAAAAATTGGGAATCGAATTGCAATTATTGAGAATTGTCGAGAAAAAAATTTAACAAAATTGTAATAATATTTCAGAAAATATTTTAATGATGCGAATTGAATTTATACACTACTGATTCATATCGCGATCATTTTTGTTTTTTCATATTTTGTATATTTCACGATCGTTTTCTCACATTTCATCTAAAAATTGTTCAAATTTTATAATAGTAATAATAATTTACTTGTTAACGGTCGGATCCCTTGTTAGTACTTAGTTACATCCAGATATGCCATCCATTACGCTCAGTGCTATAATGAATGCTCCGAAATAGCCACGCAGCCTTTATTTTTATTTATTTCGAATTTTATCTCATCGAATCTTTATTTCTGATTACATATCCTCTCATTTTTTAATCATATTTCATCTTGAATTTTTCAAAAATGTTATCTCATATTTTATTAAATTTCATCGAATCTTTTTTCGCATTTTACCTCACATTTAATTTTTTTCTTCTATTTTTATGTGTCCACTTTGCCCCGTGTGTCCATTTTGCCGCAAGTAAATTGCGACTTCGTGTCCCTTCACTTCGCCAATTTACTTCGCAACTATCAGCAACGTTTACCGCGTCGTCGAATAAAATAACGTTTGCAATATCGATCGTTACATAAACGGAAGAACGTATACCGCAACTTATTACATGTTTCACGAATCCGTGCGGGACAGCCAAGTATGTGTCTTAGCGTTCCGTGACGTTTCAGCGCCGGTATGAAGGTGTAGCGTGAAAAATACGACAGCCTAATGTTCTCGTAGCGAAGATATAAAACCCCCCGACGTGTCGTTCGTATATCGGCAACGTGAGGAAAAAAAAAAGGAAGACCGATGTGCACTATGTCGCCGCCCACTACCCATTTAACTGCCGTCTTTACTCGACGAAGCAGCAATCGCGGACGAGCGATGTAACCCCCGCAAACCGCGAATACACGAGGCGCAATACTTCGACAAGCTTACCACCCTGGTATTGGAGAGGGTTGCACTTTAGCGTCAGAGGACACGAGGCAGTGGCTGTGTGTGGTTTCCCAGCAAGCGCCGTGGCGTTCTCCGGACGGCCGTCCATCATCCGGCCAAGTGCTTCGAGGCATCGCGGAGGGCAAAATCTACCCCCATAGAGCTCACACCGGTACTTCTCGACCTCAGAGATCTTCGCGTGACAGCAGTTTAGGGAGAGGAGAGAGACGGTAGGTATTCCGAGTGCACGCGTTGCAGTAGACACGCTCGATGTCTGTCGACAACTCTCAATTTTTTTTTCCGCGACTTAACAAACGCGTGGGGACTTAAAATAAATAAATCAACACCACGTGTAGGGGCATTGCCGTTAACCGTATGACCTTTGATTCAGAAGCTTAAGGATTTCGGAGTTGTTAATAATTTTGTCTCAACTTGGAATTGAGTAATAAACGTTTCATCGAGTTGCCTAAGTTGGCTTAATGAATCAGAATGTCTAACTTTACGGTAAAGACCTTTCGACTCATTAATCGAGAAGTGAGGCGCTAAAAAAAAAAAAAAAAAAAACAACACGAAACAATCGAGCTGCAGTCCTTTATTGCCTCTGGTGTCGGCACTCGAGGGCATCAATTTTAAAACTTTTCCTTTCAATACCCCCCTACATTCCTCGCCACCTTTTCCACTCCTTTCTCTTATGCAAGTCGACAATTCCTAACTTTGCGAGGGGTATAAATTCTCCTCATAGATCGGTCGACATGGATAACATTTGAATTCATGAATTACGCGAACATACTTCGTGCGTTAACCGACGTTTCCGGGCAACTGGTACGCTTCGCGTGCAGCAACGATTCTAGCTTTTGCGTCAAGAGATAGGCAGTTACGATTGGAGAAGCGTTGTGAATTTACGAGAATCGGTGTGCAACTGCAACCGCAAAGTCTATGTGGTAGAAATCCGTGTGGCGAAGTACCACAAGTAAATCCCGCGATGCTGCGTCGATCGCATCGACAGTACTGGCGTTATTGTACAGCGAGTAATGAAAGGGAAGCCGTGTAAACGAGATCGATAAGCCGCAATATTTTTTTTTTTTAACTCACGATCGTGAAGGTCGTCTCGCAGTGGCGTCATATTTCAAAGCAGATATTGCCGATCCCCCACAACAATATTCTTTTTTTTTTTCGTTATTTTTCTTATTTTACAGGTTTTCTCGCAGCTCGGAGCACCACACGCTTCACCAACGAGATAGGTACGCGAACGACGGCGGCGAGAAGCGGCATTAAATGTGAGAAAAAAACGTCTTAACGACTGTCGGTGATCCGACGCGACTTGGAAAGCTTCACGCGGTTGCAACGGAAAAACGATTAAGAAGCTCCTTTTCGCCTATACCGCCCTAAAAAGTTCGATAGCGTGCCGCAAGGGCCGACAAAACTTTCGAGAGACGCAAAGTGCACGCTACTGGGATATATTCAGAAATTTTAATGGACGAGATCGATTTATTAATTAATGATTGAATAGCCAATTAGAATAAAATAAACAGATGCTTCGTTTAAAAACTGTATACTGTAAAAAAATAAAAAGAATTTAACACGGTGGTGCTTATTTTAAATTTATAATACAGACAATTTAAAACCAAATATTCTATACTTAATTTTTCGTCACGAAAGTATAATGAATTTTATATAACGTAACTGCATGAAAAATTCTCTTTGAAAGTTGAGATAATCGAAATTTTTTTTGGCAGTTTATGTCAATTTTGTATCTTTAAGAAGCTTTGTTTTCGTAAATTTTTTTTTTTTTTAATTTTCATGTTAACGTGTTTAGAATGGTCCAAAACGTCGAAAAATTACATTTAGAAAAAATGCCTGTAAAATAGAAAAATCTATGCAGACGTTCAGTTGTTTCAAAGCCGAAAATGTAAAAATCACGATACATCCAATGGTTGTTAATATACGCTTCATGCATTTTTTCTCAATACAGTGTTTGAAATTTAAGTATTAAGTTAAGTAATACAGTGTTGTATTAATTTTATATAAGATATTTTTACAGTGTATAGAATATTGGGGACAGCGACAGGTAAGACTTTTTTATTCTCTAATTCAGTTGATCTCATTGCTCGGACATCCCGGCTTGAGGACCGGCCTCAGCTCAGACTTGAGAAATATCGTTGGGTTTTCGTACTCTGTTACCGCGTGAACCCAATTTAGCCAGCACTCTAACAGCGCCGCGCCACATGCCACGAAGAATGCAATTAGGAGGTCGAGTGAGAGATCTACGCTCGCGTTTATTTCTTTCTCTTTTTATTTTCGCATTTTTTTCCAACGCTGTTTCTATTCGTGGATTCATTCTTTCCTTCTTTCGACATATATTAGGAGTTGTGAAATGACCAGCGAACGAAGCGTCAATTAGCTCTACTCCGGGGCTCTACTCCGGGGCTCTACTCCGTGCCAACCGCGTCTCGGCTAATTCATTTAAAAATCGTTTTATCCCGCGATAGATTGTTTCTGTTTTGTTTTTTTTACAACGCAGAGCGAACGAGTACGAGTCACGTTTCCGACTGACCGCAAACGTGTGCGCACGTTTAAAAAAATTTCGCTACAGAAATATAAAGTTTCTCACGTCAACGAGAAACTGTAGGGAACAGAAAGCTTCCCGAAAAGTTTTGGCATTTTTTTGAATTACAAGGTTTTTTTTTCACCACTCGTATTCTCCGTATGACAACCGCTGAAATCTCGCAAAAGTGCTTTTTGACTTTTACTCGATTTGTAAAACGAACGAACGACGCAATGCAGATAACGCGACGAAAAGAAGAAAAAAAAAGAAAACAAAATAAAACAATAAATGTATCCACTCGTTTTTCGAGATCCCCTCCGTGAAACGGACTAACAGATTCAGACAATGTGTGACTATGATATCGTCGCTCTTATTGTTTCGTTCTATTTGTAGAGCCCTCTACTATTATTGTTATCATTATTATCTTAAAGCGAAATTATTCATACCGTTTTACGCGTTGGTCATGCCTCATACCGGTTAATCCATTTTCACTCCCGGAGTTCGAGAGATTAAACGAGCTGATTAGAACTCGTTTTCGCAACGCTATTTCCTTTGCATCGTGATCGCACGGAAGAGCCTCGAAAAGACTCGAATCCGGAGGTGGAAAAAAAGCCCGTATATGTCGGCAAAATTACTTTGACAAACGTGAAAACGATGTGCAGCGGTAGCGAAAATTATCTCAGGATTATAGACTCTATATGCTGTAATTGCAAAAGGGTCTTATTGCTTCGGGGCCACGTGCGAGAACGCGGAAGCTTCGAGTATACTAAATGAAGCTGAATATGTAGACGAAGCAATTAACGTCAGAAACGAAAATTACATAGATCGCAGCGAGAGTTTCTCGACTTAGACTCATTGAATTATTTCGGTACTGCGGTTACCAGTCGAGACTCAGTCAATACAAATTTGCACTCTGTGTTCCTTCGCGTCGAATTTAATCGGCTGTGTGAACTGTAATCGACGACTACAGCTCGTGACAGTTTACCCTTTCTTTGTTATCGATATATTGACTTGTAAAGACGCGCAATGCTAGAAATTACCAGTTACTACGACACTCTGCTTTCGATACGGTACAATCGCGAGTAATAAAAGATCGCATTGTCGTGTATGACAGATTCGCTCGACAAATCGTAGTCATCACGTAATTGTTTTTTATTCTTGCCGATATAATTTTGGTGATATTTTTTTACTCACCAAAGGTGTCGATACTCCTGGATGTTGTCACGTATGTTGCGTGCACGAAACGTATATGATTGAAATAAACTGTTCACTGTTCACTCGGTCATTTGATTTTAGAGAATCGAAGAATTCGCGGATGGAGTTCCGTACGCGGATGAAGCCTCCACGTGACTGAAGTAACACACAGCGTACCCCGCGACACGAGAACGCACAAATTCTAACAGCGCGCATGCTTATGCAGCGAGAGGGAAGGGCGGTTTCGGGAAACGGGTCTATATATAATGTCGCACATAATCATTGACTGTTTTATTATCTATATGACGATTAAACGTAATTGATTTATACATTTACTTAATTTATCGAACAATAAAATTAATCCTTCTACCCATTGATAAATTCGCTATTTCTCGGTTAATGAAGCCCTCGGCTACTTTGTTTTCTACGCTAATTAGCATTTTCGATTCGTATCGCAGTTCACCGTGTAATCACGAATTGCAGATCACATATCCCGCGGTCAAATCTCTAATGCTCACGGGGGTAAAAGAAATCGAACTTTCCGCGACAAGGATCACCAACGCGATACCAGCAACAACAACGACGTTCGCTACTGTTTACAAAACACTGTGAATTTGTTGGCAACGCTGACCGATATTTGAAAAAATGGCGCTAGCCTTGCGCGCATGCGCGATAAGTCGGTCGAGCGTTGTTCCGATTCGTTGTCGGATTCTTCTGGTGCTTTATTTTTTTTCATCACATTTGAATAATAGTACATTACGATACAAGTGCGAAAAAACTTTTTCTGATGACTGTAAATTTGCGGCACGAGCCGAAGTCGAGTATCCTATCGTACAAAATATTACTTTGCAAGGTGTAAAAATGGGGGTTATACGCGCGCGAAGCGTGCGTTTAACTGCGTCTTTCGCCGATGTGGCTATTCGTACCCTTTCGTGTGTCGTACATCGTATGTCGTACGTCGTCAAAGAGCTTTTATAGGTCACCTAATGATGAGCTTTTTCGTGCGTCGTGCGTCGTGAGTCGTGCATTATCAGCCGAAATTTAAAAATGAGCTTTTTCGTGCGTCGTGCGTCGTTCGTCGTGCATTATCAGACGAAATTTAAAAATTAACTTTTTCGTGCGTCGTGCGTCGTGCGTCGTGAGTCGTGCATTATCAGCCGAAATTTAAAAATGAGCTTTTTCGTGCGTCGTGCGTCGTTCGTCGTGCATTATCAGACGAAATTTAAAAATTAACTTTTTCGTGCGTCGTGCGTCGTGCGTCGTGCGTCGTGCGTCGCACTTTATAAAGCCCAACAGAAAACATGTCGTGCGTCGTGCATCGTGTGTCGTCGGTCGTGTGTCGTGTGCTGCACTTTATACAGCTTAACAGAAAACATGCCATGCGTCATGCGTCATGCGTCGTGTGCTTTACCTTACCTTTCATATGTTCTTGGCCATATAACCTCGCTTATTCGCCGTGCATCGTGCGCTGTGCGCCGGGCATGCGTCTTTTAGCGATACACAAATCTATGAAAATTTATAGAGAAATTGATAAAGGACAATAAAAAGTTCGTTCGATTTTTTATAATGGCTTTTTGTAATATATTATATTGGATATACGATGTGCATGTAAGATATACTTTAAAAACATACAACGTATAATAAAATAAACGCGACTTCGCATCTCGATCAGCATCTTTACAGCCCTTTGAAATGGATTAAAAAAAAAAAATTGTGGCGTCGCACCTTTGTTCGGTACTTAGCATGATGAAAATAATTATATGGTAAAAAGTTACATGGTACCTTATCGAAGACTCGCATAAAATGTCAAAAAAGAGTTAAAAAAAAAATATATGACGTGGATAAAAAAAAAAAGTGTGGCGTCGCGCCTCTTTTATATAGTCGAGGTCTACCCCCGCAAGTTACATACGAACAAATGTAACCTTCGAAAACAAATATATATTTTTTTTTAATTACCGATCGAAGCCGTTAAGGGTGGTATTGATACCACTGTCGCACATAACGCACATTTCGCAGTTTTATTTATGCGATAAAATTACAAATTTATCGGACTACGCTTGACAACAAAAATATAATAAGTTATATGATACCGGTCCGGTACCATACCAGTGGCTTTACCGGAGACCCGGATAAAGTAACGAAAAATCTTTTAAAAAAACAATCAAACGGACAAAAAAAACGTGATTTGTGTTTGCAAGCTGTGACGCTGGACGTCGTTTCGTCTATGTCTTGCAAACACATTGCGGACAGAACCACGATAACGATTTCGGTACCTTTTTTAGGTTGACACATTTATAATGGTGCCAAATGAGGCAGTGGTCACATATGAAAATGTGTCATACTCAATTTGAAAAATCGAGTCATTGTTACATACGCTTTTTTTTTCATTCTTTCGATCGATAAAATCTCGATGCCGAACATTATTTTTATTATTCTTTTAATTTTTTAATGAATATTTATCTCGTTTACACGAAAAAATGTATAGCACAAAAAAAAAGATAGTCGGGTTGAAGACGGAAAAGTTAATCGTTCCGCGTTTACAATAACGCGTCTGTAAAGGGCATTCGAAAAGAAATAAATCAAAGGAACTTATATATTTTTTTTTTTTTATAAATACGAGATTACCTTTTTCCGAGATGACAATTTTCGTGATGCCAATGCGTGCCTTTAAATAATTTTCTTTATTAATAAACTACAGTCGAGATATAATTAACCGATAGATGATATACTTAATTTATCGGATAATTTTTAAGCTCTTTGCAGTACTCGTTTTTTTTTTTATCACACACAACTCTCATTGAATTTTTATCAGTAGACACATAATTTAATCGTTACTAATATTATCGAAAAGTTTGAAATAACTTGTTGCACAGTTTTTTTTTCCATGAGATTTGTACTTTTGTAATTTTTTATGCAAAAAATGTGGCATTAAGTAGTCGGAACCGAATGTGCCTTACGATAAATTTGTACAGCGCATTTGAAAGGCAACGCGGAAATTGGAGGTATAAAAAATGGAATAAATTGTAATGTGATATTGCGAATTGTAGACTGGTTCCCGTAAAAAAAAAAATAAATAAATAAATAAAGTAATACCATGTAATATAATTATTGAATTGCCATTTCCGGTTTCACTCCGATATGCGGGTTCAATCGGTTAGTAGCCACCACCAGACACCAAAAGCAAATGTGAATAGAAAAATAAAAAAGCGTCTTCTATTTCAATCGCGTACGATCAACAAAATGTGTATTGTATTTTCGCTCCATAATAAAAGAAAAGTCTCATAACGAAATGTTCTGTAAATTATTTCGAAATGCGATCTTCGGTGCGGCAATCGCGAGAACGGGGACTTTGTTGGGTGTCAATTGTGATAAAAACGTCTTGAACGCCGGTGACGACGTGATAATTCTCGTGTGAACTCGATCGGTGCTCAAAGATTCCGTAGATACTCGCGACGGTTCGATATCTCGCGAATTCGGAAATGTCTCGTCGTCCACGTCATTGTTACATATTTTTCTCGTTCTCGTGTATTCCTCGATCTTTAAGTGAAACGTTCGTACGGCAATAGTCTCGCAGCCCGAATTCGTCGGAAACATCGAGGCGATCGAATGCCGCTGCGGCCTGTTAATGTTCGTAAACTTGAATGTTCCGTAGCCGGCGATGTCGAGCCGAGTGAAGAGACTCTTATTGACAGCGAATTGATATCTATACTCCGTTTGGCAACCCGCGTGTAATATTTTCGGAACGTTCGATAACTCGTTACGAGCGTCAAAATGAATATTACGCGGCTCTGCAGTTTCGAATTTCGTAAAATTGCGCACAACGCGCCCTTCGGTGTTCGATAGAATTTTCGCGTGAACATAAATTGCGGGACTCGATTCCAATTTCACCGGTACGACTCTTGGAATGACCGGTTCAACGATTCTCGATGTTTTCTGTGGACTTGTAGATTTTTTCACGATAACAGGAGTCTTCGCAGCTGATATTTCGCCGTTGAAGTCGTTTTTCGCAACCGTGGAATTGTCACTCTTGCGAAGTCTCGGATCGGCGCAGAATATAATGAGAAGTAGAAACAACAATATGTAGGCACAGGTCGAACCGGAAATGGACACGATTCTCCACAGGTAAGGCGACAAATTCGAAAATCCAAACACGTGCGTTGGCCTCTTAATAGACTCAATTTTCGATACATTTTTCTTTCCTCTCATAGATTCGTATAGCCAAACTAAGATGAAGAAGAAGAAAAAGAATAAATAAGATCTACAAATCGGTGTTCGCCTCTCACCTTTCGTCACGGAATCTTCGGGGTGTAATAAATCGACGATGCAAAGAATGGCCCACAGTCCAATTCCAAGGCTCATGAGAACGTCCCAACGAACGTATCGTGCCGATTTCGAACGGGCAATCTTTTCTATCGGCGACGGCGTCAACTGACCACTCTTCGTTGGGATTTTCTCGACATCCGATTCATGTTCGTCGATTATCTCGACGAAATCGTCGCAGAAATCGGCGCTACAACAAACGTCCCGATATTCTTTGATACTCGACAACAAACTGTTCGACGAATCGTCCGAATACGTATCACTGGAACTGTTCCAATATTCATTGTTCGATGACATTCCATTAAACTTTTCGCCATCCTCCATTCCTCGGGAACACCAGACGTTCCTTTGTCATCGGTATCCATAATATCTTCGACTGTGAATGCGCAGTTCTCTCCGTATCGACTGCTTTCGGAATGTCATTTTTCCTGTGACAGTATCGCAGGAATTTTTATTTGCTTCTTTCTAAAGCTGACACTCTTGTCATGTCGGTATTGACAAAATTATCGTCGTTCAACGGAGAACGAATGATAGGAAGAAAATCGTTAGAACTTCGGTAATGAGCATCGATTCGATCGTCTCGAGACTCCGAAAGGTTAACGAAGATCTCATGACTATCTCGAGTTTGCGGAGATTAAACATGAATGTGTCCGGTATAAGTACGAAGCCATGTACGTGCGCACATCACGGAGTAACGTCGAGATCGCGATGTCCCAAAAAGCGCGCTTCTCACGATGGCCGAGACAAGAGTGTTCGTTGCTGTTGTCGACAACGTCGGAAGCTCTGCCTGTGCAATCACACGACCGACGGTGAGCTTTCCACACTGCGAAAAGAGTTTATTATATATTTTATATTAATAGTTAAAAAATGTATAGCTGGATATGATGAAATAAATATTTAGTTGTTACCGAAGCTCAGTTGGGAATATTAAACTATTAAACTATTTTACTATTCAACTATTTAACTATTCAACTATTCAACTATTCAATTTTTTGACTATCGGTTCAACCGATATTTGTTAGCAATAACTTTTTCTCTCGCCATATCTAACTATACATTAGTCGACTACAAATGAAGTCTTTTATAAATTCAATAATAAATAGCAAAGTCGTAGCACTATTTATTGATATCGTCTTTGCAGATCAAAGTATAATCAATTCGCCAAAGATATCGGACCTTGACGATGATATCCAATCGCAGTCCCATTATTCGACGCATTCGGAACCGCAAAAAGAAGATACCGTTAGAGTAGAGAAGTCAAACTTCGATAATCGAGCAGAACAACATTTACCTGCCGTTGTTAAGTCAAACAACAACGTCCCGAAAGTCGCGATTGATTCCGAATTACGAAACGTCGCGAGGTCCGGCAAGGAGTTTGACTCCAAAAAGAATGCGGTTGCTTCGCAAACCCTCGATATCGCCGATCAAATCCGACCGTCTGACATTGTGAAATCGACCGAAAACGAAAAAAATATCGAACAAATGCACCAGGTTTTCCGCATTGCAAAGAAGTGTTCATTCATAGTTAACAAATGTATAGCTGAATATGACGAAATAAATGTATGATTATTCTTAACAAATATCAGTTGTGGCGAATGATATTTTATTGAACGAAAATGAAACTCGATAACATTTGTTAATGCAAATCTTAATTGGCGCAACTGAGATTTGGTAATAATAAGTAAATAATTATATCGCCGTATCGAACTCTATATTTGGTAATTATAACATACCACACATTATAACATTCTGTTATTAGTGCTAACGTTCGATTGCAAGTGGACAACTGTCGGCTTGGCTTTGTGAAAACTGTAGTGCATTTGCAGGAATTAATGAACGAAAAAATGCGCAATCGAGAGCTCGAAGAGAAGCTTGAAAAGATGAATTGCAGCTTGCAGTGTTTGAAGGACGAGGGCGAAGAGCGGGCAGCTTGTTTAAAGGATACTGTGGAAACAGCGAAGAATCAAGTAAAATTGGCGTCACGTTCGCGAAAACTCGCGATGGATCTGGCGAAGGAATCGAAGGAACAGGCCGATTTGGCAAAAGCGAGCAGAGACAAAGTTCTCAGTGGTATCAATGTCGTAAAATCCGAAAACTTGAAACTCCAGTGCGAGTGCGAAGAATTACGTAGCAAATTGCGCGAGATATCGGAAAATGAGGAGAAAAAGTATGTTACGAAGATTTTAATTATTTCATTGCCGCGAAATTTGGAGACACGCTTTGGATGTATCGATTCCACGATTCAAGGTGCGCGGAAGTCGACGATAAGGTCAATAGGATAAAATGCGCCGTAAGACAGAAGGAAACTGCTCTTGTTCGGGAAAAATGTGAACTCGAGAAGACCGTCAGCGAGTTGACGCGACATGTTGAAATACAGAAGAAACGTATATGCGAATTAACGTCGATATGTACGAAACAGAAAGCGGCTCTTCACCAGCACGAGATTTGTATATCGACAAAGCTGGCGCAGTTGTCCGAAGCCGAAGAAAAGATTCAATTGATGAGCTGCAGATGCGTAAGTTTGAACGACGAGATAGAGAATCTGAAGTGTCGTTTGAACGAAGAAGCGGAAGCGCGTTGCAAGTTGGAAAAAGCGCTGGACGAGCGGAAAGACGATTGTACTTGTGAGATACAGATAAAGAACAAGATAATCAACGATCAGGTGGACACTATAAAAAAATTGAAGAAGGTAAAAAAAATCATGCAAATTCGATTTGCACATCGGTTCCTTTCGTTTTGTTTTCAACGCCTGTTACAAGTTTCCTTTATCATTGAGTTACTTAATTAATTGTATATTCATTTTATTTTATAATTAAATGGTATAGAAAGTCGGTGAAGAATTTGCTTGAAATTAAGTGCGCTAAATATTATAATTCATTTCTTCTTCACAGTTATTGCAGGACAGCGAGAAAATGGCTCACCAAGCGGCTCGCGAATTCGAGTCGCTCAGAGACGAGTTACACTGTCTGAAGCAGAGCAACAAATCGTTACGACACGCATTGGAGGAAGCAGAAGCCCAAATGAACGACGAGGGCGAGAACGAGTTTTGCGAACGATGCGCCGACTTGGAAGATCAAATTCGCAACGTCAGTCAACAGAAGCAAAATGCTCTGATAGCCGCGAAATGCGCCGCCGAAAAATTGTTCGAAACAACGACGAATTTTCAGCGGCAAATCGATTGCGAAAAACAACAGAATCGATTCGTTGCCTGTCTGTTGCGAAGGAAAAACGCGGAGATAGAACTGTTGAGGAATGAAATACTGCATGTCGAACAATTTCGTAACAGAAGAACGAACGATTATGTTGGTCAATGAAAAATCGATGATGGATTACAAAATCTTGGCTGAAACTAAAAATAATAACTCCGGTATAGGGGAGGCGGAAGCCAGGTGTTTTTTTTTTGCCGGTTCAGACTCGCCGCCGGCGTTATTTCGGCTCGTCCGCGTTTCGCCGAGACAGGCGATCGAAGCAGCGCCGAGACACGTCCGAAACGTCGTCTGCAATGTTATGCTTTGTGTAATAATAATAATAATAAAGCTCCGCCCACCGGCAACAACGCACACGTGACGACGCTCGCGTCGGTCGTTCGTGGTTACCTTTTGATGTTATTCCATCGTAGAAATCATCGTTTGTGCAATTACCGCGACAATCTGAGTTTCATTAGTAATAAGAACGAATCATAGCGTTCTCGCGCAGAAATGTCGAATAAAACACTTCTCGAGATTGACGAATCTATCATCAGAAATAATTTATTGCTCACGGTGAGAAACGATCGTAACATAACCTGTCTTTATTTCGTCGTTTGTTTACGTTTTACTGGTTAAAATAAGAAAACACGCGTGACGTAGAGACAGAGCTCTATATAAAAATCGACGACGAATTATCGGCAGGAAAGGAAGAAAGAGGACGAGGAATTCAACGAACTTTTGCAGAGTTTCGACAAATCCGAGCCAAACTCCAAGGTGTTTCGTCCGCTACCAGGTAATACGAAAAAAACAACAACAAAAAATCCCTCCAATAAATCGCGGGCTCATTCTACGCATTCTTATCGCAGGTTCGTGCATAAAATGTCACACCGAAAATGGCGAAAAGGTATTTCTCAATATATGTCACACAACCGAGCTGCCGGCTCCGGACGATCTATCGGAGGAGGAATTCTACGAAGCGCTGAACATGGATCCACCGACAAACTGGCGCATTCCGATGAGCATAGGTCACGAGAGACACGAATCTGACAAAGGTATCTACAAACAATGTCGAGTTTATGCAAAAAAAAAATAATTCTAAAAAAAAAAAAGTTTTTTCCGTGCAAAGGTGGAGCCAAGTGTCTGACCTATGACATCGCTTTGAATACCGCGTATTATGAGAAGTGTCAAACGAAGAAAGCCTTTTGGATGTTCACAATAGTCACTATAATATCGGCAGTGGCTGAGAAACATGAGAGACCTATAAAAGCAGAGGACTACATTATTCTGAAGAATCGAAAGGTAAAATGGCGATCGACTCGAATGGCTTTATCACGTAGATGATGCCAAAGTTTTGTTAAAATTTGCATGACAAAAAAAAATTGATATTGTGCCCATTTTTGTATCAATTTTAAAAACCGTGAAATATAAAAAGATCCCTACAATTGAAAAATAATAATAACTTAGTATTATTATTATTATCATTAACACAACATGTTTTTGAATAATGTATTTTCTCTTCCCTATGAATTTCTTTTCCATTGGATAAAAAGAAAACTTGAATTTTAACGTTTTTTTTTTAGGTGATGGGAAAACTGCACGATCATAGGGTCCAAGTACGCGAGGTAAAGAAACCACTGGAACAGAAACCGTTGATTGAAGAAATCGTGTCTAATTCACAAACGACTTCGGGATCAATGATTCGACACAAAAATAATATTGACGAGAAACAATCGGATCCGCAATACGTGATATTGCGTAAGCCGAAGGAGGGTGAAGTCAAAGAACTCATCGGTTACTTCAAAGTACCGAAGCGGGTAAAATCCTTTTACATTCTCGAATGAAATGAATTTTTCGGGGAACAAGCAATTTATCCATTTATGAATATTCCTCAGCATCGTATTAAAGACCTCAGAGTAGACGTTTGCGAAGATCGGATAATCGTTGAGGCGCCGAGAACGAATTATCTCGTCGACGTTTTCGTTCCCTATACCTTGGATCAGGAAAAAGTAACTGCCGGAATGGATCAAAATGTAAATGTAAGTATACTCCAGTTTTTTCTGCGTCTGCGGTGTGCTAATCGTTTCGGATAGCTTTACAAGAACGTTTATCTTTCAGGTACTGCGTCTGAATATTCCAGTGACACAGGGATTGGCAACGTAGAAAAAAAGACGACGGCACGAGTCCAAAAAAAAAAGTAATTACTTTATTTTGTGCGTTAACATTAATGTCTATTTGTTTCTATAATAAATAAATCATAGTAACGACCTGGATATTCCGAGGCCTTTTGAAATTAAATCGTTTGACGATTTAGCGATACAACCCGTTTGGACTTAAATATCATTTGATTGAAACGCCGAGTACAGAACTGATATCCAGTTAACTCGAATATTACACATTTCCCGTTGGACCGTACGGACTTTGAATATTTGTCAAATAAAAAAAAATATATTTACAGCAATAGTTATAGCCTTGTGATGTATCGATATCGTCGTATATATGTATATCGTATATACAAATCTCAAGCAAAGACGAACCTTGTAATGATTACACTTGAATCGGCGACAAAAGTCATGGAGAGCTAATCTATCGGTTTCCATTTTGGATGACTGACTATTTACGATTGTTACGCTTCGCGGACTAAACTCGTTGAGTTTTTTTCTTCTCCTTCTCTTCTTCAGTTATAAATAACTTATCGATCAAAACGTAAAATTTTCTTACATTTCCGTATAAAAAGTTGGTCTCTCTATGCCGAGTATCGTGAATACATTCGGCAACAGATAAACGGTATTGAAGCCGATCATGAAACACGTGATATACTTATAAACTAAATCGACAAGAACCTTATTTTTATTTTCCAAGGAATTTTTACTCTTCATGAGTTCCTTGGAATTGATTCGAAGTATGGCACACATTGTCGCGTAACTGAGCGATTTACATAGTGCTTTGGTACCGATTACGCAACAAAAGCCGATAATCGTACGGAGTATCGTGCGTCCCAGCATCGGATAAGACGGCCAAATGATGTTGTAAGGTGGTGGAAAGAACGGCGACGATAATGCTCCGCTCTTGTAGTTGAGCCACGCCCCCACGTGAACACCTGCGGTCACCGATACCACCATCGCGGTATCGCCTCTGTAAAATCGTATCAATTAACGGATCGATCTCTCGCTAATTCGCGAGTCGTTTTTGAATTTATCAATGATACTTGCCTCGTTGGCGTCCATCTGTCGCTGCATGGATAATAAACTATCGTTGCGACACTGATAGCAATGAGCAAAGCCAGAGCCCAACTCTCCGTGAGAAAATAATGATCGGTAAAATCGACTAATGGAACTAATGGAATCATCAGGACAATCGCGAGCACGAGGCCGGCTATTACATCGAGAACTGTATGCATACCGAGATACAATCTACTCGTGAACACGAGAACGCACCTGCAAACAAAAATATCGATTCAAATCTCATTTTCACTTCGGCACAATTCACCGATCCAAGCGGTGAGAGCTTCGAAGCTCCGATCCGAATTCGTGAAATTAGGACGCTGATAAGCGATAAGGGAACGCGACTTCGAAACGAAATTTCGGCGTCGTATCTTACCACAGCGTAGCCACTGTACAACCGATCGGAAATGAGTAAATATATCGATTCATGGTGAACAATACGACGCTGAAAGGAATGGATATGCCGATCATTGCGTGCGTCGACGGCATTCCGTATTCCTGCGACCATTTGCTCTGTAATCTCACAGCCGGAGGACACGCTGGCCGCGGCCAGCAAATTATATCCTTCAATCCTTGTCCTGTGAAAAAAAAAAAACAATTTGCAATATTCCGCGATTATATACCTTCGCGAAATTATTTATCAACATTGAAGATTAAAAAACAAATTAAATTACTGTTGTAAACGTAAAAAGGATTTTTTCCATTCAATAAATAATAAATAAATAAATAAATAATAAATAAAAATTATGCAATCTATTTTACGCAACATATATTAATTGCAATCTTACCGATGGTCATGACAATAGCCCAAACCAAAACTACTCGTCGTCCGACTGCACCGTCGATGTTCCAAAACCAGAATGGTATGAAGGATGAGTAAAAAGTCTCGTCGCCAAGTTCAGTTCCGAAGAGAAACAGATAATACCAGACGCGATTGGTAATGGTGTAAGTTGGAGTTTCGGGATCCGACGGCGGAGAATCATCTTCTTCGCTGGAAGCACTGGTTTCTCTTCGCTGCACAAGATTATCTCTCGTGGAATGTCCATTGGATTCTTCTTCGTGAGTTCCATATCCATTTTGCTTGATGGACACAGTTCTAGAATCTTTCTTCTCGAGTTTCTCATTCGCTTGATTCTTCGACGATTCATCGCCGTAATGTATCTTGATGCCAAAAAATTCCTGAATCCTCGCGACCAAATGAGGATCTTTCAGATACGCTATTGTCTCCGTAATCATTTTTTACAATCTTTTTGATTTATTTTTTTTTTCACATTTAATTGATCGTTTTTGAAGCAATCGTCATCGTGGTGTTGCTTCAGTGCCTATAGAAATAACATGACAATAGACGAAATTGAATGGAGAAACGTTGAGACTTGTATAAGAACATTGACCTCGACGCGTAGCGCGTGGACGATACCGTCCCGGTGCTTCAAAACACGTGTACGACACAATTGAATCGCCTGTCGGCTTACGGCGAAATGCTTGAGTTTCGAGTGTTGTATATACGACGAAAAAATCGAAACTGCAGGACTTACCTCATCATCGTGGCAAAGGACGTTGGTCTTATGAAAGAGAAATAATCTCGTTCCATTCAATGTTGCATTCCGGAGATTTAGTGCCTCGCCTTTGTGCTCGACAAGCGGTTACGAGAAACGAACTGTTTGACAGTCACACGAATCAAAGTCGAATATAAACGTACGGGGGTATTTTGACGTATGAATGCAAACGACACACTGCAGTTATATCCAACCGCGCCACCGCAGTTCACGCGTCTCACGCGCTACTATCACACCGCGAGACCGTGTGCTTCTGCTGCACACATTGCATTACCACCACCACTCCGCTTGTCCTTGTTATATATCGTTCGATGTGTGATGTATACCGTCTCGAAAACATTGTTCCACTTGTTTATACGAAAGCGCTACGTTTAAACCGTTGGTCAGGTGCACAGGCATCGAATTTACGAGGAAATGATTTTTGAATACGCGACAACGACGAGTTCAGCACCTTATCCGTGACAAAAGACAATAATTCGTAAACGTAACAGCTTCAGGTTAAGGAAAATAAAGAAATATAATACATTTGGGTATCAGTGTTTCCAATATTTTACTCAATGTATCTTGAAGATGAGAGACGCAAGTCATTTAGTAATCATGAATTTTTCTATAATAAATTAGATTACAAGATTTGTTTTTTTTTTTTTCTTCGTCTATTTGATGAATTCTAACTACCGTAATTTTAACTAGCGCGTATTTCGATCTCATTAACATTAGCCACACCGATTTGCTTGGGTTTTTTTTTTATATATTTTTGTTTCGTAATACAATTATTGGATCTAACGTCAATCGAATCTCGCTACTATGCGCGCGGAGTCGTCGTGATAAATTAATCGGCATAAGTTGATTTTTATAACTGAGACAAACTCGACGAAGCGAGTTTTGCTCGTACGCGACCGTTGGCCGAGCGGTTTTTTTTTTTTTTTTTTTTTTTTTTTTAAATCAATGGAAATTATACTACGCGTTGACCATCAAACAGAATTCGTACAAATACCATTTACTTGTAATTAACATTAGAAATGGAGATGTTTACGGGACAACGTTGTGAAATAGAGTACGAAATAAAAGTTATCGCGTGTACGTAACTTCGCATCGATTTAACAGTGTACCGTCCTCCAGCAGACGGAAACATCACCGTTGTTTCTTTATGTAACTCGATTTCAAATGCAGCCCATTAAATCCCACGAGTTATCAATCATAAGAATTAAACATACACAATTTCCTATTACGTTTATGAAACAGTTCTCCTTTCTTTACTTTTGATATACTTCCGACTCTGTGTACAGTACTTTTTATTTTTTTAAATTTTTTTACGAATCTTTCGCGGATTAAATTTACGAGATACAGCATTGTTTTTTTGCAGCTAAACTTGTGGACTTTCAGGGATTCGTTCGCTAAATTTTACAATGGATTATTATTATTATTATTATTTTTCTTGGATAACGAACCCTGTGGAATGAAACGTCGACTCGGACTTAGCCGTTATCTTCGGTCGACTTGTTACAGTTCGCGACGTTAATTAATTGCGATGTTAGACAATGATAAAATACGAGCGCCGTGAGGGAAAAAAAAAAGACATAACATGCCTACGCGACGTACGAACTTTTTAGGCCGCATTAGGCTACATTAATGCAACAGCATCCTACGTGTGATCGAGAAGAAAACAAAAATCTATAAAAAAACAAAAAGAAAAAGATAATCAAGTCAGACACACCGACGAGTTGAGACATCAAGATTATCATCTTCGTTTATTGATCCAATTATTTTGAAAGAGGAACAAATTCGATGAAGATTCGGGGGAACGATCCGTTGCCGGTGATCGTGGATCGATCGTTAGCTTCGACAATTTCTTTTCTTTTTTTTTTGTTCGGTATGTTACATGTTTAAGCCTATCGACCTGAACGGGACAATAGTTACACTATTGGCGCGAGCGTCATTGCTAATCGTCACTATGCATTCTTCTAGATTAACGGGGCCCGCGGATAAATATTTCGTTATGTATATTGTTGGGGGAGGGAGGGGGGGGGGGGGGGATCAACGATAAAGGTAATAAGAATTAGTGTCACCTTTCATAATTGTAAATTGATCGACAATCGAAGTGTAAAACATGTCGAAGATACGGCTGCACTTGAATCAATGAACGCGCGAAGTTATCGAATATCGAAACATGATTTTTTTTTTTTTCCCTTTCGCTGTAGTTTCGTAATTTGTTTCGTTTCACGCAAATCGATTTGTCGTCATCGTCAAAGTCTTCAAAATTGAATAACATACGATGTCGCGATGCAATATCGAATTTCGCGGTAAAGTATGATAAACGAAGTTCGGTCTCGTCGCCTTTCACGAGAAAAGTCCGAGTCGACGAAAAGACGGATAAGAGATTAGAAGGGATAGAGTTTAGATAGACCGAAGGACGGGGGTAGGTGTTGATGTGTCAGGGATAACGAATGTTTGCGATGAATTAATGATTCTCGTTTTCTCGGCTTTTCGAAGATTAGTACAATTGCAGAAATTATTGTGTGGCGCATTGAAGACGATTTGCCCCACCTTCGTCCTCGTCGTACGCCTGTCGAGAGTCTCCCTGTTGTCGAGCCTCGTATTCGGGATCGAAATCGGTGAGAGCGCACTCCTCGGCACCGTCGGGAATGATTACCTCCTCTCGCGGTGGGAGACACTGCTCGAGCGTTGGTATGATGCTGGGATCGAGACATTTTGGGAAATTTACCGCGAAACGGATCGTCAACTTGCCTCTTGTGAACGGATCTCTGTACATCGGCATTCCCTCGTGCATTATGCACTTTATTTCACCGTGTTTTATAACGGTGCCGGGCAACGACGTTATCAAGAGATCTCGCTGATCGAGCGTACGAATGACTTTCTGAAAACCGCAGAGTGCTTCCACCAATTCCAAATTCAAGGTCATCAATAGATCGTTGCCGGAACGCCTGAAATCAATCGATAATCAAATAAGATTCGCCGATTTTTTAAATGATTTACCGGATACGCGAGATTTATGCAAATGCAGCGTGTTAAAAAAAAAAAGTTGTAGTATACTCACTTGAATACGTCGTGTTCCTTTTCCTCGAGACGAATTACGATGTCACCGGGTTCGAGTCCGGGTTCCTGATCACCCTCGCCGCTGAACATAATCTTTTGACCGTCTATCATACCCTTATCAACGTGAACCTCAAGTATCTTCCTGTCTCTCACAGTCTTTTTGCCGTTACAGTTTTTGCAACGATCCCGGGGATGAATTCGTTCACCCAAACCCCGGCAGTCCGAACACGGACGTTGCAAGTGCTGAACCATCGACGGTCCCAATTGTTGTATGACGACATGCATACCGCTACCTTGGCAAACGGTACACCGTTCAACCGATCCCTTCTTGCCTCCGACGCCTATAAATCGTCAATATAACAGCATTGTTAACAAAACTGATAATATAATTGTCATGAAGATCGATTATTTTTTTTATGATAATGATCATTAACAGTTTTTGCAAGTTTTGGTTTAAGAAGGTTCGGTGGCCGCTATCATCGAAACGTATTAATGTATCGCCAATAAACAATAAAAAAACCATTTTGACAAATATTTTCTATGGAAAATATCATCATCGAGATTTATTAAAGAGTATAGATGCAATTTTGTTCTATTATCATATTCCATATTGTTCAAATAAAGCTGTAAACAATGGGGCAAAAAAATTTCAACTCTTTTTCATTGGAATTAAAGTTTAAAAAATTTCAATCATATAGAAAGTGGTAACAACATTGATTTTTCATAAAAATTATTCAAAAAAGTTATTAGGAAAATAGTTTTGAAAAAAAATTATTCAATACATTATCCGGATACCGAACTTTTGTTTAGCAGAAGTTGATTCGATCATTTAAATTTTCTGTGAAAAATGTTTAATCGGTATTTGCGAATATGTTCGATCAATTTTACCCTGAAAAGCTCTTCAGTGAAATCTGTAGTCTTTTTGGGAAAACGTATTAAAAATTCGTGACTATTCATTCAAGAATAATTAAAAAAATGTATTCGGGAAAACAAAAAAAAATCAATTTCTGCTGAAAAAAAAGTAAGATTGTCCTATAATTCGTTGTTGACATTATTATCGTCAATAATTAATGTTCTGAACACCTATACGGTTAATATTTTAATGTCTTAAAATGGCTCAAAAAATGTTTTAAAAATGTTTCAAAAAATTCGTTTAATTTGGCCGCATAGGCATAGAGATAAATGATATCACATTTACATGGGAAGGATATCTATACTACAGTACTTCCATCATTTCCATTGCAGACATCTCAGAAAGATAACAGTAAATCATTTTGAAATTTACCACACAATACGATTATTCGTGTTTCAAGATAACACAAAAATTCTGTATTCATAACTTGTTTCTGAATTCATCACCTTAAATTCGTTTTTTTTTTTTTTTTATTTCTTTACCGACCTTCGCATTTATCACAGATGACGTTCTTCTGCAGAGCCAACTTTCTGACTGTACCCTTGTACAATTCTTCAAGAGATACGGATAGATGGTGCATCACATCGTGTCCCTTGCGTTCCCTTCTGCGCCCGCCAAAGAACATTTGGAAGATGTCCATAGGCGACGAATAGTCACTGCCGCTCATTCCTCCCTCCTTCAACGCCTGTTCCCCTCCCTGATCATAGATGCGCTTTTTGTCCGGATTTGACAATACTTCGTACGCTTGTGATATTTGTACGAACTGCAAAAAAAAAATTTCCATGATTCATGCGTTAGTCATCGCCCCGAAGCTTATCTGTAACCTTCGATACTTTTGATGTCTCGTAGATTAAGAAAAAAAACCCATCTTACCCTCTCGCCTTCATTGGGATTTTTGTCGGGATGATATTTAAGGGCGAGTTTTCTGTAAGCCTTCTTAAGGTCCTCGTCAGAGCATCCAGGCTTAACGCCCAATATGTCGTAAAATGTTGTTTCCTTCACCATAGCTGCCGTTCTGATGGACTTTCAATGAGCTCGAGGAAAAAAAAAAATGAGACTCGTGTCTAAGCGCGCGTTACGCCTAGTTTAACCTGCGAATCAATTAACAACGTCGGCCAAGAATTAGCGAAATGTTGTGAAACGAATAAAATAAAAAATGACGATTGGTTTTCTAATGTCGTTAAAACATTCCGGGAGGGGTGATGGGTCAAGGTTATCGAATAGCGCGAATGAAGCGTTAGTTTTTTTTTCATAAATCTACACGATTTTCGACGGTGATTTTTGCCGTAACGTGATTCGATTCGCGACTATGAAAAAAGTGACAAATTTTTTTTATTTCCCAGTAAAGTTGCTTCCGTCGCTTTCGAAAACGTTACATTCGTTACATTCGTGAAAAAAAAAAAAAATGTCTCGAACGATAGGTAGCCGACGATTAGACACGAGAGAGATTATGGCGAGTGTTTCAAAATGGCGACCGAATAGGGTTTTCGAGTTGATATATTAGGCCGATGTTTGACTACGACATTTTCGTAACAGCGAAAGTCGATTAATTAAACTATGGACAGTTAATGTTAAAACGCTTCGTAGTTTATTCGCCTATGTTCGAGAACCCCCGAGAAAACGACGGAACAAAGGGATATATAATGCTTTCTACGGCACTCTGCCAACCCAAGAATATCAAACATCCGCATGACTGGGCACATTCATATCGCGGAAGTATCGGTTATGCTGTCTAAGACTTTTAGTACGTCTCGATAATACAATTAATCAAAGGTATACGGAGATAAAAAAACGAAAACAAGAAACACATTTGCGGCAGTTTCGGGAGGAAACCCCCGACTGCGGTCGGCGCGACCACGTTTCCGGAACCAAGCACAATGTTTTATATATATGAAAATTTCGAGTAGATTCTACAGCTCGCGTCGACTGCGTGGAGGGAGCATGAGGCCAAATGACGTCGACATTGACGCGGAACTCTATATACTTCAGAACCTCCGAAAATCGCGAGTCTTGCTTCGTGTCAATTGATAATTAACGAATAAAGAGAAAAAGGGTTTGATCGGGAAGCAGTATGGAGACGCGAAGTAGTCTTAGCTAACAGCACGCAAATTGTCTAACTCGAAAATTCTCCGTCGATTTCGCGAGAAGCATGCGTTCGATGCGCGTATCTCGCACAGGCGTGCCTTCGTGGGATGGTCTGTATGTATTGCTTTTAGATGCTACCAGTTTAGAACTGCTATAGATTGACTGATAGCCTTCAAATTGAGAATTGCACGTTGTGTTCTGTACTATAACGACGGGTGTACGAAACGAGTTATCGAAAAAAAAAAAAAAAAAATGGTAAGGTAAAGGGGTGGATAAACTGAGGAAATATAATGAAAAATCATTGGCGGCGACGACGGCAAGAAGTGTAAATCAAAGTCGCGAAATATCGTACGAACTGCTGGAAGTAAACGATCGCGCTGGCTATCAAGTTATATTGATCGAAGCTACTGGAATATTGATACATGTTAAAGAAAAAAAAAAGTCGTTTCTCCGTTAGCTAGAACTGATGTACTCACCTGATACGAGGAGATTCTCGTAGCCAGAAATTGATTTGAAACAACGTCAAAACGTGCTCGTTAAACACTGTTGAAGCCGAATAACGTTCGGACGACAAGTGATATTCGCGTGAATGCGAGAATGCGAAATATCGTGCACGAATATAACACACCGCGGCGAGCCACCGTTTCTCGAAAGTTCCCAATGGGCAATGCCACAATGGAGGACGTCGGTCGGACGTGTTGAGCAGCTTGCCGTCAGACGGGCGTAGGCCAATCAGATTTTAGATTTCGTTCGAGCACATCGGCGCACGCAGCGCTCGCAACTTCCTCTGTCCTCCGCCTGTACCTTTGGTGGATTTTAGCATACATACGAAATCTCGTTACTATCCAAAAGCCGATCCTGTTACTATTAAACCCATGTCGTCGCTTTGAGCGATGTCCGGCTCTCAAAGCGTCCCCTCATAATTGAGCAAATTCTCGTACAATTTTACTATATTCTCTATAGTTCGTAACGTTGTAAACGGAGAAAAGCGCAAGCTGTGTAATGCTGTGACAATCGTAAGACGCTCGACACGGGAATGAATATTTCAATTAATTCTTTCAGCGGCGATGTTACGAAATCGACATATCGACGATTAATGTCGAATGTATGATTGCAAAATATATTTCACTCTATAAAAATTAAATAGCAGAGACACGCGATATATAGTTGATATAGAAAAAGGCGCTGCAGCTTGAAGAACACCACCGACGGTCGGTGTTAAAATCGATTAATCGATGTTTTTTGAATTTGGCGAATAAAGGGAGAGTGGGTGGGGGGAGTCGTCAAATTGCATTAGCATCTGTTTCGCCCACCCCTATAGCCGAACGAGAGCAGAAGCAGTTTTGAGTAGGTTGTTGACCGCGTGGCGAACGCACGTGCGTAGGGTAACTCTTAATTTTCCGTAATACATCGGGGATCACATATGCCCGCTTTATATGCCTATATATCTTTCCAAAGGTTGTACGTGGGTTTGTATGAATGAGATCGATAAAAAAAGTTAGTCATACTCATAGGTCGTCAGTGTGATATGCCTGACACGCACCTGACGATGCATTTATAGTAACAGGCATATGATATAATTGCACAAAAAAATCGTTACAATCACGAGGTACAAAAAAACTTGGTACCAAAGAGCTGTGTGTATATAACAAAATTGCACAGAGTTCTGCTTACCACTAAGCAAAAAAGTCTCTTACAAAAAAAAAAAAAAAAAAACTAATCGATCGACAAAAATTTTATCATTGATCCATCAATGTAATTTTTTTTTTTTTTTTCGCAAAAGATTATACAACGAAAACGGAACTTATAAACACAACGCAATTTGTTCTATGATTCGTAAAGAGTAGTTTTAAGAAAAAACTTCTTATACTTAATATGACACGATCCGATTCACGCGACGAATATAAACGGATAAAAAAAAATTCGATTCCGTTGTTCGTGCGATTTTGCAGATACAACAAAGTATACAATATACATACATGTTAATATGTAAGTTTTATAAATGGCATCGGAAGAAATGGGTTTCGCTTCGTTCCTGCTGAGAAATATTATACTAAATTGGTACAAACACCCATATCGTTATCCGTTATGTACCGTACACACCATGAGAATAGACTAGATGAGAATATTTCAGGAAGGAGATCCCTGTATTTACCATTTCATCGATGTTCGCAATTTCACGCGATATAAACTATCGCGCGTTATCGTATAAAGTAACATATAAGTTATATCCAATAATGTTTTCATAACCGTTTTGACACAATTGGACACTCGCAAGACTTGTCATATAATCTTTTACCATTTGGACATTTTTTGTACTCAACGTATGATTAGTATATGCGTTATGTACGACGTACGGGTATAGAGCGTATGACAAAATATCCGAAACTATTCTTTGGATCGTTTTTTTTTTTTTTTTTTCGTTAAAAACGTTTTTTGTTACTAAGCACAGTCTTTCCTTGAAGAACTGCATTGGTCTCGATTTACTTCAGTTCGAGGGTAGGATGGGGGTAGGAAGTGGGAGAAGAGATAACCAGAAGTCTATTTGCAATTTTTCTCTAATCCGGATGTCGACGTGCAACGACGTCGTTTCATCAGGTACCTCAGTGTAAAGATCGATCTCTCCTGATATCGTCGAACGTGAGCCCTCCGAGGGGATAGAAAAATAGTTACTACATACTATGTATGTGTATTGATGAGCTCAGATTTTTTTTTTTTTTTTTTTCATACTGGCTGTGTTTCAACACGGAACGTTGTCCTCGGCTTCTTGGGTCTGATAATCGTAACGAGGCTCGTTGATGATTTCCTCGATATTACTATGCCTATCGTCTTCGCGTCCCTTCATATTCAGCATCGACCCAAATTCGCCGAATTTTAGTATCCTTTCGATCGTTGACTGCTCCAAGGACACCTGCAAATACCATTTTTCGATTATGTCACAAGATGAATTTATTTTCATTTTTTTTGTTTTTTCAATATTCATCGAGCTTTTGCCACGTTTACCGATGCGACTATACGATTCCCCGATGGGATCTTCAGTCATCGCGTGAACCAGCTGTATGTTCGGTAATAGACGTTCTCGTGTTCACCTTTCTCGGCCTTCCGCGCTTTCCTTTGGCAGCGGCTACAGCGGATGCAACGCCCGGGGCTAACTGCATCACACCGGTGCCACTGCCGCCGGTCAGCTTAGCGATAGCCTTCCTCTTTGGAAATTGAAGATGAGAATCCAAATGTTGCTTAAGTTTGTCTTGTCGCGCAAACATTCGCGGACACAGGCTGCAAGCGAAAGGTCTCTCGCCGGTATGTACCCGTCGATGTCGCGCGAGATGCGATGCTCTGGTGAACGCCAAGGTACACAGATCGCACGGGAAGGGTTTGTACTGAGATTTGTCTCTCTTCGGTAGGACGGTACGTTCTTTTCTTTCGTTGCTCGCGAATGGCGTTTGCCCAACGCCAATTTCTCCCTTCGTTTCGCCCGTGTGTTTTGTCGAACCCGCTGCGTTCGTTTCCGGTTCGTCTAGACTTTCGCTGTCCGGTGAATTCTTTTCGGAAAATAGAAGAAAAAAAAGTAACCAATCATCAAAAAATCTATCGGTAGAAACGACTCTTAGTATCTTTGGTGATTCAAATACCAACCATGTGTTCCATAGTGTCGCGTTCTAATAACGAATCCTCGTTCATCTGTATCGCCGGTACCGTTGGATCGAGACTACCGTTGTTGCTGTGTTCAAATTTTATACCGCTACCACTGGCGTCAACGCCGGAAGGCGATCCACAATCATTGTCGCGATTCTCATCGCGATTCGTGTCTCTGGATGAAAAACTGTTATCGCGCTGTGGTTTTTTGGTTGAATTATTGTCTTTGTCTCTGCCGGTTATCGGACGACCGAGGGATACTCTCTTCTGTCCGTCGTATCTTATCTGTCGCTTGAACATCGGCGCCGGTACGTGTCTCTGTGAAAAAGGAAAAAAAAAACACATTACATTGAGGAAGTTATGGAATTAATTAACCACATGAATTCAAAGCTCGGAGTGCTTACAATGAGTTGTTTCGGATTCGACGGAGAGGACTGGAGCGACTCCTCGAAACTGTCGTCCTCGTGGCTCTCCATGACCATCGGATCGTCTTCGACTTCGATCTCCTCGAGTTTTATGCAATCGGCGGCCATTGCGTTGTTGCACATTTTTGTGTAATTTTCGAGTCGCGATTCTATCTGACAAGCGCGGACTCTCGCTTCTACCTCCACCCGGGAGTACACGTTGTCGTTGTCGTTTCTCTCGTCCCCCGAGAGTCCGCGGATCTCCAAGTCTGTTGCCGTCTTTATCAGCGATGGCAAATGTTCCTCGGCAACGTTTATGGATCCGCGATACATGAAATCGAGGAGACACTCCATTTCCTCGACTGGAACTCCTGCGATTTTGAAAAACAGCAAATATTTAATAGTAATATTATAACTTTGAAGATCGAATTATCGTTCAGTTTTTGCAGGATCACTGATCCAATGATTATTCGAATGACGAAAGAAGAAGAAAAAATTGTAGAAGTGGGAATAATCGACGATTGAACTATAAATGAACAAAAATGTTGAGAAATGTCAAATAAAATGGAATTATGGGAAACGTATCTTCGGTAGCTGTACTATCTTTATATATTGATTTTATACGCGTGGTTCGTGTTTTTCAGAAACTAATCCTAGAAAACCACACATAGTTTTGCACCTTTTTAACGCCACGCGGGTCTGAGAGATCCGATGTCTTTATCGTTGCGAAACTTTTTGAGACGCAATATCCATCGATATAGTAAAAAAATATAGAAAACATCCGTTTTTTAAGAGATTTAAAACGGACAATTATTAAAAATTCAAGATTTTTCCGAAACAGTTCGGCTGCATCCCACATGTGTTCTCCATCTAATAAAAGTTCCTCGTGTTTTTAACTTAAGGTAAAATATTCGTTGATAAAAATAACAATGATAATTATAAATTCGACCCCAATCCATGTAACTTTGGTTACTTTTTATATGCCTTGCCTTTGAGAATTAAGATGGGCTGTTCGCCGTGATGTTCCTTGAAGACTCTCTCGAAGTACGGGCTGCAAGCTGCGAGAACCAATTTGTGAGCTCGTAGCATACCTCCTTGGCAAGCGAGAGTCGTGTCGGTCAATGAGCCACTTTTGTAGAGCCCCTCGAATAGTCCCGATAGATTCGCCAAGTGGTTGTTCCACGTCAGGTTGAATGTTTTGTCTCCCATATTGACGAATTATAATAATTCGTACAATATATCCGTATTGTCCGCTATAATCGAAGCAATGAATCATTAGCCGGGGAAGTTTGTGTAAATTCGGCTGTAGCAAAGCGTGAAAAGGTAAATTCGGGGTCTGTGGAAACTTTGCGAAGACGATGAAGGGAGGAAACGCCGCTCGGTCCGCCAGACGTTGTTTGTAAACCGTACGTGAGGGGGTTGTGCGTGGGTGACAAATGAAAACCCGAAAGGGATGATACGTAGACCGGTAGGGAGAGAGGGGTGAGGAGGGGGCGGAGAGGAGGGTTTTTACGCTCCGCGGAACGTTCCGGGGCCAACAAGGATACACAACGCTCATGCGCAAACGAACCTTTACCCGCGCGATCCATAATTTCCTTGTTACATTCTACGCAAGCAGCGCAAGACGCAGCTTTTCGTCTTCTTCATTTTCGTTATATCCGCTCTATTACGCGGTTCGTCTATCAAAAATATCGAATATAACAGCAGTTTCGTTATATTTTATTTCGTTATTTTACCGATTCCCGGTTAAGTGAATATGCTGCAGTAGAATCGAAGCAGACGATGAAACTTTCAAGGATAAACGACAAGTGGAAATGGCAAGGGGAGCGAACGATCTCTTATGCGTCAGCGTGAAATTCTAGTCTCAGTGAAAAAAAATTGTATTGAAATATAAATAAAGGTAGAATGACAAATCTGTGTTCGAATGGTCCCGACAATAGAGAGTCCGTCATCGATGTTTCGGAGCTGTTTCGCCGCTTCGGCGTTCTGTTTATTAACAATTTTTTTTTTCGCGTCCTACACGGTTATTTCCTAGAAAATTGAATTGAAATATGTATACAGGGTGTAGCAAGCGTAGCAGTTACGAGGCGTTTATAGCGTAGCAAAGTCGACCGGTGCCCCTTTCCTGGTCCGGTGACTATTGCGAGCCGCGTACCAAAGAGTCCAGAGTAGCGAGAGACTAGAGAGACACAGCTGTCTATTAATAACGAGAGCTCTTGGCACAGACTCTCTCTCGCGATACACCGTTTTGGACTCCTCTACACCCACCGATACTCTTTTCGCTTATAATATCTTTCTATACGATATATTCTCGATATTAAATAAAATACATATATATTTGAGATAAATATCGTCACTCATGCTTACCAAAATTTGTTCGAAACCGAATGTACGTTGTTTTTTTTTATCCTCCAAGATCCTCGGAAGATTTTCGGATGTATATGCGGATTCGCTTCGCTCGGAAAAACTCAATTTTTCTCGATGACGATGCTGGAAGACCGCGCGATCTCGACGTATATTCCTCAAGTGTGATGCTCCAAATTTTTTTATTAACTTCCGCACTTTTCCCCACTGCCGGTTTTCGCTCAATGAATTTTGGACCCCTTCGTTGGTATGCGAATTGCGACGAATATAGCGACTCTTTTTTTTTGCGGATAGTCGAAGGATAGGTGAAGAAGATTGGTTTCTTCTTTTTTTTCCTCGTGTTGTCAATCCGTTAATTATAAATAATTTATAATTGTAGCGAATAACGGATGTGAGCGAAGAACGGAAATGGTCGTTGATGAAATTGAAAGGTAGAGAGAACAGAGGCGAGGGTACCCGACCGCTCGTCCGCCTCGCGTTGCACTGCCTGTGTTACTCGACGGAGGATTTTAGCCCGTAACACGAGAGATCCCGCGGGGTGGCAAGATGATGGTGGTATTCGCGATTCGTTCGTTCCCCCGGTTATAGAAAAGGAAAATTGAAGCGCAAGGGGCACACACACGTTGTGGCTCCCTCGCCGAGCCGCGACTGATATCAGTGCAGGGGGACGACTAGGGACTGTCGGGGGCCGAGGGAGAGTCAGCCAACGAGCCGAGCCCCACGGGGGGGCGGCATCTCCCCACGCCTCCGCGGCTCCCTCGCCAGTGCTCGCTTGCTTGCTTGCTTGCTGCCACGATATCCCTAGCTTCCTCGCTCTCGCTGTCCCGCTGTTTATCGCTATCCCGTTCACTCGGCCACAGCTCGTCTTTTCGAACCCCGCAACTCTCGCTCTCGCGTTCCTCTCTCGCTATTACTATACTGCTATATCCATCAGGCGTATTACGGGAACGCAGAGAGCATGTAACTTTATCAGGGGCTTTCGCCGACCGATAGCCCCCGAAAGCGCGTTCATTCCTCTTTGACCCCCGTTCCTCCTTCCCAGAGGCTCGTACTTTTTTTTTTGTTTTTTTTTTTTTTTTCATAATACATATACGCTGTACTCTGTATGTGGGCTTTTTCTTCGTCAACCTCGGGTTTTTTTTATGTTACACGAAATCCGTTCGATCGATCGTCTCTTTAGTCAATGTGTACTGTATAGGTGATCGGAAAAAGGGTCGCAACGTAGACGCTTCTCGTCGATAATACCGCGTTCCCTCTGTTGCGCTTAAGACGGGAACCTCTCGTGAATTTTCTTTTTTACTCATTAGAGCTTTTTCTTTACTTATTTTCGTTGGTATATCGTAGAAGCGACAACGATGATGTCAGTATCGAAGGTACTGGGGCTCCCTGAAGCTCGGGAGATTGCCTCCTGGGTAGCCAGCGAGACGGGGAGCGCCGAGGCAACCCCCGGCAATCCATCCAGCCTGACCCCTCCTGGCCGCGAGTGAACGCCGCAGCCAAGGGCTGCTTTCACTCGACGCGTCCAAGTGTCTCGCTATGCGTGGGTCCCCCCCGGACACTCGCAACGATCGATCTACTTTCACGCTTCTTTTCCACGCACATACTTTTTTTTTTTTTTTTCAACTCCATACGGACGTAGAAAAGAGGCGATGCTGAAATTTCGTGAACGAAAGACCTTCGCAATATGAGAATTCATTTTACGCTCGTGTGCCATAGTTTTGGCGTATCAATTAGCGACTATGAAGACGATGAATCTGTTCTATTAACGCGTGTCGAAATATTATTAAAGTTAGCAGTTTTTTTTTTATCGTTCCTCGTATTATCTTTCGCATTTGTCGATTCAATCTCGCGACGCTCTTGGGTATTTCTTGTATGCGAAAAATCGAAAAAAGAAAAAAAAACAATGGTAATAATAATAACTCCCGCGTCGAGGGTTTCTCATTGACGGTAAATTGGCCAATGGATGATGATGACCTGCCGAACGATACGGAGAAGGTAGACGATATCGATTCGTTATTTTTAGGGACAGCCTAACATGGGAACCCCCACTGAGGGCGCTATCGTTCAGCTTCGAGAATTCGATATCATCGACTGTGATGCACACTGGTTCTGCGGATAATGGGCTTTCAAAGAATTGACAATAATAATACGCGAAAGGAAATTGAACAATCATCAGACGGAGGAATGATATTTTTCGATTTTTTTTTATTACAAAGTTTCGATCAATGAATAAAATTTGACAACGTGCCAGCGAAGTTTTACCGTAACTCGAAGGAAACGGACGGTGAAACCTATCAATTAGCATAAAACTATCCTAATGGAGTTGAGACGGAAACAATAATGAATTAATGTCGATGATGCATTCAGATTTGACTAGATTACTAATACGACAAACAAACCGATGAATTAACGCTGTTATATAGTTAGGAATTTGATTAACGGACTTGGCATCGATAGTAATACTCTAAGCTACGATCGCGAATGCAATAGTATCCGCGATTCAAGTGAAGCGTTCATTACTCGGCTGAACGGTATCGAAATTAATTGACAAAGGCTGAAGGCATAACGGGGAATTTAAAAGATTCTTTGCTCGAATACAATTGTTCGAATTAACTTCCGTATTTTAATTCATTGGTTTGTTTACCTTACGTTGACTAATTAGTCATTTTTTCGCGGTATTCGTAACATGATTAAAGAAATTTCGTTTATGCCAGTTTAGGATATAACACTACGAAGATACTGTACGGGTTGACGGTGTTTGCAGTTCAATACTCACAGTCGACATTCTAGGAACCGGTAAATGATCGATCGACGATACAGAAGCACTTTCAATGGGACACTCAGATCCGCGTTGGTCACTCGATGAAGCGTCGCTACATCAATTCCCGGCGGTAGCTAACGTTTTCGTTCGTTCTGTCGTTCCTTCGCACGAAGTTGCAGAACCGACCGCTCACGAGGCGAGTCGCGTTTACGGTCGCTCATCACATTCGGGGGAATGTTTTTTGAATTCCCGAGGATTCTCGGTTGTCAAGACCACGTGTATCTCTCGTTGGAAAATTTCAGAGTGTCCAATACGTGAATGCGATTCGGATCGGGACTGCAAAAGTGCGACAGTAACTTCTCGTCGAATCCGCAATCGCTGAGATTTTCCTGTCCGAAAACGCTCTGCGGCACTTTTTCCGACTCAGTCGGCTTCGATTCTTCTGTAATAACAAATACGAATGCATCAGAGAAATTGCGTTGTCCAAAGGGATTCAATATTATTTTAATACTCAAAATAATCAAGAGACGCGGTAGCCTCACGACGCCAAGTAGTTTAAAAAGAGATAAGTAGCCGCATAATAATTTATAGTAATGATAATGATGAATAAAATAATGAAATAAGAAATGTTCGTAATGATTTGTGAACCTTGTCCGTGTTTGGCAATGGAGAACGAAGTTGTGGTATTGAGTTGAGCGCAACTAACGGAGAATTGATCCAATTGGCTGGACCTCATTAAATTGCAGAGGGACGGCAAAACGTGCGGTAGAAGAGGCCCTCTGAGTTCCAGTGAGAAAAATCTGTCCTTTTCCACTCGCACGACACTCTCGCGAACCTTTTTGATAAAAAAATATTTGATTAGTCGGCATTTTTTTCTATCGCGCGGATGAACAATCGATAACGGTTTTTGCTAATTACTTTGATAGGCCGCAGAGTAGCTCCATGAAAAGCCACAGGTGCAAGAAGCGTAGGTGGTACACCAGCCAATGCGCCGGTCGTCGCTACCGCCGATTTGCAATTGATTAAAAAATTAAAGAGCGCTTGTGCCTCGACGCCCTTTACGAAAATCAGTGACTGCTTCAGCGTGTCCACTTCGCTCTCTTTTTCCAGCACCAATCTTGCCTATGATCGTATGAAATAAGAGACGAGAGGTAAGATTAACAAAAATCGATTAACTTTTCGTATCGCACGGGGTATTCGACAGTGATATCAACCTGCAGAGTGTTTATCCTCCGTATTTCCGAATCTTCAATACCGAGACTCTGCAGCCACTGTTCGTCGGTATCGTCCTCTTCCTCGTTAACGTCGGTGTCCCGGGAAATTTCATCGGGTATCGCGGAGGGATCGGAAACGCACGAATCCAGCGTCTCGCAACCCGAGTCAGTAACGTCCGAACGTCTTTTCCCACCGTCCTTTCTCATGGGCATCGTATACTCGATATCTGCGAAGAAATACACGAATTTATAGGTATTCAACAGATAAACTGCATGTAGAAAATCCGAGAATATGAGTTTTCTACCTTCTTGTTTCAATGATTGCCTGAATCCTCTCGTTGTCGGTGTGAGCAGCGCGTGAACTTCCGAAAGGCCGCAGACCCCCGCCGCCCGATAAAGCACGGTGAACGTATTTGTACAAACATAAAAATAGGGACATTGTCTCGCTCTCAGGAGATGAAAGAGCGATCTAAAACTCTCACTCCATTCGCTGAAGAGAGCGTCTTTGATGCATTGATTGTTAGCTATCGCCGAATTGCTCGCGAGGCTCGCGCTCACCTTTCCCGCCGAACGCGGAAAGAGATCGAGCCAAGGCAACGAAGGATGCTGCCAGACGAGACAACATTGGTGAAACCTATAAAAAATAAAAAGAAAATACGGTTGAAGTTATACATTTTTTAATACACTATACACTGAAATAAAATAATATGCTGAATACGATGAAATAAAATTTGAGAGATTACTAGAGAGATGAGTTTAAAGAAAATAGGTTTCGGTTTTTGCTTCTGTGAAGTAATCTGCCTAATATTTATACTAATGTAATAAATAATAATGAATAATAATATAATAAATAAAAATAATAAAGGGTTACACAAGAGAGAGATGTCTAATCTCAAGTTACTCAGTTAAAAGAAAAAAAAATACTTATTGAATTTAGTTTTAAGTGCATTATTATCCAATGTAAGTCATTGGCCAGACCTCAAAATTTTAAATTCATTATAAACTGATTGAAAAATGAGAAATTAGTCAAAGAACTAATAATAATGAAATAAAATAAATAATATTATAATTTAAAATAAAAATATTAACCTTGCGTTAGGACTGGTATCCAAAGTAGTTTCTCGCTCTCCAATGTCCAAACATCTGACGAATCCCGTTGTACCGGAGGCCTCTTCGCTCGTCTTCAGTTTTCCATTCCAAGCGAACGGCTTCGGGGACATTATTCTCATTTTAGTTTTCAATGTCCAGTCTATAGGGAGATACTCCTCGCCTTTGGGAACCTCTACTTCCTCCGCCACAACCGCACTTTCGTCTCTTTCAAGTTTCGTTAATACACTTTCGAACGAAATTGGAAGATCGGCGGTTGCTCCTCCGGAAAGCTTTGCTGTGTTGTTTTTGCAAGTCTCTCCGCCGCGCATCAGTTCAAACAAAACTGAGTCATTACTCGCTTCGATTTCTCCTGGAAGATCTTCTTTTGTTTTTTTTGTACATTCTCTTGTCGCAAACGGATTTTTGCGTTTTTGGGAAATTCCTGAATTTCCCGTGTAATTCGATGATTTTTCAAAACCATTCCACTTTGCAGTTTCGGAGTTTTCAGGAGCCGTTCTGTTCATACGCGCTTGCAACGCTCGTTTTCTCACTTTGAGACGATGCAACTGCATCACCTCGTCGGGACGCTTCCATTCGGCTTTTGTTGCATTTTCGTCGCCCATTATTAGACTTGATGCTGTCATACTGTAAACAAATTACACGTGATTTCACTCAATTTACGTCGATTTTTCATTAAAATAAACAATTGTTCAATAGAAAAAAATAGAACTGTTTCACGAATTTCGAGAGTCGTCGTGTTGATTTTTTAGGTTATTCGTTCTTACCATAAATGAAACGATAACTGACGCACAACTTCATCCAATTGCGTCACAGGCTCGATCTTCTTGTCCCCAAAAGCTTCTTGATCGTTCTATTACGATTACTGTCGAATTGCACGCTAGACACATATCAGCGCGCCGGAATAATAGATAAGAAAAGCGGGAAAGTTTCGAGGATTTCTCCGCGCCACTTTACTATGTATTCATGGCGCAAACGACCAACTGTCAGATGTTTTGATCTCACAGCAACGAATCAGAAGGCTCGAATTATCCGCTCTTTCTTATTTCTGTATTGTTTACATCGTTGAAATCCACGTGCATTATTCGCGTTTTTTTGCGTAGAACATTCAATTGCGCCAATAAATCTTAGTTAATTGACATCATTGGTCTTTGTAAATATCGATATCAACATTAATCGATATCGTCGCAAAAGATACATCGGACATTTCTCAGCTTTTTTAGCACAATAAAAATAGAGAACGTACATTTTTTATTGCGTTACTACCAATGGAAAACTTGTACTTATCCCCACGCCCCGGGTTTTTTCTAGCAGTCAGTTCGCGTTTTATTTGTCACGCCGTGCACGTGATATTACGCGAATAAATGTTAAGTAATAAAATTCTGCTCGTTTATATATCCCTCTTTGTTGATGCGGAAGCGAATAAGAATTATCGGAATAAGCTATTTGTGACACCGCACAGTTTGTGAGAACAATGGTGATAAGTAAGATAATTTTTTTTTGCATTAATCGCATAATAAAAATGAGAAACGTCTACTCATCCCATCACCGCGCATTTTATTTACTTTCAACAAGTTAGCTCGCGTTTTCTTTGCAGACCATGCGCGTGTTATGTACAGTTTTTACAAACAAAATCTGATCGTTCGAGTACCTTAAGTTTTAATTAATCGATATTATTCTGACCCGTATTGTCAATTCCGACCCGAGCAACGTGAGACATAAGTGTGTATCAGTGTCAGTGGTAGAGAAAACTAAAAACAGTGAAGGCAAACCTAAAATTAATCTCGAAAGTGGAACTTCCCTCGTGGCATCGACAAATGATGCGTAACAACAATAATAATTCATTGGTCAGCACGGAAGTTTAAGCGTTCGAGCTCTCGCGAATACAACGAAGATCCGTAAAAGGTAACATAAATATACTTTGTAATACTCTAAATTATAATGTTGCAATGAAAAATTCCAAGTAGCGCGTGTAATACGCGTAATACGCGCGGGTCTGTGTTACTGCCTCAGGATATTACGGAATAGAAGGCAAAAGAGACAAAATAAAAAAAAACTCTTGAATAACGGGAGAATTGTTTTTGAAGCAGCCTACCGTTTGTTGTTTTTGTTAGCCGAATCGGGCGGCAAGGACATGGGGAGGGGGAGCGTTTGCGGTTTCCCTACTCGGGTCATGGAAACGTAAAGCTTATGTTGGTCCAGGCCCCAGGGAGAAGATGGCAGTTACGCTACGCCTACCTATAATAGCAATGTGCCCTGCGATTGCCTCCCTCGCGTTTCACCGTACCTATCACTTATATATACACAGTACGACGTATATCTACAACCCGGAAAAAAACATTCTCATCTTCAAATGGCACGAACCTCAAATCCATAAAAAAAACGAAACATTGAAATATCGTTTTTATTATGTACTAACAAAGTCATTCGTCATAAACTGCAACCGATCGAGCTATTTTCGCCGTTTCGATCGTATTTCGATCGCATTGCCCAGTAGCTGCAGTATGTAGATTCATGAACAGTGTGCACGCGGTATACAAGAGGCGAATCATTTGTATTCTGTTATATATCAGTGAGTCAGAGAGAGGATCGTTGATAGTCGAACTGCGTTTGTGCGTAACACAGGCTTCTGAATGCCGACGTGATATTCCAGTACTCTCCGCGCGATGTATTCGTCAATGCATCGGGTTAGTATTGCGCTCGATATGTTCGCGCGTACGTACGTACTTCTCTCTGCCGTGTATACTCGATGAGAAAAGCCGCCTGTTGCGTTCGTCGATGCGGAATTGCAAAAATACTGAATTTCCAAGCCCGAGGCTCTCAGAAACTCACGTATCGCGTGCACTCGCATCTCTCCCCGCTGTTTAACCCGAACGTACTATTCGGCAAATCTATCGGCAATTATTCATTACAATAATTTCCAAAGGTCGTTTATTTTTTCATTCTAAAAATATCACTGCTCAAAAATATCAACAACGACGGTTAAATAAGAAAACGAAAAAAAAAATGTTAATAAATAAGATCGCACGGTGGTGCGTGGCATAGGCGTCGAAACTTAAGTTCTTTCGTTGCTTTCACAACAAATAAATATGCTAATAAGATTTATTAAACTTCAAATGCCGCGCATCTTTTCGCTTTTGTGGAGCGAACCAGAAGAGTCCAAGTTCGCGGGTAACTTCTCGCCCGAGTTTCGCATCAGCGCGGACGGAGGCCAAAGTACGAGGATGAAACGTCGGAAAGAACGGTACGGTTAGAGTAAAAAAAAAAAAAAGAAAATACGATGCGAGGAAGACGGAGAGTAGACTCTTAAATAATAGAAAATTCAGACCAACTTGATAAGCGCGTTTAAACTTTTCTCTCGCCGACGGCTTTCGCATTGCTTATTATAATGAATGCATATCGGCTTAGCCAGTGGATACATATACTATAACTCCTCTCTCTGTACCCTTTTCACCCTCCGTATTCTCGGATTTGAGCGCGAAAAAGCCTCAGCTCAGCAACACTGCCGCTCTCGATGTATCTTACTGTGACCTCTGCGTCGGTGAAACTCCGGTTCCTCTCTACACTGAGCTTCTTGCTACTTTTCTCGTCTCGCTACTTCGCCGAACTCGTATACATGTCGTATTCGAAGATCATTCGCAATTTTTACGTTGTAATTTTTTTTTTTTTTTTCCACGATAAATATATATTAGCAGTCAAGAAAAAAGATACTATACATGTTTCACCGGTGTCCGCATGGAAATTTCATTTACATCGTAGCATTTGTGGTTTTCGATGAAAGGAGAAATCTCGTTGACGGAGGGTGAGAACGCGCGTCAGAAGCACATTGCGCGGCTCGTCACGCCGACACGAGCTGTAAGCACCCCGATAAAAGCCACGAAGGCACAGACCTCAGTGACACGTGGACATCGTTTGACTGACGTTACACTCTGCGAGGAGCGCGAAATATCTGAAAGAAAAAAAAAAACAGCTCGACGAATCATCTCGAAGCTGACTAAACAATTAAGTTTCGGTATATAGCTAATATCAGAAACTGAACACAGACCACGCCGAATGATCGATGATATCGTGAGAAATATTCGTGGAAATTCTTCGCTAACCGTTTTTATATGCATATATATGTTTGTATATATATATATATATATACGTATATCTTTCCCCTCATCGAGACACGCAACGTCTTGTTACTTACCAAAAAATTACTTCGCTCCGCTGTCTGGACGGAGGTAAAAAAAAAACTTATTTCTCCAAAGTTTCGGGCCGGTAGTCGATTCAAGAACCGATAGATCATTGCGCCAGCGGGTATAACTTCGAGGCGGTATACATCGAGAGTAAGGAGAGAGGGCATTGTTAATGATTCGAAGAGATGGCCAGGAGAGAAATTAAAAGGCGAAAGACAAATGGCCTCACCGCTGCCGCGCGGTAACGTTAAATCATCGTGGAAAAACTTGGTGTAATTTAATAAGCAATTTCATGTAAATTGAGACGGGCGCGCGCGCGCGCGGGGGTTCTCACCGCGGCCGGTGACTCCGCGTTTACGATGGAGTCGAGAGCCGCGGGCCGACGAAGTAAAACCTTACGGACCGCTTTACCCCAATGTCTCGGATACTAGTAAAATTCAATATTCGAAAGAACAAATTTTTTTTTTTCTTTAAGCCAAATGCGCGGATCAGTTACGACAATTATTTATTGAATTTGGTATTTTTGATTTAATTAAATACGGAGCGTTACGCGGCGAGGATATATCGTCGTTTTTATCGCTGATAATAAATTATAATAGTGATAACGTAATAACCAGCGTGAGGCGAAATCAGAAATTGAATCGGAATTAGTTTTTAAAAAAACGACGTAGAAATAGTCCAAAATAGTTTTTTCAATACTCAAATTTTGCGCAAAAAAATAGTAAGAAAAAATTGCAATTCATGATGTTTTTTTACAACGTTTTTCATTTCTCCGTTATAAGTTGAAAAACGACTTTGCAGCTCCGCTAAATATCATATCTTGCGCATTTTTAACATTTGATATGCAAATACGCAACGGAAATGAAAAAAATAAATCGCTTTTCGTGTCATTATCATTTTTGAAATCGCTCGCAGTAGGTACACTGAGAAAAAAAGTTTATTTGTAGTTAACAAATGTATAGTTCGATATGGTGAAATAAATAAATATTATGGTCGGTAATATAAACATTATTAATAAACATTTAGTCATTATTAGCAAATCTTCCGCCAAATATGATTTGCTAACTTTTAGCAAACAGTGTTTAGTTTCATTTGGCCTCATGAAATATTTGTTGAAAATACAATTGTTATTCGTTAACAATAATCAAATATTCAATTAATTATTTTCAACTATACATTAGTTAATTACAACTAAACGCTTTTTTTTCAGTGTACAAAACTTCTGTCGATACGCCGACAAAATGCTTGGTTTCGCTACTACAATAATATTATTCAAGAAACTAATCCGCACTGAGCTATATACATGGGACACGCGGTCGTAACATATATATATATATACACGCCGCGATACCACTCGTGCGCGTCGCTAAGATCCTTTGCGCGAAATTCTCTATACTCTCGGGAGTCGTCGGTTCACGAGAGCTCCTTAAATTAAGTGCCGGCAATACGAAGACCCCGCGAGGGAATGTATTCCAAGGTGTAGGCACTGACGACGCGACGACCTCGTAAAAGCAGGACAATCCTCTCGCGCGCCGCAGAGAACTGCTTCTCGTGTTGTGCGGCAATAGCGTCGAAATCGTGGACCGCGTAACTCTCTACGGTCGAATCCTTCATCATCGTATTCCCTTCGCGGGATGGTAGTCCGCTCGTTCGTGTAACGTCATTCACAAACGTCAACGAACGTTAACGCTCCATTCGGCGTTTGGAGTATATGCGAGAGCTGCCGTTGAGATACGTCGTAAGATTCGTCAAGTCCATTAAACGAAACTACGCCTACCGTCTTTGGAAACTGTTTAGAGGCGTCTTCGAGATTCCTAAAGTTCACCGAAACACGCCGGGGGCGACGCACTCATGTCGGTCTCTTTTACAACGCATCGCGCGATCGGATATGGCGGTAGTTAATGCGGGTCACCTAAATCTTCATTCCAATATATTGCTGCGATATGATTTATGCAAATTCATTCCGATATGATTTATGCAAAATTATCAAATGCCAACTTTTTCTGTAAGCTATAGATGGGTCAATCGGGTCTATCGAAGAACCAATTATTCTATGTTTCAAATTTGTAACAAATTTGTTAAAAAATTGTTGTTTTCAAAATGTACCTTATTTTTTCGCAATAAATACTCTTTTTTTTAAATGGAATTTTTACATTTTTATTATGCTAACGGATTAAAATTGACTGCGAATGTAAGGACGAATCCGATTCCCGAAATAAAATGTCGTTTTACCTCCCAACGAGTATTCCAATATTCCTGAGGGATAATAGAGTTTATAAACTTTTTATTATATTAAACAAAATTTCAATAAAAATCGCCGAATAAAATTATTCCAAAGATTTATCGCATTCTGTAAGTAAATAATATTATGCACTTTAGATTATGTGGAAAATATTTTTCCCAGTTATAAACGTGCGAAAAGAGATATTGGTATATGTTTATCTACTGGCGTATCTACTTATTGGTGCAACTGGCGCTTGCAACTCATGACTTTCTCTTCACGATTGTTATTTGCGTGAAGCTAGTGATGTGTTGATTTCAACAATTTCGGTAAATCCAACGCGGTCAGCATGAACAAATACGCGCGCGAAGCGTGCGTAAAACTGCCTTTTTCACACTGAGTGAAATAAATCACTTTTTTGAGATACTTTTGCATCGAAGAACTATTCGGACCATGGAAATTGATGGACCGAGTCACAAATATCAAGACAAAAGTGAGAAAACATTTTTTTTTTTCATTCTGTAATGTTGAAAAGAATTATTAGTAAGTCCATAAATTTGGCGTTATTTATTCTCGCAATTACAATACTTTCTTTTTTTTCCATACTCCGTGTGGGATAAGGAAGTGGCAAGCTATATGTTAAATATTATTAATTCATCGACATCCATTTTTTTTCTTCAGCGTACCATAAAGTATATATATATTTTACACACCTCCGCGCTGAAAATTACGTATCTTTTGTTTAATTATGGCTAAGTGTTAAGAAGTGAGTGAGTATTTTTCACTCGATGACTCGATTTACCCCGCTTCACCCTGTTTTATGTAAAATTGTCGCCATCTTTTTCTGTAGACAAAATGCTTTGGTAATAATTTTCAGAGAGTTCGTAGTACGATCCGTAATATCCGCGCATTCTACAATAAGAGCGATACAGTGTTACAGTTGATGGATCACATTATACGATCTTAGGTATCGAAGGTATACTTCTCGCGACGTATGCATAGCACAAATATTCACGGTTTGCTCCCTGAACACTATACATTCGCGCTTTCGTGTCGCGACGGAGCTTTTAAAAGCTCACGAAACTCTCTTGCGTTGGTGTATTTGAGAAACCGAAAGAGAGAGAGAGAGTGAGAGTTTGGCACACGCTTCATGTATTTTATCCGTATAGGAAGGCTCTTTGGGAACGTCGCCCAGGGGGTGACGGCGAGGCTCACGGTTGGTACCCTATGCGAAAGCAATATATCGATGTTTAGCAACCAATAAACGGATCCTTCAAAGGGGAGCTTTTACGATAAAGCGGTGCTTCGCTCCGGCGCTTTCGAAGCCTTTATACGTATGTAGTAGAATGTCTATAGTAGGCGGTATGCAGAGTTTTCCGCAGCTCATTCCGAAGTGTAGTTCGAGAGGAGCGGAGAGGTGGTTTTGCGAGTGTCGGTTAACGCTACCATCCCGAGGAGCAACCGGGAACTCTGCCGTTTTTATAGCTCAAAGTAAACTCGCATTTATATAGAAAACCGTTTTTCCCTCCCCCGCGGCTTGGCGTTTGCGTTAGCACTCTCTGCCACCGTAGCATCCCCACACTTCGTGTCGACCATTTTATTCCTCTCTAACGTTCCTTTTATGATAATGTTATCAATAGCTTGCCTCTCTCGTTCCTCGTTTTGCCGCGACGTTCCTATCCCCGTCGTTTCTCTCCGCCCAAAAACTTTTCGTTTCTCGCGACAATCGAGATTCTCAACTTAACAAAAATGATTGACATGTCTCGTGCCCCGAGACGAGGACATTGTAATATTCGAATTGATGCGACACGCAAAATAACCGTAATAGCGGTCAATTTATGACAATAAAATTATCGGTATCAATTGCTCGTTGTAACAAGAGCGATAATTGATACTCGCACGTTATACCGTATGCGCCCCTATGCACTATTCCGTTCCACGCGAGAGCTGTTACAGTATAAAGATATTATAATGGGATACATGATTTTTCCAGCTGGGTTACTTCAGTATATCGTATACATCACACGCTCGACAGAACGCCTCCGTCGATGAGACACACGGCGTATATACTTAACGCTCGAAAAATAAGACGGCACACGGCTTGTGTAGTACGAACGCTCCGAGATATACATATAACACGCCTGTTCTCCTTTGACGGGCATTTTGCTTCCACTTTCGTGTATTCGAAGCGGAATGACATGCGTCGACGGTAATGTGCCATTTATATGGGTGGATATTTCAACAGCCAGCGGACATCTCCGATTCGTGTCTTTTCTCACCTACTTTCTTGCATCTCCCGTCTGCCTATAACGTCCTTGCGTATTGGTGAAAAAATATTAAAAACAAAAATTCACGGCCGACATTTTCCCACAGAAAAACTCAGATGCCTGTATATTGAGGAAAAAAATGTTTGGTTGCACGATGGAATCGATATTCTCTATCGCCATTCATTTCAAATCCGCAGATGTAAGATCGAAGCGTGTAGAGTCAATTTCAGCGACTCTTGCAACTTTCTACCTGAGGTAAATACGGAAAAAGCACTAGCATTGAGAAGAAAAAATATTTTCAGAAGTTCAACAAAATATTTCGTCGATCCAACCAAATGATTAATTTTTTCATTAAACGTTAGTACATCATTTAACGAAACATATGCTTGCGGCAACTGAAATTTGTGTTGCAACAACGAAAAATTCGTTTGAATTTTTGAAAACATTTTCTCTTTGTAGTGCAAATGGTTTTTCTGTATTTGCGTCGGGTGAGAAGTTGCAAGAGTCGCTGAAATCGGCTTGGATCTTACGTTTGCAGACTCGAAATGAACGGCGATGGAGAATAGCGATTTCTCCATCGTACCTTCCACTCGCCGACTATTTTCTATTATCCTTATTGATAGAAAAGACGAGCGTGCGGGGGTGTAAACGTATGTATGTATAGGTATAGAGAGGAGAAGGGAATGAGGGGGTTGGATCGTGACGTTTCCTCGAGGTCGAAAGTAACGTTGCAGCTTATCGGTGAATGGTTCGACGGTCGTTCGGGTGGTCAGCCACCGGCCAAGTGGCCAGTGGGCAGTCGGCTACGCTATACCAGACTGGCAAAGGGAGGTGGGATGAGGGTTGATATAGTATCCAGAGTATGTCGGGGAAACGCTACGTCGTGAAACGTTGGCGTGGCCGTAGAATGGCGACCCACCCTTGTGGCTCGGAAAGGAGCTTTCGGGAGAATCGAGAGAAAACCGTGAGAGACCAGAATCCCATTGGACAACACGGGCGAACGACTCGACCAACCACAGTGCGTCCTGATAACGATGCCTCTCTAACGTTCCGCCTCCTCAAGACGTTGGGGATCCTATCGCGCGGGTGGGTTCTACTTCTAGTCTTCCATCCTACTATCCAACTGCTCACTCCACTCTTTACATAACCTACCTATGTGCAGCGTATGTAAGGTATATTATGTACAAAGCAGAGGGTACAGCACCAGAAGCAGCCGTTGCAACTTCGCTGATGCCAGAGGTCTTGGGAGTCTAAGACGTTTTTTTCTTTTTTTTTTCTTCATTCTTTTGCTCCGAGAGCGAAATCCTCTTTATTCTTATCCCCAAGACACCCTCTTCTACGAGAATATAAAGCCCCCTTGGTCCGTTACACTGCGCTACTACTAGACAGGGATGGATAGGCATGTGGTGTCCAATATAACTTTTCTGGGGTAAAGTTGATCAGCTTACCGAAGCTTTCGGCTGTACGAGGTCCGGAAAGCGTTCACGTCTCGTATTAGCTTCGTCGCGAAGACCTCGGTATTGACGGCTATGTTTATCCGGTACCCGCATGAATTTACGCGGTCGGCAAATAGTAATCATATGGTTCATACGGCAAACGTATAAATGGGAATAGTGAGATTTTGCAATACGAAAAAAGCCTCGAAGAATGCAGAGTTACGACTGTAAATGCACACATAGGGGTTGGCGAATAGTTTATTTTCAACTCGAAGCCGTGCAAGTGGCCCCAAGCAATACAATGTTATTGTCTGAGAGATCTAACTGGCCGCGAAACGCACTATAATCTACCTTACGGCGTAAGTGGCGCATAATGGGAACAGCGCTCAGTTGACAAGATAAAGGGTGATGATAAGGGTCCTCGCACTCTCTCTCCCTTATTCTTCGTCCCCGTCTTTCGCGAAGTACGAAGAGGCGGATGAGGCGAACTGTTACTACGAGAGAAAGGTGCGTGACCGCTGTTCTGCGTGACACGTGTAATAACCGTAGCACTGTTCTCACACGCAGGCGGCACAGGCGTTTCCTCGGTAGTACAAAGCTATGGTTCGCTCGCGGCAGCCTACGTTCCCTCTTCCATACGACCATACCTTTTAATCGCTCACCGACACGATAAGTACCTTCCGACAATAAAACCCAACATTTCTCTCACGATCTAGATCAATAAATAGATTTTTATTCGCGACTTCGCGAGTGGCGCACCGGTATTCTGTATTTTACGGATACCGATCTATACTAAACAGAATTGTTTGATTCGTATCTCTGCTTGAGGACATCGTGCAACAAACGTCCATCAAATCGTCGAATATATACGAAGCAACAGTATTGTCCAAATTCATTTTTTTTTTAAATCATTTCTAATAAGTATTAAAAAAATGATTTAGTTCATTAACAAGTAGCAACTAACAATTATTATTACTACCAAATATAAAAATAACGCCGTAAATAAAAGCTGAAAAAGTACAAAGAAGGCGGTGACTTCGATTATTAAAAACTATTTCGCGCGACATCGCGATCGAGTTACGAGGGGTAATTAGCATCAATTATGTAATTTATTAATGATCGATGCAGCGATGCGTAACGTCTGGTCATTGAAGCATCGGATCGGCAGAGGTTGATGGGCAGCCAGAGTGTGTAACGTGTTCGCGATTCGATAATCAATCGATCTCTCGAGACTCACCGATATAATCCGGTAGTCGGCGGACAATCGCGATACCTAAATCGTCATCCTAACTCATACTCGCGGTCATCGGTGACGATATGGTGATTATCACGGGGGATGCAGTTATACGTTAACGATTGACAAACCCCCCGTTGGTAGCAAACGTCAACCCACGCGCTCAGTCGATGCACCTATGCGCGATTCCCTGATGCGTAACACCGTTGACGCTCGGATCTCTCGCAATAACCCGCACCGCTCTTCCTCTGCATGTACCAAACGTACCTCATAATCGTATGGATCACTCCGCATTCAGGTGCAAATTTAAGTTGGCCCCGAGCCAGTCGTCGTATCCTGAATCCCATATTTGTATTTCTATCGATATTCCAGTCGAACCTGTGTTATATGTCCAGCAGCAAATCATGTTTCTACAACACAAGCATTCGAGGCATTGTAAATGACCGCGAGAATTACGCGTGTGCCGACTTCCTCGATATTTTGGCTTACCTTCAGGCCTGATAGCAACCGGACGAACTCGAATATGTCGATAGGTTATCAGCAAGTCGCGTAACTTTAACCCTTTTTGGGTCGGAACTGGGAAGGCGCTTCAAAGTCGATGTAATTTTACTAGCGACTATCGGGCAATGCAAAATCAATATTGCGCGTGCAGGAATTTCTAAAAAAAAAATTTGGTGTTTTGTCGGCTTTTTTTTTTTTTTTTATTATATTTTTACAGCATATTTACACTTTTACGCGGAAAGAAAAGATTGTCAGAGGTTGATCTGTGTAGCACATTACAAAAATATCGCAAAATAACGATTAGCAAAGACAGGAATTTGAAATACCTGTTTAAAAAAAAATGGTTGCCTCGTGACGCAGACTAATCAAATTCTGTACCAAAAATTGATTGATCGAAAAATTATTCGTGACTTGGCTGAAAATGGGGTGGAAAATTCTATTCGCGTAGACCAATAAAGTGTTAACGACCGATATACTCATGTTGGCAAAGTCAAGAGACGATTAATTTTTGCCGGTATCTGCAAGATTGACGCAAGTCAAACTAATATAAAAAAAAAATATACGCAAAAAATATATTAACAATATATGACAATCTGTATTTTTATATAATTAATATATTCACAGCACATACAATCGATATATCATAGATATATTTTACTATATACTTTTATTTCAAGTGGCATTATACAAATAGTCAGAACAAATACTTTTCAGAAAAAAAAAAAATTGTTTTACTGACTGACCGCTAGTCATCCCAAAACAATACTTTTTTAGTCAATGCCAAGTGTGATCACTCGAACTGTGGTCCACGAGACGAGAGAGAATAGTCGCAAGTCGTCTGGAAAAATCTTGGAGAAAAAGCAACTCTCGCCGTGGCATTGCACCAATCTCCGAAAGGACGCTAACGCGATTGAGTTACGTTGATTTTATTCCACTTTATTCCACCCCGGTACTTCGCCAAGCACACGGCAAGATCCTGGATTGTACTCCGCCTTATTGTTAGTTTTATTTCTGCTCCAGACATCCCCCGACGTTGAGAAACGAGAGAGAAACGAGAGAGAGAGCGAGAGAACGGAATCGTGAAGGCTCTCGCCCTCTCGTCCCTCACCGCCAATCTCGCATCCCTACGGGATTAACATCATTGCGGTTTTTAAGCAGGCAATTTCCTAATTCAGCAAGAGCTGCGGGGACTACGCTGATTTATCGCTGGGCCTCCTCGTTATTCGATCTCACGTTGATTTATCGCCAATCGTGAAATAGGTTATTCTTTACGAAACACGGGCGTTGCTTCGCATCCCTTCTGTCTATCGACCGCGCACCTTGCGTCTTTCGTTTTCGATTATTTTGCTTTTCCACTTGCACCGTCTTCCTTTATTTTTCCGTTTTTTAAATCAGACTTCGGTACAATTTAATCAATGGAAATATATTAAAAATCCAAAGTATTATCTAAAAGGTTTAAACACTACGGTCGTTTTGATTGCAATTGATTTTTTTTTCCAACTTGTCTCAAGGTGACCGTTAGTTGTTTGAGTTTCCGTTGTTTGAGACCCGTTGGTACTCTCTGTATAGTCTCTGACATCGTTCAGCGATTTCACACGTAGACCCCCTTGATGCTTCTGCCGCGATTCCATTCAATCAATCACCGTTAACAAACGACGATATACACTACAAGTTACACTTTTGCTCGGTTTGCTCGGCTCAAGTCGGTTCACTCCATCACGTCGTAGCGGCAGCGTGACGATCTCGCACACGAGAGAGAGATGCCCCCATCCCCCGACTGCCCGACCAAACCCATGAATTATGAAACGTTCAAAGCGATATACAGTGGATGGCAAATGGAGCGAATCCTAATCGAGGCATCGCGATCCCTGCTCCCCACTTTTCTGTCTCTCCTGACTCTTCAAACATGTAACTACGTATAAAACAACCTATATATCTTGACGCTACTTGTTTCTGATTCATTTGTAATATATACGCACACATAAACACACATCTCTTGAACAATTAAACGACACTCAGTGATGGTTTTCCATTGTCAACGTAACGGGCAAAGAAATATTGCATAAACGATTGTAGTTCATCGTCGATGCGACGTTTCTTGTTTTCTTTCCGCGAGTGGCAATTAATTAGTGACTGCACCGCGATCAAATGCTGAATTGTATACTTGCAAGCGAGGCGCGTGTTTGTTTTTAATCTCTAACGCAAGCAAAGGAGGTTAAGAAACCGGTGAGAAACTCGCTTGCATCGAGGAACTATCGATTTCCTTCGACCGGTTATTCGATCTCTCGGGTCCGATCGCAATCTCGGCCGGTGAGACCAAGGAGCCGTTCGATCACACGGTGAATATATATCTCGCCGGCGAGTTACACTCGGCGATGATTCTGAGAATCATCCGGGAGGGATACGTTTTTCAACGGCGCTCCACGTGAGAGTTCTCGTCAAGCATTCTTTGGAAAAAAAAAAAAAGAAATAAAAAAGCAGAAACTGCTTGCAGAATGCGTCTCGGCACTGTTGTAGGATTCGTTTGTCTACATCAAATAATAGGCCATATAAATGTATTTTACCTCCGTATTCTCGGAGAAAATCTAAACGCGGAAGGGTTGAAGAAAACAACGAAGTTGAGATAAGGCCGCCAAGATTGACGATGGCAAAGTTTTACGCAGGATAAACACATACGCTGTAGTCTCGCGAAGGCGTTTTCCAGTGACTGATAAGTCCGAGACTGATATGATCACTGATCCATTCTTCTCGAGACTCTCTAATCGTTTCTCCTTTGGATCGTTCCGACGTGTGGCCTTTCGCTTTGGGCGCCTTTGCGGGCGCACCATTTGCCAGCTCCGCGCGGTTTCGCGCTACCGCTGCTCTTTTACTTTGCGCTCCGACTGCTTGTAACTCCCTCGCGCTGATCGTGAATGATTAATCGCTGTCGGTGCCGACCACGCTATTCAGGGGGTCTCGCCACATTTACCAACGGCGATACTCGCAGTATATTTGTATAACAGTATTAGTAGTATCTTGGATACCGTAGGTATGCATGATATTCCACGACATACGTTACTACGCTCTATGCGAGCCGCGTATATAGTACACTTCAAAATATCTCGGAGGGTAGGTAAGTTCATTGTTAAAACGGATGTTCCGTGATGCTTGGCCTCTGCCTTGTATCGTCTCGCTTACACCACTCACAAATATGCCTCCGGTATCCGGATTTTCTCCACCTGCGGTATATTGCGTTTATCGTTACGCCAACATTCGCTTTTTTATGCGACAATGGACAATGGATCGGTCATAATTGAACAGATACAACGAAAAACAAAGTTGAAATTACGAAATTCTCATCTCGGTAAAGTATCGATATTTTTTTGCATCTAAAATCCTTTTAAACATTCGTAATGATATAACAATACTAATAATAATGTTGTTTAACTTACTTGCGACTGGTCGATAAGGCAAAAGATGGGAGTTGTGCATTTTACCGTAAACATGTAACTTTGCGTGTATTCTTGGTATCGGATGTTCTCCGAAACGACTACAAATGTCTTAATAAACAAATGTCATGTCAATGACATGTCAAATGTCTATAATATGCGAATGATTATTTGTTACTTCACTTTTTTTATGAATACAATTTATTAATTTCGCTTCTTATAAAATGGGAATTTTTTTTATTTTTATTAACTTTTTTTCAGATATTCATCTTTGAATTGGATTTTTTAAATTTATTTTTGGTACTAAACAGCATTCGTAACGCCATACGGAATTGTTTATCGCGTTAAACATGACAACAAAGGGTCTTGCGATTCTGTCATGACGTACAACTTAGATTTGTGCGACGAAACTGAAATCTGGACACTTTAGTTGTAAACTTCTACAGTGACGTGTATGTGTGTGCGCGCGAGAGTTTGTATGTCGCGGCCCTGCAGCCCCTGCACCACAATCCCGCAGTCTCTGTTTCTCCTCTCTTTGTCTCGAACTCGTCGATAAACTGTTGTATGCGTGTGAGACATGGTATGTTATGAATTTGCAATGCAAATGACGTCCGGCATCGCCGTTCGCCCGCGCGCACTCGCTATACCTCTCGAACCCCGGAGGATTCGGAGGGTGTGTTAACCAAACGGGGGTGTGTGTTCGAAAGCATTCTACTGTTCTATGGGCATCGGTGAGTCACACGGTTCGTATACCGATATATCGCCGAACGGGGAACGATACGAAGCCAAGGATCAATTTAGCGTGTGCCTTCGTGGCTGTGACCGGAGGGGGTGGTACAGTTTTACTTCTCGCTCCCGCAACTTCGTATACGCCTCGATGAACGAATCTGCGCTTTCTTCGCTCGAGGCGACAAACTCGAATCGAATTGTCCAGTCGAATATATAGTGCTCGGTCACGCTACTCATCGCTCATCGTCATTTCGCTTCAAAACATTCATGGATCACGGGTCAGCATTGTAACGCTTGTAATCTCCAGTGATCGTCCACTCCACGATATTACTTCGTTATGATCAAAACAAAGAGCTTCGCACTTCAAGGAAAATTTTATTATTTTCGTTAACAAATGAAGAATCGATGAAAATCTTGTCTCGATACAAACTTTGAAACGTTGACTAGCAAATACTAGCGATTTACGCTATACAATTATCGAACTGTAATTATTATTACCAATTGAAAAATAAGTCGATTCCGCCACGCATTTTTTTAAATTATACATTAATAACAACTTATTTACCGAAAAATTAGTCTAGAAATCAATAATCATCAATAATAATTCTGGAAACATGAAAAAATGCATTTTGAGGAACATAACCTCAATTCGTAAATCCCTTCTACTAGCGCTCGAAGTACTGCTGAAAGAACGATAAAACTGCGTCTTGCAATTCATGGTACGCTAGGAGATATTAGCAACGAAAATGCGTTCTTCAAAGTTCGGTATTTTTTAAAATGAAAAACAGATCAAATCGATAAATGGCTCTAAAAACTTTTTGAAATATGTTTAAGAGTTATAAATAGACTTGGAAGGGTTATTTTGAAATTTATAAGTAAAATAAATGAATACTCGTGAAATTTCACGATTTCGAAAAAATCGGCCCTACCGATGTTCGTCCACTCTCCTCTGTGCGATTCGATTGATTCTTCGTTACGGGAAATGTTATAATGCCGTCAGAACATCACGAGAGACTGACGAAAGTCGCGATGGTGAGAATCTGCGAAAAGTAAAAGAGGTATCAGTCAATCCTTCGTTAGGCGGGGTTTTCCAACACAGATTCGACGCAATCATATTCTCGAGCAAATAATTCGTTAGGCTTTCACGTTCGGTGGAAGGCATTCGTTAGTATAATTAAAATAAATTCAAATGACTTTCTCGTCTACCACCCGCGGGGAAGAGGGGGGGGGGGAGGGGAGGGAGTTGATGGGAGTATTGGTCTTACTCTTCTGTTCTCTTCCGGCAAGCTGGCCGTGAATTCGTATCCATCTAGCATTTCACGCGACCGAGTGTTTCAGAGTTTTCTCTCTCGCTGTGGATCCTTTTCCCTTTCTCTTTCGAATACCGTCCCCCCGTCATGGCCCCAACCCCTCATCTCCCCTCTCTCGGCTCTTCCCGGGCCTCTTTAAATCCGTTGATTAGTACAAAAATCCGCTTACAAATTAAATAAAGCCGTCGGTAAAACACCGAGAGAAGCGAAGAGGAAAACGCGCGCGAGCGCAATGGAGGATGAGAAACGAATGGAAGTATAAGAATGGAAAAAGAGGAAGCAAGCGAAAGACCTGCACGTTCGTTCGGAGGGTGGGATGCTCTTCTCTTCTTCGCTGTAGGAAGATGCGGGGTTTTGGGGGGGAGGTAGTCGCGGCAAACGCAAGGACCCAGGGTACTTTAATATCTTAAGTAAACCTGGTCTCGACGAATGAGAGAAAAAACGTCGTTGTTTCCAGACAAAAAAGAGCGGAGGGGAAGGGGCGGGTGGGGGAAGAGAAGAAAGAAAGAATAGGCAACACAAACAACGAATGAAAATGCGCAATGAGTAGAGGGGGGAAAACGCTCGTGCCTCGTTCATGGAAAGAGGGTTGAGTACGCTGAAAGTCTTGCGGATATATATAGCATGGGCGCATCTACAAGTAGGTACTCTCAGGCAACACTGTTTATCTTTCAGCAGTGAGATTTTTTTTATTATTTTTGTTACGTTGCCTTTTGTGCGGCTCTGCGAAATTTACACTTGACGTTCACCTTTTTTATAATCCACATTTGTAGAATAAAAATAGAATTGTGGCGAAAAAAAAATCTGCATCGACGCTTGTAACATCGTGCCTTGTCGTAGTGTCGACGCATCTCCGTATGTACTCAACGTCGGTGAAGCGTAGGTGAGCAACTGGCGAGTTAGGTCTGAGCACTTATCCCAGAAGAAGTGGAAGGTACACCGCTCGGTCGGCGTCGGTGAGCCACATCAGTGGAGGCAGTGATAAAAATAAGTGAACGTCGTTTTCTTAATGAGAGTACAGAGTAAAGCTTTCTTTGGCTGCTCACGACTCGCCATGCGAAATCGAATCGCGATTCTCGCGAGCACCGGGGGGTGCCATCCCGGCACTTGTCGCACCGATGCCGCGTTGTACGCCGCGCCGGTCGCCGGTCCGGTGTCTACCATCGCCGCGGCCGCTCGCGGCTTGTAGACTTTTTTTTTCTACCCCTCCTCCTCTCCCCCCTCCCCTGGTCTCCACGAGCGGGCGGTCGGGCTGAAATGCTTCTTGTGTAAGTAAAAATCTAAAGTGACTACCGAGATCTAAGTTTTAATTAGTTTATCTTGGCCGCGTGGCTATTGAATATTTATAAGCCATCGTCGCCGGGTAGAGAGCGAGGAGGCAGTCGACGACGACGACGGCTGCTGCCGCTTCTGCCGCAATGGTTGTACCGGTCGAGGGGGTTGACCGGAACCCGGCGAATATCGCGGCTTCGAAGACAGCCACTCGGGCCTGCGATCGAAAGCATTATGTCTCTCGTTCGCCGCGCGCCTTCGAATTGCGTTTTCGGTACGTTTTTACCAATATCCGCTGAACACAGTAAATAAACATGGAGCTTTGCAAATTTTTTAAAAAATTTCCGGTTCTCCGGAAAACGATGAGAATTTTTATTTTAGTAAATAGCGAAGGTTTACGTGGGTGGTACAGTATTCGTAGAGAAAGAAGAATTTTTCCATGAAATGTCTCGGTGGGTTGAGCGCGTTACGCGGACTGCCATCCACACGGTAGAACCGAGGGAAAAAGACATTCGTGACAAATTTATGTGGTCCAGAGACCTCTTTCTCGTAGATATAACTCGGTGGAAAGTGGAAGCACCTACCCGACCATATAGCTCCACACGATATCCTCTGTCCGGCCGTACAGAACATCCAGAACGAGCTGTATATACTTATACTATATATAGGATGTATATATCTATATACATATATATATATATACACCATTCGCAAAGAGGGGAAAGAAGCGTTTCTACGCTCCCGGCGACGAGGATATCGCGAAACAAAAACACATAAAAAGAAACGAAAACGTCGCGGGGCCGAGAGCTTCGCTGTGGCGGCTCGGTGAATCCCGGAGGGTGGAAGCTCAACTCCCGCTGTATATATGTATGTAGGTATATATATATCGCCCAGTAGGAATTTAGGAAAGAGGAAGAATCTATAAGTCCATAAATCTGTGGAAGAGGAGCAGAGTCGTCGGGGATTCCGGCGACTGAGAGGAGGAAAAGCATAGAAGGAATAAATTTACTTTTCTCTGTCATAAAAAAAAAAATACTCCGAGAGTAGTAGAAAGCTCACACGTGCTTCATAGCTTGTCCTCACCGAAATATAAGCTACGTGTCTACATTAAATATTCGTCTATCGGCATGCAAAATCGCATTTTTTTATCGTCATGAAACAATATTTTTCGAATGTCCGTTAACGAATCATGGCCATCGGTTTGTCGTAAAGTAGCGTTCATAACGCTAGCGGCAAAGATACAATTTTTTTTTTTAATAGGATTCTTCTATCCTTTCGTTTTACTTGCGATTTTCCCTTTTTATCCCTCGCTGATGCGATTTGCGTGAGGCACGCGATCGCATCTCGTACGTTCTCGTATTGGCGGTTGATTATCAATTTTCTACCAATTTGCTTTTCACTTGTAACAGCCGCGGCTTTTGTCGCGCTAATCACCCCTTGGGTCTTGTTGCGCGACCCTTCGGGCTCTACGAGGGCATCACTGTCGCAGCATCCCTTCAAGTTTAGAGTTTATTCGAGGGCTGTTCTCGTCACTCGATTCAAATGACCTCAGCTTCGGCGACTGCTTTGCATATTGCAACGATTTCACTGACGCCCGGTAAAGCCGCGTGTTAATCTCTATCGTCGAATCTTCTCGGAGTCGCAAAAATCGAAGGCGTGAGATTCGGAGCTTCCGACAATCGACTCGTAGAATTATTTTAAAGATCGCATTCGGTCGGTCGCGCGGAAAAACGTGCCGGTTATACGCGTCGTGCTAATATAAATAAAACTTTTTCTTCATACCCCCCCCCGTCGTATCTGTGGGAATCGGGGTGAGCGCGTGACGCTTGCGGCGCAAGAATAAGAAGAGGAGCGACACGAATGCGTGTGTGGTCCGACCGGTGACCGAATCTGTTCCCGGGCTCCACTTTGGTACTCGCGCGCACGTTTGGACGTTTGCGTATGCCATTCTGGACTCGACGATTCCCAGTTTGGTGAACGGTCGCATTCCTCCCGGGAAGTCGAACGCCTGTGAACGAAATCAACTTCGCCAAGTGGAAGAAGTTATCCATCCGTGGTCTTCTTCCTTCATCGGGCCCCCTACTTCGCGACTACCGATCTTCACACGCACTCCGACACGCACGGATTACCGAGAATTCTCTTGTCCTCTGTAGAAATCTCCCGCCCTTTCCCCCCCCCCCCCCCCCCCCGCCCTTTCGTCGATTTACTTATTCCAATCTCGTTCTACCAAATGATTTGTCGTCGAGTTCCGATTCACGCTTACCTCACGTATAACCAGTTATTATCAATCTCTCGCCTTTCACCCAATTTTTTAATTACCGAAATGAATGAACATGCGCGCGTTCGACAAAGGATAAAGAAAACGCGGAACCGGCGCTGTAACGAGAGGGCGAATGATTTTCTTTTTTTAATCGCACGCGAACTCACGAATTCACGCATTCTTCGTCGACTCTTTTAATTAGCCTCGAAGAAGCGTTTATTTTTATTATTTTTCTATAGCAAGCGGTACAACGATCGCTCGATTCGACCAAAGGAGGGCTTGCGGCGATCACACGGCTATTAAACAACTAGTGCGTCGGGCGCACTCGGAGATTTAATTGCTGTTTTCTCGTTTCATGCGAAACCTCAACATGGCTACCGGGATACGGACAAACGCGTTGCTGTTAAAAAATTATTCCATTTACTTTACACGATCGATCGCCTCACGGAAATTTTGGATATTTATCTAAAGGTTTCTTAGTCAAAATAATAATAGTAATAATATTTAATAAAATAATTAATAATAATAATTGTTATTATTATTTTTCATATAAATGGTTGATAAAATAAAATTCTGATTTCCCTCACCAGTGATGGTTGAAGAATTAAGAATCCAAATCCCAAGATTTTATGAATATTAACAATACTATTAATATTATTATTAGTTATCAACTATTATTGGTTAAAAGAACATGATGTTTGTGTTTTTGTATTTTATTTCATATTAATAATACTGATAATAATTTCCGCTTTGCAAAACTCACACTTTTACGGAAATAAATTTATGCAATTGAATAATTAAATATATAAAACGGCGTCTCTAAAAAAAAATTCTTGTAAATTATTGATACATAAGGCAAGTAAAGGGATACGGTCTGTAAATATCAGCAATAGCGGTAGCAAAATGTTTATTAAATAGAAAACAATTTTGTTCGCTTTGATTGTTAAAAAATTAAGTTAACGGAACGTTATAAAACAAATGGTAGAACGATGATTGGACAATCGATAACTCGCAAAACCATTGCAATTGTATTTTCTCGCGAAAAAAGCTTTGTGTTTTTTTTTCTGGCGTAAAGAGCGCATTTGCAAAATTATATTCACGGGAGGGAAAATGTAAAGTTTTAGATGGGAATTGTGGAGCACAATATACGCGGTGGCGAGGTAAAGTGTAGCAGTGCGAACGAATGGGCGCGCAACGTGTTTGTCGGCGAATGGAGTGCAACCGGGTTCGCGGGCAGGAAAATAGGCATTCGCGAAACAACAGAGGGATCAAACGACGACTGCTTATGGGGATCACTGATCTGAAAACGCGGTGTTATTTCAGGTGTTCGAGGTCTCACGCATTGGTCCGCAATATCCTTTCTCTCTATCACTCGCGCGGCAACTGCGCGCCACAATTCCTGCCCACTTCGTTTCAACTCGCCAATTCTTTGTCCTCACAATTTGGTCAAATTTTGCTTGTTGTATATCGCTCGATTCAGCCGCACGCGGCCGGGCCGACTCGCGTTTTGGTTAATGATTAGCGAGTCGTGTATTCGCTCGTAGTCGAGAACGGTGCCAATTAATACACCGGCAAAAATAAGAAAGAAAAGGGGCGTGAGATACCAAAGTTGCGGTTTTTCAAAAAATGCACTCTGTGAGAAACCTTCGTTCGATATGTCAGCGCGGTGGGAAGCTACGGTTACCCAATTTGGTATCGTCGATCAACGAGAGAGACGAATTATTATTCTGCACGTACCGAGGTACTCGTGTCGGCGTCGGAGAACACAGAGGAGAAACGCGGAGCCGCGCAGCTCGAAGAATTCCGAGATGCAAGGAGAGGAATCGCGCGTGTGTCATTAGTCGACTCCAAAAATGTAATGCTTTTCTTACACGCCCGCCGGGTAGATAAAACGGGAAAACTGTGGAAATTAGATTCGATAAAATCGAGACTCGGTTAGCCAAAATGATTCGAGCGCAGATCCAATTGTTCGAGGCGTTAACTTGACGATGGCTCATTGATTTTTTTGCTATTATTAAATGTTCAATGACAATCTACGTTTGATCTAAATTGGCACCCGATATTTTCAAATTTGCGAGCGCTATCGTGCTAACAAGGAATGGTCGAACACGCACAGACATGTCGTAAAAATCACTTTTCTCGACGTTTTCGAGCATTTTGAACACCCGAGCAAAAAAATGTGGAAAATATATATTTTTTTTCGCGCAAACAAAGTTTCCTTGAGGAAGCAATGATCCATAAAAAGTTTCATAGGGACGACAGTTTGTGTGGCAATAGATCACTTGGAAGAAATGGCGGTGACGAAAAATCAATATCTCAACATTTTACAAGTAAATCGTTTGTTTGACCAGAAATCGATGATTCATGGTATTCGTCAATTGTAAGAATTACGATTAAAAGGTTCAAAGGGACTATATTCAGTGCGGAAATATACCACATGGAATCAATGGTTGCAGAGAAAAATTGATATTTTAAAATAAATAAAAAATGTGACCTGACGGTGGGTTGAGGAACTCTTGTCAACATTACAGTTTCGCGATTCTGGTCCGCGATGTTGCATTACATCGAGCACTCTGATGAATGGAAGCTGAGCAGGAGGCGGGGATCTGTAATGGCAAAGCCATGCACGTTCCGACTCTCTCGCCACCCGCATAAAATTAACCCGTACCTACCGTTCGTTCGTTCGTTTTAATTAACGAAACAGCCGCAGGCCACGAGGCGCACATCGATGCTTCGAACGAGGTGCGGGATCGTGGCACTCCCGAGTTCGCGCGTACAGTACCTATACGAAGAGAAGAGATAAAGGAGAGCGAGGGAGAGCGTACGACAAACCGGTGAGTGGCCACGAATCACGATCTGTCGTGCGGATCACACTACCGGACATTGCCGCTTCGTTACATACGTGCGACAATTATTGTTCGCCAATCTAACCGACCGCTCATTTACTGACAATTGTTAATAACCCGCAATGAATATATATCGCACATTCCCTTTACCCACATACCCGCATGTTATATTGATAATAATGCAATTTTAACGTTTTTATTCAATTAAACCTGTTTGCGGCTGATAAACTCGATACACGCGGTGAAAAAACACGTGTATCACCAATACGTCGATGATACGAATTTATCAATTTTTCAAACATAGGCGTATGGTATGGAAGTATTGCTGTCTTATACGGATACAGGGGGAACATTTTTATGAGTGTTTTTTTGTCGATCTAAAGATGAAAAGGGGAATTATCTCGAAACACTGTTCCCGAAGAGACTCACGGTCTCTCGGGTACAAAACGAGGAGTTATCCGCTAACGGCGAGTCCGTTAAAGGCATTGAGGAAAAAAAAAAAACATTTTCCGGATTCTTCAGAGGCGTCTCGTGAAGTGACCTCTTGTATAGCCGCACAGTCTCTCGTGAGTGCGGTATGCGCTTGCTGCTGTTGCTTTGCGCACGAATGGAGAAGGCACGATGATGACTTTATCCGAGAGTATGCCGTGGCTCTCGACTGGTCCCGGGTAGTTCGCTCATAGTCCCCCGCAACAGTGTAATGCGCGCGAGACGAGCGAGAGAGGGTCCGGCGTGTGCAACGAGCGGCAAGGACCCGAGGTCCTTGGGGTCAGTCAGCAAGCACCGAGTTAATTAGGAGCGCTGAGGTCGAAAGCGTTGCATGTGGCAGGAGAGTACCTCCCGAAGATATCAATCGCCTCGCGAGCTTCAACGACCCAATGTACGTAACGTCCTCCGAAGTCCATAATCCCGAATCTCGTAGTCCGATGCGCTCCAAGTTACACTCGATACGTTGTACGTTTGTAGCTAATTCAAGTCTGCAACAGCAAAAGTATACAATTTATCGTATGGTTCGTGTTGCCTATCAAATCTGCTAAAGTTAGCGTGCGGATACCATTCTATGAATTAATATGATATGGAGTAATTTTGTGGCTGATGTGCATTTTTTTGGGTTTACGGAATACATCGTTTATGTAGAGAAAATCGAGAGGGCGGCACACTCGATAATGTGATAATTAATTAACAGCAAATGTAATTGTAGCTTAATCGATTAAATACATTTTGATATCTATAAACTATATGTACCGGCTATATATGTATAGTTTCTGTTGGAAACAGATTTATCTTTTCTATTAGAAATGGTATGAAAACGTATTTACTTGTCTATATTTACTTGGAAGCAGAAGCACATATCTAATACCATATAACCAATAAAATGCAAGAATACGCCCTTATGTTTCTCATCTACATTTTGCCTTTGAGAAAGATAAGGACGTATCCCACTGCGCTTTACGCGTTATATGGTGTCAGATGCGCCCTTCGACTTCTCATCTACAGACGTGGGGTCTAAAATGTCGATTTGTCGATTGCCGGTTTGTCAGAGTCTATCGCTGTACACAACTATACAGTATCTCAATCCCCGCTCCGACTCTCCGAAATTCGAAAATATTGTCGTTTCTTCGTCCATCACAAATAGATCGGTCTACGACTTCGTGGTGCTCATTGTATTCGTGAATATCGACGGTAAATGTTCGTATCGAGTAACGGCAGAAGAGATTAGAATTTTTTCGCGATATAAGAGATTTATTAATGAACAGTCCTTCGATAATTTTTGGCAAGATTTATCATACATTTAAATAATATATCTGGATCCAAATCAAGAATATATGGAACGACACGGCGATATTTTGCAAACAAGAAAAAACTCTGCTCTCGCCGCATCAACGCCCCATCAGCGTACCAGCGTTGCTTTAGCGGTTAAACGAATCGAAATGTCGTTTCGCACTTCCCAGCAAAATAGTTCAATGGTTCCGAAACAACAACAAGCAGAGTACTCCGCGGCGGGTAAGGAAAATCGCGTTCAATATTCCGAAGGCTCGGTAAGCATCGCAAAACAGATTAAAATGCGTTACGAAGAATTAGCGAACTCTCGAAAATCCACGGGAACGATACGCGCCGCGCAGAATGTAACATCCACGGGTGCTATAAAAAAAACAGTTGTCGCCGATAAAAAAATCGGGAATCAAGAAGAAAAGAGTGTCGTCTCGAGGAAACGCGTTAATGTGTACGAAGACGACGATTTCGTGAAATCTCGTTTTAAAATATACGCGGATAAAAAACTAAAAAGCATCAAGGAAACGGTGGGAAATAAAATCGAAATTACATCGGACAATGGCGCGACGAAAGAAACGGTTAAACGTGGTGACCGCTGGTTGCAAAACAGAAATTTGTCTAATCTTCGTCTATCGGGAGAATCGAGAGTCGGCACGGCTCAAATACGATCCACGCCGGTCGACGTGCCTGTCGCACCGTTGCTCCCGAAAAAGGTAAATATCGACGAAATAATCTTCTTGGCTTGATCAATGACGAATGTTCGAAGTATTACGAGAAAAAAAAATGCTATTTACAGGTGAAAATCGAACATCGTCGAAATTCGATGAAGCTAACGGAAAAGCCGAATGCTGGAACGGTAACAATATCGCACGGTTTGTCGTACAGGGTGCCGTACGTCGATGATTTTATTATGTTTGAAATGGAACGAGATTTTAACTCGGTATCGCGAGATTCGAGGGGCTTTCGACAAGGAAATATAACGATCAAGCAGCGGAATATCTTAGTCAAATTTCTCACACGATTGAACGTGCGTTTCAAAATATTTGCGAGAAGAGAGACTATTGTTTTCTATTTTTTTTTTCTTTATCTAAAATCTATTTTGGCAGTAATATATTTATAGGCGTAGTAATAGATGCGCGTTTTTATCAGGCGCATTCGTTCCATCCATCATTCTTCCTCTACCAAACGGTGAAAATTTTCGATGCCGCGCTGGACGCGAGACCAATCGAAGTCGAGGAGTTGCAGTTAACAGCACTGACTTCTATGTGGATAGCTGTGAAGAAGGATCACACCGTATACGGCGTCCCGTCGGTTCGTATGGCCACATTTAATAATTTATCAAGTTCTCGTCTCTAATTACTGATCGGCGATAAGCCACTTGTATATGCATCAAATATGTATAGACATCATATGTTTAAAATATATGAAATTCTGCGTTTTTATACAATGAATATATAATCATATGAATTTTTATCCATTTGGGATCCGATATTTGCAGAAATATATTGACTGCAAAAAAATTGGTAAATTTGATGAAAGAATTTAAGTGGTTTTCGTATTGGAAAATTTATCCATAAAATGTACATTAAATGTAATGTACGGTAGTGAAGAATTACAGTAAACAGAATGGAATGGAATGGAATTACGTTTACAGTCAAAATAAAGTATTTTATCGAATGTGCAGTATTTTATAATAAAATTGAAGTCAATCATTGAAAGTAAAGTATTTCTATGGTTTTTCACTTAAAGTTCATTGAATTTTCAGCTAATTTTTTTACAGTATTTCATTAAAAATACATCCGTAATAAACTTTTTTTTTTAACGAAAAACTATTATATCAAGAGACGTCGTACCGTCTCGACGCCAAGTACTTAAAAAAAAAGGTTTTTTTACATTGTAGACATTTTTTTTCACAAACTGCTAACATCGATCATTAATTGCAGGCTGAAAAAATGATATCGTTTGCCAGCGGTCTTTACGCGGGACGAAAAGATCTGTTGCTGAAATGCGAGAGGGAAATTCTTCAGTCGTTGAATTTCGATATTGGGTTCCCAGATCCATTTTCCTTTCTGTCTTACAACATAACAACGTCCGATTGCTGTTATTGCATGAATGATCATCAAATCGATATGGCTTACTACTGCGGTGGTTACATGGTGACCTTTTTTTTTTGTTTAAGTCATAACGAACGGCAAACGTTGATTAATGTCCGATGCGCGAAGCGAATCATCGAATTGATATTGAAATTATTTACAGATCGATCTTTCGTTGTTCGACGAAGAACTGTTCAATACATCGGCGGTACTGATAGCGGCTGCTGTAGCCGAAACCGCGCTGTACTTCGTGTTGGAGGATGTTGAAAGGGGAACGGAACCTATGTGGAACAAGTGGAGAGCTCCATACACAGCCAAAAGGTGGGTTTTTTAAAAAATGTTTAATGTTCTATAAATTTTCTTCAGAGAACACAAACTTGTAGTAATTTTATTTTTCAATTCACAGATTTACCGAAAGCGAAATAAGCCGCGTGAGATCAAAATTAATCGAGAAAATTAACGAATCAACCCGTCGACACAGCGACGTCGATATCGTCTTCAAGAAATACAGTCGCTCGAGATACGGCAAAGTCGCGCAGATGCTCGGCTACAAAGTGAGAATGTTTCTCGAAACGGAATGCACCATCGATCTGAGAGAATAAAGCTTTTTATTGTACATAAGTTTTTACGCAAATGACATCAAGTAAAAATGTTGTCTAGCGAACTATTGCAATTGTTCGCGAATCGTGAATGCATTTTATTAATTTATTCATTATTTTGTTTTTTTAACTTTTTATATTTTTACTCAATCTACGCGGATAAAATGTTTTTTATTTTGTAACTGCAATTATTGCGGCCGATGATGTAATTAAATGAAGTCGAATAAAAGGGCTGTAAAGATCAGTGCGTCCGAAAGAAACTTTATTTTGTCGTATATTGATTCTTTTTTATTCGGATTAATTTTTTTTCATCCAAAACGCTTTGACATTGCGATATACTGTAACGTAAAATGTCGTTACAGTAATGTCGTTCGGACTTTCTGATTTAAATTATAATGTATGATATTATAATGATAATTTGATATGAAAAAATAGTTTTGAAACTAAAATTTTTCAATTTAATCACCAAGAATTGTTTATTTTTGTTTTAACTTTTTTTTTTGTAAATTTAAATTACTCGCTGATTCTCCGATAGCATACAGCATTCGTTTTTTTTCTTTGTCGATACTACGAGGATGTAATACGGTTCTCGGAGACACGATGAGACAATCGGCGTTTTAGGGACCGATGTTAGGTCCAAAGACTATTTACGAACAAAAATTCGAGAACGAAGTTCTGAAAGTTATATAGCTTCGATTATTTTCGACGTAATTCGATGTCTTGCAGTATAAAATGGTATGATAAATCGATTACGATTTCCCGCTTGTCGCCTATTGTCGATTTTTCTTATTACTTGTATTTCGAAATATTGTTTCTTCAGTTCGCGCAGTAATACTCGATGATGATAGGCTATACTTGAAATTATTCAGGAGTTGAAAATAAAGTCCGGTGTACTACCATTTAGTTTGCACAATAATGAACGTTTTCGCCTCGCGAAATTCATCGAATAGGTGTACCGTTCGGTATATAGTATTTCCCGTACTATATATAAATATATATGTATATATAGAGCGTATGCCATGTAGCATCAAGGTATTAGTATGGGTGTACGAAAAAGCGGTAAAGCAGAGAGGATCGCAGAGAGGGTGAGAGGAATCAGAGGGTGAGAGTCGTTGGGGTCGATGTGGTAGGCATCCCTGGCAGCCGTTGCTCCTGCCTCGTTGGAGATGGAAGCAATAGGGATCAACTAGTATGCAAATCGCATGTAAATATCGCTCACTCTCCCGCAGCGGTACACCTACCCCATCCCCCGCTCCCCCTCCGCATCTCTATCTCCCTCTGTATTCGTATCATCCGTGGCACTTCCGTCCCTCTCGTTTTTGTCTAACGCTCCGGTCCCTCTGGCACGTTCGATCTCGAGTTTGTCTCTCCCTCGTTCCTTCGCGGAGAGACCCTCTACCGATCCTCGATTCTCGCACAACCGAAGTGAAGAAATCAAAGCCGCGAGGACAAAGCGCGACGTTACGCTGACGAGATCGCCACGAAACTCTCGGCCGTTTCACTATTTTTTTTTACTGCAATACCAACGCGATTGTCACGAAATAATGATTTTGGATGACGATGAGATATGTTCTTCGATAAATCGTTAATGGCTCGTGGCTGTGTTAGTTGCAAAAAGATAGCCAACTGACGGTATGATCATTTAGCACGAAGCCGAAGAAGCTTCTCTGCCCGTTCTATTTGCCGAGTCTGATAACGAGAGGTCTTTGCCGTTGGTAAGAGTACAAAAGCATTGAGAATTGTGCGCGAAAGGTGAAGAGGAGCGCGAGGCTCGTCGACTTGCGAGAGAGAAAAGCCGCGAAGCTCTCGTGTTGGATGTTCCGCGCTTGCGAAGGAGCCGAAGCTGCCCCTCCGTCTGTATAAGACCTCTCTAACTCCTCGGGTATTTTCATCTTATTCCCCGACCTAGCTTCGCGCCGGGATTACTTTCGAAGCTGCAGACTCCGAGAACTTGGAAACCCCTTCCCCTGCTTTTCCTTCTCTCACGGCTTACCTTCGCGTTCCATATCTACATCTGTCTCGTTCTCGCGGACCAGAGTAGAAGGGCTCGCTGGTTCACCTCCACAGGCCGTTGCGTTGCTTTCGGAGCACTACGAACTTTTTTTTTTACTTTCTTTTCGCTTCTTCTCTTCTCTTTTCGCACCGAGAGCCAAAAGCACGATCTCACCTTTCAGTATCGACTTTGCCGAGAACTTTGCGTTTGTAAATTGTCTCGAAGCTTCTGTGGAGATTGTAAGCCTCGAATATACGAAAGGTTACGCGCTCTGGTACATCGAGTTCTTTAGCTGATTTTCGCGAAGAATTTGACGTCGAAACTTGCCATACCAGGGAAGTAAAGCTCGAGATGTCTCTTCGACGCTCTTGTTCGCCCGGCGCATGGAATATAATACTTACTATCGCGAGTCTTTGGACTCTCTCTTTCACCGCTTCGTTGTCCCTCCCCCCTATTCCCTATGCAAAAGAGTTGAAAACGTCGACTAACCGCCTACCACCAGTGGCGTTTGCCGTACGTCGAACGCCTCCATAGTCCTCAACGACACGACGACTGTGCGCCCGGGGGAGGATGGGTCTTCTTCGGAGGGAAAACGAGATGAAAAGGGACGGAGAAGAAGACGATTTCGTTCGCCGGTTGCGGGAGCAACGAGAGAACACGGCACGTTTTAATAATGCCCTCTCTTCTAACCGAAGCGTTGGAACAAGTTTAACGAAGATTGTGCCAGATACTTTTAATTGCTATTCCTCCAACCCCTCTGCGCGAACCTCACCGACCGTACTCGGGGCTTTCGAGTCTGGAGAATTTCTGGTTACAGGGAACAGTCAAATCCCGTCCTCTCGACTCCCGTCTCGAGAATCAGGTGGTTCGGAGCTGCTGCTACTGTCGTCGGCATCGTTGGAGAGTCTATGGACTGAAAAACTCCGAACACTCCCCTCCACCCCCGTGAGTACTAGCGGTTGAGCACTTCTCCCCTCTCCCAAGCGGTGCTGATTTTATCGTTTCTGTATCATCGCCGGAGTCTCTTGGCAACTCGGAGAGGTTTGTTATCTCGCCGTTTGCCGGTGAGCACCCGGGATATAACCGGAAAAAGAGAACGGCCGCGAGAAAGGGGAGGATGAGGGGCCGCGTCAAGCATCTCGCAAGGAATTAATGCGGCTTCCCAACACCGTTGGAGAAGAGTTTCCGTAGTACCACCGTCAATTAAAACACGTCTGGCAATGAGAGTACTAGACGCGAGATTCTCCGTTAACTATAATACATTATTATTTCCCTCCTTATTTTTTATTATGATTAATATTTAAGCGATGAAAAAATAACGATTTAGATCAATCAAATTTTGGTGATTTTTTTTATTCGTTGTTTTCCTAATAAACGTCGATTGGTATGCAGGGAAAAGCTATTGCGAAACACATTAATCGATGGACATGAAATTGAGGATCGTAACATCTGCAATTGGATATTCGAGCGGAGATATTTTTTGACTCGCTCACTCAATCAGATTCTTTTAAACACTTAATTCCTAATATGTTACATTTTCTAATCGATATAAAAAAAAATCCTGCACATCGAAAATTTGCACATTGCTTCCTCATGAATTTCCGTTACCCATAAAGCTTCCTTAGTGAAGAAGGCAATAAATGACGGCCGATGCTTTTTCATAGTCAAGACTTTGCGAATAAAGGATATTAATGACTATGCAATATGAAATCTTCGAATTTTCTGGTTTTTTTCACGATGGGTACTTCTGCGAGAGAAGCAAATCATTCGTATCGTTGAAAAAGGGCTTTTTTGAAATTCTGACGAATGTAGATTTCCATCTAACGTGAAGATGCAGCGAAACAGCTTAATCAATGAAGATGAAAGATTCGCGAGAGCCCATACCGGTAGCAGTTGGAAATTCGAACCCCAGTCATTATAAATCAATCTCCGGCGCGAGTCCGACTAGACGATGGAGATTGAAGCAACGAGGAGATTAAGAGAATTAAATAAATAGTAGGGGTCTGAAGCGCGTACGAGCCGAGATATAGGTATGAAGAAAGTCAGGAAGGAGAGAGGCAGTTGCGGCTGGAATAGCGAAGGGTATTTATTAAAACGTCAGAGAGCGAATGAATCAGCTACAGTCTCGACGCGGCATGTTAGCTCTACCGGTCTCGAGGGAGTGAGCGTCAGAGTGCACTTCTCGGACCTTACCGATCCTCCATTTACAAAAGGAATAAAGTTCTCGCTCACGCCTCATCTCGTGCAGCCAGTTATCTGCCATCTTTTACGCTTTCGAAACGTTTCCAACACCAGCGGGAGTAACGCGCCACATAGGACAATAAGATTCGTGTGTTACGGCCGTTTCGATAGTGCGCACACACGCGGCCTTATTCAATCGTACACTACAATGTCAAGTCTAAAAATCAAAACACATTAATCCGTGGCACGTGTCAACGATCGCACGCTCCTAACAAAACATCCCTTTCCAAAACTCTTTCATCCCCCTTTTCCCCTGTTAAACCTGCCGCAGTCTCGAAGTAGCCAACGCCGTTGCTTTTCTATCGAGCACTCTGTTTAATACAATCCTACAAAGTTTTCATAATATTGTCCGCGCGCATTGATATAATTTTTCAGAGGAACGTGACGGCAGCGAAGTAGATATAACACAAGGGGGAAGGAGGGGGGGGGGGGGGGGGGCTAACGTTCTACGTGCTCGTTACCCGAGAGATGCATTGCTCACATTATCAGAGTTATCTAATTCAATTTGGCAATATCGTTCCCTCCGCATTTTGAGAGAATAAATGATCACCGCGAAGATATGAAGTTATCTGGTCTCGCGGGACGCGTAAATTGCCATTACGCGAACCTCGTGCTGTGGTATACCTAACGCGTTGCACGATGCTTGGAGAGGAAGGGACGCTACTCGTTCGTCTCCCCTTTACCCCCCGCCCCGTCCGAACCCCCATCGTTCCCGTTACAATTATTAATTATCTCTCAAAGCTCGGGGCTGTGTCATTACGACGAAAACTCGATGTAAATCGATAAGAATTGACCGCGACTCTCCCGTTAACGATAATCGTATCGTTGATTCTTGCTTATGTTTTTTTTTTTTTATTGTGATTTGTTCTATTCGCTTAAGCGTTCGTTAATTTTGAATGAATTTCTCATCCTATATTATAATTAGTTGAATATAACGAAAGAATAATTAAGCGGAGGTTATTAATTTTTATTCTTTAAAGTACTGTGAGTATTCAATTGTGCAAAGAATAAAAAAATCGACGATAGAACTTTTCCATCGTTAGAGAAGGGGAATCTTTCCTGTATACCTCGTGACTGTTGTATACTCGTTCCATAGCCGCCGGGATACAAGAAACGTGAAAGTACGCGATGCGAGGGGGCAACCATTGGAAAATGGAGGGTGCGAACAATGCTTCGGAGATTTAGCGTGACATCAACGGTGTAAAACTAGCGTTCTCCCTGTCGACTCTGTACAAAAAAATATCCGTGCCATCGACTTCTTTTTCCCTTCCTTTTTTTTCGCTCACCTACCACTGCGAATCTGTATTTAAAAAATAGTGTGGAGTTCATACCGAACCTACGAGGACGAGCGATATTTTCTCATTTTATATTTCATTTTTTCTATTTTCATCATATTTCGTATTTTATATTTCTAAATTGCTTGCGCGATCACCATACGAATTTATTACTAGAAGATTTTGTTTAATTGAAATAATTATGTTTGAACAAATAATAGAATTTAATAATGAATTCATGTTATAAAAATAAAATATATCATTATCGCTATATGTTTATTATCGTAATATATAAAATAATATAATAAAATATTCAACATAGACACTAAAAATCTCGTTTGCCACACACCACAATACAGATATAAGATTAGGTATTTACATATTGGTACTATTTAATTATTCACTCATTTATGTATTTATTTTCGACGGCGCATTAATAAATTATCATAGCTGTTAAAAATGAGAAAATCAGAAAATAGGACGTAATTAAATTGAATTGTTAAAGGCACCGGAAATAACCTGACTGAAAGTCTTTGGTCTATGACCAACTAGACGCCCTAAACTATCTTTAAACAATAATAATAATAACGATACATTTCGTGAAGCTACGCACTGCATTCGGGGCCAAGAAATGTCTACAAAAAAAAAATTGAAATAAAAAAAAACATACTGCAATGGTTAAATGCTGCGAAGTTGAAACTTCAGAACCGATCCGATCGGATTAAAAGAACGTTGGTTAATTTTCGAAGGTTCAGAAGAATCTCTGTAAAATGCCGAAAACGTTCGTAGCGCGCGGATGGTGCAGAATTACGCTGAGTTGCATAGTTTCCCTATAGGGCATCGGGAAGCCACGCGTCGCTTCGTTGGTTGTTCTTTTTTCACGTCCACACCGCACGCCCGGTCTCTCGACCCTTTTCTTTCTGACATAAATATCGCTTATAGCGGCATCGCGTCGCTGTTTTGGTAACCGATCGAGCATTGTATCCGCGAACGGTCGTGTGTACCAAACACTGAGTCGGTGTGTACCCGGCAAACACGTGAGCCACGTGCCTCGCTCATCCCCCTCCCTCTCTTGTGAATCCCATACGCGATTCTCTTCTCCGCATGGCTTTCGGGCTCTCGTTCCCGGTTACCCTCGAACGAACGAATCCCCCGCCCGCTCTCGCCGGATTTACGCAACGGGCATCATCCCCGTTGCCTCCTTCACCCTCGGACACGTTCGTGACGATCCGTAGCTATAAAGCGCTCGAACCTTTTCGTGCGAAATACCACGAGCTCGAGGCCCAACTCGATGACTGACTGTGACGGTGCCACGGACCAACTTCTAAGGCAAGACGCATTATCTCGATGACATCTCCGTTCGGCATTTGGTCTCTGGCGAAGTTGCTGTCCGAACGATTCACTATCGTAAACACACGTGCGCTTTGCGTCAGCGTTGTTTGCTTTAATAGAGTATGTGTGCGCGCGTTAGAGCCCTCCCTGCTGGATATGATAGCCGCACCGCTGCGTCGGCGTACGTGCAACAAGGGTTGCAGAACACTCCCGGATTCTCGACAGCTCGACGATAAAGTAACCGAGCAAACTTTCGAATGGAAAATAGTAAAACTTTGCAAGGGTTGTCATCAGAAATGACGAGTTGTTCAAACATGCGATGAGCGTAGTATGGACGTACCTACGATCACACATCATTAACCATTCTTCATACACACAAGTGCGCATGTTTAATGTATCGCATAAACAGACAGTTCACGCGTTCATAAGTTAGATCCTTGGGGTGTAACAGGGAGAGAGAATGATAGATGCGGATTACAATGGGAAAGGCCTGTGATGTTGGATAGGAGAAAACCAAGAGAGATCAGTCACCGATACGTCAAAGTTGGCGAACCCAACCGATCCGGTCGTTGCGTTCGTTCGAAAACGAAGGGATTTTCTCCATTATTCGAACGTTGAATCGATAGCAAGTTTTCGATATTTTGCTTATGATATTCCCATTAAGAAAAGCATAGGGAAGAAGGAGGTTTCGAGGATATAGGTGAGCGAAATAGGAGTTGCGGCGCCGCCCTCTCGATCGCATATTTATTGAGATCCATCATCGATAACCGCGCAATACGACAGCTGCGATAATAATCGCCAGCAATCCGTCGGCATTCGCATGTACAAAATTACCAACTAAAAACCATACTATGGTGAGTTTTATTTCTTCAATCGAAAAATATTTTGTCAATTCGACGATTATGTGATTATTGTAACAAGATGAAAAAAAATCAATTCAACGAATTGTTCGTTTCATTTGTATGATTCTTTTTAAAACTCATACTGTGATATATAGACAAGGATATTCACATTACAAAATGACTTGCAATGCAAATTGAACGAAAAGCTATTTATGCATTGTATTGTTATACAATACAATAAATTGTGTTCAAAAAAATTAATTAATGGTATCGCTATCAATTGTATTCTCCAGTCTATTGAATGGTCGTTTGTTGTCTTGTATTGTTTATTCGTCATACAAATATATATGCGTTTTACAATATGCGACTAAGCATGGATTTATGCGACATACTATATACCATATGCTCTTTATTCCGATGGATGCAACATTTAAACGAATCTTTGTCATTAGGTTATTGTACAATTGAATCGAATCCAAGTGAATAATCATAGCGTTATCAATTGCATTCTCGATTCTATTGAATTGTCAAACAACGCCGAGGGGACGGAAGTTAAGTAGAGCTATAAATGAAAAGCGCGAGTTCAGTCGTCGCCCAGGGAAGGATAAATGTATATATATATATATGTACATGAGCTGCTTGCGGATGATTTGAAACATCGACTCGATCGCGGTTTCATCGACTCGGAAACTTTCTTGATATATCGTTGTCTGCGGGGGTTTTTGGGACGACCACCGACCAGTGTGGCAAACTCTGAGGTTTCTCTCTGTCTCTCTGCACCCCAAACCGAGTCTCGCTTTACCAGGAAGTTCAGCAATTTATTCACCTTTTTCCTCTCTCCTCGTTCTCTGGGCTTTGGATGGCTTTTTATATCAATATGCCAGGCGATTGAATAGATATGGGCTCTCGAAGCATTCCGGGACCTCCCACGGTTCCCTTATTCCTCGATCCCTTCTTCATCCCAATTCACTCCCCCCCGTGTCTCCTTCATAAAACAGCCATAGAACTTTCTACACCGAAACTGCTGCTGATACCGCGGTTGCTTCTTGGCCGTTTTATGCTTCATCGAAGATTGCAAGGCAAAGACTCGACCCGCGGGGGGCGTTTCCTCCTCGATAGCTTCGTAACCGAAGCAAGCTTATCCAACTGACCGGAGAAAGCGAGTATTTGAATTCGAAAAGAGAAAGAGATCAGTATCTATACGGCATCAAAGAGACTGCGGCTATGTATTGTGACGAATTAACTGCTGAATCTCACGATTTGGCCACACGTTTGAGTAGCAAGACGAATCACAGGCGAGAATGTGCGAGCGATCGGACGAAAGAAAAACATCGTTCGAAAAACGCGTGCGTGTAACGCGAGACTAACCGGTCACGTCGCGCACGCTGCATAAAATGCATATAGAGGAATACATAAGTGATATACCTAGTCTTACAGTGCGCGGGAAAGGCGGGTATTGCACCTACGCAAGAAGGGCTCCGGCACACATCAAATCCAGAACGCGTCGCCGACGCGAAAACCTAGCGATCATTAATTTCCGGACAATAAAACACAAAGCGCAGAGCACGGTCTTCTCGTCCACGGCGTGAGAGAGACACGCCCATGACGCTGAGTAAATGCTTCCTTTTTTTTTACTCTTCCCTTCCCCGTCGGAGAGTCGTGTTTGCTTTCGGTATTTTAGGGGCGCGAGGACGCCAGCTAGAACGGCAATTGATGATGCCCGAGAGTCACTCGCTCTTATTGTTCATGACACGTGCCGTTCTGACGCCGCGTAGGACCCACAGAGCTCTATCCACCTCTATGCAGCCACCCTCTATCGAGAGCCCGTTAACCCCCCCTTCCCCCTTCTTTTTCCGCATTCACGATTCTTTCCAGCAGAGTCCGAAACCTTCGATACCCATGGAACGGGTTAATTGCCGATTTTGCGTGATTCCTACGCCAGAGGGTTCTCTTAATTCTCGTCACCGTTCGCCACGATTCATCGACACTGCCACGTATCGTAATCGCCGTGGAAACTCGAACGGGTTCTAACGATTGAATGTTCTCGGGGCCTACAATGGGCAAATAGTTTGTCGAAACGCGGCACACTCGCTTACGCACGACTGGCCACCGATCTGCCCCACCGTTGCATCGTCACGACTTCGCGTCTGGGAAGTTTGCCTCGAACACTTTTTAACGTGACCTTATCGCGATTGTGTACCGTGTCAATAATCAGTTGAACATCTTTGAAAATCCATCTTTTGTTGTTGTTGTTTTTAAGGCGCAATTACTTTATAAGCGTCGAACAACGTTACGACAGTAACTTTGTAACGAATATGTTTCTTTTTTTGCTTTCTCCACTGGAGAATACGCGCAATGCATATCGCTGCTGAACCCGCGTGTCGATGCGTTTCGTGTCTCATCGTCCAGTTCTTTGGTCATCGGGATGCGAGATCCGCAGTCTCTTCATTCTGTTTCTCTTGAACCAAAACTGGTTCCATGAGAAAGTTCGGTGCAGTTTCGTCAGCAGCAGCATGTACAGTGAAACTTCGATTAATCAGGAGGGGAACCTACCGAGTTTAAATTTTCTCACTACTTCCTTCCACGTGTAAGTAATAAGTAAACGGATGAGAATTTCACGTCCATCAAACCGATAATCCGGGATGATTAGAATCGATTTAAATCCTACCAAAATAATCTGAACAATCGGGAGGAAGCAATTTTCATTGTTTTCAGAGTCGCTTTTCGACTTCACTAACGATCAACATTTTTCGTGAAGTTTGAAAACGAACGAACAAAACGAAAGGATTTTTTTTGTGAATGATTTCAACAGTGCCGAAAATTCAATTAAAAAAGCGGAAATGGCGTTTTTTGATACATTTTGGCGGAGTTTTTCATCTAAATGAAAAATCTATTTTTTTTTCTCACATTTATTAAAAAACATTGTTGAAAATTTAATTAAAAACGCGGATTGAAATGAAAAAAAGTCTGTTAACAAAAAAAAATCGAAAGTGGAGGACCCTTTTAAGAAACGATCGTTACAGTGTTGGAAACTTCGTTATTCGATGATTGTTTTTCTTTACATCTTGTATGTTGATTTCCTTTTTTTGTATTGCGCAAAATAAAAGCTGGTGATTATCGATTCCGGATTATTCGTCGGCACCACAGCCCCACTTGCCACGGAGAATGGAGGTTGTACTGTATATCTATATTGTACACATATAAACGGTTAACGAGTAGGTATGTTTATCCGGGTATCTTCGAGTAGCGACAACGCAACGCTCCGGTACCCAAGGGACTTGTCTGGCAGCTGACAACTTTTTCTTGAGCAATCAAGGTCATGGGCAGTATTTCGACTCGTTATGGTAAATCTCGTGGAATATTCGGCAGCAGTAAGTGTTGAGTAATCAAAATTCGAAAATCTTTTATCAATTGCCATTGTAATCTCAATTTACAAATTATAACGCACGAGAAGTCATTTTGCGAGATTCCAAGCTCTCGACATTCTTTTTTTTTAATTTCTAAAAGCAAAACATAGATTCAGCGATAAGACGTTTCTCGTCTGGCACACTTTTCACATCTACTTTGCGAAACACGAACGGGACGGGTAGAGGGACGAGGCGAAAAAGTACGAGAAGAAGAAGATGAGCGTAGGACGTTACCGGGGCTCCGAAAGTTATTATAAAAATAATCAAAGTTTCTTCTTGGCTCTGGGAGTGGCTTGGGGAGGGGAATTTCCGCGTCGGTCGAAGGAGGAGGGAAGACATAGACGGCAAAGCCGCGAATGTCAGGCGAGAGCGAGACGAACGGGCGAGTTTCTCTCGGAGGTTTGCCTCCGGTCGCAGGCCACGGCTTCGTTACGTTTGACAATTATGCGTTAATTTGCACCTAGCGATACTTCAAACGGTTTTTATTCATTGCGCGTCGAAGCGAGTTAGGAAGAAAGTGCTGGTACGCGGGCGTTGGCGCCGACGGCGTACGTCACTCCGGTCGGGGGTCAGGATGGTAGCAATACGGGGCTTTCACGAAGTCCGGACGAGCTTGTGTGTACGGTTAAAGTAAAGGGATGAAAAAACGGGAGATGAGAAAAAAAATAGCGAGAAAGGAAGCTAAAAAGTATGCAGTCGCGAGAAGCATGATGAGATAAGGTATCTCGTCTCGCCAGGATTTCTGAGGTTTTATATCAGAAACGAAGTTGTTGGATGAGATACTCGCGACGTCCGACGTCGGGGGTATGTTCTCGTCAAAGGACCGATATGTTAATGCCAGGAGCCTTGCTGAATGTGTAACGAGAGTGAGCTGCTCCGGGGTTGGACTCTGCGCCTGATTAGCTTTACTCTCACACTGCCCTTCACCGGAGACTTGCTTCGCTTCGTTGTATACCTTTGACGAATAATTTTTTATTTATTTTTTTTTTCATCATTTCACTTTATAGTGCGGACGCGAAGAATATGATTGTAACAACGAAAAAATATACCCAAAAGCCTGTGAAAGGAGGACAACTTTGATTGGCTGTTGTCGGCACTGATTGTAAAAAATGATTTATTCCCCGAGCCAATGGCTGAGTGATTTCTACCAGAGCAGAGGACAATAAAGATGAGTGACACTGCGAAAGGTGTGAAAGTGCGTGCTGTCGCACACGAACAAAGGCGATAATCTTAGCTCGAGACGAGGGCGATGCTCGGACAGTCTGAAAACGCAACAGATTGGAAACCGCATTCGGTCGGTAGGTCCGACGCGTAACATTTACCAAACGTTCCCCGGTTTGCGCATCAGTATAATAGTATCGAAGCTATTAACTAATGCCCAGCAACGTAGCGGCTCCACCGCGTTTATGTATCAGTGGTGTAGACGCGATGCACGATCGAGCCATACGCCTGTGTCCGCACGGCCTACACCCTGCCCTTGCCGTTCGGCCGGCTGGTATGTACAACCCTGCCATCGGGGACACTAGTTTAAGCCTTGATATATCGCCTGCCGACACTCCCAACTTCTGTCGCCGTTTTGTATCGCTTTTTTTTTTCTTCTCTCGTCCCTTTCCTCATCTCGGCTGACCATATGTCCACAGCAGCTATGTACCCGATATAATCTATATGTCTCACGGCTTCGTGTTTTTCGTTCAATGACACCGGCAACTCTTTTCACGTTCATTCAAATTAGACGAAAGTTTTCCGGTTACCTGTTTATTTGCTTTTTAACTCTTGCAATGAGACACATATTCTTCGCATCATTTTGACATCACACGGGGGTACTTCGACGAAATCATTTTTTCAATTTTTTCAGCATATCTTTTAATATTAACATTTTTTAAAATTATAATTATAATGAAATTGGGTAAATATTGAATATTAAATACTAAATATCGGAGAAATTGCATCCTTCAAAAAAGAAACCTGAATCGATAAAAAAGCGGAAATATTTTAGTATTTCACTCATCTGTATCCGACCAACGAAGTAATCGCCGACAATTAATTGACATTGAATACAGTTGTAATAAGATCGAGAAATATTCGAACAAAAAGTCGAATACTTTCTTTTTTTATACTGGGGATGGGTTCTCAATGGCTTCGGTAACTGGTACTCGTTGTGAGAAGCATTACTCACGAGACCACCGCGCAACCCGGGTGCAATTTCACCGTCACGAAGCGTACCCAAAGTAGATACATGCAGTCTACCGTGGTATAACAAATGATGCCACATGTTCGCGTATCTTGAGCGGAGCGTAACCCGCGCGCTTCTGGCGTTTAACTCTCACAAGTCTATGGTTCATGGGGTACGTATATATCGCGTATAGGGTGAGGCCCCTGACTCGTAGGGGTAATTTTGTACATTTCACGCGTATGCGTATAGCGTGGCGCTATAGTGCGAAACAAGAAGCGAGAGAGCTCTCTCGTCGAAACTCGAAGCGGAGGGCTCTAAATGCCGCAGAGGGACTATTTTCTATTCGTATCACGAATTGCTCCGTAGCATTTATTTCTTTATACCTCTTTAACAGTGCCTTATGCTGTGCTAAAGGCTCGCCGTCGTTCCGAAAGGCAAACTTCGGTAACTCGAATCGAGGTTGACCATTGAAAAATTTCGTAAATACATTTCAACAATACGAACGTCGGTACTTTTCATCTTTTGCCGTGTCGTTATTATCTTTCGTTTCTTCTTGCCGTCTTCGCGGCTCTTTAACTCGCGCAATTTACGGAAGAGAACGCGATGAAAAAAAAGAAAAAAAAAACAAAGAAACGAGTGATAGAAATAAGGAGAGCGTGTCGCGGTGCGTGGAAAATTGTAATTTTTTCGACATGCTCGGCCACGCGGTAGTAACTCGGGCGGAATATTGAAAGCCGCGAGAAGTGTTGATCTTTGTTCGAAGAAACACCGCGCGAAGCGTTGATGTTAAGAAAAAAAAAAGTGTTTCGAGGTGCTATCGTTTGTGTCTACGGTGTCTTTGGGAAGAGATGCGTGAAACGACCCCAGCCATATGTCAGTATTAGAACGGACAATGCCGAACTCGTGAAACGAGTCGGTTCCTCGCCACATAGACCCCATACATCGGGGGGCACTTGCATCGAAGTCTCTTGACTTGCCTCGTGCAACCCGCGTCTGTCTATGTGTGAGTCGACTTGATTAAGAGGACCTATAAGTTAGCCTTTTAAGAGCGTTAACCGAGGCAAATAGCATGCTGGTTCACTCTGTTGAGAGGCACCTGCATAATAGACCATAATAGGCCTCCGCGCTTTCGCCTCGTGGCTTGTATCACCATAACCGAGCTATCCATCGAATCTCCGAGAAAAGCGTATTATCCTCCGGATACTCCTTTGGTCTCTTGCGACGGGGACTTTGTCCGTCTGACTCTGAATTGTTATCTTTTTTTTTTGTAACTATTTGCTCTTCATAGCAAATGTTCTTCATAGCGAAGTCTCCGCAACCTAAATTTAATTTGATAAATCAGACTCGAAGATGTCTCGATACGTATTCACGTAGATTGCGCGAGTTGCGGTACGCGATAGAGTAGTGTTGAATTTAAAAAAAGTACAGATGATTCGTGAGAATGTTGAGTCACATTCAATGCCAAGGAACGAAGAGTTTATCGGAAGAAATTAACATCAGAATCGATCCGTCCGATGAAAGCATTTAAACGACCAATCGGTTGTTATACTCATTACTCGAGTTGCCGATGCCAAAGGAGATTCGAGGCTCTGAGATCTACATCACCGCACCTCCGTCTCTCTTCGCTAAGTGCAGACCCAAGGCACCGCAGCGTTCCACGAAAATTAATCAGCGGCCGGAAACCAGCAATTTTTTATAACCTCCCTTCCCATTCCAAGATTGCTCCTTCTAATTTAATATCTTTATCTGCATAATATTAGAGGTATATATGATGCGCGCGGGCTCGTTGGGCCGAGAAGAGAACCGCTGCGGGAACGGAAGGAAGAGGATGAGAGGGCTACACCGTCAGTTTATCAGACACGTAATCAATCAGAAATGTTCCGATAAATTGCAATCGAGAATTGATGCTAATGACGCATAAAACGTATCGATCGTAAAAAAATTCTGAAAAACCAAAGTTTTTTTCGGTTTTTTGATTTTGTATCGATTGTCATATAAGTTTGAAAAAAAAAAAACATTACAAAGAGACCCCTTTATCGGGTTTTTTAAAACTCTTTTATCACCGCGTAACGTCTTAAAAAAAAGATTTTGAAACTTCGCTAAATACTTCATGTCGTGTACTTTTCTTGTAGAATACACTGACAATTGTAGAATACACTATCAAAAAGTAAAAAAAGGAAAAAGGACCCATAAAGAAAAAAAGTTGATCATTGTAGAGTGTTGAATCATTCTTTAGCGCGCGGACGCTGCTATTATCGGAAGACCAAAGCAACACCGAAATAAATGATGGGTTGCTAGAACTAACAATTTATGAAGAGAACAAATATCGTTAATTCACACAGTCAATTTCTGTCTAAAAAGTAGTTTTCCCAATTTAATATTAATTCTTTCAACTAATAATTTTTTTTAGTGTATCTTCCAATTTGTGATGTAATTTATAGTACGACAAATTCTGCAACGAATGAATACAAGGGCAATCGTTAATATTTTTATCTGTTATTCGTATCTCTGATAGTTTCCATATTTCCGTTAATAACCTTCTTTCTCCCATACAATCTAATGTATTTGTATCGACAGAATTAATCACGAAAAACGTCCACAATAACGATCTTACAAATGGGACGGAGGGACAATAGCATTATATCAATGAGATAATACGAAAAGAGTGGCGAAGCGTATATATACAGACGAAAAACGTTAGGAAAGAGTATAGGAATTGCATCTGGGGGAGGGGAGGGAGAGGAGTGGCAGTGATAGTGGTCGCGTCGCGGGAACGGAATCACGGGCGAATAAAGAATCGCGGTTGGAATCCTTCTCTGGCCTCGAACTGGAGCTTCCAACCCTCGTCATTAATACCAGGCGACTGTTACATATGGATGAGAATGCTCGCGGGTTGGGCCCACAGAGAGAAAGCGGTATAAGCGAAGGAAGAGCGCAAGAGAACGACGCGGTAGAAGGAGAAGAAGGAGAAACAGTGTGCCGAAGCGGCACGGGAAACGGGGAAATTGCAGAGCCTCGGCTATATTCCTCGGTGGGAGAATACGTACACGACGAAGGAAAGCAAACTCATCGACTAAAAGCATTCGGGGAAAAGAAAATGCGAGGAGAAAAAGGCAAGAGTGAACGGAGTCACTTCACTATCTACTTGATTCTCGAAAAACCTAGCGACGTTCACTCGCTCGGAGATTCTTTCGTCCGACCGATCTTTCGCGTATAACATTGAACGTCAACCTTTCACCGTATACATTATCTGTTTCGATAGATATACTTGTGAGAAAAAAACGGACAGAAATTACAGCGAAATATAGATAGAAGTGCTCACGACACGTATTGAAAATTACGAAAAAAGAAAATGAACTAACAAAGCAAAGATTGCATCGGACTGCAACGCGAAACTGACCATCTAACTCGTACGACGTAATAAATCTTTCGGCTTCTCTGTTTTTCCCGTTTATTTTCGAAGCTCGTTGTCCCGTTAGGGAGGAAACCGCAATATAGGTAATGTTCTGGCCGGCTACTTAACAAATTGCTACAAATTGCGTTGAGCATTTAGCCCGGACGGTTAAATCCGTGCTCCCGTCTCCGCCTCCGCCGAGGCCATGGGTAAACCTCGACGCAGTAAAGGTCGAGAGTATTAGCGAGTAAAAGGGACGCGGGAGAAAGGAGGGATGGGCTACTCTAGTGTGACTAGTTGACGACCGAATGTGGTTGTGCTTCCTCACGTGAATTCACCGCATAGTCACCACATGTTCTTCGCATATGTCCATCGTGAAAACTCCCCCTCTTTAATACCAACAGCAAGTACTAATACCAAGTGTCCACTGAAGTAGACAAATCTTGTATACGCACTCGAGCAGGAATTAGCGAAGATTTCATCTTTGGGTGAACGGCAACAGCAGACTCGCAGACTCGCAGACATCGCCCTCGTATCTCTGACATATACCCCCTTCGACTACTCGTGTATCCGAAAACGTTTGTTTACCGGTTTCGGGGAATAAAGCTTGTTGTATCGAGCTGTTGGTTCGAGACTGCTACGCGATTAGAACACAACCCCTCCCGATACAGCTTCGCCCCGGGGTCGTTTACCCGGCACCTTCTCCGAATTGGCCGCAAATGTTGTCGTTTCCCGCTGAGATATTTCTCGAGCCACTCTTGTAGAAGGCACAGGGCGCTCACTTCGATACACTTAACCATACTTGTAATATTATTTTTTCGTCTTCCCTCGCGTCGAGGATGCGATCCTAACCATCCATTAAATAATCTAGCCGATCCGGAGCACTGACACGCAACCGGATTAATATATCAAACGCTGATGATCGCCACGAGCACGCGTGCGAGACAGCTGCCCACGGAGATGTAGAGGTAAAAAAAACGTGTACGAAAAAAAAAAACAAAAAAACACGCCGGGACGAATTAAAATAGAAGCAGAGACGGAAGATTCTGGGCGCCGTTTTGACCACCGGTACCAAATGACAAGGCAAGAAAGACGCCTCTCTCCTATATGCCATGTATGATGCAGCACGTGTTGGCTGTACGAGTCATGGATGCTCTCTGTCAATACATCATTAATCGTCAGAGGAGAGGATTTCAAGCAGGCAACGACGAAGGCTACGCCGACGCTTCTCTCGTTCTCCCTAATCGATGCAACCCACACTTTGGAAGAAACCGCACGCGGACTAATCGTTTCAACAGCCTCGATCGAGCCGTTTAATTTCACGCCTATTTAAACGCGCTTAAGCCCAACAATGATTTGAAGATCAGGATGAATTTATTTGGACCGTAGATGTCGTGTCACTTCGTCGAGAGTCACGATTCTCTTTCTCGAAAAAGTAAGAAGCAGATTCAACCGGTAGGAAGTATAAATAACAGCTCCTTGAATTACCGACTGGGCCGCATTTATCGTTGATACATTCGTCGCGTCTTTAATAAAAAATGCAATGAACATATATTTCATTGTAGAAGAATTATCCAAGGTGGAGAGGCAAAGCGATAGTTGCAACGAGTTGCACTTTGGGCAGCGTGTTCCTGTTCTGTGCACGTTGAAAATTTGTGTGCTACATGCGGGGGGTAGGAGGGGAAGAGAATATACCGGAGACTTGGCAATTCGAAATCCCAGCGAGCGAATGTTGTCAGGCAATTTTCTTGGCCAGTGCCTCTGAATGCTGCAGATTTCCATCTAGTCCGGGTGGCCGTCCTTCCTCCGCCTCGTGTCTCTCTCCGACGCTCGACGATGCAGGCTAAATAACCCTGGATGCGTGGTACACCACGCGACCACGCACACGTACACATCCTACACACCCTTCTCTCCTGTCTCTTGCGGGCTTCTCTCGTGTCCCAGCATTTCCCTTTCCACCTTCGTCCCTTCACGATCTCGTTCCATGCTTTCTCTATCTCTCATCCGCCGAAACGTTATATACGCACATAGGCACAGCTCGTCCGGTTCACACCCCCTAACCCTCGGCGCGTTCTCTCGTTGCTCCCTTGCCGCGCGTACCGCTGGCTTCCTGCTGCTGCTGCTGCTGCTGCTGCTGCTGCCTGGCTAACCACAACTGTGATTATAATTCGCAGCCGAGGCCCACCCCCTACACCAGTTCACCCACTCTCCATTCACCTCTTCCACTGTACATACGTACTTCGTCGTGAGCGTGTAACACAAGGACGCGAGCGCAATCCAATGGTATATTTGTCGGCTCGGCTCGCTCACGTACGACACGTACACCGAGCAGTAACGGGGAAGGCTCGAGCGAACGTTCCCGCTGTAAAGGATTATGCACGCGGATTTAACTGATGAATCACATTGTCGTCTTGATTCGCGGTGGCGTTAATTTTACCAACGGTCCCAGGCCCCTACCGGGCAACCCTAGTGTACTGTGTACATCGCGAGAGTCCGAGGGCGCCGACGACTGCGTGCTAACATGTAGACGTCGTTCAGCCGCGTGAAACGCCACCGCTGGATCTTCCGCTTGTTGAGTCTTCCCTGATGACAGTGCCGGCCTACAGAACATTTTCGGATTAGAGTCGCGCGTCGAGCTCGGCGGCCACACTCTCCTCGCTGGATAGATTAGTCTCGTTCCAATTGCCATGCTTCCCGTTGTCATCACTTCCAATTGGATCTTTGCGGTCCAATTGTACATCTTCATTCAATTCTGTTGTTCTGTGAATAGCGATAAGACGTTTTTAAAAAATAGTCCAACTCATCGTTGGGCTTATTTTTTCTTTCAGTCTTGTGCGTGAAAGACGATTCATGAATATATTATATCGTGTGAACTCTGTATTTCGACATAATAATCACAATCATCTCATAATTTCGACATTGTATTTGGTAATTTTGTTGTAATTTGATGTGAGTGCGATACAATGAGATATCTAATCGCCTGCAGACACAAATAATCACCTCACAAACGGGGTGACAGTCCGGATGAGACAGAGAGAATTAAAGTTTCGCTCTGTTGTTGTATGTCTGTTCAATACGACGTTTAAATCTTTACCCCATTCCGTGACAAAATTAAATTTTATGAACGAACGGCTGAACGATTAAAAAACAATCGGGTTGAGAACACACAGCAAAAAATGCTGAAAATTTTATCTGTGGGGGATTTTACGATCTGTTTTACGGTTCAGACGGTAGAACAATACGGAAAGAGGAACTTCACGGCAATGTGAATTATGATTCGGATGTTGCAGAAGGGTAATGAAGAAAAGTAATATAAGATAGATTTCCGGATTGTGTTCACTTTACTGATTTTGATTATTTTCATTTAAAATTGCTGTCAATTCGTTGTTTGCCCATATTTCGATGTCAATGCTTTGAAATTATTCATAAAAACGTACAGAATTATCAAACCGCTGTAAATTTAATTTAATTTTCTTGAGTGTTTTCCTTACAAAAATAATAGCCAAAAATGGACAAAGGTTGGAAAAAACGGCTCCCTACCCTACCCTACGTAGACCAACCAAATATTACAAATCTTTATTCGAGGAGTGAGAGATAATTTAAATTAAAGCAGAAAAGAAAGTATGCACCATAAATTGTTGTGATACATCAACCACGGATTTTTGGTTGAATCGTTCGAATTTCAGCGAGCTGTTCGAGGGTGAAACTGTAGTCATAAACCAAGAATTAGCCACATCCAATTTCGGTCGAATGTACGGATATACCGCAGTGCCTTATTAATTTAGTTCAATGGGTTCTCGTTTGCTTTCCGGCGTCGGTAGTTATAGGCTGTCGGAGGGGCAACACTGTTATGCGTCGACCGATTGGGGTGAATTCTCGGCAACAACGAAGGCAAACTCGACGATGCCACAGATGGTGTATCACGAGTCAATATAAGCACTTTGTTCAACCACGATTTCTCTTCGGCCCCTCACGACGGAATAGCGCGTTTACCGCAATAGCGAGGCACGATTTTCGATCGTCTCAACCGCGACACTCGTGCTGCGTCACTTTTACCCTGACACCCGTTTGCCATTCGTGCAATTACTTTGACATAATATGCCAGCGTATATTAATTTTTCCAAGCGGAATCATTCCACGATGTCATTTTAGATTATTTCGACGATTTTTTTTTTCGCTGTCATCGCAGCGTATTTTTGACATATCGTTGGACAAATGAAAAACCAATCGATGCAATGTTTGCACAGCCAATGATTGGACATTCTGAATATTGCATCACGATGCAGCTCGGTAAATTTTGTTGAACATTGTCATGTACGCAAGAGGTTTACCGTGTGACCGTGTGCCATAATCATCTCTTCTCCGATATACCAAGGGGGAGTGCGTCGAGGCTGTGTCGCCCAGCCTCGGGTACGCGGATCTCGGGGTTCTTCCCGATCCTCTCGCGAGAGGAAAAGGAGGAGAAGAAAAGACGGTTGTGGTTGAGCCGCGGGCTGTCCTGCTGTGGGATGCTGTGCGGCTGTGTGAAAGAGTAGGAAAGGTGGAAAGGAAGGAAGGAAGAAAAAGGTGCGATAGCTGGCTTGGGAGTCGCGAGTCGCGAGGGCAAGAGCGCACGATGTATCCCCCCTCTTATTCGCCGCCACGTTGACTCTCGAACGCCCGCGATATCTCGACCAATCGAATCACGCTCCCGGCTCCGCCTTTTATCATTATTTTCACTTGTTTTCCCTTTACTCCACCCTCATTGGATGACAGTTCCAATCCTTCCCCCCTTCCTCATCGGGTATGGCAAAAAAATCCTTCGGCACTCCCGCGACTCTGTCGACAACTTGGTGCCTCCCGCCCCCACCCTACCTCCCCCCCGCGATGTCCTCTTCTCGTGCACAATCCGACCCGTGTACACACCCAGCTTAGCTCGCTGTCTTCCTTGCCACGATCTTTTCTGCAGAAATCTCCTTCGTATTCCGTATAACAAACGCGTGTACCAACTCTCAGCATCTTGTACAGATTGCGTTGCGTATGATCTTCCTATTCTAAGAAGCCGTTTCTAACTTGAAACCGGTCAGCGTATATGAAAGTCATACGACGATCTACAATTTTTTAACGTCCAAACTGATATCGAATGCAAAAAAAACCGAAGTTTTCATTCCACGCTATTTGACGTGTGAAAAGATACTCCCTTCGTCTATTTTTTAGGCAGTCAATAGGGACGTGAGATGAAACATAGTTGACGATCGCGGGGGTCGTACTTTACCCCGATTTATCATCGCTCTCATAGAAATAAAGTATATGTTACAACATATAAAGGATATATCTTGGCATATATATTCCAGATACACTGAGAAAAAATCATTAGTTGAGACAATTAATAGTTATATGGTACAACTCATTTTTGTTTTATGGTCTCAACTAACTGTTACTTCTCATCATTTTTTTATCGATTTTTTGAAGATATATATGGGAAGATGTGTCGGGTATATCGAATATATACGTAAAAAAAATGCTCGCGGTCAAAAGTACTACATCTTGTATATATCTCGATATATACCTCAATTCCATCGAGTTTAGTGATAACAAAAAATTTGGTTATATTACCAAAGACCATATTACCAAATATTTTCGTCGTTAAATGGTACATTAGGGATATATTTTTGAATATACTTCCTCAACTATATGTCACCATGTATATAACAAATTATATGATATGTAAATATATTAATCACGTTATAAAAATGCCGAATTTGAAACATGTTTTTTCCATATACTTTTCTTCCATATGGAAGCAGATATATTCTAGTAAAAATTTACCGCTTGCAACTGAAAAATAAGTTTATTCGATAATTATTCGGATAATTCATCCAAAACATGTTTAAATAACTAGATTTTTCTCGCGAATGCGATACAAGACCACGAAAAAAAAATTGAAAAGTTCGTCCTATCTATCGTCAAATCGATTATCCGCGAAACTTTGAGATCGCGATGAAAACATTGTTACAGATTCTCGTTCGAAATTCTCCGAACTTAATACGTATACAGCAGGATCATGCATTTTCAATACAATGTGTCCACACTAGTGCGTTCTTGACCCGGCGTCTATTTACATTGTCTGCAACGGCGTGTATATAAGCGTAAAAAAAAACTCGCGAACGTGGCCGATATACATACAATGAGTTGGAATGCGCACGATGAAAGAGCCGCGCTGGTCGTGCATTGCACTTTTTTTTTTTTCACTTGCCTTACCTACCATCCCCTCTTTGCATGTCTATAGTATCTCTCTTGTAACCTGAGCTGTGATTAAAGATCGATTTGTTATTTACTTCGTCAAACATGATCTCTATACTGGGGCTAAATCTGGCATTGATCTCACTCGTGAATGATTCTCATACGTTACTTTTATATGTGGGCAAATCCCCAAAGATAGCGTTAACGCGAGATTGTCTATTCGGAGGTCGAGAGTACACAAGGAAAGGGTTGAGGTGTAGCCGTATTTAGGAGGAGTGGGTGGGGGGGGGGGGGGGGGAGAGTTACGGTAAAGTCGAACGAATCGGGATAGCGATTTGTTCGAAAAGCAATATAGTTCGAAGGCGGGGAAGCTCCGATGTGGTTGTATGGGGTTCGAGGTCGGGGAGGAGGAGGGGGGGGACGAGAGCATCTCGCCGTCAGAAGGAAGGTGGAGGGTACCCTTTTCCCCCGAAATTTGCATGAGGTATTAAAGCACGGTGGCTGGCTGGCTTTCAACCGGCGGAGTCGATGTTTGCCGACAGCGACTGTCGCCCGTTTCGCGATCAAAGGATTCCCGTGCCCGCGCGTTCCTACCTCGTCTCACTCACTTTCGGGCTTTACCTCCCCCTCGCGTGTTGGTAGCTCGGCGTTCGAAGCTCGTTTGATGATTGTTGGTGCGACGATGCATGGGGCTCGCGACTCTCTGTGCACAACTCTCGAAAGCCTCGCCTACTTCCTCCACGTTACTTTCCTTCTGCACACCTCTGTCGGTTTCCGTTTACCCTACAGCTTCCAACTATTTTCGCGTCTCAAAGTTTTCCCGAATATACCGTAGTGCCCTCGCTCTGTTCTACGAATCGTCTTATACTCGCAGCTTTCATTCGTGAACGGTTCTTGTGATAATAAACCATTCGCGCGTTCGCGTACGCGGTTTACGCTGATGTTTGAAATTTGCATTATTCATTCTATTGTTACGGATTCACCGGAATGGAATGCGACCGGTTGTCGTAGAAGAGGAACGTGAGAGTTTAGTAACTCTCGATAGTTCAATACCATCGTTCGAGACTCTAATCAGTTTTTTTTTTATATTTTCATAATTTCAGGTGGTAAAAAGATCAGGTGGTTCAGTTCACTGTTATCCTCATAGGCATAACGTGTATATCAGAATATATTTAAAATATATTGATATATAACGGTAAACAGTTTTGTATCATATATTTTATTTGCATCTGCAGGATACGCCTTTAAAGATGTATTTCAAATATCATAGATATAATAAATTTGCCGGGTAGATAATAGATTAGAACGTCAACTGTGAATATCATCGTAACTCCGAAAGAAATAAAATACTTACATGTTACAATATACAAAATATACATCTTTATACAAAAGACAAAAAGTTTTAAATCTCAAATATATATCGGATCAGTGGGATAAGGTTTGGAAGGTATATTCCAAATATATGACATGTATATGTCGGTTATATAGAATATATATGTAAAAAAAAAGATATATGAATAATATATTTCGCAGTAAAAATGTTATCTCAGTGTATACTATACTTCAACTTCACAGAGGACCAGAAGGTATGCATTAACTTTCGCATCTCAAGACGACATGTATCACAATGAAGAAATTTATTACCCGTTTATTTGATCCGCGCGCGATCTCTCAATTAGTTATCGAAGCCAGTTAAACATATCGTCGACGAAGGGTAGGCCCCCGAGGCACGCGCAAGACACACAAAAGTGAAGAAGCAGCTACGACAAGGAGGACGGAGGATTTAGTTAGGCAAAAAATAGACAAGATTCGAAAAATTCCCATAAAGTATACGTATCACGTATGAATGTCTACATCGTTTAATGCGCTCGCGAAAGAAGCGACACGTTCGATAATTTCGCGAGTTGTTCGAATGAAACGATTAACGAATTCTCCGCGTGCGATGAGGCGAAGGGGAGGGGGAGCATTCATCAAACTCTTAATTAGTACCGAGGGATCGTTTGAACGAGACGATAGCACGTGCCTAAGCATCGTTCCGTTTGGAGCCGTCGTATAGTTTTGTGTCTCATCCACTTTGGTGACGCAGTCTCGAGTCACAGTGGCATTCGCGAGAATGATAATAAAACAAAAACAAAAAAAAAAAAAACGATTCAGTTCAGGAGGGACTCACCGATGCGAGAAGGAGGCGAAGTACGAGAGAAAAGCGAATGGGTTTCGAATGAAGAGAACTGGATAGAAGGAAGCCACGCGCGCCACAGAGTCGGGACCTCTCGTCTCTCTGTTAACTGCGATGAATGGGCCTAGGGCCCCCTTCCCCCTCTCTCCCTCTGACCCCCCCGATCTTACTTATGCGATGCGTCGCCCCGACGGCATGCATCACTGCCAGACCGCGGCTCTAAGCCGCTTTTTACGTGGTCAACGAAACGGCAAAGAATATGCGATTACGCGCGTTAACATTCTCGGAATAATGTGCAGGTAACGTCGAGAGATTCTCGTTCCCTCTCGTCGTGCGTCTTTTGCCACTGCGAGCCAGTTATATACCCTGTGCCCATAGTCCAGCAACTTCGGCACCGTCGACTCATCTCCATACCAAAATTGGCCTCGGTGTCTTCTCCACCAGTCTGGCAGCTTCGTCGTTTCATCTTACCACGACGGATAACGCCGCGGAAGAAAAAAATAAAATAAATTCCCTGTTAAGCGAGCCTAAGTTTTCGTAGTTTTCAAAGAAGATCCGGCATAGCGTCTCTTTCATGTTTCGTTTGGAATTGAGCGGTCATTTTACGCCTGATATTTCGTAACAGCGACGTTTGTTTCGCGAGAGATACAAGTCCACGGGGGTAAATGTACGAGGGTGAACGAGGACGCGAGTGCATCCGACAACGTCGTGGGTCCTCGCGGTCAGCCAGTGAGATGGCGAAGAGCGGTCAGGCAGAATGCAAAAAGCCGCCAGCGTTTGTGCTCTCTCGCTCTCTCCCGGACTGGAAATCCTTCTCCGCCACCCTTCCCTATCCTCCGCGCTTCTCGGTCGTCGCGTTTTACAAATTATTCAATTAGCCTCCGCGAATTAAGATATACATATTCATCGTAGCTGATACGCACTGCGCGCGAGAACCTCGCCCCGGGAATATACCAGCCGGATCCTCTAACCGAACACCAGCCGCATAAACAACTCGGGCGGACACGCGCGTTAGATGCTCTAACGGACGCCCCCGCGTACGCCCCGCTCGTTGTCCCTCGAGGCGGCAGCAACCACGCGCATCTACTATACTCGGTTAGGATTCTCTCTGTCTCTGCCACACGGTGTGTTCGAGCACTCGCGGAACTGTCCCACCGCTATAAGCCTCCGGGGTTATATATACCTTCGAAAACGAGATGCAAAACGGCTCCGGAATTCCACGCTCCGTCGACGGGATTTCTTTATTCCTCGTCGCAGAGTTCATTCTGTGCGGCCACGTGCTTCGCTGCACATACATACCGGACGATGCTATGGACACCTGTATATATCGTTTGCTTGTCGTAAATCACGATAATTGTACTTTCGTTTCAACAACGTCATTTAAAATAAACATATGAATGAATGATACAGCTATTGTCCGTGAATTTACGAGAACGTTAAAACCTCGCTGAGCTTACGGTATAGAACTGTAGCGGCATCGAGGCACTCACGAATAATTTAAGGCTGTTAGACTCTTAATTATTTGTTTTCGCCACTTGCGACGGGGCTTCTGTAGCAGCTACAGGGCGCGAATAAATCTAAGGGTCGATCCGTGATCAGCGTGTCAAAAAAACATCGGATATAGTCCCGAAATGATGACAATAATGTACTGTAAATGTTCATAACTAATTAAAAAAAAAAAAGCGGTATTTTTAAATACCGATATTTTGTATTGATCTCGAAAAAAATCGGGTTGCCTACCGTTGTACATGGGAATCAAATATATGTATAACATATATTAGAAAAAATCATCATAAATTAAATTCGGAGTTTTCAGATAATTCGTATATTAATCATATAGATTGTTATGCATTTGGTGACATATATAATAAAATATATCCGTATAAAGTACGATTTTTCAATGAAAATATATTGCAGGTATCATATGTAGATACATTTCTAATATACTTTTTTCCATGTGGAGCGTTCTGCTGGAAAAAATACGTGAGATACAGTTTATTTATTGGAGTTTTTAAATAATATTTAGCTTATTAAAAGACGATGAAAAAATAAAAAATATACGATAAAGATACCTTTGCAATTTTTCAAATAAAATCGAAGAGCTTCGGAAAAAATTTTACGCCACGTAATTGGATGGATTTTTTCGCATTGATTACGAATCTGACTGCTGTTTTGTCCGTATCGATAATCGTAAAAAAAAATAGAAGCTTTTTTTCCCAATAGAATACAGCTATGTTGTCTGCGACGTTGAAGCGACCACTGGTCCGAGAAATGCACATTTTTAATTCGAATCGTTTAATGGCCGCGGTGTTTATAAGAGCTTCCCTTCATGAATACTCATGCGGTGGGCGCACGACCGCCACGCTTACAAAGAGTTGGAAATTCATGCACGCCGAAATTAACTACCTATCTACGCGAACATCTACCTAACCCCCACGCTTTACATGTCTGCCTCTGAACGTCTACAGTGCTTGTATAGTCTGCACCTACTTGAAAAGAAATTTATCACTGACCTCCGTTTAATGACGCGGTCAATTTTTGATAAATTATCTCGATTTCCGAATCTGAATAAATATATAATTGAATTTATCCCAATTTGTCAAGATACTCCGCAGACTGTATGATTTCTCAGGCGCAATATGCGAAGAAATGGGTATCGCGCCAGACGAAATATTGTGATACCGCCGCGGTCTGGTCCTCGTAATTTCAAAGTGCTTTTAATATGGTACACCGGTGCCTGGACGGGAGTCACAGCGCTGATCTTTACATAAAAAGTGCTAATATCAGAAGGTGTTACGACCGTATTATGCGGCATGGGGCTATGTCACAGGATATTTCTAAAAAAAAAAAAACAAATAAAAAGAAAGTAAGTAGACCTCTACCGAGCACTTGCGGTTTTAGGGCAAAAGAGTCACGAGCTCTCACAACGGATCGCACAGATGTCCGCGATGTCGTTGCTGGTGATGCTGCTGCTGCATAAGTATACTTTCTTTCTGTACTACCTATTATACTTACTGCCTACCTATAGGCCATCGGAAACTATAAGGTTGCTCTCGCGAAGATCTGGCCGGATCGGCGACGACGGAAGACCGGGGCCCACCCATTACGAAGCTAAGTTTACGAGGGACGAGAGATACTCGAGTCGCCGTTCTAGTTCTTTGTCCCTACTGGATGTCCTCTCTCACGATTGCAAACCCACAGCCATCGGAGAAACGCTCGAATTATTCGAGATAGCTGCGATAAATCGAACCTCTTTCCCCTCCTCTCGTGATTCTTCCTTGGGATCATTTTTATCGATCCTTTCGAATGCTATATGGCCAACGCACCGGCATCTTTTCCTGTATAATAACGTTTCTGAACGCGGAGGGAGCAATGTGCCTTTCCCCTACCCTCGTTCCGGCGGTTCTCCACTCAATGTATCAAAATGCAGCTGTAACTCGCCACGCGAAGCTTCCGTCGTGAGCTTTAGTTTACAAGGAATTCAACAACGATTCACGACGACGCATTGTCGAGAATTTTCCTCGGGGGCTCTTCTGGTAGATTGACGCTGCACGCGAACGAACGGAAGGAAGTTTGTTAGTCCGTATAAAGAGGGCCCCCGCGGGAATGCGGAGTCGGTGAAAAGCAACTATGTTACGAACGCCAACCCCTCTGCTTCTCGCTCTTGTAATTAAAAAAAAGCAGCGCTATCCGTTGGCGTCGGCATTGGAAAAAATGAAAGATGAGCGAGAACGAGCAGATAGGCCGTATTGTAGAAGAAGGTTTCGGCTTGCAGCAACGAGAAAACACTCAACTGCGCGCGCGCGCGCACTCACACACGCACACACACACACACATGTGTTAACTATTCTGTACGTTCTCCTATTCACCGAGCGTACTCGCGGTCTCGGTCTTGGCCTCAGTCTCAATTAACGCAATTACCTGCTCCCTCGCGCCTAATTACCTATCAAACGGAATTATTATTACGTATCTAGTGGCTCACACCCGCGTTGGGCTCCTCTAATGAACGTTATTAATTGCTTTATGATTTTCCGATAAAACAAAAACCTCACCGACTATGCGCAATCAACTTTTAATCCTCGGCACGTCATCGTAAGTCGCGGTACGCGATATGATTAACCGCGCCGTTGTTGCGCCTCTCGCGAATCCCGACCCCCTGAATATCACTTTCAGACAAACGTCTTCATTATTATTTTTTTCTCGTTTATTATTCGCTCCATCGCGGATACATGTGGATAAATAAATTTATGGAAATTGCGCGCATCGCGGAATCAACGATGTAGGTGGTAATTTTATTGAAAACGATTTATCTTCGAGTAGTCGACACCGATGAATGACATTCGCGGATAGATACAGCTGTAATAATTACGTACGTTGGTCACGTTTTTTTTACCCGATACGTCTTGTCACGAACGAGAAAGAATAAAAAAAAAATTATACAAGCGTATAACGATTTGGAAAAACGGCAATTGTGGGACGATCGTCGAAGCAGATAAGCAAACGGAAGACGCGTATGCGTTACAGTCTTATCCTTACAGCCGGAAGTTATTTTTCGAAGCGAAGAGATGAGGACGCCGATTAGAGGTCCGGTGTGTTGTCGTACATATATCGAAACAAGAGGTTTTCATCGGTGCCGTGTGTCGACTGTCGCATGTATCTTAACGTTCTCATTCGTGGGGCACTTTGGATGGCAAGCAAGCAGGTGAGATTTCGTTAACGTATTATAGTGTGTTGGGTTCTACTCTACGGGGCACGCGCCTCCCCGTGTTACCGAGGCAAATAATAAGCGGGTCCGTGTTGCTGCGTGACGGGGCTCCTCTTCTCATCGCTTGTCCCCGTGTCTCGGTCGTCGTCGTCGTGGTCATCGTCACGGACACAGCTTGAGAGGGCACGGCGCGATGCGTTGTGTGTCCCTCTTCGACTCTCATCGTTAACCCTCCCCGCTGAAACGACCAATTTGATAGATCGCCGATAGAACAACTGAGATAAAAGCCTCGCCACCGAGAGCCGTTGGTGCCCGTTGTATAGATATACATTTTCCCTGTCGGCTTCGAGTAGCCTGGCCGGTTACCGAGAGCCGGCGGGACAGGTGTATTCCCTACAGCGTGACCGTAGTACACGGCGGGATGATGTTCGCAGCCTAGCAGCTGACCATTGAACCATCGCAACGTTTGTATACCGAAGGAAAAACCGCGGTAACATCGACACACGTTTTAACCGTCCGTAGCCTTCGATTTTTCGTTTTCTTTTATTTTTTTCATTTTCGATGCAATAAATGTATATTGCTTCTCTCGTCTTGAGCAATTAAAAAAATATATAAGCAGATAAGGCAGCTTCCACGCTTCATTTCGAAATTAAATTTGTACGTTGGTATCGATGAACTTAGCGAGTAGCGATAAGTATTTACTGTAATAAATTGTACAAACGTGACGCCACGTGTGTAGCGTACTTTTTTTTTTTTCGTATTTTGCATCGAGATTTTTTTTTTTTTCGTCTTTGCCAATGCGCGTGTGGATCGGTCGGACAAAGATGAAATAACCGAAAGACTCGCAATAAAGATGGAAAAAGATGGATGTCGCGTGTGTACGCGGCAGCCACGACGGAGGATCCGCGTACCCGTGTCCGCGAAGAGGGCGAGGCCCTCACGAAGCGAATACGTGCACAGGTAAGAAGGTAAAAACGCACAAACCCGAAGGCGAACGTGACGCGGCGGAACGTCCGAGCGCGCTCGACGCAAGAAGACTCGGGGGGACCTCTTGTGTGTATATATAAAAGAAGAAGAAACAACGGAAAAGGAGATGGAGATAGACAATCCAAAGCTGAGCGAACTCTACGCTCGGCGACGATGTGTTCCCGTCGACCAGCGAACCTAACTGACATACAGGTTACTCTTTCTCTCTCGCTAAGCTCGCCCACGACTCTTCACCCCGTAAAAAAAAGAAAAGAAACAGAAAAATACAAAGCTATACGCGAAACTATGCATTGTCCTGGCCGAGGAGGAGTCCTGAATTACAATTGAGAATCATCGCCAGGACGAGAGGTTTTACGAAGAGTCCCGCCGATTGTGTCGTTTAAACAGTACCTCGGCATCCTGTTCGCGCGGCCTATGGCCACACATTTCTTTATAAATCCTATGGTCAACACCGGTGAGATCGCTGAGTTCGTTACTAATCTCATTTAGCCTTATCGATTATTCAACAATTTTAATTTTTGTAAATTGTTTGCAAAATCTTTTTAACGCCCGACTGCTCTCGGGCAAAAGACGGGAGTTATCATTGACGCGGGCCGCGATTTTCTCGCGACCGCTGATTTTCGTTTATACGTGTCAGCATTTCGTTCGCACAGACTGTAAATTATTTTACAATGTATTCCTTGATGGTTGCGTCGTTAACTTATCTCGCAACCTGATTAACTTTCCGAATCAACGATAAATTATTTAGATTTTTCTCTTCTTTTTATCTTCGCGAAGGAGGATACAAGTATCCGGAGGAAAGATGAGTGGGCTTTTGAAGCTATATACTTTGCTAAGCGTGCGACAGAAGCCTTTTGCTTTCCCACGAGAACGGAATCGCTTGCGCCGCCCGACGGATTGCTGTGTCGTCGAGGGTTCTCTCGGCTTGGGAATAAAGGTGCGAGGCAGAGCGTGGAAAACTACGGAATCTGTGAGGGAAGTATATAACCGCGAGTATATCAGTGTAAAGCCAATGTCGGTGAACAACGCGTCTCGTTCTTCACAGAACATAGACTTGGAAGTCAAGGCTTTTGCAGAGGCGAACGCGGTCACCGTATGTCGCTGATGTACGTATCGTTCTTCAGAGAACGCGGGGCTTCGAGTCAAGGCTTTTGCAAAGGCGAACGTGGGGCACCGTACATCGCTGATGTACGTTTGCTGATGGCTTTTCTACCTCTAAGTTCCTTCGTCGACGCGCGCCACACGCACAACTCGCAAACTCGTCGACGCGTCCAACGATGCCGGGAAGTTTCTTGGATTCTTCGTAGGCTTCTTTATACTTCTTGGCTTGAAAAAACCGTCCTATAACCCATGGCGTATGTACTACCAGTGACGAACGGGGTTTATCCTTTTCTCCCCCCCCCCCCCCTCCTCTCCCCCGGTTCGTATCGTACGTGCTCTTCGACAACTACGTGATGCGCGTCCTTCGTTCATGGGTGCCAGACATTTACGACCTTGTCTTTCGGCTGAATGGATAAACAAGGCAATGAAAATGCGGCATCGAAAAAATCGAATCTTACACATCGTATTTTTTTTTTAACGAATTGCAAAATATTTGACGTTTTTACTGTTGTAATGATAACTGTTAATCCTACAACTTCAACATAGGCATCTGATGAAACTGAGGAATTTAACGAAAACCTTACTTTTTTTTTAATTCGCCCTTTTAGGTCAGTTTTAAAAGCCTATAACGATATTTACTGTGTCGATGTTACACCTCGACAGGTATTTTCCTCACATCCTGGAGTTTTGATTTTACTACTATTAATCTTCAAAATATTAAGCCTCCGTTAGTAGACATATGTTTTAGACTTTCCGTCTGGGAGCGACATTGGGGATTTCAAGTCTTGATGAGATTTCTAAAATAGTCAACTTTTTTTTGTTATCAGGGTGTTCAATACATAACCCAATAGTTGATAAAGTCAAATATTAAAAACAGTTGGAGTAAATGCTATTTATCGATCATGTATACCTATAGATATGGACGGAATGAGTTCAATCAAAGAATAACGATTAACCAAACAAGACAAGAAAAAAGGGTTATTCACTGAGAACCTTCGGTCGGTATTTTCCGATAATTTCAGCTATCGGAAATATTTATCCATAAAAATTGAACCTTCGAAACACATTTTTTAAAGACCTGAATGAGGCTTCTTTATTTTCGATTGAGAAGATTCTTGCCAATGTCGAAGGCAGTTTATACGAATCGATTGGTTCTTCTTCTGCTTCCTCGTTGATGATACATCATCGAAGCTTCAGCCCGTAATAATCTAAGCTTTTTGGCTCCAGTCGCGTTCGCTATTTCGGTTCGATTATTCATTGTTTTTTAGCGTTCGTAAGCGTTGCGGTGACTATCGGTCGTCGACGAAGATAAGAATAGCCAACCGTACGTGATGCGATGAAGCGCGGTGTGTCCGACGTCGCCTCAACGTGACGTGAATTCGTGATATCGAAACGAAGCGCACGATCCAAAGAGTGTGTCCCCAACATTGACGCCGCTGAGTCTTTCCGAACATTCCCCGAATAGATCCGTCGATGGCTTATTAACGATCTTCATTAAAAACGTCGCCCGGTTGAGTTCGCGAGATATCGTTGAGACGCCAAGATGATTATTAAGTAAACTTAACAAACGATCGATATGCCCCATTTGCCCCGCGAAGGTTGCGAAGCGCATTGCCGTGTTTCTCGGTGAATCCGTACCGTAGAACCAGAAGTCGTTCGTGCCACGAGAGAGCGAGTGTAAAACGAATGGAACGTAAAGACAGAACAGGATTGTCACGTCACCGATTCCCACGATACGCGAACTGACCGAAAAAACGTCGAGCCGTTGGTGGCAGTTGACTGGGGCGCGTGTTACCATCGTTCACGGGCGTTCGCCCTCCTTGTTTCTGTTTGTCGGTCAGCAACGGACACCGTCAGCGAAAAACGTATAGTCGTGAATCCACACGCGCGAAAATTTACATATTTCGTTTGGAATAATTCGTACACAGGAATAATGTTCGCGGATACCAATTGATAAAGGAAAAACAACGAAAAAAAAAAAAAAAAATTAAAAAATTGCGCGTGAGCGGTGAGCGCGCCTGAATGAAAGAGAGTTCTATAGAGCATATCGAAAAATCGCGGATATCGCACCTCTTTATCCACGCGATAGCGCATAAATTTTCTAGGAGGCAGGGGAACTTTGCAAGTATAAGTAGCCGCGCAAGTGGCGCGGGTAGTTTAGCCGGTCGAGAATTAGCGGCACGTGGTTCGTTTTCTGTACGGTAGATGAGGTAGGTATGATCATACGTACACAAGGCAACATTTACTATGTAAGTTTAAGGTACGCCTACTGCGTGAGCAAAAGGGACGGTATATATAAGCGAACGGCGAAGATATGTACACCAAGAGGAGCCGAGAGGCCCTCTTACGTGCACGAATACTTTGGGATCGCCGACGTAATTACATATGCCGCGTTTGCTCTCGAGACTCTCTCGCGAGCGCTCGCGAGAGAGCGTCCTATATATGTTGGTAACCATACTACGGGACTTCGTGAACAAAATCATCCAGTCATCCACAGTCGTGTCATGTTTAATGTATTCGGAGCGATCTGTGCTCCCCGCGGACAATAGCTATGTGGGCGCGTCACCCACCTACGCTATTTTTATTCTTACTTCACTCCTTTTTTGTTTTTTTCTATTAAATTTTTTTATTGTATATGGATTTCGTTGCATACGACGAATCTCTAGTTAATTTTTTTTTCATCCGACCCCGTGATCGACACTTTTTTTTATTACAAGTTTCGTCTATCGAAATGATTATTCGACGATGATCCCATTGGCGAAGCTCCCGCTAACGAGATAACCGAAAAACGTTGTTATTAGAGCTGTTAAAAAAAAAGTTTAACCGACGGAAGAAGGAGGAAGAACACCCTTCGCGTCAAGGCAGTATACCTAATGCCGTTATCCTTCCTTTCCGTTCATTCTTTTTTTTTCTGATTCATCGTAGCACTTTTGGGGTCTCGTCTCTTCCGCTCGTTAGCCGACGAAGCGAAGGCTTATGCTAATATTAAGCAGCCACCCCAGTTGATTCCTTCCTAAAGCTATTAGACGATCATCTCGGATTATCCGGCAATTCCAGGTTTACTCCGAAGTCTCGACTTTTCAAAGTTTTCTTCGCGCCCCCGGAGACACGAGAGTATCCGAGGCTTTCTTCCGGGGCCGTCGATGTACTCGTCCGCGAGTTCCTTTTGCCACCATCGTCGCATCTTCTTCGCACACTCTTGCGTTTCCAAACCTTTCTTCCTCTTCTTGATGAGTTTATTCTATGGCCTCTCAGCCCTATCTACGCGAATTGCACTTTTCTGACGATGATCTCGACCGTTATTTGGATTTCCTTTTTTTTTTACATACACGAGACTCTCCTTGCACTATTCGTGCGCGGGATATAATAAGATACTTGTACCGATTCACGGAGTCCTGCTGATACAGGTACAAGTATAGGCTATATTTTTTTTCGAGACGTTGAACGAGGTGTTATATCCACTGGTTGGTGTATGCAGTACTTTCGAAGGGAACGAGAGTTGTGCCGCTTGATTTATACTTCCGACAGGCGTAACGAGACTGCACGAGTTGTTTGGCCTCCGGGGCGTCACGAACTTTTCACCCGAGACGTGACTCCGCGGGATTGCCCGTTCCTTCGAATCATACACGGTGTCTAACATTCGTGAAACTTGCTCTCCCCTATCTCTGTCCCGATTCTACAACACCCGCGAATTATAACAATCTTCGAATCACGATTTGTAAGTTATCCGCCCACATACCTATCTCGATTTGCTTTTTTTTTCGATACTGAGACACCTTCTGTTATTGACGATATTCATCGTCACAGAAGCATCCAATTTCTTTTAGAAGGTTTTTACCCCGCTGATATGTTTTTTTTTTTTTTTTTTCGCGTTAAACATTCGCCCGTAGGTTACAGCGATTCGGATCTCGTTGCCGCGAACCGTCGTAGCGGTACGTCAGGGAGGAAACTGTGAAACGCGTGCGTAAGAAGTTTTAGAGAGATAGCGAGAGAGCCCGTCTGCTAAAAGCCGCGAGATTTATTCGTTGAGGTCTTGAGCGGCAAGCAGCTCTGCTGCCCCGCCAGACTGCCGCTGAAAGATGTCCACTGAGATAGAGCCGAAGGATCCCGAGAGCAGGAAGCACACCGGCAGTACTACCGGACTCTCAATGAAAGAACTCGACAACTGTGCCTCGGTGCACGCGCAAGATGTAAATTAAACGGGTCGTGGAAGCAGATGATGCGGAGAGAGAGCGAAAAACGGAACAAAATAAAAGTTATATTCAACAATTGCTTCAAGTTCGACATGAAAAAATATATTAACATTATTTTAAAGCTTTCTATTTCTTTAAATAAAAAATTGTAATATTTCAATGTCAGTTGCTTTGTCATTCATTTTTAACGTTTTTCATCGGTTTGCAATGACGAAAAAAAAGTGTTAAGAAATTCCGTCCAATATCCTATCTCTCGTTTCGGTGGTTTTTCGTTTTCGAAAAACGAAATCGTACGAGTACAAGACAGTGGCAACAATGCCGAAACACTGCCTATATTCCCCCGCGAAATGTATCGAGGGAGACTCCGTGCGTGCGGCCCAAAACTTTCAAGTTTTTTGCTTGCGATCGGCTCGATCCGATCTTTTATTTTCGGCAGACAGGAATTCGTCTAAATGCATTGATTAAACTGCTGACATGGTTCGAACGGCCGGTGGGCCAGTGCGTCTCCGACAACTCGCGAGCCCCGTCAACCGCGTTTTTTGTCGAATCCATGCGACCGCCCGGTCTTCTTCTGCGTCCACACTCATCTCCCCCCTCTCCGCCATCACGCAGAGTTTCGAAGCGTTTCGGATCGTCCGAACAACGACTGAATTCGATTCTCGCAATTGTAACACGATTTTTTTTCCTCTCGAAGGTACGCTCTTATAGCGAGTAGCTGCTTTTCGTTAAATCAAATTTGCCACTAACTCTATTTCAATAATTCCTTTCGATCTAATTTTAACAAAATGTCTTGCCCCGATCATAATTTGATCGATAAGCTACATTCGCACGTAGCCGTTGATCCGCATGGTTTCGGAGATCCGGATAAGCGTCGTGGTTTTTGGCTCATAGCCCACCGGAGGTTCGTTTGAAACCAAAGCACGACGCGAGTTTGGCATGCATCGCTCACTCCTCCGTCCAAGCCGAGCAACCATCTATGGAATCACCCGGATGATTAATGGTATGGAGCCACCGAAGTGGGGAGATTTACCCCGCGTGACGGACCACGCGAGGGATCTCCCGTATGGCCTCACACAGGACAAGCACAACAACTAACTGTCCCAGACGGATATAACCAGTGAATCCATTGCTATATGATCCGAGAGAGCCTTCTCGACCGCGAGCGCATTCTCTCTCTGACGGACGTGTAAAAAAAGTTTCACAAATGCTCGTTTGGCATGTTGGTGCAACGACGAAGGCACGGGTGCTTCTCCTGTCGACGGAACACGATTCCGAAAGGTTCTCTCCGGCAAACTCCTTCGTCGTGGTTCCTCTTTACCCTCCCCCGTTCGAGAGCTACCTAATAATACTATATATTTTATGCGAGCGGTATGCGATTCAAGCCGAGTTCTCTCCCAAATGACGAATGACGGTCATTTGGACACGATATAAGTCGCGCGACACACTATTCCATACAGTTTTCGAAATGTTTTCTTTTCACAATCGTAAAATGAAGTTAAAGGTCGTTTCATCGGTGTTGTAACACGCTGCGGGATCCAGCGGGGACGACCAATCAAGCACGACTCTCGGCAATAATGTCGAAGGAATAAGTTTCGCAGAGACAAGGAAAGTTGGAAATAGGTGAGGAGGGGTTGAAGGAAGCGAGTGGAATAGGGCAAATTCAGATCGCATGTCGGGAAACAGTAAGAAACTCGACTGGTAGCGTTGTAACATGACCGACGGGGGCCGAGGCATCTTCTCGCAGCAAAGGCCTCGGAATAGCAGTGATTCCCATGAAATGCGCAATATCTTTCGTGATCAGGGATTATTACTGGTTGATTGGGGGTTTGATCCTAGTCTAGGCTAAGCCGTCGACGCCAATCGAAGCGAAACTTCGGGTCTCCCCCTCCCTTCTCCCGCCAATGGTCTGGAGTCTCTTCGTGTAGGCAAAGTCCGGTAGGCGAAGGAATCGTCGTAACTTTGCCTATGGTATATCGGTGTGGTATTCGTGACGAGGCTCGACGCCAACGGGCAAAAGCTTCTTATATTGCCGTGGGAAACGAGATTTCTTTCGTTGCGGCGCTTTCGACAATCGAACGACTGGTCGCCATGCGACCGTCGCTTCGCTATTCTTCAGCGTTTTCTTAACTTCGGACTCGATAAAGTTTCTTCGAAAATTGTGCTCGCCGCAAGGGACCCAGGAGGCTAAACTGTTTGTAGGTATTACAATGGATCGATATTGATCTGTCGGTTTTACAGTAATGCAGGATTGAAAAGTTAACGAGACCTATTAAAATTACATTGAAGAAAACTTGGGAGAGGTATGAGAAGGCGCCAGTAGTTAACTCGAAGGTGAGAAGGTAGGGTCATCAACTCTTAGACCCGCATTGCGGAATGAGCTGTACAACAGTACATGCAGCTGCACAAGCCGTGTATACATATATGTATATACGCAACACACCCCGTCATTCCGCGTACTCAGATGCCGTCGTATTCTTGGCATTATATCAGCGTTACCATTGCTCCGCTGTAATAATAATAAACCCAACACGCGAGGTCATAATGTTCATAATTAATGGTAACGGTACACATTTGTTAATAATATAAGTTTTGTAAAAATGTTTTTCAACTTCGTGCCATTTACGAATGAATAAATATTAATCGCGATTAAACGTGTGAAAATTGAAGAATTAATTGGCCTATGTGAATATATTAATGTTTAGGCCGATGTAAAAGAATTCTTGTTACAATGCAACACTGCCGTGGCATTTTCTGGCTGTACGTTTTTAACGCTTATATTCGCGGTGCGAGTACGAGGGCCAAGACGATTGATACGTCGTCACAGCCGTCAAGCATTTTGTGTCCCTCCGTTCGTCAGTCACCTCGTACGTTCAACCGCCCTCGACAAATGAAATTGTACGTCTAATTTGGAGCGGACAGGCTGGGTTTTAAAATGATGGAAGGTCCCTCGAGAATTTGAGGCGCGCGTTAGGGCCGGGGATAGAAATTCGCTAGACTCGACAAAGCCTAAACGATAGACGAAACGACGATGTCGGAGAGCCTATAGTATTTTTTTTTACGCTGTTGAATTTCTCCCCTTCGAAATTCATGCCTCGGAGCATATTCGCCTCTCGAATTCTTGGTTCACCAATGCCTTTAACCGAACGACGTAAAATTTTACCGATGTGCCGCAGTCGCTAGGAACACGGACTTTTTCTTGAGATACGAGTTTGAAGAAAAAAAATATGTCGAGACATAACTCAAAAACAGAGAGGCAGGCAGGAAGACGGGAAGACGGGAAGGCGGCAGGTGGTGGCAGGAGTTGCGCGCACGAGAGTAGAGAGCCGTGGTTATCCACTGGATCGGTGGTTCTCGCGCGCGTTAATTATCCCATTACAGCCGGGAAATAGCTTCCGCGAGTCTCGGGGGGCCCCCGTCAAGACGCGATCTCGACCCGACTCGTACAAGGAAAAGGCGAGGGGCGGGCAGCGGGAGAATCGCGGCAACGACGCCACATTGTCAATTTAGTCGTCTCGAGCAATCACACGCCACTGATAATAATACCAGTACGATAAAGAAAAAAAAAATGCATAGTTGAGTTAGGATCGTTAAATAACACGATGACAGTGGTCGATTGCGAGTTGCTGGCGCGAAATTTTTCCATTGATTTTCATGCCTCTCGAGGATAAAAGTATTAGACGAAAAGGAACTGAAATCGAGCTAATAAAGCAGTTAGGCAGCTAAAAGGGGATATTTCAATAAAATAGTCCCATGGGCGCCGGTTTCACCCCACATACGGATGCCATGTTGCTGCTGCTGCTGGTGCATGATTAAAACTAGCAACCTCTCGCCACCGTCGGTTCTATGCCACGAGGGCACGCCGCGGGGGGCTGATTGTCGTCGGGGGTTGGATTCGTGAAGCGGAGAGAGACTCCGTCAACGAGCCACCCCGCTATTAGGTATACCCTCCACATCCGTGCTAATTTATTGAGATATCCTCATTGACGAATTTCGTCGCTCGTCAGTACCCTCGTAAACGTTAATCCCTTCGTACACGATCTGAGAATGATTCCAGCTTGTGTAAAACCTGTTTGATACGAGCGCTGAGCGACGGACATGATAAACGGAGAGATAGACATTTTGTTCACAGCTATTCGCTGTTAGGAACAATTGCTATACATGTTCCAGATCTGAGATTGATCGCTTTAATTCATCTACCCTTTTTTTATTGTTACCTATGACTTGCCGTATAAAAAAAAAAAAAGAAAAAATAATGTGCTTATGTCGAGTAAATATAGCAAGTTTTCGCGAGGTTCGTAAGACGCGATAAGTCCGTGCCGGTGCGATAAGCGCAAAAAAAACCCATACATCAACGTATATTCGACGATAACCCGGACACATTACTTGGCTTAATATTTATTTATTTATCTCGTATCCGTCGTCGGATATATGAGGTTGTAAGAAAAGGCCAACCTCAACGTTCCGTTAAGTTTCAACTTATATAGGTGTCACGGACGATTGTCGGGAAAACGATATATCGTGGTCTACGCGAGAGCTTCGCGATTATTATTCATGCATACCTCGGTGCCTTAATTAAATAATGATTTATGTAATTTATTCGCACGTTGGTATTGCGCGCGGAGATGGCATTTGCCACTCAAACAGTCGAAACTTTGACGGCTGACCGATTCGTCGCGAGAATTACGCACGTCGAACTTACAACGTCGGTCCGTACGCGAACAATTCGCGCGCGTCATATTGATCGCAACATACTCTTCGCTCGGTGGTCGATGCAATTTTTTAACTCGGTATCTTGTAGTCTGTAATCCGGCTGTGAATTCGTATCGAGTTTCACTCGATTGTCGCGATGAAATATCTGACTTGACTTGATCTCGTCAAGACGACGAGACTGAGAAAAGACTGTTACACGCGGCATCTTACATTTTGCCGAAGGTTTCGAGGGAAAAACCATTAAGAATTCTCGAGTCTTCGGCTTTAACGGCTGTTTTATCGAGCCTCAACGTAACGTCGCTACACGCACCTTGCAGTGTTCTTTTCACTATCGTCCTGGCGTTACTCTTTATTTTTACCCCGACCTACATGCGGCAAAATATTTTTTTATTTTTCTGGCGTTACCTATTAACGACCGCGTTACAGTTCTTATATTACCTTCGTAGGTGGTGCCTCCTTCTGTAACGGACATGTATGCGTGTACGCGATTGGTATACCGTGCGGGGAGTAAATCACTAATACACGAGAACGAAATAAGTGCCGCTAGCGTGTTCACAAATGTTTCGATCTGGATTGCACGGAACCGTGGAGTTTCACTTTATTATTTTTCTTTTCTTCTTTCGCCGCGACCATTATTTCATGCACTCCGAGACTTTTTTTTAAATTCTACTGTTTTTATTTAATCCACCGAACGCTCAACCAGAAATAAGTTCGAGACTGAGAGGGCGCGTATCTGTGGAATTTCTTACGAGCACTTCGATGTACTTATTGCGGATGATGCGTATATACTTTTATTTGTATATCGCGATACAAAATTGCCGATACTCGAGTTCCATTTTATTTTTAATCTCGACACGATAATGATTTTTTTTTTTAAATATTAATTCAACGAAAACTCGTACATTAAATAAAGGCGAGTGTCTCCCAATTACCCGATTGTTTGTCCGTGCAATTTCCGATTTCGACGAAACTCACGTGAAACAAAATGGAAGCAGGAAAGCCGTTACCGGTTGTGCTTATTGTGGGCGCCGCTGGCAAATGGCAATGACACGTAATAATAATAAGTAATAATAATAAGGGGGTTGCGCGGGTTTGTGGCTTAACGCATCGCGTGCGACAGCGAATCGCGGAGAATCGTGGGCCGTCTCCTTGACAAGCGGCTGTTTAATTGGCGTTGAAACCAACGGTGTGACGGGAACAGCATAGCGTGGCGTCGCCCGAATGCCTGAATGCTTGAATCCCGGCAGCAACGTGGCACAGCCTATGCAAGACTATAACACTACCTAGGGATCCGCCATCGCGTAGTGTGTGTTACCACGGGGAACAACCCGGTAATTACCTTCGGCACGCAACTAACTCCCTACTCCTTGTTATTCGCTCTATATCTATATCTACGGCAACGTAGTGTGCCTACTCTCTATCTACGTTTCATATATCATGTCCTCTACGCGTACGTACTCCACTTACAGCCGCGTATTATTCCGCGTATTTATTCCTAGATTGGGGAACACTTAACGTAGATTTTTGTATTTCCAGCCGCGTGTGACATATCCTGACTCGGTAGATCGCGATGGATAATAAAATTGTCGCTTCGCTATAAGCAATTCGTACCTAATAAACATTGTGTATTCGATGCTACTTTACATTATATCGTCTCGAGTTTTTCGCGAGGTCTATCGAGTTAACTTCGTACACTGAAAATAATTATTAGTTGACCGAACCAATAATTAGTTGGTGCAAACCATTTTTTATCTTAAAACGGAGTTTTTTCAACTATCAGTTTTCTCAAATTATCATTATTTTTTCAGTGTACGCAACTGTAGCTTTTCTGTACGACTCCCTTCTGCAATACGTAAGTCATGTGTATCTCCTTCGTCGTAAGACTTGTGGGAATTATTTCTCGCAGTAATGTTAAATGTTTGTCGACGAAAAATTGAGGGATGTAAAAAAAAAAATGGAAGCCAATCGTCTCAGGAAATACGTTGGTAATTCGTAACGTGGTATTTGTAATGGTTTTTAAGCGATCCGACTATCCTGTAAGATCTCCGTCGAGTAGGCCTTGGCGAGCCTATTAATTACCTTTACTTAGCGGGGTTTGCCGCGACCATCCCGACAGAAGGAACTGCAGTAGCAAGCAGCGGCACAGACGAAACGCGCTTGGGGTAAAAGCCACTTAGAGCGGAGAGTGTATAAAGCAGGCACACCCTCGGTACCGCTCTCGCTTTTCTCGTGTGCTAGCCTAGCAAACGAAAGCGTATACCCGAACGAACAACAGACGGGGTTCTCTCTACCGCCGTCGGAGAGAAGAACCGTGGCCGAGCGAGGGAGACCGACAAACGAGAGAGTGGGGAATATTTAAAAAGTAATATCAATTACATTTGCATATTCACCAGGCATCCGTGGGCCGAGCGAGAGCGCGAGCGAGTTCGCCAGCTTGCTTTGCAACCCCCGGGGGTTGCTCGACCCTCTCTCCGCTTGTCACCGCCGTTCGTTGCGAGAACTGCTTCTACCCGCCTATTTTCCTACCCCGTATACACATAATACCGGTACTACATAGATAAAACCCTACCAACATCGTCAAATCCACTAAATGTTCCGTATTTTCGTTTTTGCTTATGTGGAAAACTCAGTCGTCGCATTTTGTTATAACGGTGCCGCGTATATCTCGTACGTAGAAGATATATCGAAGTTTTTTTTTTTTCTTTTTTCCGAATTTACGTAACGAAATGTGCGCCCGGCTCTCGTTGTGTTGAGGAGGGGAATAATGGCGGAACGGCACGTAGCACACGTCTGGACAGTGAGGCGCCGCGATACGAGAATGCGCGATAGCGATAATAACCTCGCCCGCGCTCGCGGCACCCTACGCGCGATCTCGCGAATGCGCATCTTATGCGTCTCACAGCGAATGCGAAATCCAACTATTGTCCCCGTCCCGATTGTTACTTTGGGGATCAAGACCTTAGCATAACAATGCCAGTCGCGAAAGTATACGAAGCTTCTATATGTCGCTCGGTGAACTCTATCATCGCTACTTTTGCATTCTCCTTTTGATATCGAAATTCTGATTTGCGCCATTGAATCGTATTTTAATGAAGAATCTTTGAAAAATCTTGGAATGTCGGAGAGTTTTGAAAAGAAAGCGAGATTTTTTTTAACGATTTTCAACGTCCCTCTATCGCTAAAGAAAATGAATTTCGCTTTTAGTGGCTTTGTTTTTCTTTAATGTTAGGAAACACAATTGTTGAATTTTTGTTTCAGCGAGAAGAAATAGTTGGAATATGCGATTCCATACGTTTTTTTGAAGATTTGACATTTTCCTGAAACAAATTGCCGGCATATCTCTTTGTCATACTGTTTTCGCGTTTTTTATTGCCTCGTAACGACCCAAACAACGATCCGCAACTTCATCGAATGCATCGATTCTTATGTTTTTTCGTTCCATCGTAAAAATCGTGTAACACCCATAGATATCTGTGATTTTCCAAATCCCATCGAGAAACTGAGATATCTCAGGCGGAAAAGTTGTCCAAAATTATGTCGAATTATAGATATATAGTCCATGTAAAAGTTTCTCGCTTCGGGAGGTTTTAAAAAATGGAAGATGTGTTGCTTTTTGCAGAAATGAGTCGTAAATATATTGGTTTGGGATTCGCCGTTCCAACGTTGTAACCGATATATATTTTTCTTCACGGTTCGCGAATGTGCAACTTATCTTGTTCGTAATGTAATATTCACCGGGCGAACTTGAATTGAGAGTGAAAAAAATATTGTTTTTCTCCATTAACAGCCGGCAATTATTCTTCAGATTGCTCTACGAGCGCTGACGCCGTTAGTGAAAAAAAACGTGTATGTGAGTACGCGGATGTCGTCAAGTATGAGTGAAGAATATAGAAGCGGGATGTTGGAGGGACGGAGGGAGGGGCAGGGGTAAAGGAGATGAGGATGGATGAGGGCCGCGAGAAACCTCTAGCATAGGCAGTCGGACTGAGAAGTCGGCAGGGCATTCAGCGTGGCTAATTGCTCAAATCATTAAGAAAAAAACATGAAATCTAAGCTCCTCGAGCGCTGTATCAGCAGCAATGTGTGCACGTTTCCGCGGGTTTAGCGAGCGTATAGTTCTCCACGCCGCGATACTATGGGAAGCTCCGAGATACCGATAGCGATCGCTCCGTCTCTCGTAATGAAAATAATCACGGCACCGCGACCACACTATAATAATAACGCGACTGCGTACTATTAGCCGTGACTGCCGAGCGCTTTGCTAGGCACTTGATCTATTAGCCGTAGACCCCACGAATCGAACATTCCACAACGTATCTTCGTCCTCTCTTATTTTTTTTATTCAATTTTTTTCTGTTTACTGTTTTTGCACTGCGGCTATTACGAACTGCGGCTATTACGATTAACCAGTCCCGTAAAATTGTTTCACGCTTGAGTAACGAACGTTTGACAAGTGACTTATTACAAAACGGCATAGTAACTCGGTGTAGATATCCGATGACGGTGGTAGCAGCGGCGGCACACCGTTGAATTAAATGAATTAGCCATTAAGCCGCTATTATACGGTTGTAAGGGAAAGGCGCGTAGAGCGCAGCCGGCAGCGAGTTCGAGGTATACGCACTATAATACCACGTCGTCTATATAGCCACAGCTTCAGGTGGCTCGCATCGCGATCCTGCGTTCCTTACCTCGTGACTCTCTCTATCTACACGAGTCCTTTCGCTTCCCTGTATATACAGGGGTGCATACATTATTTTCGTCGTTACCCGCTACGTTCCAAGCCAAAACTAAGCGCCCACACCCGTGAAGAACGACAGGTGCCAGGATAGCGCGCGGCCGTGCAACGCCATACCAACGTACGACACTCTATAGCTTCCGACCTTTCTTCCTTCCTTCTATTTCTCCCCCTTTCGTTTTTTCTCACAGGCCACGACCTTACGACCAAATTTATCACGCGTCAACATTTATTAAGCGAACCCGCGCCCGAGCCGTTTCTACTTCGACTGGCGCAGACAACTTTTTCTACTTTTTTTTTTCTCCCGCGACGACTGAACTTTGCGATGATTATTAATGTCCCCTATGACAACGTACACAGCTCGAGCAACGTGTATTAAAGAATACAAAAAACAAAAAAAAATTGTATTCGAAGTAGTTTCACGTAATGCGCGTTAAAGAAATAAGAATTATCGACGGAACGGAGTTGAAGGATGATACGATAGGAGTATCCCACGTCCGGCCAGTACACCGCACGTACACCGAGCCGCTCACGGCTCATGGGAACATTTTCGTTCGCGTCCTTCCTACCGACTCAGCCAGCATTCACATGAACCTTGTGCTCGTCTGACGTTTGTTTAGATTTTATTTCAGTTGAAATGTCCTCGTCGTCCGGCGGTCCCTACGTGATAGCACGTAATTTCGTCGAGAAACGCGGACTGTCTCGTATATCTCTCATTCCTCGCTTTTGCCGCGGCCCAACGCCCACTCGTATTATGTTTTCGCTTAATAATACATAAAGCCGAAGTACATGGTTACCGGTTAACTGTCATTAAACATGGGGCACGGAGGTGTATTAGTTAATAAAGTACATAAAAACAACAAAATTAAAATGTGGTAGAAATTTGCGAGCACCTTTTTCAAAGTGAAAATTCTTCATCCCATCGACGCATTCGTGAATTTTATGCTCGGCCTTTTCGATGGATGAGCTGTATGTAGGCGCGTCCACGCGTGCGACAGTAAAGCCTCAGACAGCAGGAGTATTCGGGGATCAGCGAAGATGCGAGTCGCGAGCGGAGCAAAAGAGAGATGACGACAGGGGACGTCGTATCCGGGACGAGAGGTGAGTCGGGAAAAGGGTGGAGGAGGGGGAGAGGGGGGGAGGACCCCCGTGTAATATGGCCGCCATCTTCTGTATTCCGAACGTTGACGTTGCGACCGAGACGCGGCGTGAGCGGCTCTCCCAAAGTCGCTTCTCAATGCCAGTCATCTCCCGGAATGCGCCTGTGCTCGCGTACTTTGTATTCCCCTACGATCGTTCGGTAAGGCCATCCGCGCGATCTCTTTGAGGATACGTTACATGCCGGGTGAAAACGCGCATCGACCCCCCTGGTCCGTAGCCCATTATCGAGAGAAAATCCATGATTCATTTTCAAACTTCATTGATCCGCACAAAAATCTCGTATCTGGTCATCAATATTCGTCGAATTGTTTCGTACGATTGTCACAAAGTAGCTGTTCATACCGATATACCGAGAGGATCAAGACACGGCAGATAAATAGCCTTGCGTGACTGTGTAGTATCCGTACTTCCATGTTCACAGTCGAATACCACGTGGTCGATGACGTAAAAAAGTCCTTGAACGCATTCACCACTGTTATCATCGTTGACGAATCACTCTTAGCTCATCTTCACTCACTGGCACACTAAGTCCCCGTAAAATAAGGTTGATAGCTTCGACTCACTAATATTCCAAGGAAGCGGAAGCATACGAAATCGTAAACGCCGGCCGGTGAGAAGTTCTCGATCATCACGAGTGCCACGTGGCATCCGAGCACGTGGAGGGGATCCAAAGTATCGCGCCACCTGTACTCCCACGTTGCAGCCTTGTACCGATGACGTCGAGTACAACGAACGATTTGTAAACGCGCTGTGACGTCTCGACGATCCGATCGAGGCTCTTTTACTCGGGGATAAGTACCACGAGAAGAATGCACCACCGTGAATCTCTCGAGATACATTGCCGAATGAAAAAATCACCGCGTTGACGATGTGGGAAATGCGGAACAGGGACGAGAAGAGATACGAGCCGTAATTGAGGGACGTGGGCGAAGAAATTCGTCCAGACGGACGGTGGTTACAGGTTAACAGGGATACGAAGAGATACCGCGGGCCCGCGCGAACGGTGCGAGCGACATCGCGCGATAGACGTACGGGACCGGGGGTTCCTGGCAGACGGGGCGAGGAATACGAACTAAGGGTTCTCTATATCCATCCGAGTGAACGGAGCAGAGCTGAACGGCCCGGTGCCGTGGCATAGCATAGTAGAGAGCAGAGCAAGGAACACTGCCGCCGCCTTCGTCGTCGTCGTCGTGGCTGCCTCTACTGCTGCCACCCTGGGTAGGGGTAGCCGACGTCCGTCCCGGAGTCTTTCCTCATCTGCAAGTCGTATAACCGAGCTAATTATCAAGTTAATATGGCCATTCTGTATGGAGGGCCCCGCGGGAGTGGGCGAACAGGCGAACGGACGAACGGCTCCGGGAGCGCTTGGACTAAGAGGGAGAGAGAGTGAGAGAAAGGGATGGAGAAAGATAGAGCGTCGTTGGTAAGGCGCAGTAGGGGTAGCAAAAGCCGGCTTTGCCTTTCAAGAGCAAGCGAGACCATCCGAGTACATTGATATTATAAGTTGCTTCAATCGCTGTATTCATTTGTAAACTAACCAGGCTAAATGTATTCACCACCGCGAGGCGGCGCACTGATAGGCGGAGCAACGGGTCCGCTGGCCCACGGAGCTCGGGCGCCCTTCCATCCTTCCTTCCTTCCTTCCTTCCTTCCTGCCTTCCTTCCACGTTTCCACGTTTCATGTTCCTCCTTGCCTATGGTCTTTCTTCCTCCCTCTGCTTTCGTCTCTCCGGTCACCCCGGTTCTCCACTATTCTCCTTCCCACTCTCCGCTCAGGCGTCATCATCGCTCTCGCCCTCTATTGTCAGCCCAGGTACGTCTCACGTCGATCCTCTTGCCCTCCCCTCTCATGTATGTTTCATGTTTGGGCGAATATGCGATTTCACGAATCTCGGAATTTCCCCGCAAGAAACTATCCAATAATGGTTGCGAACTCTCCTCGGGCACTTTCGCCCTGGCGAAAACGCAGCTTCGATGGATGTACACCGATCTCTCACTCGAGAATTCGCGACACGCCGAGCAATAATCAATATTTTGTTGGTTCATTGAAGCGTTTTAGCGTTGGATGTATATATATATCCGGCGAGAGACGCAAAACGACCGTGCAAAGTTCGTCTCAGCCTTCACCGCGCCACAGAGAGGCAGCTAAGAAAACGCAAGAGAAGCGCTGGAAAGCTTATTCTCAAGAACGCTGCATTACGTTTCATGTATTCAGATTTTTTTTATATTCCCCCCGCCCCCTCACCCTACCCCCGTCGTCGTAGAGTCTCGTGTATTATTATTCCTCGGCAAGTTTGCACCCTTCTCCTTCTCTGGGGCCGCATTCAGCGAGGGGGTTTTCGAGAGCCAAGCCGCCCTCTTTCGTTCTCCGACCGTGAAGACGCTGCGGTGGCGGCATAGAGACTCGCTATGCTCACCGGTCTTGAGAGTAGAGCCCACGGAAATATGAATGCATAAATGCATAAGTGCTCCTTCCATCGGGACAAGAAAGCGCAGGATACGCAGCGGCACCTACCTCCGCGGTCTCGCCAAAGCCCCCCACCCCCTCACCCTCTCTAACCACTTTCATCCTGTACTGATTCCAGAATTTCTTCGCCAACTATATACGTTAACATCTCCATTGGGTACTCGCACGTTCACACGCATAGTGCAAACGAAACGAATTCGGATTAACAACGGCGAAAGTAAAATCTCTCATATTTTTAAGATCTCATCTATTATCGCGATCGAATACCGTGACGTATTGTTTATTCAAGAAACAATCGACACGAAACACCTCTTCGTACCCGACTGATTTCTGACAATGTATATATATATACATATACAATATGAATTTTTCTAATATTTGCAACCTGCTCTCATCCTATCAACGCTTGCATGTGTCGAAATGGAACGAAGGTCGCAATGGAACGATTCAAATAACGCTTTTAATAAAGTGTCACACTACGGGGGGTTTATTTGAATATTGTAGCATATTCACTTTTCTTATTGGACTTTGACGACGTCGAGGATAGAAGAAGATTCGCAAGAGTGTGCGGAGAGCAAAGAAATGACACGAAAGAAGGATAAGAAAAGTTGTATGGAGGAATAGGATGGCTTGAGACTTGCCGGAATGTAGCATATAACGGCGAGAGACAGAGAGAGAGAGAGAGAGAGAGAGGGAGAGAGAGAGCTGAAAGAGAGAAGAGGGAGTGGCGGGATTGGAAGAAGGTGCTTGCGTAGAAGTGAGAAAGAGAAGATAGGTGATGATGGTGGCAGCAGCGAATCGCACCTTCGCTCATGCATGATTCAGTCGCAGTATCTCATTTCATCTGGTACCGCGGTGTGCTAAACTATATCTCCTAATGGTAATGCTATTCCGAGGCCCATATCTCTTTATATTACGTGGCCTGGCTGCTTCATGGCTCAGCTCGTCTCTTCACATGGGTAAAAGAGTGCAGAGAGAGCCGACTACCCCCGCGACGATGTTGGCAAACCGCCTCACCATCTTCCTTCGGCAATGTTTTTCGTCCGCTTCCCCTAGCTATATTCCCCGCGAGCAAAAATCTACCCTCCCCCCCTTTATCGCGGACTATCTCGTACTATATATATATTTTTTTTAGTGTATATATAGAGTTCGAAACAGCAGTAGCAGCAGCCGCGGAACAGCGCGAGCTCTTGCTCCCGAGGACTCGCGAAACGCCGTCGAGAAGTGGAAACGGTAGTCGGTTGGGGAAGAAATAAAGAAAGAAATTGTTAGTTCTCGCTGTTTTAAATTACCATTTATTACGACACATAAAGCCGAGCATGCCGGCGAGTTCTACCAGCGGCCATCTTGTCCCTCAACACGAATACCATCAACTTCACGAACGACCCAATACTATCGACTCGCCGTAACGTGCCAAGAGTCCTCCGTTAAGGTTTACCCACGAGGTACCTATATGTACACTACAGTAGTATAATCGTCCGCTTCCCCTCCGTACCAACTCCATCACCTTCACTACCAAACGAGTATGATATGTATATGTTTCTCTCCCCTGCCGCGTGCGTAGCTTTTTTTTCCCCTCTTTTGATTTCTTTCTTTCTCCTTGTCATATCTCTTCTTCGCCCCCCTCTTTGCTTTGGTTAGCAGGCGCATAGCCGTGGCCGATGGCTGTGGCTGTGGTCTCCCCTAGTCAGAGCGTAATGATCATTACCTCCGGTATATAATATGTATAGTGACAAGTGAGCTTTCGCTACCAGCGGAACAGTAGCGAAACCGCGGGGGCCACTGTCTGCCTGCAGGAAATAGCCGGAGATAACGCTGTCACGGTCATTTTTATTATTATGATGAATGGATCATCGTTCTTTTTCGCTGAAGCCGCAACGGTCACCGGGCGCGCGTACAATACACTTTGCGGCTGTCTCGTTATTTCTCGGATGGAAACAATCTCGAAAGGTTTATTCAATTTCGTTCGAGTGCCCCGACAAAATAGATATAGCGCCGGTATTTCAACGTGTAAAGGCGCTATACAGTATTGAGCTATTTGCACGTACGGACGATACCGTCTTATTTGAATTTGACTTTTTTTTCGCTCCCGTTCGAACTTGGCAAAACGGCCAATCTCGAAAAAAATATCGTATAACGCATCGGGTAGCTTGATAATATTCTTCCGGCTCTTGCAGAGGCTTTTCGTTGGTCGGTAGCCGCGGAGAGGCAAAGTGGTAAAAGGGAAGGTTGGGGGGGGGGGGGGCGGTAAGGGAGGAAATAGAACCAGCGACTGCCGAAGCTTTCGAAGAGAGCCAGTCTTTCATATCGTACATGGGCGGGGGCAGCTCGTCTATGTGGAAATGCGATCACTTAAGAGCATCCTCGGTGTATAATTCTGCTCTCGCGTCCGTTCGATGTGTGTTGGTATGCCGTCTGTGAAAGCTGGAGCGATCGTATATTTTTTATTATTGGTCGACCGCTCGATCCCCGTTGAGCGGGGTGGTGTGGCGAGAAAGAGAGACCCACAGAGTCGAAGGTCTTTTCTATGCTCGACTCTTGGACTGCCGACGATCGCCCCCGCTGACCACTCGACTTGAATGTCCGCATCTTTTTCTCACAGCAGGATACACCTCGGTTTCAGCATCTCTCTCTTTGAAGCTGAGAAAAGCCAAGGCGGGAGGGTTGCAGCCTGTTTATTTTGAGGGGTTGTGCGCGCGTGTAATCGAGCTTCGGCTTCGAAAGAAACGATACAGCTCGCCCGGACTATCGCCCGTATCTTCTTCGGCCGAGCTGCTTTTATTGAGTGCGGACGGCAGAGAAGCGATCCTCATGTTTTTACATCGAGGCAATTTTTCTATCTCGCCCGGTTGGCTTCGACTGTATAACGTTACGCTTTTTTTCGTCCCCACCCCCTGATCTCGCAACCCCCGCCCCCCGGTTCGTATTCTTTCTTAGCAAAGTGTACAGTGGGCGCGGGGTCATCTCTTCGCGCCTCGCTGGTCACCTTCCTCGAAATTACGCGTGTCTCCTGTCGCTCACTCCATATGCCTCAACGATCAACTTCTCACATGTATACTCTTTACTCACTTCCAATCATACTGGTCCGTTTTCTATGATAAAAAAGAAGAAAAAAAAAACCAAATTCCATGCCCCGTTGACTCGGTAATATAGATGGACATCCGGAAGTTGCATTAATATCTTCGGTCCAGAGTAAATAATAATATAGGATGCCATAGGGAGAGGTGGAGACGCATTGACAGAGTCTGAAGTAAAGGTTCTTTTGGGGGAGAAATAGTGATCGGTGGGCGCGCAGTGTCGAGTCGCCGGTTGGTTAGAGCAAACGGTACGAAAAGCTTTTCGGCGCGAAGCTCATCCGGGATTGGCCAATGCTCGTGGCCGAGTCCATGGTTCACCCTTCCGTCCACCCTCTCCCGAAGCTTCATTATACGATGACCTAAGAAAATCAGGCAGCGTCGGCTGGCGCTGGTGGTGGTGGTGCTGCTGCCGGTGCTACTTGCAGAAGCAGTGAGAGAGAGCCACCGAACGTTCATCCTTGAGCGACGACCGCTACCGCCTCCGCTTTCTACTGCCACCGCACACAAACGAAGCGAAACCCGAGAGCAAGCGAGAAGAGAGAAAGAGGGATACCCGGCATTGCCATCGTGAACGTAGAACGAGGGCCCTCGCTCGCGAAGGAGTGCGCTCAACTACCGAAGCAGGTGGCTCTACTCAAACCCCTGGAAACTCTCCTTCGGGCCTCAACCGTAGTCCCGAAGACCGCCTTCGCCTACGAACCGCGTTGGTAAGCGCGCGAGGGGGGTAACTCATCACTTATGGATACTGATGACTCGCGCAATGAACTCACGAGGGGGGGGGGGGGGGGGTATAGAGGCAGCAGGAGCAGCTACAGAAGCTCCAAGGAACGTGGACTGCTGGAGAGCGGAGAATTCACCCTCTCTTTTCTACCTCTACTTCCTCAACGAACTCGCGCTCTCCATCTTTATTCTTCTCCTTTATCCCGTCGCCATCGACGTACACCGAGCACTTTGCGTCTCTCCGTTTCTCTCCGACAACCGTGTGCAATTCCTCTCATCCACTCCCTTCCCCTCCGCGCCCTCCCCCCAAGAAGCTTCAATAACATTTTCTTTTTCCAAGAACCTCGTACGCGGATCTATAGTAAGCACCGAGGGAACAAGTGGCGATGCATCTGACGTTCTTCCAGCGGACGATGGTTTCTACGGATTTTCACAGCGTTCGCAAACCACGAAGCGAACTCATTTTATATACGTCTCACCACTGGTGTTTTTATCGAATTGCGGTGTAGAGGGTTAAACGCGACTCGGAATGCCATTCGTTTCGATCCTATAAATTTACGTCTTCGAGTTGCATAATCGTGACAAAGCACAGGCCATTGTGGATGAGATGTGGGTGACGATAAGTCAATAGGCGAAAGATACTGTCGTGAAATGCATTGGCGAATGTAAGCACGGAACTTCTTTTTTTTTTTTTACCAGAGTGGGTCCTAACTTCGGCACTACGATCCCGACGGGCATTCGTTTCTATTACGCGAGAGGCACGCGGGGTTGGTTTTGGCGTAGTCCGTTCCCGGGGTTAGATTTATTTTCACTCTATGGCTCGCTTTTTTATGATCCCGGGAGTGTTACGAAGGATGAGACCAGTCCTCGTGACGGTAGTCGGAAGGAGAAAGGAGGGGTGGATAGCAAGACCCCGAAGGAGAGTTTCCTATGGAATCTTGTTGTCTATGTGCGTGTAATCGTCGACGAGTTATGCGACCACGAGGACGATGCGTGTGCTGGTTGGAGGGAAGGAGGCGTGGTGCACGCGTATAGCCCATATCTCTGTAGACTCGCGGCTTTCTATATTACATACAATGCCTGTACCGGCTACCGAAAAAAAACAACAACCAGGGAGCATTCATATACTGCAGCGTAATACGGTATACCAGTGGCCATAGGACTCTGCCCCGTACGGTACAGTTGTGTGGGTGGACTCTCGCTGTATAACCAAACGGCCCGAGACTCCTCTCCGTCGTATAATAAACCCATAAACACCCTCTGCCCGGCAACTGCGTGGCTCCAACCCCCCGTAGTCGCACAGCATACATACTATACCTATAATACGCATAAAGTGCTGTCGCGAACGGTACACGCGCTTCTCCGTGTACGTCAGCAACGTCGATACAACCCAAAAGATATAGATTAAGTAAAACGATACTTTCACACGGTATTCCGTTGTTTACGTAATATCGAAATAAAGACTATATTTTTCTTCCAGAGTGAGAAAAAAAAAAAAAATACATTAGAAGGTTCCATTCAATGTGTAGTTATTTCGAAAATTATTAAAGAAAAAGAAAACAACGCTAAATCACAGCGTAAGTACTGTATTATCTTGGAGGTCAATACAGTAGCATTTTCCACGAGCGTAAAGTAACACAGTAGGTGTGAGAGATGAAATTATATTCACCTTGTATGGGTAGGTAAAAGCTGTTGGCATTAGACGCGGGAGATATTCGTAGCAAAAGCGTGCAACGGTTGCAATCTTATCTCGGTGTCTAGATCAGCGTCGGAAGATTCAAGCCGATACGGTTTATTTCTCTATCAACTGTGGAAATATAGTAGAGAATAGTGGTGGGGGGAGGAGTGTTATTCGAGTAAAAGTGGCGCACGAATGCTCACACCGTATACTCTTTGCCACACTGGGTAATACGTTCGCGATCTCTGTATCAGATACGCGCCACTTGAGCGCTAATAACGAGTCGAATAATCTCATACTAATCGTCGGTGAATCAGCATATTCAATTATTCACGGGGTTCGCAGGGAGCCCTCACCATCATTTCCTACTTGCTCCATACTATGAAGTTCTGTGGCTACTTAATGGCAAACCCGTTGAGAACGCATTGCACCACGGTAACTCGATTGCCCGCGTGCACCCGAGAGTCTCTCAACGCTTATCCTCCGCGCCGTGTGTATCTCACACGCGCCCGCGCTTCGCGCTTCTTATGCTTATTCAATTCCTCACTCGGTGATACGCCTTTCTCACTCGTTATACACGCCGGTGGCATTTACACAGTGCATACCAGCCGTTTAACTTCTTCCTGAATTGCGCGGTACCCTTCGCCACCGGTCTCTGCGTTGCCGCGATTTTATTCTTCGCGTTGTAAAATATTCCCGAAGATATACACCGCGTAACATCGTGGCACTCGCCTCGAGCTCGCGGGCTATTTAAACCGCCAGCGACCTTGACACATTCGTCGATTGTGAACACGCTACTTGCGTTGCAACGAACCTGTTCGGCAAAACCCGTTTGAGCAATTCCGGCTCTGTACGTACGAGTTACGTGTAGCATATCCTCGATACGGTAACCTTCTTCTCCTCCCCTCCCATCTTGAGAGATCATAAAAAATAATCATACACTTTTCAACAGTTGAGAATATATTTATGTAGATTCCCCGCGCGCGCGGTGTGCAGTGGCAAAGCCGAATAATAATCGATTCGGAGCCCTCGTGAGATTCCCAAGAGAGCCGAAGCGAGTCCGCGGCCTTGGACGACCTTGCCCCCTTCGTACCATCGCCGAATAAGGGTACGCGTATGTATACGTATGTGTTCTTGCAGCGTAATCTCATTCCGCTGGTGTGCAGCATGCGAATAAGTTCAACAGTTGCCTGTTTTGAATAGAGACAGGCGCTGTACGTCGCTCCGTCGGTGTGTACCGGTAAGAGTAAAGAACTAAATGTAACTGCTACTAGCCGATGCGTACCTGAGCGGTATGCGAGAAACCTGCTAGCGACATATTATGGTCGCTGGACCTTAGGAGCTTAGGAGCCGCCGGTACCTACACGGCGAAGGCGCGCATCAAGGAAACAAACAGCCCGAGCGCGCACACGATGAATTAAACATAGCTATGCTGTTTAATAATTAACAAGTTCCCATCAGCGGGGAGGCACGTCGGGTTGGAAGCGAGGCATAGCATGGTACTTAAACCGTACTACTATCGGGGTGTAGGAAAGTGCGAGAGCGCAAACGGTCTCTCTCTCTCTCTCTCCTCCTTCTCTTCTCGCTAGTTTCTCACTTCTGAAACAGCTCGCACGCGGCGCCCGACGCCCTACTATCTTTACCTATGCGGTGGTTATAAGAGCTGCGCAGCTAAGACGAGCTGTGAATTACGAATGACGATACAGTTAGCCGGCGAGCTCAGCTTAGTTGCACGCTCGGGTTACCCATCGCCACTCGCTAATCGCTTGCCATCCGATCTGCATACACTTATTACCTAAGATTTAACATAGGATTATTATGGTGTAGGCGCGTGCAGCGCGAAGCATCCTCTATGTCCAGACAAAAGAGAGTCTGATGATTATGGCCTTCGTATTTAACAGTCTTCATGAATTTTTATACACCGTAACTGAATAACGATGCTGTACGCTATTACATTAGAATAAATTGGTAACATCCAAAGAAATTCTTTTTTTTTTTAATTCCCATCGAGTTTTTTTTAGCAAATTTGCTTTTTCTAAATTTAAATCGAATTTCGTGCAAATCAGATTTTTTTTAACATGAATCGATTTTCGATAAAATTTAACTTTTGTAAATTTAAATTGAATTTTGAGCAAAATTGATTTTTGGGAATTTGAAGTCATTTTTGTGTCAATTTGATCTAAAAACATTTTAGTTGAATCAAACGAATATTTCGTGCGCGTCAAACATTCGTTTATTTCGAGAAATAACGTTTAAGATTTTTCTTTCATTGATGATTTTACAAATATGAAAAAAAAAGGTAATTCACGATGATGCAGTGGTGTCGGTCATCGCACTGTCGCCGAAGCAGATGGATTCTTACGTAGCCGCGCGCAGCTTTCGCGAATGATTACCAGCAAAAAAAAGTTAGCTGGTTTATAGTCCAACATTTTATCCCTCCGTCTCGGATAATAATTAGTGTTGCGTGCGGGTTAGGTCAACCCCTTGGCTCGCCGAGTAAACGCAGAAAACTCTCAGGGATTAGTTCGACGCGGAATATATAAATGTGGTGTATACATGTGGTTCTCTTCTTTCACGGCGAGTGAGAGAACAAAGGTAGAAAGAAGGTATCGAGGAAGGAAGGAAAGTCGCGCGATTCTTGCTTGCGTGGCTAATACTACTATGAGAAGGTTTTACACGTACTGTGGGGTTAGGGTTGCGAGTTGAGGAAGTGCTCGCAGTGGTAAAGGCAAAAGAGGGAAACGAAAGGAACGGGGACGACACGAGAGCCGTGACGCCGCGGCCGTACGGATTAATTAACGATAAGGCTTCTAATGAGCGGCAGGTGAGTCGCTCGAAGGAACTCAAGCGACCGCGGAGGGACCGCGAACGGTCAGCGCAGACCGCACGCGACGCATACTTGCACTACTATAATATACACCAACACCCCTTTGCCTATATTATGCGTCGAGTTCGTTAAGTCTTATCCTCCCTTCTCTATACCAGTTAAACCTTTTATTCTCTCCTTCAACCGGTGAACTACAAGTTGCGCGTTTGTACGTCGACATTTACACTCTCGTCAAGTGTTCCAACATCACTTATGTAGGACGAAAAAAAAAAAAAAAAAAATGAATGAAGCATAAATACACGACATAAAAAGAATTGAAGAATAATAGTTTCGTGATTGCTTGTGTCCTGTTGGTCAATGGTCCATCATGTGGTGGAGAATTTAAAAAATGTAATACGAGACAAATGAAGCAGTATATATTTGGCGATTTTTTCGTCAATAATTGTGAGAGATTGCGCGATAAGAGAGAGACAGAGAGGAGGCGTTTGAGGCCAGGTGAACACCTCGTGTGTGTCTCGCCAGCATCGCGAAGTAGTCACGTCCGATGAATAGTGGGCCACGTGACAGAGGCGTGAGCGAGGTGCGATACGATGGAACAATGCCATCGGGCCTCTTCGAGGAGGAATGTCACATGCCGCACCCATCTTTCCAATCTGTCGATTGTGTCCACGGGAGCAGAAGCCACCGAGGGCATCGAGCTCCGGGACGACGCACACACACCTCGTGTGTTTATTATCTTCCACGAAACCATTCGCGTTGAATTTCCGTATCTTTTTTTGCCGACGGTATTTACAATAGACTGCGGGAAACGATCACAAATAAGCTTTGATACAACGAACCCTCTCCGCGAGGGGAGGAGGGGGTAAAAAAATAAGTTCACTGCAGTGGGATTTAGAGAAAAGTTGGCAGAACGTAGCGATAGAGGAAAGAGAAGGCGGGAGGCAATAAGAGGTACGCGGCGAAGCAACGTGCTGGCAATAAAGATAATCGCGATGAACGAGGGTGTGTGTATAAAGACCGGCCCGGCGTTGGCTCGTTACACGGTAGTAGAATAGCGCGCGGAACTGGCTGACCAGCTTTAGCTGTACGTTGTTGTAATCCCAACACATCTTCGGATCGAGCGTTGCGCTCGTTGCAAATGTTACAACTACGTTCGCGAATTGGATGCACGTACGTGAGCGCGTATATCTACGCTCGGACGGTCTTATTATCGCGGCGGTGCAATTAAAGAAGGAAGCCTAGAAATTAGCGGGTGGCGAACGGGTTACAGGTAAGTATAGAGAGCGTGCAGGCGGGCTGGTGTAGGCTCTTCGTGGCCCCCCGACTAGAAGGTGTAGGATATACCGCCGAAGGAACTGCCGGGCAATGTAAAGAGTTGCCGGTATATAGTGGCAGAAGGAGCGAAGGAGCGAATAAGGAAACCATGAGCTCCTGAATATGCATGGGCCAAACGGAACGGGACGAGCTCTACGCGATAAGGGTCGACTTATTTTTTCCTCCCTCTCATTTTATTCCTCTTTCTTATTTTATTTTCGCGCTAACTGCCATCGCTACGGTGGCTCTTCTCTTCCCCCCCCCCCCCCCCCCCACCCTTATATCCCGCTTCTTTTACTTCAACTCACTTTATTTTTCTCCTTCGCTTCTTTCACAGTACCTCGTATTCCTGTTTAGCAAATTGTCACTCTATAAAGCAACGATTGTCGATAGCACGCTTTCCTGTCGTTAAATCTTGTCATGCATCCATTACCTTTTTTTTTAACGTTCATTATCGACTGTCCGCCAGAGCCAAAGATAAGACTTATGCGTTTTACTGAAATGGCATGATTTTTTCCTTTTTCGTTGTCACGCGTATTTGCTGAAACGGCTTAATATGTGTCAACAAAATTTAGTACATGAGTTCTGTGAATCATGACGTGTGTTTTAGACAATAAATCATGAACACTATGCATAATCTCATGGAGATAACGAACTTTGAAAAAAAAAAAAATCGAATTTTCGCCGCAATTTTTTTTGCAGCCTCGATATTACCGTAAACACAACGATTCGAAACCGATAAAAATTTTTTTTTTTTGATAAGATTGAATTGTAAGTCATTTTTAAAAATAAAAAAACTTCCGACTAAAAAGGGTGAATAATAATGAAATTGTGTTAATAAAAAAGAGTGAAATAACAAATGATTATTGTTGAGATATTAGTTTATTATATTCGATAAATCGATATTTATGGTATTTCGTTTGTTGCCATTTATCATGGTTTCTTTTCATTCTGTACCTTTTCGCTCCTTATCCCGATATTGAATGTATATTGATCTGAAGCTTTAACAATTATTTACATATTATAGTCGGAAGATTTCCACACTCAACGATAAATAAATCATCCGACGAGAACATGCAAATATTTAATTATAATTTCACTTTTGTTTGTTAATATACTTTGTTTCTAACAGTTGTTTTTCAGTTCGGGGTTTTAAAATTTTTGTAAAATATATACTTTTTAAGTAAATTGCGCTTTTTCTATGTTACTGGAGGTTATTCACACAGTGACAACTATGTTTCAACGACTCGTGATTATCTTAACAATATCTGAACTTCTCTACATTTCGCTTGCAGAGAGCTTGTGGCTTTCGCAATAAAACCAAAAATATACACATCTATCTGTGACAATGCACGCCATTTTGAGGTTTTAACTTTTTATGAATTTGATATCCAGTGCCCTCGCGTGCGTTCGAAGCTCTTTGGCGGAAGAATTCCCTTAATTTTTTAACGATCTACGAAACGAGGGTCCCAGGCAGTTTCGAGGGATTTTCCGTCAACGACGGGGCAATCCGCGAACGCACGACCTCGTCGCGTTCCTCTTGGTGCAGAGGGAGGGCGCCTGTAGGGGTCGGAGAGACTCGCGAATTGAATTAATGCGACGCAACAGCGAAACGTTAACGTCGCGCTTCTCGTACAATCGTGAGGGGCCGTAAAACTTTGAACGCACCCGGAGAGGTCGGGACACGAGAGTCCCGGCGGCTCTTCCTACCTCGGTACATCGTATATATATTCGCCAATGAATATTTTTATTTAATGCCCCATTAGCGTGGCGAGCCGAAGGCTTCACAAGTGCGATCGACCTATCTCTCGACGAGCTGCGAGCTTGACAACACCCTCGAAGGCCTGCGCGAACGATCCCGTACAGAAAGCTTTGCTCCTTCAACCTTTGCACCCACCTTCCCCCTCGTCTTACCCAGTCACAGAATCATCTAAATCAGGAAACGGAATAAATGCTTTCTCTCTTACCGTTCATTCCGCACCTTTGCCGAACGAATATACGTACGAATTTTACGATGCTTCAGTAGTTGCCACAAGCGAGTAAAACTCGCACAATATACTTCGTTCGCGGAGGCCCCCCCTCGGTAATGGTCGATCAAAAGAGTCATGAATATTCATAAAAGATTGCGACCTGCCATGCATGCATGCTGCCGACAAGCAATCGTGTTGTAGAATATATATAAGTGTGCGTGTGTGTAACAGTAGCTGTCAGTGATAGAGGGTCTTGTAGATTTTCACATGAGTTCCGGGCCACGACTATGTGAAATAGAGGTAAGTTTCTGTGACGTCCGGTAAATGCGATTGAGGTAGATTCGTGGAATATTGACGAAGTTTTAGTCGGCGTTACTCTGGGTCTTAGTGGTTCTCGTGGCTACAGAAGCGGACCTGCGAATGGAGCTTTGCGCTGAAGCATTCTAATAATGCGTCCAAATCCCGATACCAATTGTATTTGCAACAGTCGCTGTTACTCGCTTACCCGCAAGTAAAATGCGACATGGTGCAGTGTTCAACAGTGCGTACTTTTATAAGTATGGCGCTCGTTATAGATAGAGTAGATTTTGTTTTAGTAGAAACAAACGATTAACGCTCCGAAGCTGCTCTTAAAATAAAGAAAGAAAAAAACAAAAAAAAATTACAGCCACAGGACACTTCCGGGGACTGCGTGGTCGTAGCCCGACAGGAAGGAAACGCGAAATAAATATAGCGACGTGAACGGCCGCGCGCCCGCGCGCGCGAGCGGGACAAGAGAGAACCGGGAACCGACGGTCGGCCACTGGCCACCGGCCACAGCAACTGGAACTGGACGCCAGCCGGGCCAGAAAGATACATATTTTTAAATATTTTAGTCACGGTTCCGCAATCGCCCCGTCACGCAGCCTTGCCACCTTATACCGCGGGGCCTCCGCTACCTATTACGTACATACTACTTAGTAGGTACTACCGCGGCGGGTGGATATTAGCCACGGTATATACGTACCTCGTACCTCAGAGCCACAAACGTTAACGTACACGTAGCTAGGATGTAACGCGAATGGCCCTGGTTCTCCTCTTAACCTTCTATTTCCCCATTTAGTTTACCGCGCAAGGCTGTAACCCGTCTAAGCTATATTCGTACATGGACTTCGTACTACATCGAGCACTTATATCGGTTAGTATCGTCGGCGTCTTCGTTGTCACGACGATACTGCACGTAGAAAAAAAAAAAAATATACAAGAAATCTGTTTTTTCGATACTTATTTCCGTCGGCTTTTTGCTCGGGGGAAGACCTTGCCACCTTGTGCAATTATTCTTATCATTGACGCAGCTTTCAAAGTGGTTGAAACGAAATTCGAGTAAAAGTGCATTGATACGACGAACAAACCTGCGCTCGGTAGGCAACTTTTTTTTGTACGTTTGGATCAAAAGACGCAACGACAAACGCCGACGAGCGGAAGTCTCCCGAAGCCATCTTGTCCTCGTGGTATATGAGTTCCCGAGACACGACCATCGCTCACACTCTACAACATGTATACCCTATCCGCTATGCCTCGTGATTCTTTGTCTTGCCGCTCTGATGACTCCTCGTGTACACCTCTTTTTTACCTCGTCAACTCCTACTTTACGCGCATCAGCTCGGTCGACTCATGCTTCCCCTCGACGCGTCACAGTCGAAATACTTTACTCGACGCTCGTGGCATATTATTTTTCGATACTTTTCGTTTATTTCAATCGATTTGTCTGCTCGAGAATTCTTCTTGGGGTGAATCGTTGAAAAAAATCTGGGAAAATGTCGGGCTGACACGTATTTGATGAGAAGTCGGTGGTGCTTAAGGGCTAAAAATTGTGCCGGACAGCCTTCAGATCGGAATGACCGAAGCTCGCTGATCTTGTTCTCGAAACGGGAAGAAGTGGAAGCGGATGAAAGAAGAAGAGGCTGCCGCGCGGTGCACGAAATGTACGAAGAGGGAGATGAGGCAGGGAAGATTCGTAGTGGCACAGGGTGCGGTGGAAATGAAGGTACGGCGGGGGCCTGGAAAAATGCGAAGCTCCGTCTCTCCGAATACATTTCCATACATCAAGCCGCCGTCGCGTCTCCGCGAGTTCGAGGGAGCGAAAGAGCCCGGCAGAGAGACGCTGTGCTCTCTCGCGATGCCGACCACGAGGAAGACCTCGGCCGTGTCTCCGTGTGCAATATACCTTCGGCTCTCCCCACAGCCCAGTCCAGGCGATGCTGCGGCAAAGCTCGCTAGCTATACGAACACGAACTGTTGGCTACGACGGTACCCGGTGGTAGCCACACCGGATAAGGCCGCCACTGGAATAAATCCAACTAATTAGACTAGGAAAAACCGCGGATTAATTACCCGTCTTCCTGTCTCTCCTCTCTCTGCCCTCCCGACGTTACGGGGAGCTGCATTTTCCGCCGGGAAAAATAACTTTTTTTTATTGTTTATGAAAGGCTTCTTACTTCTCTGCGGAATCCTGTCAAAGCTGTCAAGAACGGTCGAGACAAAGTTTGGATAGTAAGGATACCATTGAATACATTTATTCCTAGAGGGAAAGAAAACTCTAATACCGTACACATCGTTGACGTTTCGTTCGTACGATAATTAGTTGTTACATGAAACTTATAACTCTTTATGATTAGGCATTTGAGTCGTTGAGCAGTAGAAAAAAATTGTTTTTCGAAATTGACAAACGCCTGATTTGATTTTAAGACAAAATCTGCTTACGGATGCGTATTCAGCGCGAAAGAATACAAGACAAGATGTGGTGGAAAATATTTTCTTTAACCCTTTGATATTGCCAATAAGAATGCGAGAAATTCAAATGTACTTCGTTATGTTTCTTCTATGTTTTTTCATCACCCTGTAACGGCTCGAAAAAGCTGTTCACTAATTCTTCAGCGAAGACAAAATATGATTCAATGAACAGCAATTAGGTTAAAACGGTGATTTTTAGTTGATACAACGAAATAATTAGTTAGGTATAGAGGTATCTAACATTTTTGTTCCATCAAGTAAATATTCTTTTAAACAACGGAGAACACCGATTTCATTGTGTCGAAACGGCCGATTTCGAGTTTTGTTTCCCGCACTGAGAACAGATTTTATTCATAGCTAACAAATGTATAGTTAGATACGGCGAAATAAAAATTTAGCTATTGTTGCCAAATTTGAGTTATGTCAAATAATATTAGTTAAATATTATCCACTTTTCTCGCCTTTATTTAACGAAATTAGATATTACTTAACTCAACTGATACTCAGTAATAATAACTAAGCATTTATTCAGCTATATCAAATACCACGATTGTCAACTATCAATTACATCTTTTCGCAGTGCATGTAATCCAATAGATACCTCAGCTTTTCCACAATTCGATCGGCAAGCAGTGACATGAAAAACATCGAAAATAACATTCCGCAAAGAACACGATTCAGCCACTTATTTCGTTCTGAGCTCAATATTCAAACAATAATCTAAGAAAAAAACGTGAAATAAAGCTATTCCAGCGATTACATAACCACATAGACGTCGTACTTTTATCTCGACGTATATGGATTCGTTCCACCAAGAATGCTTCAAACTCGTGGAAGAATCTTTGACAAACGAACGAGTTCGCTCGTAGGATATGAGGAATGTCGCGTCATTAGACGCAACGACGTTCCTTCGTGCGGACGATTACTTTACCGGGATTCGCTCGAAGCGCGATTTTTCCTCTTTCGCGATTGTGAGATGTTTTCGTTGTTGGACAGGGAGGTTTATCGTTGAGTTAACGGGTCCCCAGCGATGATATAGTTATAATCTCGACGCTACAGAAATCATTCGCTCGTCGCTGTACGATCAAGTCGTAGAAAAATCTAAAAAATTCTCTGACCTCGTTGTTCACTGTCTCGGAAGAGCGATTTCTCAACCCCCCGCACACTCGAGAACAGCGCGTCGCTACTCATTTTCGCAGGGCAATGGCTGTGTGTTTACACAAGTAAATTCACGCGAGAAAATGCTGATGCCTCCTCGTCGGGGTCCTGGCAAATAAAATGCTCGAAGGGATAAATGCACTCTTTCCCGAGTTAGGAACAAATACTAGAAGATCAAGAGGAAAAGTACGTAGAATGACAAGAGGGCCGAAGGGCGAAAGATCGGGAAAGGGTGGAGTGTCCCGCTGGGAGTCGAGGCTAGGAAAGTGCGATTGAGGAGTGTGCCAGCGAGAGTTCTCTATATCTCACTTCACCGCCCTTGGTACCCCCGCCGGTATCTTCTCGGCAGGGGAGGTTAGATAGGTAGTGCGAGAATCGCGCGGGTTTTGTCCGTAGCGACGGTGAGGATATAGACGAGAGGGTGTAGAATCGGGCGTTTGCGAGAGAGCGAACTGGGAGTGTTTGCGAGCCGCTTGAAAGCTCTCGGCTCGACGGATAGTACGGAGTGCGGAAGGACGGATGGAAGACTGAAATGCAGATTCCTCGAGGCGCGACGACTCTCGAGGTTCTCTCTTCCCCCTGGCATTGCCTCTTCCTTCCATCGTCGCTGCTACTGCTCCGCTATCTCGTTCGTTCGTTCGGTTCGGGTTTGTCGAGCCGAAGCCGCCTTACCTCTCTCGCTTCGCTGCTTGCGCTTGCTCCCACGCTCTCACGCCTCCGCAAACCCAGACGTACTAACCTTCCATCTACGTATTCACAGCATCCATTGGTACGTCCAGCATCCCGTTTGTCCAAACGATATGCCGAAGAATTCGCCTCCCGAGTTACACTCGAGAGAGTCTCTTCCATCTCGTACTGCCCTCCCGTCCCATGATGCTGCTTAAAGTAGTCAGGAGGCTTATTCCTTCGCACCGGCACAGCTCTTAGGGATTTACGCGGGCGCTTAGATTTACTCTACTTTTACTCAGTCTCTCACGGAGGATGAGAGAACTAAAGATTCCAAAGGATTCAGCGAGAAATCCTCGTGTCGAACTACGCCAAGTACTCTTCTCTTGTGTAACACGTTTTTCACAGGATCTTTCAAACAAAATACACCTTCGTTCTTACGAAGTTTCGAGCTTTTTTTTCCTCGCTGTATTTTTCTACGCATTTGCTCTCAAGTGGATAGTGAGGGTAGGCAAAGAAAAATTATATTATCGAAGAAAAAGAATGCCGGAGATATAGGCACGTCGCTGGGCTAAAAGACCACCTCCCCCTCCAACTCACAGACAGGCTTCTGTCTAATAATTCATTTTATGGAAATTTCAGCGTCCCTCTGCCGGTTCCACCCCCATGCCCTGCTCCACCCGACGCTTCGAGGGGTCAACATATTTTCCCCAAAATTTAGCATGTACGATTCCGCGCCGATAAATCAAACTGACCAGTGCCGGGACAGAGCGAGAATACACACACGGTAGAATATATCTCCATCGGTCTGGATATACTTTGCTATAGATATGTACTTTACAGAATAGTATTAGAATCCCGAGCCGACGGGCTTTGTCGCTCAGTCTTGTGTTTTTTTCTGTCTTTTTTCAACGTACAGCTGGTCAAAATTCGTATCGGCGAAAAACAGACCGGTTACAGTGTATGCGGAGTCTACACGAGATATGTGTTTGCTATTAAACGGGCAACGCTCGATCTTCTTCCTGTTTACAAACACGTGAAAAAAAAAAAGCGAAAAGAGGAAACCGTCTCAAAGATTTTTCTCACCCTACGAAGCTGCCAGTTGCGCGTAACACGCGTTCGATGCCGCGTTTGTCGTTTTACCGCTGGATATATATAGAACGTTAAGAAATAAAGGCAAAACGATGCAACGGGGGTGTGTTGAGTAACAGAGTGTAAGAGCGAGCTGGCGTCGGCGTTTCGAGACGATAGAAAAGGAACCGGCCTTCTTCTTGCGGACTGAATAAAAATTATGGAATATGTTGCATATAAAGTGAGTGAAAAACAGACGGAGATGATGAATTGCTCGATGGTACGAAAGAGGGTGAGAAGATAACGCCCAACGCCATCAATCACGGTCCATGCCGGGCAATGACGCGGTCTCTCCTCCCTTTGGCTCTCTCACTTTGCCCACCCTGTTCGCCTTTTTCTTCTTTTTTTTTTTTACCCAAGCGAGAGTCTTGCCTCGCGTAGCTTGCTATCTACTTAGTCTTTGCTTCGTGATGCTTCATGAAAACAACACCTACGCTTTTCTCTACGAAATAAATTCCCTCTCATAGAAATATCTAGACAACGGGGCTCCGAAATAATAGTCGTAGATCTCGATTGTTCTCCGTTGTTCGAGCTATTGGAAGTGAGCAATTGACAACGAAAAATAAGTACTCTCATAGCGCTTTTATTTTTTGAACGGCACATTGCGTTGTGTACGTTCGTGGCCGCGGTCGACGGATTATCAGAGCGATAAGGAGAGCAGTGGTGGCCGAGTCGGAGGGTTGCGGCGTGACGGTTACAGTCACGGTTACGCTCACCCCTTCTCGCAATAAGGTTGTAGAAGCTAAGAGTGTATAGGAGGAGCGCATCTGACGTTAAGGCCGTGTGTTGTTGCTCCCGCAGTGGCCGTGCCAGTGGCCAGCTCTTAAGATCCTATCTCGGAGGTCACGGTGCTTATGCGCCTGCCGCTAACATATTTTTAAGTACCGCGTACCGTTCGGCGTACACACCAAGGCGTAGCAAAAGCGCTATGGGTGTATATGCCTTGTACACCACCAAGATACACCTCACTCGCACGCACGCTGCATTTGGTTTTATTGCCGCGATGGGATGACAGGCTGCCTCGAGAGAGATGGCACCTGCCGGGGCAAGGTGTTTCCAAACTTCATCTCACTCTCGTACGGTGCTTCGCGTTACCCCGGGCCAACTCCTAAAACCGTCATATGGATAAAACAACGCCTTCCGGCTTTCTGCACTCTGTCAACGCGAACCCCGCGATCGATAGTCTTCTTTCATTTACAACATCACGCGAGACGTGCGCGAACAATGGAAACTTTTTCTTTTTCTTTATTCTACTGTCCAAGAATTATCTCGGCAGGTGCGAAAATCGATCGGAAAAAAAATCAAACTGCCAACTTTGCGAAAAAATTTCCCGACGGAACATTTTTTTTATTGGCAAAAATTATTACATATTTTTACAAACTCCGGCCTCCTCCGATGTGGTTGGAAAACGCGAGTTGATCGGATATTTCCTCGGATAAACCAACAGACTTTTTAGAAGGAAGTAAAATTGTTCAATTCTTTTTATATATTAACGTTTATTAACAATAGTCCTTATTAGACAACCTATCGACGGTTACTGGCAATCGAGTTAAGATTTTTAAACGAAATATTCTGCACAATTCGTCTGCGGAATATGTTAGATTTTTTTAAAACTGTTCCGACACTTCGAGAGCACAGTCGTCGAAACGATAGTTTCACTTCGAATTCACATTCGTGATTTTCCGTTCGGTGTTGAAAAAAACTGAAGTGGTTGAAAGAACTGTTGCGGGACCGGAAGTGTTCGCTGACACCTCTATTCAGCTTGTCTTATCGTTGACACGCATTCTCCCGTCTAATGAGGATAGCTTTCAGGGCCTAAGATGAAGCCATTATACCTATTATCCTCACGCTAGCTTCGCTCATCTTCCTAATGTCCTTATTGCATCGAAATTTTCGATTATCTCATGTCGCCGCCCGCGTGTTTGCGCGATGCGGCATGCATATGCCTGTTGGATAGGAAACGCGCAGATCGGCACGCGTTTTCGCGCGCGCAGGTGAATGTCTGAGCGCAGGTGGAACGAAGGATCGTGGATCTTTCGAGAGAGACGAGTTTGCTCGGGGCGCTCGGTCGCTCGCGAAGCGTTCGGGGATCGGCTCGCAATCGCAGGTATCCCGAGACAAGATGCAACTCAACTACTTGCACCTGCGAGTTTTCTGTCAGTTACACACTACAAGATACATTATACGCGCACCTTTCTTCGTTTATAGAGACTTGTAGCTTCCACGTATACGTCGGTTAATACGCCTTGGCAAAACCAACTGCAACATTTTTCTAGAACTCGTATCGAAACTCGTTTTGCTGTGCGTGGTGTTTTTATTTTTTATTTTTTTTGCCGATGTGTATAACTAACTGACGTTTTGCTACTAAAGTATCTAGTCACCTATCGCACGTCGAAACTAGTCCGTATATACGGGTCATTTCGGTATGCGCATAGATCTGCAGTTCATTAGCGAGACTAAGACACTCAACAGCTGACCTAGCCATGTGACTACGATCAGGCGAACAGCCTATTTATTCGTTATCAGCAACATTACCCGTATCGAAAGACGCGACGATATTCTTAACATACTTTTTTTAACACCGAAACCTTTTTTTTTTCTGTCTTTCTTTTCATTTTGTACTTATTCTCAACAAGTAGAAATAGGATGGATTTCTACCTTATCCTTGGGGATTCCATGCGGTCCGAAGGAAAGCTTTATACTTGCCGGGATAGGCGGGTCGTTGGTAGCTGAAACACGGAGCGCACGCTCGGATAAAGCAGTGCTGGATATCCGCGGAAGCATAGCGGGAAAAGAAACTCGAGAGCTTCTCGGCGGAGCTTTGGATAGCGAGTAGCGCCTTTCCTTGGCGACTTCCGGCAGCTGTGCCACTCCGGAACTGCAGTTCCGGCATCGCTCGCGAGATCCCTCCCTTATCGGTTGCTCCTCTTCCCTCGGGAAATGCCTATCCATTCGATCGCTTTACGGTCTTTGTCATGTACACATGAATCGACTCTGTAGTGGTAATTCTGTATAACGCGTAACGGAGAGTGTCTACGGTATCTACTGTCATTCCTGTCCCAGTCCCGAATGGACGCGCTATCCGAGCGTGAGAAACCGTGTCCATCTCTTCGCACTGCACGCGGACGAGTATGTGCCGTTGAAGCACACAAACATAGTCGCATAATACCGGAACGTCTCTTCACCGACTCATACCAATTAATCGCGAACGGTGGATCACTATCGTCGTGGTCGATCTTTTCACAGTCACGGGTTACGACTCTGAGCTTCGTGCTTCCGAGTCCCCCATTATGCCCCAGTCGCATTGTGACACGATACAGAGTCGAAGCTAATAACTGTAACAGTCGATGTGCCGAAGCGTCTTGGGTTGAATTTACATTTTTTTTTTTTTAAACTCTTCTTGGTAGCGAGATACTCGTGGGTCGAGAAACAAGTCGGCAGTTTGACTATCGCAGTCAGGATCTGCACAGCAATGTAAAGAAGCCGATAGGATCAGTTATCGTCCTCACACATTAGTTGCAGAAACGGCGTAACCGTTTTTGAGCAAATGGGAGGGAATGGACGCGCGTGTTATGCCGAATGGAAAGAGAAATCCCTCAGGTCCCTGAACGCTCGGAATTCCGGTTGCGTATTCTTGGGCAAAAGGGCATCTCTTGTCTTGCCGTCCAAATCGTGTATACAGTTCTGAATTACTTTCAACGCCGACGATTCGACCTGTTCGTTGCATTGTTTTTTTATTTTTATTTTTATTTATTTATTGATTTCCAGTCACAAGCGCGTATGTCGAAGCGTTTGAATCTTAACTGAAATATTTCTTGCGGTTGTCTCTTCTAACATTGTATATCGGATAAATCGAATTCTCTTTGATTCCTATGGGTATTCGTGCTTAAAACTGTATCGTGTTTTCAACGGAGTTGCGGCCAAAGAAGTGGAAGCATAGAAGTAAAAGTGCTTCCGAGCCGGTGGCAGTTGCAGGTCGCGTTATAGCATACATACCAGGCGGGTAGTAGCGTACGGCGGTGATTGATTTTTGTCGTGGCTTTGCTTGTCCCTATCCCACTATCCACCGATTCTGCGGACCCGCGGTCGTGCGGCGAGCCCGACGTCGGCGTCCCGACGCCGTCCACCGATTGGCGGTTACCGTCCCCGGGGGGCGTCGCTAATCACCAGACCGTGCACGCCGGAGCTTCGTCAGTCTACTGCACTCGCTTCAAAAGCACTCTACCGTGTATCGGGACACACTCACACTCATCGACCGTTCCCTCGCTCTCATTCCTATTCCCATGTACTCTTGTCAACCCCCATATACTCAATTCTCTTTCTCTGCGCTATCTGTTTTCACATTCCTCCATCCCTCATGATTCTCCGTCTGCTCTTCATCTTACTGAAATATCGTCATCTTCATCGTCGTCAACACTGACATCTCATTGATTACACGCTGCTACATGCAAGAGGCAACGTGACGTTAAGGAGATTCAGGCGGTACAGCGCAGACTGCAACTCATTATTTTCTTCGTAGAAAAAACTTCCAACAAACGTCTCATATATTATGGTCCAATGATATTGCTACGTTGTTGTTAGATTGATGTTTTCAGTTATCCGGAAAGCGTGATATAATTTTGCTGTTTTCCGAAAAAAAAAACGATATTTAAACAGAAGCATAACAAAGTTAACAAAGTTAGATCCTGACGTGGTTGATGAAGATCGATGAATGCCGAGTAAAAGAAAAAGTGATAATATCGGTGACGAGGCGAACAACAGCGAGCAATAACAAGCGACTACGGGTGGATGGCGGAGTGTGGATATGGTGGGATGACTGGTTTCGCCTGGAAGAAAAGGGATATCGCGGAGAGGGGTGATTGCTGAATGCAGGTTCACGAAGCTCGGCGACTATCGGCGACGCTCGACAACGCGAAGCGACGATGCTGCGTTGAAGAACCGGCGAGAGGCGCCGTCCAGTGAGTGGGAGGAACCAATGGACATGCGCGGGTGTGCCGCGACACTACGGCCGCGACCTTCTGGCCACCTCCAGAAACAAAATGGCTACCGCGTCACCGAAGCTTGTCGACAGATGGCGACAGTTGCATCATCGAGCTGCGTGGGTGAATAGCCCGACATCCGGCCTGCATTTTCAATACTTTTCCGTGAAACAACTACGCTTACCCCTACCCATTGGACTCTCTTGTATCTCTATTTGCTTTCTCTATCGACTTGCTTCGACTATGAACAACTCTCTGTCACTTTACGATCTTGTTTTACGGGGCTTGATATGCAAAAGCGCCTCGTTCCGGAAGCTCAAAGTTACGCAGCGATAATAATGAGTGCACTCGGGAAACTTCACTTCGCTTACGGTTTACGATTTGTTATGGTTCACGCGGTATCTTGTTTAAAATTTCGAATGCTATTCGTCCTTTCGTTACATAAAATGATATATACAATGATACATCGAAATAAATTATCAGATGGGCTTACTAATACTTAGTTGGAACGATTATTTTTTAATAAACAATCGATTAGTTCTGTCAATTAATTATTAGTTCTAATAATTTTTTTCTGTAAACAATATTCAACTTTGATATTGATCGCTTTTGCCTTCTTCGTACCGTCGACCGTGTCTGATTAGTATGGAAAACGGAGGAATTTTCTACTTTGAGCTAAAAAAGAATAACAAAGTTAAAGTAAAGTATTTTAAAATTCGGTCACATTCCACATATACCGACATGACGTGTCTAGAAGAATATTTTTATGATAAGTTACTACAATAAACTTGGGAAAAATTCATTTTTTCGTCGTTTAAAAGACTCGATGATTTCCCATGGATACGAAGTAGACGCCTGAAATATATATAAGATATAGAACATTCTGTCGTAATATGTGTAATTTACATATAATTTTTTTGGCACATATATTTTATATATCTGACATATAGGACTTTTTACCGTTCTATGTAAAGATATATCTTTTGTATGTATACATGTATAGAAAAAAAATTAATATAAATTGCATATCTTGTGACAAAAAGTTCGATATCTTGTATATATTTCAGTAAATACTTTATTTTCATAGAGACATTTCGATATATAGCTTTTTTTTTGGGGCTGCAACTCACGATCTGCAATCGTGACATTCATTTGGTTCAATTGTTCCTCCGCTCGCCGACGTCTAATCCTCGCAGTTTCGATATATCGATGATTTGAACACATTAATAAACAAGTATCCTGCTTTTCATTGAGTTAGTTGAGTTAAAATTTCGCGGCTGAGGTGTTCAGGAGACATTGATTGGCGAGTGGCGGAGGCTGTCCGCCGGTTGCCGCAACGTCGACCGCTCCGCTGGCTATGGCTGAATGTTTTTAGGACGGTAGATAGGGGGACTCGTAGCACCTCATGCATATTCAACGGCACTCTCAACTCCTCCGTCACGGAGGGAAAGAACACCCTCTATATCCAGCTCCGGCCACCCATCCGCCGCAGTTCGACCCCCTTTCAACCCCTATCTCGCGACAGAGAGAATAAGGGAGAGAAAGAGTAAGAAGCCTGGCTGGTTGAATCGCTCAGGCAACTACAGTGAGATAGAGAGAGAGTCTGCGCGATATAGTGGTGCTCACGATTTCCTTCTTTCATACTTTTCCGATTTCTTCACGATTCGATATAAAAAGAAAACTTTCGGCGGGTGCGGAAACTCACCGTATTTCCTACCGATATGACGACTCGAGGGATAATTCGAGATATTCCGTCCGATCACCGCTCATGGTTCCTTTAATCGGGAAGGAAGTGAAACGAACGAAATGAGATGGCAAGAGGGCAAGTAGGTGCTGTAGCGTATAGGTGTATTGTAGGTGGTACGAGCGTGCGAGTCGGTCGTTTGTTATCGGAAGGAAGCGCGGCCCGGCGTGGCGCGACGTCCGAGAGCGAGGTGACCTCGCGCGTCCATCGGAGCTCTCGTACTAACTCCGCGCGCCACAGGGTTTGCGTGGTTTCGACGTGGCCTGCCTTGACCTCACGTGCCGCTCGATTCTCAGACGCCGATAAGAGATAGGCCCTGTGTATACCGTATAAAGGGCTGCGCCACATCACTACTACGTACTAGACATTTTATACCCCTATGCTGCTGGTCTAACCGACTACCGCAAACTAAAATGCCCACACTACTTTAGATTCTCGATACTTTTACCAGGCGTTTATTCTGCTTCGTCTCTCTTTACATGCTCTTTGAATGCCTTGTACCTAGTTTAAATAACGTTATTTCATAGATCTCCAGGGTGTAACTAATGTTATGCGACTGTTGTGGTTTCACTGATGTTTTACGCAATAACATAAAAGGCGCGCATATACGACAGTGGTAAATTATACGGTGGTTCAAGAACAGTCAGGAGAGAAAAAAAAACGAAAGAGTGACGACTGTCGTTGGAAAGATTTCACGCTGCAGAGGGGTTGCGGGGTAGAACGAGGACTTTACCGTGGTTGGAAGGAAGTGTGTTCAGTTACGACCGCGATAAATTCCGGAACGGAGGATTTTGCAGTTGAGAGCTACGGGTTAGAGAGTACGACGGCTTCGGCCGAGTTGAGTCTGTGGCTGTCGGTGCTTCTCCTTCCTCCACCTCTTCCAAGGGGATTGATATTCCTCATCTTCCCCTTTGATATCCATCCCCCGTGAGCAAGCCAAGGACGATCCCCTCTTGCTCTCGCTCGTAGTCGCTTCCGTCTTTGCCTCCTCCGCCTCCTCTCCGTCGTTCCTCCATCTCTCGTTCATCCCATTCGTCTCACTCTAGTCGTTGAATGTGCGCGCGCGCTCGTCACGACTCCGAGCTCTTCGGAACGACATTTCCCTCTTTGTGCGGAGAAGACAGATCGAACGAGCCTGTTTACACAGGGACCCGATGATTCGCCAAATTAATTAGTTTTGTTTCACGAATCCCGACTTATCATCGCCCCGAATTACTCTCAATACACGTTGAAATAGAGAAGATTTCGAGGAAGCGATTTTTCGTCCGAGTTTCTTCACTTGTTTTTACATACGAACAAAATATTAACCGATTCTTTCTATAAGATATCGAACGGTAAGCATAAAAAAATAATTTGCGGTCGATAATAGGATTTTTTAAACTTGTATTTTATGATAGAAAAATTTCGATGGAATTATGTGCGTTTGAAAAAATTGTAACACGGAGCTTTAACTCAATTTTATCGGATGATATGCATCGGTAACGGGATACGATTACGAAGTAGATAAAACTAAAAAATGTTGTTTTCAATAGACGGCATACCAAGCAAATGTCCCTATTATTATAAAGTTCGTCACCCTCATCGTCTTTCTTCCGCATTTTTCTTCTTCTTCTTCTTCTTCACTTTATTCTTACGGTTTTGTTCTCTGGAAAGAGAGGCACGAGGCGACAATCAATATCGAGGTGGGAACAGGAGAGCCACGACTCGAAGGGTGCCAGGCGAAAGTATGAGGGGAAAGGGGAAAAGGCCGATGGTTACTGGCCGAGTCAGGGTGGCAGTCGTGGCGGCAGGTCAGACGCAGGAAGCGTAGATGAGGGCGAAGGGAAAGCGGAACGGGGATGAAACTGCCGAAGGGGTGGCGCCTCATATTTTGCTCATTAGCGTCAGCATCGTCGTCAGCGTTGGAGAAGGCCCTCACTTCGCGCAGCTAGTCAGCTAAGGGTGGAGAGGGACCATCCATCATCTTGTCCTCTGTTTCACCCGTCGAGGAGGGAGAGACGGTCCACCTCCGGCGGCCTCGTTCGCGCTTGCACGTCTCGCCTGCCACGTTTTCTCTAACCACTACCAAACCAGCCGTCCTTTCGCTTATTTCACCGAGACTACCCGAGACCGGTATATACGGCTATGCCGCAGCTCACAAAGAAAAATCGCATTAATCATCTCTCGGCAAAGTTTAAACGGTTAATACCACACTTCTTGTTATATTTTTCGTAATAATCGACCGCAAACTATAAAAACTAACGAGAACAAAAATAAGCCGAAAATAAACGATTTTCCTAAGGACTACACGATGATAGTTGACTAACGCAATGAAGAGAATCTATAATCGGCACAGTAAAAAAAAAATATAACATTCGTTTCATCGTTACCCACCTAGTTTCGCATGAAATCCGTTTTTAGCGACAGATCGTAAAGCGATTTATGCGTACGACCGGCTGTAACGCCCCGACAATAAACGGTATAAGCACACGCGGGAACGCGCGAGTACCGGCACATACAACATTCTCGACGTTGCGCGGTTAGTTGCCCAGCGCGTAAAGGCACTTTAGTACGTATATGTGTATAGCGATTGCTCGTAGTACTTCAACCTCTCTTATGCTCCCGCGCACTGCCGACTTATGCCTCGATGGAAATATCGTAAAGTAGTCTCGCGACTGTGCACACTCTATTTTTTTATTATTATTTTTTTCGTTTTTATTCAACGCCACGTTCAAAATATGCACGAATCTACGGTGCAGCTTTGAACCGCAAACTGAACATCTCCCTTCAATTTTTATGTTGATTTTACGAACGTTCAATACAACAGCTTAACAGCGTTGCCCTTTTGAATCGCAAACTATTCAATAGACATTCTTTTCGTGACTAATACCCAATTCAAAGCGTAAAAAGAAATGAAATAAAAAAGCTTAATACAATAACAGTAGATACGTCGAGCTCAAAAGTTACTCAGAACGACGCGCGTGTTCGATTTCGCCGAGAAAAGTCTTCGGTATACGCGCATGCTAATGGTATCTGTACATAACGAGAATGGCGGTCTGAGTGGAGTTCGGCAAGTGAGAGAATCGAGGTAAGGTAAGGTACGTTAAAACGTTAAATTCAAGATTCGAGAGGCGGAACGGCGCAAACATTGGAGAAGAGAGGGTGGATCGCGCGGGATCTAAGAGTAGGTAGATATAGCAAACAGGGGGAGAGGGGGGGACGGGGTGGGTGGTGGGGAATGAGATAGAAAGGGTGGGTACGACGCGGGGTACCGGCAGCAGTAGTGACGGAATGAGATGGAGTGAGTTCGCGTCGGGGGGTAGACGACGGGCAAGGGAGCGAAAGGGCAAGAATATAGAGGTGGATGGGTTGCGCTTGCGAAGAGGCGATCCGATGGAACGGGAGATCGGCGTGCGGGGGCGTATAGCGACCACGGTAGTCATAGAAACGCGCAGGCGCTCACGTACTTTAGCCCTGTCCGACTCGACGACGGCCCTTCGACGTGCCGAGCCTCCTCGCCGCTTATTCGAGCCACCCTGCTGACGCTGTCTTCCTCACGATCCCTCTCTCGCTCACCTTCCCTGTTCTATGGCTGACTCGCCCCGTTAATACGCACTAAACACCCCATGGCCCGTACGCGAGCTTTACGGCGCTACACGCGTGTTTACTCCGCCAAGTGCCCGAGCACAGCACAACGTTATACACGTACGAGAAATGTTCCGAGGCTCGTGCCTCAGCGATACCGATCCTATATCCCGTTCTATATACCTCCCTCTTTGCTCTCTAGTCTCTCCACATTCTCTCGAGCGTTTCGTCTTTTCTGCGAAACTTTGCAAGATTTTCACTATCCTCCGGAGTACCGTAAACTTTTAAAACCCCTCTAAAGAATAAATCCCACGTAAACTTGCGTCCATCCGATAATAGTTCGATGTATAATATTATTTACGATATTTACATCTATTGTCGACGTTTTTTCGTATAAAAAAACCATTGTTCCACAAGTAATGGGCATGCTGACAGGGCGAAGGTTCGTCAATGCGCACGGAAAATGGCGCGACGAGTCTCGTTGAGGAGAAGGGACCGCAATGAGAGCAAAATGGAGATGAAGCGAATGTCTGGGAAGGGTCGGTGGACCCTTATCACTCGTACGGAAGAGCCGTACTTACAGAGCAGCGAGGAGAGTCCAACCAGCTTCTGCTCCCGGCGCGTATCGAGTGGTAACAGAAAAGTAAAAAAAAACCGTAAAATTCCCATCCGCCCAGCGTCGTTACGCATGAAACGAAAACGATAATTTCTCGAGCTGCGCATAATCAACACTCGGCGTGGATTCATCGGTATGGACAAATCGTCGAGAAGTTTAGAGAAAATAATAGAGTGTGCAAAAGACGAGGTGGATGTGTGTATGACGAGAAGGCGTTGGATGGGCGCGTGTACGAAGAAGTATAGAAGGGAAACAAGGTGGCACGAGGCGCCGTGGCACATAAGCGGGATAGACCCATAAAAATGCTAATCCTTATCGACCGACGGGACGGGAGAGAGCCGCTTGGTTGGTCGGTTGGTCGGTTGCTTGCTTGCTTGCATGCCATTAGCCTACAGACCTCGGAAACGTAACGCTAGCCAGAGTTACGAGGCTTCTGTATACTACCGATACTACCCCCGCCGCACAGTTCTCGCTGACTCTCATTTCCGTCCTAAAGTTTATTCCAATCACACGATCGGGAATTCTCTTTGTCCGGATGTTATGCCGAATATATTGAGAGCTACCATCAACGGTATGATGCCAGTGCCAGTATATGGATCAAAAAGCGCAGCTGGACAAACTGCCTTTGTGGCTTTCGATTTTGGCTGTGAAGGGTGGAGCGTACATTGCAATGGATACAGTGCGCACAAGTTCAGTGGCGAATATCGTGGTATGGAACGTACCAGCGTTTTCGAGGAAAACGACAGCAGCGAGACTAATCTCCGATACGCGACGATCGGATCCATCAATCTAGATTATAATTAATTGATAGTGGAACCATCCCCTGTGGTGGGTGGCGGCAGCTATAGTGGATAGCTGGAAGGAGCACAGCGAAAGGAAGACGCGAAGGGGGTGGAGGAAACTATATATATATGTATATATATCTATATATATAAATTCGTATAGTATTGGGAGCTGCTGCAGTCAGGGTCGCTCCGTGTTGGTGTATTGCAACGAGTATTAGGGGCTGCAAGGCAGGGGTGACTGTCGGTCTGTCTGTTGTCGACTCTTTATCGCGCCCCCGGTGAGTCGTCTTATGCATCTTTCATGAGGCAACCATCCAAGGGGTCCACGGCATCCGACGCTTCGCGTACTACTAGTACTCCTACTACTACTTTCCCCCCCTACTACTTTCTCCATACTATACTCCACCATCTCCGTAACCCGTACCCCACCGTCAACTAGACTATCCTATACTATTCTTATCCACCGCTATTCTATATCCTGTAGCTTTCCGTGTACGAAAACTATGGCGTTTCTATATCTCCACAGTATTACACATAGCCCATGGCTCACTCACCCGCGGCTTTCTTTTCTATCTCTTGGACACTTTCTCCAGCCGGTTTTACGATCCTCTTGCAGGATGTTCCGTAGAGTTTTCTTCGACCTCAAACTCATAAATGCGAAGTTGCGTGCAAGTCCTACCGCAACTTCACTGTTTAACGCGAGAGTCATCTTCCGGTTGGCATGGCTTCTATGCTGCTGAAATGATAGAAAACAAGTGCCTGAATCAGTACACATGATAATATTGGTGTCGAACTTTCGCAGTGTTTTCGGACGAAAATAATGTTGGGTTGATCGTTGTACGTGACGCTGCGTGTTCAAACAATTTTGCGACTTAGCGACGGTCTTGAGAGACGCGACCCGAAGTACTTAGAAAATAATTTTTTAAGATGGTGTGACGCGATCGTGTATACATACGGCAATATGCCGGAAGTGAAACTTTTGGTCCACATATCTCGGAAGTAAAATATCGGATCAAGTTTTGGTTGATGCTGTCATAATAATTACGCGCAAATGTTTCGAACGCGCTTAATTACGACTAAATTGGTTGAGTCAATAGTAAGATATTGGGCCCGCGAATTTCACGAGAAAAAACTACGCTAAAGTGTCCTGTCCTGTTCTGTAACAGAATGTTTACATCACAATTCCGCCCAAGTGCAGAAGTCCCAATTGCGCCCATGCCATACCCACCATTTTTTGCACTGACTGCGTGACAAGTTCGGCTTTGAGTGACCTAACCTCACTGACCTGTGCGCAAAAATACACTTTCTACGCACTAGTGCGAATATTGCGCTCTGCGCATGCGTCGACGTTTCTACGCGTTCTTTCGAGCAAAAAAATTGCTGTTAAAAATTGGCGTTTCGATGTTTGCAAGCGTCTCAATAAACTGCTAGCATTGGACCGTCAATTTTTTACAGCAAGAAAACAATAGTTTTGGCCATATAGAATCACTTTTCTGCTGTTACACTTAGCCCATATAATTCTGGTGATATTTTTTTTTATAAGTTTTGCCAACAGAATTTTTAAGTACTCGGCGTACCATTTTTTTTTTTACCACCATTTTTTAGGATAAGTAAGTACACAAATCGTCGAGAGGACAAGGCATAGGTTAGTTACAATTATGTTATAATACTATAGTCAAGCGTGCGATAGCTGCGTGTTTTGCAGTATCCTACCTCGTGCGAACCGGAATTAACCCCGACGCTTAACCTCTCGCTCGGGAGTAACGAGAAAATCGATAAAATATCCGGGTATTTGTCAGTCGAGTCTCGTTCTCCTGACACAGCGACAATCGAATCCTCCCGCGATCAACCAAACTGCAACAGCGGCAGCGTCAACCTTTCGAGCGTATCACATCCGCGTCACGATAAAATAACACATTTGACAACCTCTATCACCGACACACACGGACATTCGGTTGAAAAAAAAAAAAAAAAAAAAAAAAAAACGAATGTTGCTTCTATCGGACTGTTCTTTTTTGAGAGCAATATACTTCGTTCTTTTTTTTTAATGTTCGTTTGTTAAAGCGTGATATTCCCCTTTAATTTTTTTTATCATGATAAAAGAGAGAAAAGTATGTGAACATGGAACGAATGAAAATGGAGAGTGAAGCGCGAACGCGCGGTTGTGTATTCGAATACGCTTGGACGAGGATGAGTTACCGCCTGGCAGATTCCGCCGTCGCTGCGTTCTCTCCTACCTCTCCGCAACTTCCGGTTGCCCCTCGCCTTTGGCTCTGCCTGTGTCCAGGAGGCAACCGACGGATGTACCGCATTACGCAAACGTATCACGCTATGTGGTCCAACGAAAACAAACAGAGGCCCGAGCAAGGCTCGTACGCCCACGAGGATACGTTGCCCACGTTATATAGCAACCCCTGCGCGATCCTACGGCTGCATAAGTAAATATAGGGCGTACGTTCGCAGCTATTGGTCTTCCATGTATGTGTTTCTACTGTGTTGTAATGCACAGTCTATCTACTAGCTACCAGGCGCAGTGCTTCCAGCTACCCGTTAAATTTTATCTTCGCGCGTTCCTTTTTTTTTCTTTGCCTTCTCTCGCTTTCCCTCTCTTGTTTTTCACTTCCCATCTAATACGCGTAAGGGTCTATAAAGAATGCTCGTGAAGAGAAAAAGAAACGCGGTGAGGCTGGGTTTGGAAGAGAAATGCAACAGTAACGGCCCAGAGTTGTGCAGCCGGTCGGCGACTTGTATCGTAGCGACACGGGCCATGGCCCGGGAATCGCGTAAACTCTCGCCGGTATACATACACACCTCCTTCCCCTCCCTTCCCCCTCCTTTGGTGAGGCTCGTAGCGTTGGCGTGCATTCAAATTAGCCAGGATAGCCTGTAGCCTACCGGGCTGCCGATGTCGTTATTCGCAATGTACTGCCGATATACGCCACGCCGAGGACGTTAAGTGAGACTTACTTGCCCGTAGCCCCCAGCATCCCCGGTAGTGAGGCGAGCTCGTTTAAGGAGTCTCACTCTCCTGCCTCTCCCAAGGAATAGCTAGAAATAAGATTTACCGGTTAAGCTATTATTCTCGCGAAACGCCTATCGTTCTCTTCAACCTTCGAATAATATATTCCCATTTCTCCGCTGCGAATCTTAAAATTTTTCGTCCATTTCTAAATACATACACATATGTATATACATATATATCTCGATTCTCCTTCATATTTATTTCTACCTGAGATTCAATTGCAATAAAAGCAATAAAAAGATTGAGAAATTCGGAAGTGAAATAGAAAAGGCATGTATTATGCGAACCCTCGTTTTGATATCTATATGCATCAAAGTCCGAGCGAGGGAGAGAGGCAGGTTAAACGCGGAGGGAAGATGGGCGAGGACGGACGAGAGCGATCGATGCGCACCCCCCTCGGTCCTCCGCTCTCTCCTCTTGCAACCCCCCAGCGAGTGTCGGAGCGAACGGCGGTAGTGGCGGCTGCCGTCATGGCGGCGCAACATGCAAATCAGCATGGCGCCGAGACGCCCTCCTGTACACCCTCCCTCGTTCCTCTCTCATTCTCTCACTTTACCGCCGAGCCGTACGAGCAAGCGAGAGCGTTGTACTCAACCCCCCGCGCGATATATACCCGCCACGGACAAAACCAAACCATCGACCGACAGACAGGCGTACCGACGCTTACACCGCGCGGGACACGAACTAGGTATTTTGTACCCCCGGTCTACCCAACTTGCTTGTCTCTCGCTCTTTCTCTCGCTATCTCCTCTTGCCTTTTACCCCGTTCCATTTTCCCTCTTCACCTTCCCTCCGCACGTCCCGCAATCCCTTCTCTCTCTTTCGCCCTCTCGTATCTCCTCGAGTCTCTACGGCCAGCGTGCCTCTATAGCTCCTTTCACCCTCTCAACCCTGTTATCGAGACATCTCGCAATGTCTCGTCTCTACGAATACCCGTCACACTTTGCGGAATTATTGTACCACTTCAGACGGTATAGATTAAACCGGCGGACTCGGAGTGTTCAAAATATCTGCTTGTTTCGATAAAATAATAGAGGTTCGCGCGATTCATCGTTACGTCGGTGGATTATCGACATTTCACGATATCGTTTTAAGCTACGAGACTTCGAAAGGACTTTAAAGATCGAAATTTATTCCCGCGTGTTGAGGTTGAACTCAGTTGTGTATGTAATACGTAAGAAATAACGCGTAATTCGCCGGGAATCGGTACTGCATAACTCTGCGTTTTTTTCACAGTAATGATGAATGATGCGTGGCTACCAAGTGCGCAACTGTTCAACGGTGCGTTAGCTTCCCGGTGTGCGAGAGCGAAGCTAACCATGATACTGGCGATCGAGCGAGCGCGCGAGAGAATCCTTCGTCGCGGACGCCCGGCGCATTTGAATACGCGCGAATAAATGCATAATAATTAGGTCAGTTTTCCCTAGTCAGCTGATTCAAGGCTTTCGGGGAAGATATACCTTAGGCCGCCTACAGAATTTTGTCTTGTGGTCGACGCTTCGACGGTTTTGCTCGTTTCGCTCAATTGTCGATCGTATAACCGCACGTTGTACTTGAAAAAAGAAAAAGAAGATGATTCTTAGACAAGTATGACACGAATAGGATTACTATTGCCCACATGGGAAAGAGTATATGCAAAAAATACATTAAAATGATATTTTATATAATTAATATAATTTGTTATATGATTATTATATTTGGTGACCAATATTTGCAAAAATGTATTTTTAATATATGTATAATTTTTAGTGAAATATATAATTGATATATCATACGTATATTTTACGATATACTTTTATTCTATAAAGGTGTTGCCACTTAGTGACGAAAGCGACGCGTAATCACTAATGACAACTGCGATATAAAAAAATAACAACGGGAATAAGTGGCAATATGATAAAAGTAGGATTCGGTAAAAAAATAAAAGCCCGATAGGTTCTATCGAATTGGCGGTAAATGCTAGAATATATTTATAAAACAGTCTGTTTCGAGGATTGAAAGAGTGAGTTGCGTATATGCAAAAGCTATACCGCTCGTTACGAAAGCAACGCTAAATATTTCTACCCCTCGGTGACGTTTGTGGGCATCGGAGTCAGTTTTGATTGCAGGGCTAGGACAATTATTGGTCCAACGTCGAAATAGCTACCGTGTCGTAGTCGAGTGACACGAACACAGAGAGGAATTTGCCAGTGGGTAAAACCGAGGAGAGGAGGAAGGGATTCCGAACGACGGGAAAGAGGAGAACAGTGGAGTGAGAGATAACAGAAGGTAATCGAGCAGTTGGGTAGAATGTCGGGCGAGAGGATTGACGACCACCGCGAGCATGCGGTAGTCGGGATGGATTTTTATTTCGGTTTAATTATCGGTAAGGCCGGGTTACTCTCGCTTCCCCTCGTTCTGTCCTGCCATGTCTCTTCTTCGTCCCATTTATCGCTCTCGGTTCTCTCTTCCCTCCTCTCTCCGGTCCATCACGCCAACGAACCGTACACGTGTACTTTTGTTTTTTTTACCAACCTCGCTTGGCATATCATACTTTACCTGCTACTATTTCGCGAACAAGCACGGAGCGTACACGTTAGGCAGCCGCGAGAGTCTCGCTCGCGCACGTCCAACGCAATCTGACAAAACGACTCCCGTGCCGATTGCTATTACGATATTATATTTATGACGCAATTAAAGGCATACCCCGCGTGTGCAACTGAAATAATAACAGCCGGGAAATAGGTTTAGCGCCTCGAGCGACACGGACGAAAGGAAAACGCTTGAAAAACAGGTTGTACGAGAGCGCAGCCCCAAAGCTTCCAATACCTCTCTTATGATCGTTTATTTGTATTAACCACATAGCGGAGATGCAGAAGCGATCGGTCTGTTGCGAAGCCTCGTTTTACTCTCTTCACGCCGTAGTCAACTTTCGTCGATAAATCAGAAGCTCCCGCGATACATTAGGCGAACGAGCGTAGGTAGATGTAAAATATCTTCAGCAGCAGATGGCAAAGGATTCAGGAATGCCGGCGAGTCGTGCAATTAGCGTTGTACAGCGATGGGATAGATATGCCTCATTATTCTTGAGATTCTAAGGTAGATATAGACAGATGATATATATAGTACGAAAGGTACGGTTGGGTGGGGAGGAAAAGAGGGGGAGGGGGTGGGGCATGGGTGCTACGTCGATCGTCTGTGACCCGGTAAAACGAGGCATCGTGAAAGTACATGAACTCTCGCCGGGGGGTGCGAGGGAGTGTCAAGGTCGCATCCGGACACCCCGTAGACGTCCCGTCACTGCGTCACCGGTGCAACCGCCGACACCGCGCCCGCCACGCCGAGAGAACGACAACACACTCGGCGAAAGCGTCGTCCGGAATAGCGCATGCAGAAAGCGCGGCACTCCGAGAGTTTGAGTTGAATTTGAGTCGTGACTCGCGAGGCAGAGCACGTAGCCTGGTGACTGCGCAGCCAGCATAGCAAATGCTCTCTCGACACAGAGACCATCCAGTCAGCCGGGTAACCTTCGCCGAGCTACTAGTACTCTAGCATCAGAACCAAGGAGTGGCAAAGCAGCGCAACGCCGAGTTCGCGTTGCAAGCCACGGGGCGCGCGTACGGCCTACCTCCCTTCTCCTGTTCTACTGCGATTTTATGCAGACACTGACCTTCGTACCCGAGAATCCCACCCGGGCTTTCTCTTCTGCTCTCCAACTAACGGGGAAAGTTTCGAAATTCGGCTGCAAGGCCACTACTACGCGAAAATCAAACTTGCTTTCTCTACTCTTTGCTCTCTCGTCATCCGTTGATTGAGTATTTTTACGATTCGCGTACATTTGCAGACGTTACGTTTAACCGGATTGTCGATTTTTTACTCGCGGTAAATCATTGATAAAGATAAGAATAATTATGGAAAAGAAAAAGAAAAAAATTCCTTATACGCGAAACGGAAGAGCATGTTGTCGTAATCGAATCACGTGACAAACGAATGTCAGACTGAAAGGAACGAAGTAAAGAGGGAAGACGACAGGGTGCGAGAAGAAGGTAAAACCGGTGACAGCGGTGTGTACGAGAGATCGCGCATACATAGGACAGTGTATATGCTTTTGCGCGGGGGGGAGCATTAGCACACAATCGAATCGGTGGCTACCGGGAGAACGGAACAGCGGAATACGCGAGAGTATTCCGAATACGAATGCGCGCACAGTGGCGGCGTTGCTGACTGTGGACTGCGTCGGGGTCATAGGTCGGACCGCCGACTTCGTTCCCATTGTGTCGGCGGTAGTTTTCAAGTCCGCTGGCCGTATCTCGGTTAGGCTTTGGCCCGCGCGTGCGGTGTGGTACCTCATCCTCTCCCGCCGCTAACCATTGTTCGCCAGTTTCGCCACGGCTCTCGCCGCTTCCAATGTACGCTCGAACAGCTCGAATACGAGTTAGTTTAGCCGGCCACCCCGTGACACTTTCATTTTATTATCATACTTTTGTACCATCGATCTACACCGGATCAGGATTTTTATACTGTCTCCCTTCCCCCATGCGAGTATTGTATGTAGGTTTTTACCGCGACAATGGTAGAAAGTTTTTCTCTGAACGTTGGAGGGATTGTTTTATGTGCGATTGCCGGAGATGTTGCGAATCTTCTTATCAAAAACGATTTTGTTCCTTGAGGACGTTGTTTCTTGAAAACAAGTAATCACTGCCATATAAGTAGGAGAAGAAGGGTGTATGCATCCGTCTTCAGTGGACAGTGGCCGATGTCAGCGGTCGTTCTTCGTCGTCGTTGAACGAGACGCAACACCGAGTCGAACGACCGATCGGATTGAATAAAGCAAAAACGGCCCACCGCGCTCACTACCTTTTTCTTCGTCCATTCTCGCTTAGAACACCCGTCTCTCGCCGTTTTCAAAGCACAAACGAACGTCGATCGTTATTCTTATTAGGCCGCGGATCGATGCAGCGATGTAGCTCGAGGGGGAGGGGCTGGGAGGGAGGAAAAAAATGTAAAACTCGAAACGAAGGAAGTCGTGACTCCGGGTAGAAAGAGATAGGATACAGTGTGTGGCGATTGATGCGGAAAAAAAATTTTGGCGAGGCAGAGTGCGGGACAGACTAGCAGGGTGTAGATATACGTAGACGCGGGATGATGTCGAGTGTCGACCACCCTCGAGTTCCTTTACTTTTTATCGAGCATTAATTGGCCCAGCTATAAAACGTAAGCTCAGTCTGCTCTGGGTGGGACCTCGAGGCCAGGCCTCGACGATGACCACACTGCACGAATCGAGACTCCAACGAGCCGATCTGCCGTTGAACCAGAACGAAATATACTCGACGAGACCTCGGCAGCTCGCGGGCTCCGGCTCCCGACGACGAGAGAGGTTCGTCGACAAAAACTCGTCTCTGCGGGCCTCTCGCATCAATCCTCGATCACGTACATCGGTGACGGGAGGAGGAGGGGGAGCTGCTACCGTCGTTCGCAGTCGATCCCAGGGGTGCTCGATTTCGATCGCAATCGTCCCGCAGCGATGAACCGAGAATTGCCAACAATCTCGGAGTCATAATTCTCAATCGCCTATGACAATGCCGTTTCGTCGAAGCACCATTGGCCACGAACGAGCTCGATAAGATGTTGCTGGCACGTTTACGCACATTTTATACAGGTATTCGATGTTTCGATACTCTCACTGGCTGACTCGCACGAACCGACTTAACCAACGATGAGTGTCAGTAGCCGAGTTCTCGGATCAACGACGAACCCGTGGCTTGACTCAAACTCGCAAAAGAAGCTTGACACGATTTCCGACTACCCGCTACCAGTTGTATTATTTACGCACGGCACAGATTCAACAGAAGGAATATATGTCATGTTCCTGTGACTCGCCAGAAATCAATCGAAATAATCAAAGGATATTGTTGTTTTTTGTCTGTCTTGAGATTTTTTTCGTACGGAAAAACGAAGGTAAATATTTCCATGAAGAACGTCAGACTCATAAATAAATGTTTTTTTTCGCCAATACTAATGTCCCGATTGACTTGAGGCCATATTGATATCGGGTTTATGTCGATAAAACAACAAAAAATCGTGGTAATACGTGGTCCGGAACATTTTTCTGAATTCTATCGTTTTTCAGCAGAAAAAGCAAGAGCTTTATCGCATTTTTACGATGTTTTTCTTCATTCTGTAATGAATAGAAAAACCGGTTCTGTAACTTTGCCAAGTACCTTGTCATGTATATTTTTTCTGTATCACACGACAGATACCTGGGTTTTCCCATAATCGAATCGGGTAGTTGAGATATCGTTGTTCAGGAATACCAAAAATCGTTACATCCCACAAAATGATCATAAGAATAAATATACTCCTTATCGCAAATCTATTACTTATTTTGTTCCAATTTACTGCCAATATTTGATACGGAAATCAGCGTCGAATGGGAAAAAAATGATTTATACGCAGGGCATGTGAAGGCTCTCTAGCATGCAGAATTTACAGCAATTGATCGTAGATGTAAAATTTGGGTTGCAACAGTTGCTCCAAGAAGGACGTGATTGCAAGTGGCTAAAGTGGCTGAGTGTGAGCTCGTCGCAAACGATATTAGTTAGAGCTCCGCGGGAACGATTAAAAGCGGGTTGATCCAAGTAGGAGCGTGCCTGATATCGCGAGTGTCGGCAGTAAGGTCTATTCCGGGGAGACGAGGGCGGCCGTTCGCAGGGCGGCTGTCTAAACAGACTTTAAAGATTTGAAAATGTAATGGCTCCGGGCTTTGGGGGGGCAGATTTGCATGTCACGGGCGCGCATCATATATCTGGATTTAGTGCACTCCTCCCTGTCTTGACGCTCTCGAGGTCTGTCGTCGTCGTTGTCGCAAGAGCACAAGCATACAGCCCGCGATAGTAGGTACCATCGTCGCCACCCCTGCTCGGCAGTTTCTCCGTCGCAAATACAACGCCGACGAAAGCCTCAAAACGGGGGAAGAGCGCTTCCAGGATCAACGAAAGATCCTCCTCAGCGCGCTTTCTCGCCACTTTCCACGGGAACATTGAGCGGCACAGAAAAGCTCTGGATACGCGGGGACATTAACACTGCTGGATTACGCAATGAACTTGAATGTGATTTACGAGGTCTGGCGAATTGCGCTTTTACGCGGATATTTCTAACTAGATTTTTACCGTCGATTCAGATTCCGTTATTTCTACCTTGATGTACTTTTGCAATATTGCAAAATTTTTTCGTAAAATAACGCATATACTTATCAAGGTCGAGGAATTTAGAATACAAGCCTTGGCAACGAAGTTTTCGTCTGTAAGCGGGGATATGCGGTTAACAGAGTAAAACGTGTGTGCATCGCTTGCTCGGAACGTCGAGCACGCACGCACCTACCCACCCACAAGAGGATCCCGGCTAGGGAACAAACTCGCGGCTCCGCGGCTCGTGCTCGCGCTCGTGCACGCGCCTACGCGCATAATGGGGGTGTATAATACGCGAGCAAGCAAGACAATGGGCGCATTGTGCAGGTAGATAGGTATAGGGCGGGCGGATCGTATAGCGGCGGAGCGTCGTTTGGGCATATTGACAGACTAATGATCGCATCGAACAAAGGCCGGACCGTCACGTGGTCACGTGGTCACGTGATGGACCGTTTCCGGCGATGGGACGCGCAGCGTCGGCTGCTCCTGCTGCTTCGTTGGGCCCCCGGCTAGAATCTCGCGTATTCCCATTCAAGCTCACAACGTTGCCGACGAGATGCGCGAAGCCACTGAGAGATAGAGAGAGAAGTAGTGAAGGGCTTCGACGGAGGACGACACGCATCAATCAGGAGAACGTCCAGGAGCCCATCGCTTCATCGAATACGCGTACCAGGTGTACCAGCAGGGCTCGCATTATTCGTCCTTCGACGTTCCGATCTGCCGATCGACCGACGACTACCGTGCAGTTTTCGATATTCGATTCCGTCACATCGTTCAATTCAACGGAAACGACTCCCTTTCCCCAGGAGAATTCGTCAAAGAATACGCATTCTTTCACCGCCGTTGTGACTCTTCGAGAGAATCTTTTTCTACAAGAAATTCGTGTGGTAACTGTAGGGTTCCGCAGAATAAACGCATCGTCGTGATTCGAGTCTAAAGGAACTGGAATCAGTTACAGCAAAGTTAATATTACTCGCGTAAAAATATCTTTTTGGTCTAAACAAATATATTAAGTACAGATTCGCAGAACAATGTATCATTGTCGAGGTAAGAAAGCGTCGGGAAATTTGAATTAATCCAGAGGTGATAAAAAGTCCGATAGAACATTCGTTTGATGGCGCGACAGTCAGGGTAGATGCCATCTTTATGTCCGGTTTTTGAGGATCTCGCGCCGTCGAGGTGATTTTAACGAAGCCTCGAGGGATATTTAAGAGCAACGAGGGTGTTTCGACGTTGAAGGGTGGCTGATTCGTTGCTTCGCACCCCTTTTAGTCGACCGAGCGTACGCGGGGTGGTGCGCGCGGGTCAGGCGTTAGTCCTTCTCGCTATTGGACTACGGCACTGATCCTCAATTCTCGAAAGCCCCCACGAAGTAACGTTCGTGCCAGTGGTATACTGGTGAACGGAAGGGTTTCTCGCCCCATCTCGCTAGGGTAGTTATAGCCCTGTCTCGACTTTTAAATGCATTACTAATGAGCTTCGCCTCTCATCGAGTTCGCATCGACGCTCTCAATCCGAATAGTGCGTGCTTCTGATAATTTTTTTTCCACGCAACTGACGGTACCTATTTAGATTAGAAGACGAGAGACGTTCGAGTCTCAAATTAACGACGAGTCAACCGTATTTCCAGATGGAATTTTTAAGAAAATTGAACGGCACGCTAAGATTGCCGTTCGCGTCGTTTGCAGTTGCAAGGTGATAAACAAGAAGCTGGCTTGTAGCTCTCCTCTCAGTGTACTCGAAGTAGATATGTCCTCTCTCGTGCCACCTCGTTTTCTCGTCTCACGATCGAGCGTAACGTGCCATGCCGTGGCGTGCTATGCCGTGAAAGGAAAGTGAGAGATAGGACGTAGGAAGAAGGTGGGTATCTACTTCGAAGACGAGCTCCGCACGGAGAACAGGCCAAGAGAGCCAAGAGAGCCAAGAGAGCCAAGCAAGAGTCAAGAGGAGAAGGGAACGAGCGGGGGATAGGAGCCGCTAATGAGGCCGTGTGTAATTAGGGAGCTCTCGCGGCCTAATGAAGCGCTTACCCACCTCAGCTACCAACCCTCTTTGGCGCGCGTACTTATACTCGCGCCCGTCGATTCGATAACCTTGCACGGTTTTACACACACACTGTTATTTCTGTGACTGTGTTGACGGTATACTTATACTCACACAGCTACCTCCAAACTCCCGACAAGTATAGTGTACAAGCACTACAAACGCATACTAAAGAAATTCTTGGGTACGAGCTAAGATAGAACATCGTGGGGGTCGAGATTCGCCTCTTTCATCATGAGACACAACCACTTCTTCGCTTTTCAGCACCTTCGAAGCGTTGATCACGCTTACTCGCGAGTTTATCGCTCTCTCTCTCTCTCTCTAGCTGTGCACAGCCACGTAGATGCCAAAGTAAAGGAACGGTCTCGCTGGGTTGCAAGTCGCGTGAGTTCGACTATATAGGCAACGTTACGTTCCCAGTTCCCAGCTGACCAGTAGGAGCAAATGCATCGGATCGACGAGAGAAGATATACACCTCCGCACGACACGCTTCGCATCTTCGTCGAACCATTACAGGATTAACTTCTCAGGGATGCGCATCCACCTTCCAAAGTATATTTATCAAATGACTTTTGAAACTATTATCGATTTAGCTTTAATGCCCACATTCCCAGAACTATTAGCTTCACTAAAAATATGTGATTACGTTGCACAAAATCGATAACCGATCACGTCTATAATTATATGTTTTTACACTGAATAGAAATCGTAGTTATTTCAAGTTGTTGACGCTTACATGATCCCGGAGTTTCAAATCATAGCAATGATGACGATGATATGTACTCGTATGTTACATGAGATCAATGTCAGATTCTGACAATACCATATAGAGGGGGGGCATAAAATGAGCACATAGTAACAGAAAACATGAAAAAATTCAGGTAAAATTCGAAAAAAAAAAAAAATCGAAAAATAAAAAAAAAAGTAATAAAAATTGGAAAAAAAAAAATTGATTAGACAATGAAAAAAAAATTAAATTGGAAAAAAAAAACATTCTATGAACGAGAAAAAAAAGTAATGCAAAATGCTGAAAAAGCACAAGTGAATTTGTAAATGTTTTTTCAAATTTGTTAATTTTTGGATCTTTTCATCACCCTCTTCCTTAAATGATATCGATTAGTAATAATTGCTATCAAATGGAAATGATTAGCAATTGAACGATTGCAGAGTTTCGAAACACAACAAAGTTTACAACGAATATATACTTATTTGTAAGAATCCTTTACGATAATATTGTTTCTCGTTTGTCGTTGCGTCTTTGCGAGTGTTAACAGATCGGCGGAGATGACTAAGCCTCGGCTCTGTATCTCTCAATTCAGTGAGCGAAAGCAACAACACACTGGTTGAGGGATATCGGTAAAGTGTGCCGATGAATCGGCGAGTTGGGTCCCACCGGCGATTCGTCGAGTTCTCGGGGCGACTAACCGACTCGATTTTCAAGCGATGAACGACGCAAGCGGAAAGCACTCGGTCTCGGCGAGAGGGCAACGCGCGGTAAAAGAAAGAAAGTATCGTGGCACGGCCCGTAGCGTGCTGCTGCTCTTGCTGTTGGATACAGGGAGAGTAGACACGGCTACCGGAATCACGACTTAGCAGCTTCACCACTCTTCACCGATCGGACCCGTTATCTTTTGCCATTTGCATATTAAACTAACTCACAACGCGCCCGGCATATCTCAGTCTCGAGACTTGCACCATTCCGAGTCCGCGGGACGGCACGACCACTCATGGGCTGTTCGCGAGCTGAGAAAAAGAGAGTGGGAGGACTATCGTCGATGGGGAAGTTCGTTGATCGTTGCGACGAGTTTTGCCGACATGAGAGACGTGCGGCAAAACGATGCAAAGACGGCTCCTTCTCTCCTCTTTACCAAAGCGGCCTCGGTGCGCTCCGAGGACCGAAGGACGTTGAAACGATAACCGATATGCAGAAACGGTCGAGAAAACCATTATCCTAAGTTACGAGAACCTTTGCGTGTACATACACATACATACACCCGTTTATGTGTTATTCGACCACTAGGATTCCATACTCAAGCAGCAAGGCGTCATACATTTGTGTGCACAGGAACGTAGGATCGAAGAAAATATGAGGGTTGGAGAAACTTGGCTGGTGGGTTCTTGCCGTTACGCGATAGTATAGCGACTATAAGTAACTGCGTTTAAGCTGCGTCGGTATGGCCTCTGGTATAGCCGGTGAAAACCGAAACGTCCAAAACATCCCGAGCATGTCGTGAAGAGAGACCGCCGCGCCCGTTCACCGCGGGTTCCCTTGCCGCGCGTAAACGCCGACGATTTCGAGACCGTTTATTGAATGTTTACTGGCTGTACGCAAACGCCCGCGCGCGTTCTCTCGAGCCTTTATTTACGGGGTGCTAGGAAGTAACGGTCGATCGTATATCACAAATCCGTGCTATGTGCAACGCGCACCCTTTCCTCGCCTATGTAGTAGAGCCCGGTGCCCGGAGAGCGGACGAAAAGGGAGGGAAGATATACCATTTGCTTCTACGCTGGCAAAAAGTAGTTGGCACAGTTGAACGATGGAACCGACCGACTGTGTCGTACGACCGAGTGAGGGAGAACGGGAGCCATTTGCCTGGACGAAACGCAACGATATCAACGTTGAATATGTATCTTCAAAACCGAAAGTTTCTCATCCTCACTCGTACTTCACTTTTATGGAGTTTATCGAGTTATTACTTCATGTAGATTGTACGTTGCTCCTCGGGGTTACGCCCAGGCAACACGTGGTGTATGCGCGCCCCCGCGTTATCGAGGCAACCGGGAATTGAGAGCCTATCTATAAGCCTGCTCTCTCGCTAAGCGAGTTTTCAACTCGTCTTTCAGTTTTATACATGTAACATCCATCGACCATTATTCATTCCTTGGCATTGCCAGCACAGATAGATACATCCTTCGGAATTGAATGAAAAATAAAAAAACAAAATGATAAAAAGAAATTAACTGTGACTCATATCTGTAACTTTGATCCACAGGTAAGCTGGAACGATCGAATAAGGCCAATAAGACTACGGTAAGAAAGAGTCGCTGAATCTTGTTGTATGTTTTATTTTAGTTTTTTTTTTTCTTTCTTTTTCGAATGAGAAATGGCAATAGCTAGAAAAGAGTGTATATAGATATGGGCGTAGCAAGGAGACGCAGAAGTCGGGAGTAGCAACAGCACGCGCACACCGACAACATCTTAATTCGCGATAAAAGGGTATTAGGAGCTGAAGCGGTCTGGGTGGTTGAATCAGTTGCATGCTCTTGGATATATAGACGACTTGGGTAGCCGTTCAACCGTTCGACCGGTCCCAACCGCGGTAGCCATACGAATCCGTTGAAACTGCAAGTTCCCAAGTGCTGCTGGGAAGAAGTGCTGGATGGTCGCGAGACACGCAGAGGGGACCCCGGTGCGTTCCGAGTATCCACGGACCGCGACAAGATTAGCATCGCTATTCGGTAACACGCGAATGCGACGAAGGGGCCAATCGCTGCTGGGCTTCAACTAACCGGCAACGCTCTCATTAGTCATTAGCGCCTCGTCGCAAAACGAGACTAGCCGAGGTTGCCCACCGAATCATGATCGTCTCGCTCGACTTGCCACGCTCGCTGCCCATGGCTCGTCTCGTCAACATACTTTATTTTTATTTTTTTTTTATTTAGAGAATCACGGATAAATATCGTCATTGACTCGTCACCGAGATTTTACATACAAAAATCATTTGGTTTTTTCCAATGTTCAACTATCTTTGTGTAATTCATATCGTTGTATGACGAATTCACATTTATTCAGAAATAATAATAATAATCATTTTTTACCCGATTTTCTTACATTAGGCTTCAATTCCAGCGTCACGGTGTTAACAATAGTCGATGAGTTCGAAACTCATGCATTTGAAGCAGAGCAAAAAAACGATTAAATACTAATAATACAATCGAAAGATTAAATGAAAATAAAATAAATTCAAGAACGATGTCATAATATGTAGATAATGAGTAAATAAATTAAATATAATATAATAATTTTTAATTATATTCGAACTAATTAATTAATTAATTGATAACATTATTTTTTTTTGTTTTCTCTTTCGGACGATCATCGGACAATTCAGAGATTCTCATCCATATTGTCGATATAAAATTCAATTCGAGTCTTTCGAACGGATTGTTCAAAATAATTTTCATTATTGTACGATGATTATGGGTATCGTTGGTCAGTGACGTGTTGGATCGTGCCGCGGATGAATAATAATTATGGGAGAAAGAGAGAGAGAGCGTGTTGCGTTGTCATTAGGGAAATACCGTATATGTATTGGGTGTGCTTGGTGACGTTTAAAGCGAGCATTAACAGGACGTTAAATTCAAAAGTGCACATTGAAATGCATAAATCGATGCGGTCACGTAGATGGCCAGTCGGTAGTCGTGAATCCAGACGGATAGCGATGATGTCGGTGAACTCGGCAGGAAGACGCAATCGCAAAAAGAATTACTGTATTACAAGTACCTTGCTATACTGGATTCGAAATCGTATAGCCGCGAGTATTACCAGTGTATTTAAACTGCAGTGATGCAGCGACAGGTACAGCGAGAGGCGCGGATACCCGTGTTTCTCAGCTACCGCTTCGTCTATACTTGTATTACTGACTATCCAACTTGCATTATTCCTTTTACATACGTATAATGCAACGATATAATGCTCAAAACGTCGTGTCTCAGCGGTGCTTGGCTATTAATGACGCACTGGGCTTCAACGTCGGCACGTGTTCGCGATATTATTTATTATTTATGCTAAGTTATGCGCGCACGGGACGCAGTCGTCGGGCCAGTCCATGGATATACCCATGGAGCTCAGCCCGGCGGCCACGGTCTACCGTCCGTCTGTCCCACTCCTGCCATTTTTTTTTATTATTTTTATCATCCTCCCTTTCTCTCTTCCACACTCCCGTCGTCGCCAAGCATATTTATATCAATTACGTGTCGTTTCTAACCGGCCCTGAATTGTTATGTAAATCGTCGCATCCTCTATCCGCATTCGCGATATTTCCCGTGCCCGGAGCAATTATAAAACGTTTCTAATCGCGATCAAGACGTTAGGCTCAACGATTTAATTCACCTACCAGTCGATAGACACCAAAATTCTTCATTATAATGAACCGATCATTGTATTTTCGGAATAACGACGAGAGCATAATTTTTCGTTGCGTAGCCCTCAAGGAGCGTTGGAGACCTTGACGTATTTTGTTCTGCCACTTAAATCTTCGTTAGCGCCGTACGATCGTGAGCGAATACTTTTGTAACGCGGCACGCTCCATTTGCCAAGCGCTAATGACTTTTTGATCGCCCGACAAATCTGTCAGAAGTATATGGTACAGTTGTCGAAATAATGATCGAGTTGCGAAATGAGTACATGATGATGTTCGCGTTCTAAATAATTTATATAATTTTTTTTAATCTAATAGCTTCTTCTCAGGAATGAAGTCTGGATAGGCATTGACGATATGTACGCATACGCATACGCGGAGTAACCCTGAATAAAATTAAGTATATGTCGGAATATATAAAATATAAAATATATATGTCAAAAGAACGTAATAACAATTCATTATTATTATTACTATTATTATATATCTAATATAATGATATAATGATATATTTTCCGACAAAAAGTTCTACACCCCGTATATATTTCAGTATATACTTGCATTCTGTAGGGAAAAACAAATATTTTTGAAGCAACGAGCTGTCAAAGTAAATGTAAAAAAAATGGCGATAAGCGTAACGCGTAGGTATAGGGAAGCTTGCGTCTCTCCTAAGTATACAGTATAGTAGATACGAACCAGGAGAAACAGAGAGTGAGCGAGGAGGGCAACGGAATGGAAAGTGGAAAGCAAGGTTGACGAGTTTGGATGAGGGCGCGGGAGGTTCGAGTACATAACCAAGAAGAGTGAGGGAGGGTGGAGGCTTTCGGTGGTGCGATAGCTGACTCCGCTGCGAGAGGGAGCGTGTAGCGAGAGGTCGTTGGAGCAGGTCCCAGCGGCGCTTTCGGGTTTTGATAAAACGCCTAAACATCAATCGGACTCGAAAACTGGCCTGTAATTCGAGTTCCATGGAGTGACCGGGGAAAGTATCGTCGGGCGTTAAACAGAGTTGTCCCTGTGGGAAGTCGGGTCAATAGATGAGCGTCGAGAGGTAGAGGTCGGGTGATGCATCCGCTGAATATGTATGAGGACCGCGACACCCTATAGCACGGAGAGACCGAACCGCACTATCTGTGGGTGATAGTGGGTATGCTGTATGTCTCGCTGGGGTCTGCCGACGCGACTGCGGCTCCGGGTGTACCCACAGGCAGGGGTGATGGCGGCAGCGGCGACGCGCGACGCCCAGAGCCAGCCAGGAGAGAACCCCGAACAACCCCCGGACTAGCTAGCGCGAGTATAACGCGAGCGTGAGCGAGACGTAACGATGTATTACCGGGAGAGAGAAGAAAGGAGAGATTGCGGGATGGAAGGTATACGTGCGAATTCCCCGCGTTACCCGTCGACCACCTTCCACCCTACCGTCGGATATACACGCAGAGTCGGGAGCAGAGCGCGAGCAGGATAGAGAAAGCAACGGGGCCTGTTCTATATCGTCGCAAGAACCACCCCAATGGAAACTCGAGCCACGGCAGTGGCTCCGCAGTCTCACCCACCCATCATACACACTCCTGTGCTTCTCGCGAGATCGCTACCTCGCCTCACTCGACATACCCCGTTGCAGCACCACTCAGCGGCAGCACCACCAGAAGCATAGACCCGTCGCGAGAGCGTTATCTTAGGAGACAAAGTTACGTCGTAATTCCTTCGCGAACAGATGCCGATGGCTGCGCTAAGACGATGCTGGGTAACCGTTCTCGTGGTACCAAAACGTTGAGAGTGGGAGAGGATGAGCGAGGAGAAGCCTCACGGCTTTTGGTACTTCCGTACGTACAGCTGCGCGTGAACTATCGTCACTCGGTCGTCAACACATACGGTCCAAGACATTTGATTTCATAGTCTTGCAGAGCTATTGCGTTTTAAATTGAGATAATAGAAGCTTCTACCAATGGGATTCGGTTGTACGGAGACGGAATGATAAGCCGCCAAGCGGCTTAGAGGTATGTCGATAATTCGACTCTTAACCAAGGGGTGGAAAGTTATTTGGCAAGGGGTTGATCCTCCGATGAGAGCGGTATAATATATATGATCCACTAAATAGGGAGAGTTGTACGCGTGAACGAATGAATCCCCGCAAGACAGCATGAGATATTGCTTGGATTAGGGTTGAGGCGTTATAGTTTTAATCTCGTACAGTTTAAAACTGTGACTGGTTCTCAAAGTTTAACGTCGATGAGAATAAACATAACTGGCGAGAAATATTAAAATATTTTTTTCACCAGTTTGCCGTTTATCACGACACGACTATATTTAGCGAATGAGAGAATCTCGATAGATATAAGTCCTGATGCCATCTTTATCGCGAACACGAGTAGCCACCATGAACGATTGGTTGAGAGATGAGATAGACGGGGTTGTTATTGAGACGAGGGTTGAATGTTTTGAATGTGGTCCAGTTCTCGATATCGTTTATAGCGAGAAAGTAAGAGGCAGTTTAGCGTTTAACCCTTCTATTTATGTGTCAACTCGTGCACGATGTCATGGCTCGTTGAGCGTCACTGCAACGTGAGTTTTGGAAGAACGGGGGAAGGGAAATCGACGCGCAGCTGGGCGTGAGGGGAAGGGGCTGATCCCACGGCGAGAAATGTCGGGACAGCAGGCAACGCGGGGGTGCCAAAGCTTTTCGAGGGAACGAAGAAAAGGGTAGACGGACGTATCGTCGTGGCGATAATAAAGCGGAGGACTCTCGGTACAGCATGGCGCATGCCGCATCGGTCCAATAAAATATATCCAACGAAGAAAGGCGACGACTTGTTCGGGCGAAAGGGGTTCCTCGCGGGCAACGCTTCATTATACAGCTCTCTCGCTCTTCCAGAGTCGGGCAAGTTCATCGCTAACCCCTTAGGCTCGTTTCACGGGCGCAACGAGCATCCGCTACAAGGGGACTTCGGAGAGAGCCGAAAAATCCACGGATAATTAACCGATTCAGTGGCGACGACCGAGGAATGTGCCATGCTGAATGGGCAACAGAGGAATTTTTACTTCAGCCACTACGATTTCTTCATCGGCTCGACAAATGCTATCCACTCCGATAGCTCGAACAATCTTTTTTTTTTTACGTGCAAAAAAAAACGATCGAGGAAACGCAGCGAGTAAGAAGACAAAATTCCTGGAGCCAATTTTTTTGTTGTTTTCTCTCCGGAACTCGAGAGTACCGTAGTTATAGCCACGCACTAATTACGCGACGCCCCGCAAAGCGAACGTCAGGTTTTTCCACTATCCGCCACACACTCATAAATGATGCATCGTGAATTATGCCTCTCCGCGCCGTTTTTCTCATCTTGTCTCGACAGCTATTTTTCCCCCCCGACGACGGGCTATAATATATTTTATGTCCCTGTTACGTCAACGAATCACTTTTATCTTTGACCATTGAGGCCTGCGAGGCTCAATTAATCAAAGAAAAACATGTACGGGACTGCGCATTCGTATGGCCGCAGGGGCACGAGTAAAGCGCGCGGACAAGCGCGATGAAAACACAATGAAGTATTTGAACAATGAGGCAAAGATAAATCCGATCCAAGACTGAAGCAAAAAATTGCGCAACGCCTGGAGGGCTGGAAAAAAACATACGAATAAAGTAAATTAAGAATATCAACACTTGGCGCAGGAACTTACGTATGGTAGTACCCATTAATCTCGCGTACGACAGCTACTATAACAGTTACAGACCTACGTACCGTATGCGTATCGTAAGATTATGGCTTCCATGGAATGCGCAACACCTTAGTCTTACTGTCGGATAGCTTGTCGAGTTCACGACCCGAGCCTTCGAATAAAACGCAACTTTATTGCCATCTAAAATGCCCACAACAGACATATGCTTCCATAATTTTTTTCGCTACTAAAGAAATAAGTCTCTTTCATCTCTCGAAAGCATCGTAATCTTTGTCCGACAAAAAAAAGAAGTTTTTTCTTGTTTGACGCACGTTAAAGTTTCGCGTTACATTTCCCCATTAGATTTTATCGAGATTGTTTGAAAGCAACATGAACGAAGCTCTCGACGATGATGTCGGGGATATGATGGTAGAATTCGAATCGAGGGTGTCGAAGCGCAATGCCTTGCATCACGTACGAAAGATACCATCTAAATAGAGATCAACGATCCTTTGAGGATATAATTTGGTTTTTGGTGTGCGGAGACAGCTGTCGCTCGATCAAATGTCCTGTAGTCTCCGACTCGTTCAGTACCAACGTTGGTCAGATCTGTGACTGCATAGCGTTGAAGGTGACGATTCGATTTGTTTGTCGCCTCGCTTGCTTTGATCGGATAGATTATGTTCGTCTCTCATCTCTCGCACCGGACATCTTTATTCTGACGACTCTATATACCGCATACCTCAAACGACCCGCTGCGCGCATCAAAGCATGAGGGTACCGACGCGTATGTATATACGGAAGGCTTTGCCTATTCGACGAGTGGTTCCTAAAATGGCCCCCGGCGATTTGGAGGGCCCCCTCCCCCCACTTCTCTCTATCGCGATATCCACTGTTGAGAATACAGAAGCAACCCAATGTCGCCCAATGGTACTCGTATATAACATGCGTGCTCCAAGGCAGCTTAAGTACCTGCCCAGCGAACCGAAGTCCGAGAGTGGCCCTGAGCATTTGATGTGCTTAGGCAAATGAAGCACCCACTACATATAATATCGGCTTCGATGCGACAGAGCGAGATGGAAATCCTATCGTTGTAAGAGATGGAAAATGCGGAGGGGGACCAGAAGGGCGTGTGATGTATTTGTAAAAAGGTGTCGGGTTGGAACTAAGGAGTCCCGGACGGCGAACGAACCGGGGATGCCCCGAGGGAACGTAAGCGACGGGCCAGCGAGACGGGGAGAAGTAACAGATAAAAGAGAATTGTATAAAATGGGGTGCGCGCGAAAAACGCGGACGAGGGCGATGCTGTTGAGTATAAATGTGTGCGCACTTGCGTGGTCACGCGCATGTGTGCGTATGTGCGAAGACCGAAAGAAAAAAAGATAGAAAGGATGGATGTCTTACGGCTGGTAGGTCCACGCATTCGCGGGCTATGCGGGAAGCACGCAGAAACACGTGGAACTGGCTACACCAACGCCATTTTCGAAGTATTCGAGGGTTGGGAGAGATGTAGAGATACAAATGCGTGTATGTGGATAAATAAACTAAGATACCTCCGCGTTTGTGTGTAAAGAGCGAGGGCGATTCGACGCAAGTATGTGTGGATCGAGCGCAGATACGGTAGATAGATCGATAGATAGATAGACGGGCACGAAGGGAGGCGAGATGGCCGAAAGAGAGAAAGAAATTTGGGGTGTATATTCGTGGAATGGATGCATAGAGTAGTCAGAGCGAGTAGAGTCGTTGCTCCGATCTGTCAAATTTCATTTCACGCTTCCGAGAACGGGCGCGTCAGGACGAGAGAGTGAGCAGTCGATGTAGGGCTGGAGATAAAGATCTACCGACACCTCTGTCATATTGCACCCCTACAAACTTGCCTGCACGCACGAGAACGATGTAGGATGTAGCCGCGATCGCTGTTTGTGCGGTTCGTCATCCTGTGGGGTCCTTCGCGAGACACGCTTTTTACGCATACAATCGGAGTACATGCGTGCGATTTGAGTTATGATAACGTATAAACATTTGCGATCGAAGCTTTATTCATCGAAAAAATTGGAAAATACGCGCGATTGGACAACGAGAAGATTACGTAAGCCGAGTCTTGGAAAAAATCTCGATATTATGGTCGAATTGATAGGCGAAAGTATGTCGAATTGATGCGCGAAAGTATGTCGAATGTCGCCGATCCACTCGAACGGGCTCGCAATCACCATGCAAACTTGATCGCATGCCGTAGTGTGTGTTTCAGTTAAGAGTGTTTATCGATCGGCAGAGACCTTGGTCTACCGTCATCCCAGAGTTCGTGGCTCGCCTACGGAGCTTGGCTCAGCTCTCATGTCATGCCAGAAGCTTTTGACACTCGGAGCACGTACTCGGGGGCAAGGACCGCCGCAAGCTCGCTCTCGCTGTACCTCCGGCTCTACCTCCTTCTTTCCTTCCCTCTGTCGCCTTTCCCACTTTTGCCTTCCTTCCTTCTCTCGTATACTCTCTATTTCCCCGACATATCGCTGCGCTATCTCGCTCTCTTCGTTTCCGAGCCTCTCGGTTACCTCTCTCTTCCCCCCCCCCCCCCCCCCCGTGCCTCATTCCAGAACGCGCCATTGTGTTTCGCCACAGCACAGAACCCCCGTACGTACGTTCCACGGTGGCTCTGACCCGGGTATGGATTTTCCAAAAGCGTTTCTACAGTTGCTTCCGCACTTCTGAATCCTTGACTCGACATACTCTCGTGGATACAGTTCGCTTTGTCAATTATACTTTCGAATCATATTTCCATCTCACAGAGAAGACTTTACGATAGTACATGTTTTTATAAATCATCTCTCTGTACAGAAGCTCGATGACAACTCCGCGGGAAGTCATTAAAGATTTCTTGATAGTAATGTTGATTTTCTTTTGTCACTGTCTTTGTGGCGAACAGAAGTATTAACTGGATATGCAAGAAGAATCTATAAAAACGAAAAAAACAAAAAAAGAACGTAGGAGTAGGTGGACTTTAGTATCCACGCCAATAAGAGTGGGAATGCGAGGACGGAAGCCGATAGCATGAGTCAGAACGGGACGAACTCGAGCTATGCTAAACAATGCCTTCTGGCATGACAAGCGACACCAAAACCGACAATGGAAACTGCGAGAGCCACGAATGGAGGCCATAGCGTCGGGCGGCCTGTTACCGGCATTCGCACCTACCTACTGCCTACAGGTTTCCTCAAACTCCTCCAACGCGCGAATAATCATGTATCCACGTGACGTAAAAACACTATAAAGAACTGAGTATTATTTTATACTCGTGTGATTGTCGCTGTGTTTGCTTTCCTACCTGCGATATTTTCGGAAACACATCATAGCAAAAGCAGAGAACACTGACAGGGTTATTAGATTCCAACTGATTTTAGGCAACGTTATAATCGCGGAATGTCGGGATTTCGCCAGATATGGCATACACTTGATTCACCGCGTCGGATATACTGGAATAATAGACACGTTGATCCTTCGATCTACGGGAAGATGTTCGATTATGCTTGTCCATTTGTCCGTCGAAAATTCCCGAGAGACCCTCGCGATCCGGGTCTCTTGGAATTCGAGAGAAGAACGTCGAGCACCAACGTTATCCGGACACTTCGATAAATTCTACAGTACCAATTATTCCGTTGACGCGAAGTCGTAATTCCGATCGTATTGTGAAAAAGACCTCAAGAACCTCGGTACATCGGGCAATAAATTTATAGCGGGTAGAAAATAATAGAACAATATCCGGAATGAGGGCAAAATTAGTAACGTATCCTTCAGTTAGGGTTCCTTCGAGTGTGGGACGCGATAGTTACGGTCCCATTGCGTTATTAACTATATAGTAGTATAAGCTACTGTGCGAAGCTGTAGGAGGTATCTGTATGTATTGTCCCATATCGGTGGTATATTCGGTCTAACTGGAGGTCCCCGTTGGCCAATAATATGCCCTTCGCTCGTAACATAGTGGTACAATAACGTTGGTTGGTTCTTTATGCTCGTACAGGGCAAATAGATCACATTGCTGGCTAATAAGCTCGCTTGGTACGACTGACCCTCTTCTCTTTTTTTCCTATGGCCCCTGCAGCGTGTGCCACTTCTCCATCGCACAGTCTACCTCTCACCCTCGTGGCATCTATTCGCATTGTAACAGCGCGCGGCACCCCAGTTTTTCCCGTTTTCTTCCGAAATTCCTGTCGTCTATCAACTGTGTTAGGCACAAGGACGTCAGTCGCGCGATCGTGCTAGTCACCGAGGGGCGTCCTGGTATTGTTATGGTAATGTACCCGGCAATCGATCCGCCTCATTATGTCACCAAACCCCCGAAAAAGCATCCGAGTCACACGGAACAACTTTTTCGCCCTCTTTTCAATATTTTCAGAAACGGTGGCATCGACTCGATGCACTGGCCTGCAGAATGCTTTGTAAATGGAAAACACTAAAATCATAATTTTTGTTCGCTTCTCGCACGAATTTTTCTTAACAAGTATTGCGGCAAAAATAAGACAAATGGGATATTTTCGATGAGATCAGATGGGAAAAGATACATCGGATATAGCCGTGAAATGGCGAGCGACGAATTTGAATTTTTGTTCCCTGTCCATTATATGAAATATGGTGATGGTGGTGATGGTTTCCAATCTGCTTTTCAGCAACAACTTTTGACCTAATGTCATGTATTAATAATTGCGAACACGGATGATTAAGGCCTCAGCTTGGTTTCCGATATGACTTTATGCAATAGTAGTATTGGTAGTGACACCAAAGATTAAAAAAATATTAATTTTGGGTGTATAAATGTTTTGGTGTTTATTGCTTCGTATTATAAGAAAAATCGATACAGTTCTTTATATGTCACGAATGGAAACGGTCGCCAATGAAGATTGTGCGATAAGATGTTTCGAACGAAGGTTCGGATGCGATTTGGAGGCAACGTGAAAACGACATTCTCTCATTCGAGAAACGTGGAGTCACTGTCGTTGGCGGATAGTTCACTATCGTCCCGTTGCCATTAGATTGGTGCTGAGTCGAGTTCTGCCGACTAGGTAATACTTCGAAACTCGGAAGGGCTCTCGATTACCCGTCTAATTATCTAACGTAGCACGATAGGCAACCCTATCTTCACAGAGGTGGATCTGCGGTTACGCCAACCATCCCTATTTCCCTTTCCGTCACCCCCTCTTTTCGTTCTCGTCGACCCTCGAAGGTCATTGTTACCTCGTTACTACCCTCTATCCCATGGTTTCTCAGAGAGGGAATTCACGGTGGAAACACTTGGGGATCCCTCGCAACGCCCTCCGTTATTTCACATACTGATAAATCCAATGAGATCACGTATTTGCACGATGACTTTTGTTGGATATTGCTTGTATTTATATATACCGGGTTAACTTCTTGGGACAAAAAACAAGAATACAAGAAGAAATCGTCAGACATTCTGGGATAAAATAGAAGAGGTATCTCGCAACAGTTATACCTCATTGGACGCAATGGACGTTTTAGGTGTTTCGTGCCGCGAAGCAGTAGGTATAGAGGTGGGTGGATGAGTATATAGGTAGTGTTAAGCTAGAGAACGGCCGCTCGGCTGCAATCAATACTGTTTCGGCATTACGCTGCTGGAAACACTCTCTTGGAAAGGGCCTACGTTTCTGTAGGGGCCGTATACAAGGCAAGAGGAAAGACCGAGAGGCCATGAGCGAGATGGGAAAAGGGTGGGACACGAGAATCGGGGGAGGCAGAGGATTCGTGGTCCGCATACTGATGTGGAGGCAGACCGAATGTGAGCGCCCAGAGAATAAGACAAGCTGCGGGTATGTGTGTGTGCGCGCCAAGCGAGCATGCTTGGCTTGGCCAATGTGTGTATTTCTGTATACACGCGCGCGCACTCAGGGTAAAACTGGCAAAGATACAATACAAGGGATTTCGAGACTGTAAGAAAACGCGTCGGTGGAGTCGAAAACAGAAGATAGTTCCACTGCGTCTGCGGCTGATTCGATGTTGGAGAATCAATGCTACGAGACTTTTCTGTATGGAACGACGAAAGGCACCCTGTGTGACACTTTCGTGCCATTTATTATAAACTAAATATTATTCGAATTATTAAATTATGCGGATATTTGTTTTTTTGTTTTTTTTTTTTTTTTCGCACATGTTCCACGATAGATATTACATAGATATCAGATATCCAATGTCCATGATAATGTTCGAGAATGAAATATCGTAGGGATACAAGCGGAATAAGCAGACGGCATCGGGTACTCGCGAGTGAAGCCAAAGTGGTTGCTGGAAGCTCGATGGTCTAGAGTACTTAACGAGATATTACGTGCCAGGGGGCAAAAGCGAAACGATTTCTCGCTTCTAGCACTTTTTCAACGATTACCTTTTTCGAAAGCCGGCTTCTTCGGATTCGACGATGCGTAAAGGAGAGCACGAGCGCGATAGAACGGAACGAGAGTTTGAGTGTAAAAGAGAACACTGAGAGAAGTGGTCTGCAGCTCCGGGGTGGGTGCCAGTTGGTATAAACTGGCGCAGGTAGCCCGGAGCTATATAACGAAAGAGCCCCGCGCTATCGAGAGGACGAGTGAGCATAGCGGGTGGAGGGTGGATAGGAGGAAGGAAGCTCTCTCGCTCTGTCTCACATAGCGAGGTTAGAGGCAGCTATATGCATCGTAGCCGTCGGTAAGTGGGTACCCACTTCTGAATTGGCTCCCCCTCGTCGTTCCACTCATTGGATCATCGTTCGTTCGCCGAAAATTCGATCATTATGATTGCTTATGATGTAAATGATGCCCGGAGGCAGCAATTGTTTCCAGCGGAACGAGCCCGCTGAGCTTCTCTGGCTGCGGGTCTCCGAGTGCGACGAGTCGTACAACGCTGCATGAAGCTCGCGGATCAGGTAACCCGTAATACCGTCCGGCCCCGTTATCGTAGCGACGCGTAACGAGTCGAAATCGTTTCGTTGGATGTTTGTTAAATTAGAAGAAAGAAAAAAAAAACAGTCGATGTCGAGTGTTAAGGTCATCAAGTAGAGTCTTCCGGTAGTCTGAGCATTTTGGACTTCACCTCTGCGTGGTCAGAACGTTCATGAAGGATTGAGACAGCCCCGGGGAGGTCGAATCTTCTGCTAATTTACCCTCGCCTCGGCATCTCTCGCCTTTTTACGACCGTAATTTTAAATTCCTGGCAAAAAACGGGCGAAACTGTGTGTTTTGATGGTAGGTGCATGGTCAGGGAGAATAGGAAGGAAGCCCTTTTCTCTCATGGCGCTTGGCCTGCCTTTGCCGGAGAGAAACCGAGTCCTTATTATGGTATTATAGTACAGTGTAGGATGGTGTAAGCGCAGGCACAGGGGAATCAGGGTGGGATCGGTGTGTTGTACGTGAGGGTGATCGTTTGTCTGAATTCTCGGATAGATTTTGACGGCCCTCGCCGCTCTGCGACCATTATAGTAATTTCACGGTACGACGGTCTATTCTACGCGTTTCGAGGAGCACGACTAATTTCATTAGGGATAAATATCATGATTATGCCTTTGCGACCATCCCGAAAATTGCCGATCTTCGGGGGTCCGGAGCGATTTTGATTTTACGCCGTTCCTTGCGCTACTGCCGCTGGGCTATTCAACATCGGCGATATAAAACTCGAACGTTTCGTCGCCTCGGGCGGCGTACGACTCGCGGCATTCTATTCGATCATTCTAGTTCTTGTATCTAAAACTGACGTCAGTTTAGCTTTTTCCTTTATAAAAAACAAGAATTTGTGCAGAGAAAAAAGTTGAACTAACAGTCTCGATGCTTTATTCGTATGATGATCGACTGCTGCAAACTTGAAAGCGGAAGTTATTCTTGAGAAAATTTCAAACGGACCCACGAATAAAAATTATCCCATATATTTAGTTTGAAACACTGTTTGATCTATGGTTTGAAAATTATTTCGTATTATTTTACAATGATCGCGAACCTATCACTCATTTTACTCTCTGTTCTCGAGGTTTGACAAAGAACTTTGCATCAATAAAAACATATTACCTTGTCATTAACGGTGTTAAATTATTATTGAGCTAATTATATTTCGAGTTATATTGAAATAAAAATATCGTTTCGATATGACGATGGTGCGCCGCACGTGGGATGCTGAGGGAAAGCGGGTACCGACAAACTGTACGAAGGATTTGTGTCGTTCGAATACCGAGTGAACGTCAGGGAGACTACATCGATGAATGTCGGGGGTCTCTTTCTCTCTTGTCGAAGGCGTCACGTAACTCACGTACGCCGAGTACGCGAGTCGTCGCGGTTAGCCAAGCAAGTGCGAGTTTTTCATTGCGATCGTCCGGCGTGCGTCCGGTGCCGCGCGCAACACAGCCAATCGGTGGAATCTATCCGGATCTCGCGTGTGCTCGCCGACTCTGTACACTTGTGACGATACGGGAAAGGAGAACAAGCTACGCGGGGACTCGATTGTGAGCGCGATGCGCTTCAATCTCGGAAAAGTAGGCTCACTCGCCGCTACTTCTACTGTGTACGAAGTCGCTCGCTCCCATACACAATAACGCCGGAGCGACATTCTCGATAATTTTTATCCAATGCAGACGCCGTCGTTGTCGTCGTCTCGTATCGTATCGTACGACTCGCGGTAACGAGGAAAAAAATCATCGATATTGCACGATATGCGAGTCTACGTGACTCGCACGCGCCAATCGTTTTCAAGATTCTTCCACGAGGAGTCGCGTTGTGCATTGAATAACTATGTAATTTTTTCTTTCCTTTTTTTCTTTCATAAAACTAGTGTGTGAGAACAGAGTCGCCGGTAATTATTGTACGCGGTTTGTACCAGAAAATCTGTGTCATCGTCATCATCATCGTTGAGACAGAATTGAGTTATCGATATTCGCAAGGCGATTCCGACGTCGTCCGCAAGAGTGAGGTTCAACGAGAAAACCCTGAGGAAGCGATTATCCCCGGCGTTCGCACGTGTAATACGGGATTAACGGGCTCTGCCGACGTTGCTTCAACATACCTGTATCTCTATCCGGTATATATACGTATCTTACGTACCCGCGTGCCTGTCCTGTTGCTATTTACTCACCTATACGCGAGCCCTCGAGCGTCTATGAATGTATACTCGTAGCGTATGGCACGACCGCTCGGCACGAGTAGAATTTTGCCCAATGATTGCAGACGCGATCCGTTATTACTTATTACCTATCACTCGATTCCGCCAAGCGGCTCGCGCGACTCTCCTCGATCGCGTTCGCTACGAACAGCTAATTGTTGCCTCTAATTGACAAAGTTCTCAGGCTTCGACGACGCTTTTCTCGTTATACTCTTGTCGGGTTTTGCCACAAGCGTGGATTTCTCTTTTTTACCTGTAGAACGCCCGCGCCTAGTCCATCCAGTGTCCGCTATTTATCACTCAGCTACACTCGCCAAACCTTCGTTATCGCTTATTTTTACGGAATGTTTCGTTGATTCTTACTTTTGGTTCACACCGTTGCGTCTCAATGACGCAATATAATGGTCGATGTCGCAACATGTATCGAGTCGAACATTGACAAGAATATGATACCCGGGAAATAATAAGGATGTTGACTGTTTATACTTTAATTTTGACTGCGATTGAAAGAGAGAACCGTTTTTTTTTATTCGATTCTTGCACGTGCTGCGCTTCGTTCGCTGCGAGAACACACACACATACACATACGAAACGCAGTCGACCCTCGAGACAAAAGTCGAAGACAGCAGGCATCGCGGAGCCCGCGATCGCTTGGCATAGACCACGACTGTAAGGGCTAAAATCGTACGCGTTGCGGCCGACAGCTGTCAAATAAATGTTGAAAAAAAAAAAAAAAGCGCTAGCCGAGCGAAATTTCGAGTGGGACGCCGCCGCGCTCTTCTGCTCGACGAGGGGGTCACCCCGTCGACCCGCAGTACTACACTGTCCCCGGCTGTATAACCCCTGATCCATTTGTGGAACTTCCCCCGAGGCTACGTATACAGTTTTTTTTTTTTTTTTCTTTAACTTAGAATTCGTCGAATCGCTTTTACTCACGCAATCTTCTTATCGATTGTTCAAAAGTCGACGATTTTTTTATCTCCATAAATAACCAACAGAAATTCATCTAAGATAATGAACCAGTGTTGTCGTTAAGTTTTTTTTATTTCTTACAAGGCCCAAATATTTTTAAATTTCCGCGCGAAGTAAATACCTAGTCGATGATATTAAATATTATATACGCAATTCTGTCCCCGTGGAATCGAACTTCACGAGGGACGCACTGTAGACACGAATAGAACTCGAATCCGATTCATTGAGCGCCTTCCCCCCGAGGAACAGCCTCCCCGAGTCTCTTTGCTCACCGCGTTCTCGATGGAATCCGTGGAGAGTACATTTTCTTTCCAGAATTTGACGGAATAACGAGGAGAGACAGAGAGCCAACGTGTACTCTACTCGGCAAAGGCCCCTCGACGATTCGTTGTTGTAATGCGGTACGAAGGTGACGGGGTACGGAGTACGGTATTGAAGTATGATGCAGGGCGCGAAAAGCCCCGAGGCGCCATAGGGATCGTAACTCGCCGCAGTGAGAGGGAGAACTGTGCGTACAACGCATCGACAAATTTTCGAGGGTGGTTTCGCGCCTCAATGCTTTATTAAGAAGCACTTGTTTAAAAGGGCACCCTCGCCGCTGGCATCTCGCGCGTCCTGCTGACATCCCAGAGCCAATTCGGATGACAATCTATTGCTACGAATATGCAACTATCGGAAAATTACTAAAAGTCACTCGAAGAGCGGGAGTAACGAAGCGAGTGAAACGACCGTTGACTCTACGACTTCGTTGATCCATCGTCATAGACGACAGGAGTAGCTGCGCCGAGTTTCAGCACAAAATGTATTTATAACCAATCTATCTTCGGTAGAAACCACAACGAAGCATAGATAACAAGCGTATCGCGGCCCGTGTCTCGGTTAATTGAAGTTATAGCAATATTGTGTTACTGTCAGCTCGGAAGCTCGACAGTCGTATTCACTCGGCAAAAGCGCAACACGAACAACCGTGACAACTTTGCAGGATTGTGCAACGAGAATGGCCGCGGGCTGTGCTCGCTTTAATTTTCTCTGACGCAAGCTAATGTCTCGTTCGAATTCGTCCGCGTGATCACAAATTTACTAAATCGTCGCATGCTACATATCCGGAAATGTCGTCTATCATGATTGAATCTTCAGCTCGGCTGGTGGCTCAATAACTAAATTGAACGATAGAGCAATAAGCTATACGCAACGGTGATTCTCAGTTCCTCGCATTATTAATTCGTACAGTAGAAAGTAGTATAAGGATGTAAGTCTTTCGTAGCGCGAGAGATCGAGGCCTACGGAAGGGAATGAGAAAGGGACTGCTTATCTGCGTGGCTTAATCGTCTTACTGTACTTGCCTGTAGAGCCCGATCCCTTTGTTCGCGGTAGCTAGTACATGCCAGCAACGCGGCTGTGCTGTGTTGTGCCCTCTAATGTATGCACCGGATCTTCTCGATGACTCTCCGACGCGCAAACTCTCCCTACGGAGAAACGATTCTCTGCGAGGACGCAAGGGAGAGAAAACCAAGAGGCTCTTTCGTTCTCGTTCTCGTTCCCGTTCCCGTTCCCGTTTCGACTTTATTGAATTTCGGTAGCGTTCCAGTTGAGAGAAAGAGATCGCGAGAGCGAGAGAAGAAACGAAGAGCGAACACTCGTCGTCGCGAAACTCGCTGGCAGTCCGAATGGGGCGAGGGTGTGCGGATGCTCGGAGGAATGGGAAAAGGGAGGAAACGAATGAGCGAGAACGAAAATGAAGGGACCCCGAGAGCAGAACGCCAGACCAAAATTAATTCACATCCCCGCTGCATTGCTTTTTATTATATAACTGCGGTTTGTTAGTCGTTATTCACGCTTCGAATTGAATTTCTGCACGGCATCGCGGACGTGTTGCGTTACGCCCTGCGTGTGTGGTTTTTTCTTTTTTTTTTTTTTTTTTTTCTTCGCTGATACATAGTCATACATTTGGGTTCAGCCGAACCGTTCGATATTATGTTGTTATCAGTATCCAAGGGGGCTACACACTTGTCGAGTCAAATCTACCAAGTTTCATAAAAGAACGTGTAAAAATTCATTGGATAAGTATGAATAAATAAAGTATTCGTAACATTTTGAAGATTGAAGAAAAATTGTCGATAAATGGGCACGACGGTGCTGGGAGTATTTTTTTTTTTACGTACGATCGACCGAAGAAAAAGAACGATAACAGAACGTGTGCCTTCGGGAGGCATGTATTGGCATGAATTCTTGCGGCTCGTATGCGGCAGTGCTCGTCGCTTCTATCCCGCGTGTTTAATGGACCGTCTCATCGGCGTTAAAACTCAGAGCGCTTCTCCGCTCGTTATGGATGACTCGATAAAGCCCAGTGCCGCCTTTCTATCTCGATATACGCGCTCAATTAGCCCGTGTGCCAAAGTTGCTCCAGCAAATGCATTTACAGCGCCCGAAAGCACTTCACCGGGGCAGGCGGTACTCTCTCTGCATCGCTACGATGAGCGCGCGATAAATGACCCCCTTTTCATGCGACAAGAGTAACAAAAAATCCTCGAAATTATTACACTCTGTTAACACATTTTATACATTTTTGTCGTTACCGAAACTCGTTATAATTTCGTAAAAAAAAAAAAAAAAAACTAAAAAAAAAGAAGAAAAACAAACAAAAACTTTTTTTATTATCCGGACTCTCTACGAAGTGGATATAATAAAATAAAAAAATGTGTGAATATAAACGTCATAAAAAGATTCAGCGAGCTCGTAAAGTATAAAAGTTTCGCTCAATGAAATATGCTGAACGTTTGAACGTACCCCACGTGGTTCCTCTCACAGCTGCGACACAGTCGCAACGATCCTCCTTTTATTCCTTCCTCCTCTTTTTTTGCTCAATCTTCCTCGTCGATCGAGTTCTCCTGGTTCCACGGTAGTTCACTACGCGACGCTGCTCTTGCGTTCATCCCCCCCCCCCCCCCCCCCACTTGCATCGTCCACATGCCCTTCTCTCCCTCATCTCCCACTCCGTTCGATCTTACGTTGCATGTTCATTGGAAACCGCGTGACCGGTACCGCGAATCTCGAGATCCCACAAAACTTCGTGACTCAGCCACCAAACATATCGCACTAGCAAAGCCTTCGCCTTCGGTTATTGGCTGCCATCATAACGCCGTCTCTGCTTTGACCTCTTTTTTTTCTCGATTTTTTTTCATCGTTATATCACTAACTTGTCACCGATAAATAATACAATTGTATACTTAAAATTTTTATTTTGTTTTTTTTGTATCGCTTTTTTTACGATCCTTCATACGGAGCTTCGACGATGTCGTCCGGCGTGGTAACCGATTTTGGTAGCCTATCGTTATCGTATAACAGAGCGCGTTCACGTGGTTACTTTTCTCCCTGAATGGGCGCGCGCGCGAGTCCTGGCCAACGTGCGTTCCGCTCTCTCTTGCCTCGGCACTGTTGAGAACCGTGCGCTAGCGACTACTATCCGAACCGGCGAGTTGCGTCGCTCTCGGTGCCGGCAGGAGTAAACGCGGGACTTTGCTATATCGGGAGTATGGTAAGTAGTAACACCCCCTGCTACCGCCGGTCCCCCTGACCTACGGTTTACTCTCTTCGTCCCGACGTTGTTTTCCCCCACTCGCGACGACGCCGCCTGCCTCCACCGTCGCGCTCTTCTTCCCTGCTGTTGTCTCGCTCTACGCGTTCGAGGATTGTCCCTCGACGCCCTTCTTGCCCTCATCTTGAAGCTCTAAAATCTTCTCGGATCGACAGCGCGCCCGATTGCAGTTTCACTTTGTTAGAATTAACAGCATCAAACAACTTTTTGCCAACAAATCAGCGCTCGCAGAACGCGGCTTACGTTTATTTTCTCCGCACCTCTGTCGGACGACGAGAGCCTGCAGCACTTGAATCTTCATCACAGCTATGAAGTAGATATAGCCTCCGGACCGCCGTCGCGACTGAGTTAAACGTGCATGTTGTGTACACAACGGAACAACAACGTTTGCATGCCGAACGTATCTATTATAATAGCGCAAAAGTGTCTCTCGCTCGTCGCAAGGTATAACTGTAACCCGGGCGCGTGGTACGCACACCTCGCCACCGCACAGTCCTATTGGTTGTTTCAAACTGTTTATTCGTAGCTCACTCTCTCGAGATTCCTATCTCTCGCTCGCACCGTAGCCTCTCGCTACCGTGTTGCGTACAAATGACTGCTTTACGATGCAAAAGTATGAATGAGATACAGTTTTCAAGATGCCTCCGCTCATACCGACGTCGAGGACATTACCACTGACTTTTCCACTGTACGAGTTAAACGCAAACGCTACTCTCCCGGGCTTCTTGTTTCTCTTTTATTTTTCTCCTCATTACTCGTCTCTGGTCTCACTTTTCTCGTCGTCTTCCTTTTTCGCCATTCGGTTAATACTTAATACCCAAGATTTTATCCGCACTCGGCAAATTGCGTTACATACACAAAATAACCGCGATACGAGGTTCTCGACGCTTGTGAGAGTTATCAGTTAAGATCTACCGCTTCGTATAATTACATCTACCGTACTATGTTATTTGTTGAATAATAATTTGTTATTGTATCACAAAGTATGCTCTCGAAGCTTGTGAGAGCGAGTGATGCTTATACGGCCCATTGAATAAGACAGATACTGATTACCCGGCATAAAATTTGCAAACGATTATCACGCGGTTAATGAGAGTCGGGCGTGTATGCGTTTCTCGGAACATTCGTGTCACGCTCTCGCCGTGCAAATCCAACTTTGCTGAATCGAAAAGATTTTTCGCATGGAAAAAAGTGTATCGGAATATATTTCTACGATATATTTTATATATTTCATAATACATGCGATCAAATGCATATACAAATCATATGTTCAATGTAATATTAATAAATATGTAATATATTTTGCATATATTTGACTTTCATGTCGGAGATTGCGTTTTTTTTAAATTTTTATACGCGGCATCGAAAATGCTTTGTTGCGTCGAAATCCGAGACAAAAACGGACAGGGATTTGTTACGAAATAATCGAGAAAAAACATATAAAGCTTGAAGAGAACGCAGCGTGCGGGTAACGAGTATTAGCCGTTCCCCAAGGGTATTTAGCGGCACGAGGTTCCGCTAATGTCATCACGTCGCCGCGAATAGTCGGAGTCGAACTCGTTCGGAACATTATAATGAAAGGGTTGGCATATTCCAGCAACCCCTCGCCACGCAACATTGTAGTCCTCGAAGAGGTGTGGCGGACGACTACCGCCGTTAGTGACTTAAAAAAAAAATTCTCAAGCCGTATAAAAGATACGCATACCGTAAAGAAAAATGCGGTTTTGATTTAAGTAAACTGTTGTTGTTGCACACTATATTCCGTTGCATTGTCTAATTCTATTATTATTGAAGCGTACTACGAGATTCGTGTGTATGTTTATCAGAGATCTTTGCATGCGCGGGAAACATCGGAGCAAAGAGAGCCGCCGTTTCTCTCCCTTGTGTCCACCCCTTTGTCGACGTTAACCGAAAGTGAATGGATGACGTAGACATCCAGTGGGCTGGTAATATGGAAGGGTGACGGGGTTGTGCGGTATAGTATCGGGATAGCTATTATACATAGGAGAAGCACCGAAAGAGGAGTCGACGAGAAGAGCGTGCGCGGGCGCAAACGTTGCACGCGGCTTCGCCGCAGGGGTGCGATTTTAACTTTGGGGGTGACTTACCCCGAGCGTTATCTATTTTGACAGGGCGGTACGCCCGCGGTCTGTCGCGCATTTCGCCGGCTCGCGTATAGCCAACGAGCGACCAAGGGCTCACCGTAATTGTGTTTTAACTGCAAAGCTTTCGTGCATATAGTTTTTCTGGCGTTGTCCCAAGCTAATGCAACGCACGTTACACAAGCGGGTTTTTTTTTTAAGCTTCAGCGGCCGAAATACATCGGATGCTTCGAATCCGAGACGTGTGTGTTCGATCAACGAATATTCCGCACGTATTATCGTCACGCACTATTTGACGAATGATGAAACGGGAAAGGAGTTTGAGGATAATGGCGGCCACATTGTTCGTTCGAGCGAATAGCAAAATAAAACGATTAAGTTCGTCAAGGTGGAGGTATAGAGGCCGAGGTAAGGGGGGTGTGGGGGCCGGGGGGGAAGCCGGGGACCGTCGATAATGAAGTCGTCGAACTCGGAGGCCCCAGACGTATAGTTCTGTCGAAAGGAGGATAGGACTATCGATGAGGAGAGTAACAGAGAGTAACTTCGGACAGTGGTGAACCGGTAGCGCGCGGGGGCGCGTGCGATCACGGTATATACGGACCCGAGGTCCCTCGTTGTCAATAACGAGGCGAGCAGCTCCGAGGGCCGTGCCAGACGCTATTGGCGGCGGTGGGCTCTCTCTCTCGTATGCAATATGGCTCGCAATTTCGATGCCCCGGACGGACTCTCGCCGTCTGCCAATGCAAACAACCGCTATTGGGTTTCCAGTTAATGAACCGAGGCAGAGAGCCGACGAGAGCGCGGGGGACTCGGACGAACCGTCCGGCCACCGGCTTTACGCCGACGATCTTCCCAAGCATTTTTGCACCGTGGGCACGGCTTAAATTGGAACTCCCTCAATTCATCCCCACACCCCGGTCGGCGCACTCTCTGACCACTTCCACCGAGATCCTCTCTCGTTGCCCTCGGGTAACGCATCCGTTTTTCCATTGGCTTCGCGCTACGCCCGAGACACCGCTCTCTGATCGTTCGCGACTTCATTAAAAGCCTCCATCAATTTCGGACAACGGCCATTTCTCGACTCGCGAAACTCATTGCCGGAGACCCGGTGCCGGCAACGGCTTTAAAATATCAAATTTATCTCGGTTATGTACGGGTCCGGAAAGAGTTGCGCGCGAGACTAAATTCCGTTTTGCAAACCTCGATAGATAAAAAAAAAAAAAAATTAATTGACCAAACGAAAGAAGAAAGATGAGAATGAACAATAATCTTCCTCGTATGTGATTAACGATCTTTTCTCGATTTATTCACGATCCTCGAACACCCTACCAACGATTTCTTACTATTCACATGTTGGACTCTCTCGATACATTACTCAAGTCGCCTCTATTTATCGGACTACAGACTCACGGTGACTCGAAATTATTCCGTTTGTTCGCTCTCTATAAATCATTCGGGAAATAATCATTCGCCGCAATTCTCCGCGAGTTTGGAAAATACCACAAAAGTCTCGTTGGCTAGCGTAGCGGATATGGAAGAAAAGAGTCGTGAGGGGGGATACTGAAGCTAGAAGCGAAAGACAGTCGAAGGCGATGTAAAAAAAAAAAAAAGACGAAAAGAAAACAATACAAGGATGTACACGCGGCAGGAGTTGAGGTACGTACAGACGGCCGCGAGCTATCGGTAGGGTATCGTTGCCCGACACAAGTGTTCGCGGTATACGCTAAGCGGATCTTCGATAATCCGGATTACGTATTTGCCCGAGTCTCTCTCTCGCTGGCTGCTGCCATCTCGATCTTATATATACGCCGTCCGAGCCAAAGACGGTATTTGCCCTGCGTGCTAAGACCTTGCGTCTGGCCGGTACGGTAATCTGTTGAGCGCCGTACACATTTAGCACTTTGACGGAGAGACTCGATCGTTCTCCGCTTCAACAGCTCGGAGTCGGAAGAAACTTCTCACCTGGGCTCCCAATATTCCCTTTGGAGACTCAAACATAACCGGCAATTAAAGGCAAACACTACAAAAAAAATCGCGACCACTTTTCATAACCAAACTGAAATATCTTAAAAACAAAAAAAACGTTACATTTTTTTTTTTGTAAAATTTGTAAGTGAAAAAAAGAAAACAACAGAAAAATTGTTAATTAAAAAAAAAAAGTGGAAATAAATTTTCCGTAAAATTCTGTAAAATGTAAAATTATTTTGTTTTGAATAAAAGGAAGTTATGTGTGAGGCCATCAAACTCGAAGTTTTTAAATATTCATACGTCGAGGAATGTGACGAGAGAGTTTAGGAAGCGCAGAAGCATATCTTCCACCGTCATTTTTCCTTTGCATAGTCAAAAGTTTCTTGGACACAGATCGAAAAGCGTTGTAACGCTCAGGCATTGTTGAATCGTCGGTGAGGAGTGCGCAGACAGTGCGTGCGTAGCGGGTTCTCTCGCCGCGCGGCTTCGCTCTGCTCGCGATCAAATGAATATGATGAAAGAGTGGCCGGCATTAGTCGTACGTGCCGTGCATACTGATTTTCGGCTGATTGATTGGACCCCTTTCCAAGTTTCCACACAGGGCCTCGACAACGATCGAGCTTCCCATGTAGCATCGTCGTTTCTCTCGCAACCTATTGCTATACGGGTGTGTTCCCCTCCCTCGGTACTCTCCTCGCTTGCACGCGGGCAACTCCACCCTCGTCGCCCACTATACTACCACGAGTCAGCCAACATCGTTGATATGATCGGCATGGCTGTAGGCGCAGCCCTTTTCGATCATGAACTGGTAACGCGTTCGGTTGTACGCCCAACAACTGTCCCGCTTTCACGGATTGCCTTAAAATCCGTACCAATGCGCGTGCTCTCTACAAATGCACGCAGATTATGATTCATTCCTCGCCGACTGTAGTAGCAGTTTAGGGCGGCAAATGCAATTCATTATTCGTTTTTTTTTTTCTTTTTTATCATTTCGACAACTGTCGTGAGTAGGAGATATTTTATATTCGCCACTATTGGACGATACGGCGGGGCGCGTGCGCTCGCTGTTTCTGCTTACGAAACGATGGCAAAGGTGGTGCAAGAGACGCGCCTGCCCGGCCGCGATTCGTTCGTCCGTAACGTAATTGTTTTTGACGCAGTAATTTTACACTGTCGTGGATACACGCTCGTTTGCCCGTCCGTCAGTAGCGGGTTCGGAGGAAAGAGTGCTCGGAATATATGTGGTTTCTCATAACTCAACGGCACCTTCGTGATACCCACGAATCACAGCTTGTCTTACATAGTACCAGTATGAAATGACGGCATCGCCTTTTTTTTTTTGTAGAAAATTTTCATCACCCGCTAATTACATTTTTGTGCTTTTATTGTTATATTTGCGTCGACAATAATCCACAAGCACCCGATCTTTATGCCCTGCATATCTTTATGCATTGAGTGACGATGTGCACGCGGGCAATCGTGAAACAAACGCGAAATCAAAACACAAAATTTATCACGCACAGAGTACAACAAAGACCTGCCGTGTGAAGAAACGTTCGAGACGAACGGTGGGCAGAAGAAGCTGAAACGCCCGAAGGCAATGCGCTTCTCGTCTCTGCCTCTTCATTCCTTCTTATCCTTCGTTTCTCGGTTGATTTTTTTCTCTTATCTGGTCTGGCCGTCAACATGGGCGAACCCGACGTCTCATATACGCGCGCAATAGCGAGCGCAAATGCAATGGACTAACCGAGAGAACGAGAGGGAAAGAGAAGGTTGCGTAGATATCCTCATGGCAGAAGCGCAGAAGTCGATGCGGGAGCTGCAGCATGCATCGCTCGGGGAGGTTCCTCCCGTGGACTCCCCCCCTCCACCCCGAGAAACCGAAACGTCGCGAGAGGCGAAGCGCATCGGCCTCCTGACGGTGACTGTACCACGCCGATGAATTGCCTCGGGAGTTTACATTTATCTACCGACTACCAATCTCATGAGACTATACTGGATCGTCGAATGTCGGTGTTTGGCAAATGCGCCAACAGCCGTACTCCGCTCAGCGAGGCGTTACTTTACACCCTTAATATTGGTATTCGAAGATTCCGTATACAATTTGCCTATCAAACTCGTTTTCATTTACAAATCGATACGGCGATCGGGTGTTTTACGTGAGAATCAAAGTACAGTTATCAGCAAGATTGGGGAATCTCTTTCTGCTCAATTGTTTCAACGATACGAAGGAGGTCCATAGAGTACGTTCAATTCACGTTTACTTCGTTGTCCCCGCGAGCAAGACAGCGTCTGTTACAGAGATAGGATATGTGCCCGCGTGGAAGGGGTTGACTATAATACGCAGCACGTACGCAACGCGGCAGCGGCATGAGCGTCAGATTCAGCATCGAGCTCGCGTTAGCCTCGAGGCTGTTCGCCGGACCTTCCGTGTCAGCTCGTACCTACGCGATGCTCACTGATCCTTTCCGTTTACGCTGATGTGCATGATGCCGAGGTGCTGCTTCTGCTGCTGCTGCTGCTGCTGCTGCTGCTGCTGCTCTTCTGTCCGTCCGTTCTGTCGTTTGCGCGGCTTCACGGAACGCACGGAAACAGCCGCGAGTATACAAGCGCGTATACGTTGATGAGAGAATGAAGTTTCGTATATGTGTACGTCCTTTTTTTTTCCCCGTGAGTGTATTTGTGGCCGGAGAAGCCACGACGTCGCGGTAGCAGCGACCGGAGATGGGATTGCGCGATAGGCCGCGTGTCGAAAATAGAAATATAATCTGATAGGCTCATTGTGCCTCGAGCCACTCCGTTCCCTATCTGCCACTATACAACCTCCGGCCACCTCGCGCTACTCTCATCTACTCTCACCCGTTCAGTCGCGACTTTGCTATCTTTCTGCTTTCTTTCTTTCATTCGATTTCTCTGTCTACCCGTGGCTATCCTTCTTTCGCCCCGAAGACTCTGGCCTTCTCGTCCTGCCTCTCGATCGTCTCCCATCTGTCCTCTTTCTCTCGCAGTTAATCAGTTTCTTCTTCTCCTTCTTCATCGTACCTCTTTGCTCTTGTATATAGCACAGTTGTTTGTACTCTTCTTTGTCCTGTTGCAATATCGAAACTTCCGAGGGATAAACTCGTTCGAGACTATTATTTTTTTTTTTTTCATTCTTTTGCCGGCAATCGGATAATTGTATGCGTCGGCGGTAGGGTGAGTTTCGCATGATTCTTATGTTTTTATGACTCTTCCAGGAACCGATCTCGCCGTCTCGCTCTCGGAGACTGGATGCTGCAAAGTATCCGCCGCTACCAGTGGTAAATATAAGTATCGAAAGGTAGGTACAGCCGGGCTTTGGATCCGTGGACTTTGAACGAGTCTCGCAAGGCAGTAAAGCACCGGAGCGGCGCTGAAGCGTGACCAATGGGCATTGTGATCGTAAAGAAATTAGAGGGGCAGTAATAGCTTCCGGGTACGGTGGCTTCCGTTTTCTATACATCTTCCTTGAGCGGCCCTTGGTCCCGCTAGCCGAATGTGTGCATACATACGTAGCCAGTTGGGCGAGCGTCATACTATAACGTAGACGCTGTGTACACGAGATCGCACAATAAATAATGTGGCGGCGTATAGTATATTGGAAACGTTGAAGTGACCCTTTGGACGTACGGCACCCGCCTCGGAAGTTCAACATTTGTCTACGTCCCGTCGACCGTTGTCGTGCTATATCCCCCGCGATTCTTTCCGGTCTCACTAGCGGCCGACACTCGACCCTAAGCCTTCGTGCGATCCATAGAGACGACTGTACTAAAAAAAACAAAATGTATGAATGTGCCATCTCATGATCTCATTCGTTATTCATTCGAACAACGCCGATGAATCATCGATCTACATGAAACAGGAAATAATTTGTTCGACATCATAGTCCAATCATAAAGATGAATCCTTCACCGAACATCGATCAAAACCGTCACTTTTTGGCTCGCAAATCTCTTTCAAACGATATTCGAGTAGTCAAATGCATTGGTAGATGTATACACGAGGAAATATAATTCTACAAAATAAAAAACCTGTTGACTCGAAAAGGAGTATATTAATCGAATAAAAAAAAGTATTGAATTAAATTATTATTATTATTTAAGTATCGATTTTTTTTTTTTTTTTAAGTGAAGATCTTAGTACATAAAAATGAGTATAATAAACCAATTGTATTGAAAGAAAAAGTGAAATGACAAATTATTACTAAAATATTATAGACGCGAGATTTTCACGCTTAATATATACAACTCCCTGGGGCTATGTGGTGTAGTGTGACACTCATAAAAATATCGGTAGCTCGAGAAGACAAAATCGTCGTGTCGTCCGCTGTTCGCAGTCCGAAGTGATCCTCGGACTGTAGCGCAAAAATATAGAATATTGGCGATTACGATATTCGATTTCAGGATAAATGAAAACTATCCGTTTCGATAAAAGTGTATACCATCTTTATCAATTTATATTTTATTTTAGATATTTTTCGAATAAATCATACGTCATCGATCGATGCATTAATGTGCCACAATCCATTAAGTAATTTTTTGTCGTAGTCGAGAATATGTGGCACGACGAAAATCACCTTCATCGGCCGATCGCAGCGAAACAGGCGTAACGCCCGTTTTTTTTGCCCTACAGGCTATCAGGAGTTAAAAATGAGATTAGGATTGATTGCTCCGTGACTGTTATAGCGCGATACTTATGGACGGTGGGTCAAAGTGCAGCAGTATCGATCGTGTACCTAGGCGTTCGTTAGATTCCTTGGTGTCACGCGGTTGCAGCTAGTCGAGTAACCGGGCGACGTAACACGGTGGTACGTACATACACACGGGCCGAAGGAATCGTGTACCTTCTACATGCTACGCTATGGCTAGACGAACACAGAACCAGCAGAAGCTGTCGCACCGCGCAAGAGAGGTCGGAACGTGGTGAATTTCCAACGTTCTGCTGTGTTCGTCATGTCGTCCGCTCTCACCAGACCGGAGAGCGTACTGATTGATCAACATTGTTGCTGAATTAGACTCCAGCGAGATGGGCATATTGATTGGCAATCAGTGTCGCTCGCCGCACCAACGAAACACTCGGTCCGGAAAACGCTTCTCTCTCCCATCTATCTCGCTCAGGTAGTTGCATACTGCAAACTACACTCTATACCCATATATTCGCTACGCCGCACAACCCAGCTATTCTACCATCGACGCACAAACAAATATTTCATGGATTTCAAATGCCGGCTACCTCTTCGAGCGATAGTAAAAAAAAAAAAAAAAACATGATCGTCGGAAATTTGATTGGATAAAAAAGAAGATGAACGGAGAAGCGTTTATGTTGCATCCGTGTTTTCACACTCGAAATGCGTTGGTAATGGGCCCGGAGAACGGACGCGATCTCGCAGTTCCCCTTCGACCGATACCAAGATGATTCAGATTACCGCGCACTCGGCGTGAGTAGAACTCAGCGACGCGGATCGGAAGTAAGATATAGGGCTTGGGAAACGTAGGAGCTGCGAAAGAATTTCCGTGGAAGCGGTGAGATGAATCGTCCGCGAAAGTTCCGCGAGCCCGTGTTTCACGGGGGCCACGCCGGCCCCCCAGGACCGTCAGGGCGGAAAATCGGTCGTCCCAATCAGTGCGCGTACCGAGCAGAAAATCGTGGCGAATTTCGAGCGTCGATCATTCACCGCGCTGAAGCAGACCTCAAGCCGATATATATATTCGCGAAACAACGTGCGAATGCCTCGTGACCTACGAGCGTAACGTGGAATGCCATTCGCGCGAAGATGCGAAGAGTTCAGAACCCCTCTCAGCTTTACGGCCGAACGTTTCACTTCGTATATCCGCGAGCTATATCTGTATCCGGCAACCTCGGTATATACGACCGTCTGTACACGTACTATAAGCCTTTCGAAACATCCGCGATCGACAAAATGCCATACATGCGACGACGATTGGAAATTCGGATTTAAAAAGATTGGGATAATCGTGAAAATTCATTTCTGAATTACGAAAAAAAATCCATAAAACAGCTGCTGCACGGTTAAACCATATTTATCACAATTATTTTCTCGCGGTCTCGCCCTCTCCCTTTCCCTTACCAATAATTTCGATAGCCCCGGTACATGGTGACGCCCTCCGCTAATCGCGAACTCTGTATCTCGCGCGAAATTAATATTCAAACGACAGCTCACACTGCGTCTGTTCAAATCGTCGCGAGTCTTCTCATCCAGAGATATGATTGTAGAGACCGGTCCCGGGGTGCCAGACATTGAGTCTGACGCTGGCATCACTAAGCTGCGACTTTTTATTTAATCGATGCGCCCAGAGTGCTGTGTTTCGTGATGGTGAAGTTGAGAAGAAAGCAGTGATGCACCACGTAGCGGTACCGTAGATCAGAGAGAACAATCCTCCTGTTTAATTTCATGGCGTGAATATCGTTGAAATCGGATCTCTCGCCGGTATTCATCCGCCTCAGAAATCGCTCGTAAAATAAACAAAAACGATGGAATTAATAATTTTGGCCTATTTCCTAACATGGAACCCTTCAGACTGCCTGGGGCTCTGTCAGTGGAGAAAACGTGTGCTCTTCGGGACCGAAATTCGATGGTACCGAGATTCTTGTGAACGCGTTCCGCTATTTTGGACTTTCTATATCGAAGAAAACGATATTGCTATATAAATACATCGAAAATCACAAGTTCTTGCAAAATTTACTATTAAAATGAGCGTTAAAATCTTTTATTCATTTGACCTTTCAGACCGCTCTCCGATGTATCTTTTAGGTGGACATGGACAGTCGCGTCGAAAATGAAAAATAAAATATTTTTTTCCCATTACCCGATTCAAATTGTTCTTGAGCTCCGATGCTGGTGCTGTTTCGAATAAAATATGAATGTAGATCGTGTAAACTAGCGCAGTAGGTACCCTTGACTATTGGCGCAAAGCTATTCTCTTGCGGCTGTAACGCTTCGTTTCGCGATTCCCAGGAAAAGCCGTGAAGTTTCGAACGAGAAAGTATTAATCCCCGGTACGATCCCCCAGGATATACACAGAGCTAACAAAGTACCCCATTAACTCGAATACTCGCGGGTCGCCAAAGCTCGTTTCTACCCCGAAACTCCTCGCTTGCTCTCTTTCTTCCTCTTCGTTCTCTTCTAGATTCCGTCTGCGAGAACTTTAATACTCCATTCCCCCTTCGTGCTAATCAACTTCCTTTCGTACCTAATGAGCTCAGTTGATTCGAGAAACTGCTACATCTTCACGAGCGACAATACCCACTTTCTGTATCAAAACGTTCCTTGTCAATATCGAGATTTAGTAGGTAGGTAGCGGGGAGTCGAATGGGGTTTTGTACATCTCGATTCCGTTGAGACGACAGCGTTGGTCTGTTCAGGGTGAAAGGACGTCTCTCCTCGAAGCACACGATAAGCCGAATTCGTGCTGCTGCCCGTAGCTGCAGATCGTCGATAACCCCGTCACCCTTAACCCACCCGTCTCGCTTCGATTCTACGAGCAACTCTCACGCCGGGGAACTCTCATCTCTTTCTCACACGATACTTCTTTTTCACCCACTCCGAAAATCCTCTCTCGTCCCTTGCCGGACTAAAAGGTGGCAAGGAACTCCGGCGTACGATGCTTCTTCACTTTATAGCCTGTTAAATGAACTTCCCCGCTTTCTTTTATCGTTCGGTTGAGGTCATCGAAGCGAAGCTCGCGAGGCCTTTTTCCGATTTACGAGGGCTTCACGGATCCACTGATCCGCTACCGTCCTTAGCCCTTACCGCTACGACTTTAACCCCGTGGACGCTGACCCCTTGGTGGTTTACCAACTCCATTAAACGATCTATTAGGATACGCACTTTTGCTCTTCGGCAAACGCATAAATTCCACCGCATTCGCGAAACATCGTGGATAAGACGAATGTCGATTTGCAAATGAATATGAATGAGTGATGATGTCGAGTTCGCTATACAAGGTCAGGCTATATATGCCGGTATAATGAAACGATCGAGCCGGAGTAGTCTGAGGCTCGGGAAGGTGATTAACCCGGAGGCGAGCTTAAGACCTCTGCGCAGATAATTAAAGCAGTGGCCGTTTAGCTGTGCTCTGCCGGTGTTCGCTGCACCAGCTTCTACTGTATACCTAACGCCGAATGGAATGCAGTTTTATTGAGATAAAAAGAGAGCGACCGGGTCCCGGAGCGGAGGCAGAGAGACTGACGATAGGTAGAAGAAGCCAAAGGTATAGGGAACGAACGAAGAAAGATATAGGCCGTAGATGCTGAGAGTGAAAAGAGCGAGTGCGCAAAGGCGAAAAAGGAAAGAAAGAGAGAGAGTGATTGAGCGGGGAACAGGGAACGAGTAACTTCTGCCCGGTAGCAGTTTCCCAAACCATCGCCATTAATAACCAGCGAGATTATATGCTGCTGCCGCGGCTTCCCCTCCTCTCTCCTCGCGCCGAGGTGAGTGCGGTCGAGGCGCATATACAGAGCACCCGGGACAAGAGCGAAAGAGCGAGAGGTAAGAGAGACGCTCGACGTAACCAGACTGACCATTTAATATCGCTTACCTATAGCCTCAACGGCTTCACCCACCCGACTATTCTCTAATTTCTTTGGAATGTCGGGGGCCCGACGCGAATAATCTTTCAGCATCCACCAAACAACCCCCTTACCTCCCCCAACCTCTGCCCAATCTATGGTATCAACAATTTGTGTTATTTATTGACACATTCTCATATATCTCGTTAATAGAAACCGATCATTAAAAAAAACAAATAAATAAAACGATCAGTCTCGCCGATAGTACGAAGCTTAGAGACCTTTCGATTTGATTCGAGTCTATCATAATTATATAGATAGTTTGACAGTTATAAAGAGCACGAATAAACATTGATTTATTTGCGTCGCTCAGGCGAACGGTAGGCGAGTGTCACATCAATATTAACGATTTCCATTTGTCATCATGATTTCGTCGCGCTTTGAGCGTCGAGACTCGTGAGCCACTACAGTGTGTGTGTTTTTTTTTTGTTTTGTTTTTTTTTTTTTTTTTTTTCAACGCGAGTAACACCGGTGATTGCGGAATGTGTACCCGGCGGAGTTTCTCGTGACGGTATACACCGTTGTAGCTCTCTACTCGTGTATAGCCACAGTGCGAGAAGCGATCGGTATGCACGTCCGTCACTACACGCGAAGGTGAGGTGCCGCGCACCGCTAACTCCCGTTGGTAGTTTTGTGACGTGGGGGTCTACCTATTTCGTCGCGCGTTTCGACAGGAGCCTGTCGAGTGAACACTATCGTCCGTGGAAGAGGGGGGAGAGCTAGCAACAAAACCCACCCGCGTAACAGTACAATATTACTGATCCGTACGTGCGACTCTCCAACGAGATCGACACGGTACAAGCCAGTGACAGTGCGGACACATCGGTGGCACACATGCGAGGCCCATCTCTCTTTTTCTCTTCTGGGCTGTCGATGGTGATGCTGGAGCTACCAGCTCCACCGCTGCCCATGGAGTATTCTATCCCATTCTCTCTTCTGTGTGGACTACGGGATATATCTGATTGGCTGAATCATTAATCACCGTTGACCGAGCGTCAGCTCTGCTTCCCCTCCTCGCCTGTCCTGTATAACTAAAGCGTGGAATCGAACTCGCGCCGCGGGGTGTGCCCCGACGTACCATTGATTCTTCGTTTTTTTTCTCATTCAATGTACACCGAAGCAAAGAGGAACTCGCTGTTGGCGTTGCGTTTGGTAAATTGACAATGCCAACTCGGCCTCACGGCTAAAGTCGTCCCTCTCGTCTAGATTCGTTCCTTTCAGTCGTATTTGCATCTTTGAGAACGGTCGAGCGTTAAATAGCTGACCTATGATTATCGTTACCCTGCACTTATTTTTCCATAGAGATAACTCTATACACGAGATTGTTATTCCGATGAGTTCAATGATCCCCGACTGAGAGCAACATACCGACAAGTTGAGCATTGCAAGCTTTATGATGGGTTGCACATCGCACATACGACCACCCTTCTTCATTTCCTACTCGAATGATTGATAATAACCGGTACGATATGATTGGCACGACGCGCTAACTCAATTAGCCGGTTGGATAATTAATTCATTTGAGATGCCGCAAATCGATAAGTCGTCCCACCGATCGTTCATGCCGGTTGCTTTGCTGATCTTGCAGAGACCGGGCGAGATATATCGAATTGCAATACACGGTTATCATCACGTAGCATCTTCTCGATGCTTTTTCTAACCGTCTTGACCCCTTTCGTTGTTTTTTTTTTTTTTTTTTTTACTTTTTTTGCTGCCTTCTCACGACGCTAACGGTCAATCAAGAAGAATTCAGTTTGTCTAGTTGACGGAGGGGAGTTGCCGCTGGGCAATGTCCACTACGAACTATCCTTCGTCGGATCCTCCCGTCCTATCCTCCGATCGCGCAAAGGGCATGAGGGATTTGATGGGAGAGACTGTTCGGGGATAAGCAGTTGGAAAAAAAGCAAAAAAAAAAAAAAACGTGTTGGTCCCCTGTTAGGACAAATTGGGGAGCTGCCCATTTCACCCTGCGAAGTAACCGTACGGTAACCCCATGGCTTCCTATCGACTGTGACCCCAGACGCGATCCATCGACGCTCACCGTCGACCCCGGGGACACCTCTAATAGTCGGATTATCTGTCCACTCCCTCGCAATACTTCACGTTCTAGCGTTTTCTATCTTGTAAACGTCTTTCGTTCGATCCAATAAGGATAACGAGTATCGATCTGTGTTCATCATCCAACACGATAGCCTGAAATGTTCACTGTGAGACACAGGGTACACCGCGCAATCGTCGAGCCGTCTGATGCACAAAACTTGTAAACTTGCAACAGATCCAGAGATTCAGATTTTTCCAGATTTTTCTTAATGAACCACGATACAGTCCGGATCTTCGAATGTTAGATACGGCAATATAACAGAGGAGCTGCCGTGATGCGCGGTAAAAAGTACAGAGAAGTTTAAATGTCTTGAAGCATGAGGACGAGCATGAAATACTCTGCGAGCAGGGCGAATGGGGTACACACAGCGACGGTAGATGTTCTTCGCGAAGCAATAAATCGACGTGAAGACTTTCACGGAGACGCGCGATGAAGCCGGTCCCGGTTCGTTCCGTCCGGAGCTCCTCTCTTCGTGGCCCTCGCGTCTCGTCTCGTCTCGCTTTGCCGGTGGTCAAGCTCTGGGCTGATGTAGGCACCGACGTTCCATCCGTTCTTTCTCATCCTATCGTTCAGAAGAGCTTACCGTCCCGAACCCTTCGCTCTGCAATTTTTGCTCGCGCGGATATCGTCGCGACTGCGAAAAAAAAATCGCGCCCCCTGCCCTTCGTACTTCAACGTGAATTCGGGAAGCATGAACAAACTAGGCGTTCGTCTCACGATCAACCGGAGTTATTATAAACAAGAGACGAGAAAATTCCGTGAACGAAATGTGAGATGTGAGGAAAATGAATGAAATTAAGTTGATTATAGAGTGTGGAGAGAAGCATTGGGGAGGGGAGGAAGCCGAGAGCTGGGCGGTCTTCGGTGCTTCGTTGACTCTGCGGTCGTACCGAGCCAAAAGCCCTCGGGGGCTACCGCTCTCGTCCGGGCGCACTTGCAACGCTTGACGAGAAACGTCTTGGGGCCTCCGGAGGCCCACGAGAGACAGGATCGCAACTCGGTGGGTGGAGAAGCACATCAGAATGCCAGAGGGAAGACTACCGGGTGCGGGCTGGAGAACGAATCGCGAGTTACGACTTGGCGAAGAACTCGAGTCAAGCGTGACCACTGACTGTCGGCCTCCGGGATTCGCAGACACTGAGTGTCAGTATCAAATGTGTTATTTTTACGGTTGATACCGATGAACTGCTTAAAATAACAAAATAGTTAAACAATCATCATAATTCCAATTTTAAAGGATAACCTGAGGGCTATAAAAACGGCAAACAAATACGATAACGGAGCACCTCAGCAATTTTTAATTTAAAAAAAAATGAATTGCTTAAAAAAAGGATGTCCATGAATTTAGGCCGCGGCAATCCCTTATGACAACGAAGTAATCCCTTATACACTGATATATATACGAGATATAAAACGTTAAATTTTTATTACAATTTATATATGACTTTTTTTTCACCTATATATTCAATGTATCTGGGATATATTTTTCAACATACATCCAGTCGAGATATTTTTGCCGATATATATAAAGATATACCTTTCATATATTCTGGAATATAATTAATTTTTTTTGAGGGATGCGATAACAATTTTTGCCCAAAATTAAATCGTTTCTGCGTGGAGTAAAAATACATTTTTTTTCGGGTAAGGATATCTCTACCGTACGGATCGCATCCGCAGTTACGTATTTCTGCGCGCGAAGTAAAGTGTGTAAGAGAACAGAGAACGAAGATGGTACGGCAGTGGCTCGAAATCCATTAACGCGTACGTCCGCGCACTTACGCCAGATAATAAATTTTATTAATACATTCGCGAAGCGAGGCAATAACGTCACGCGGAGCATTGTGGCCGTAGGGACGAATACGTATATATCTGTACAATACTATACATATACCGTATCTGCAGTTGGTACACGCTTGCGCTTTCGAGCGCAGTGGTCGAACTATTAAAAGCGAGAAGCGAGTAAGAGAGTAAGTACGGTAACAGAAGTGAGAGCGATAATAGAAGGGGCTGTCAGTGGCGAGGATCGCTTCACGGCCACCGAGAGACACACCGCCTCTTTCTTCCTGGATTCCTGCGGGACGCCACGTGAGAATATTTTGCCCGGTAGCTTTCGAGACTCACAATTGGATAGTTCAAGCGAGAATTCGCTGACTACACTCTATATAAACGCCTGTAATAACCCCTCAGAGCTATCATTTCTTCGGTCGACAAAACAAAACAAAAAAAAACGTTCCATCAATCTTTCATCGTATAATTGTTTGATGTATTATCATCTACCTTTAGTCGGGCCGAAAGCGGCAAAACCAACGTGTAGGGATTATATATAAACTGATCATTTTCATCGCATCGTATTAAACGCTATGATAGTTATTAAAAATTTTAATGGAATAGCTTCCGGTCTTGCAGTGTTTTCTCCGTTCGCGAGTAAAGCGGTATCCCATTTTTTTTCATTCCGAACCGTTACACCTCATTCGTTCTTTTGTCTTTTGCGAATTAGCTTTGCTTTTGACACACAGTCTGTGTTCGCTCCGCCCGTCGTGTGCGTAGGCGCACATCCGGACGACCGAGAGACCGTAGTGCGAACGTCCGAAAGGTATACCTGAAACCCCGTGCTAGCAGGGTTATAATGCCTGGAACTGGCGATGATGTCGATGGTACGAGGGCATGAAGCCGAACGGCAGTCTCTCTCTCCGCCACTATGGCCACCATGGGATGGTTTATTGCCGAGACCTGACCCCATGTAATCACTATAAACTATACCTTCTTCTTGCTGGCGAACTCTCTCGCGCGCGCGCCTGTTCTCCGCACCACCGTACGGTATATCTACGTGCCCGTATTAGGTACCATTACCCTCGTACAGGAGGCCGCCCTTCTTCATCTTTCTCCTCCTATTTCTTATAGTTACATATTCTTCGCCAATTCGCCCCTCACCTCCTTGCTTCGTGTATCACACAACAACGGATAACATTTAACTTTTTTCATTTCATCATTCGTCGATGATCTCGTTTATAACGCGCGACTTAATCGAATTGTTACGAATAATAAACGTTCATTGCATGTAGGACTTGCAGAGCGCTAGTAAATTCAACGAACGCGGGTCATTCCACTCGTCGAAACATCGCGGTAAAGAGAAATTCTAGTGGTCGGGTAGTGGCGAATTGCGGGGCCCATGATACCCCCGGCGGCACGTATATAGCCGTGCGACTCTGAGCATTGACCAGGCCTGTGAGAGCTTCTGCTACCGCGCGCGCGGGGAGCGGACTCACCCGATGCAAATAATCCTTTCCGCGAGCGCGCTCGCATGACCGCGGGGCAAAAACAATGCGCCGGATTCAATACCGGTAGCGAGAGAGGCACTCGCGGAGAGATCGTGCGTTGTGGGTGGGCTTGCTGCTCTCTCGGACCACGGCAATGACGGCGATACCCAGCCACGGTCTGGGTGCATTCACAGGACTGTGCGCTGTGCGCTGTTTGCCAGTTGCTGCTTGCTGCCTCAACCCGTTGGCTGCTACTATATATACCTTCTATCGGACAATCCAATACGCTACTTATGGCATACGCATGCACAGCGCGCGACTATATCATTGCTAGCTTCAAGCTTCTTTCACAATAAGACGCTCGAACTTTGTCTTAACAAGTAATCCGTACACCGCAATTCTTCTATGAGATCGAGGATACAAAACAGCACACAACTATCCCAAATACGCTCATTCGATGCTACAGCAACATTCGGAGGGATAATGTTGTATTCGATTTTAAAAAAAAGTAAACGATCATTCCGTTGTGAAGTTGACTTAAAGAGGGTATTCTGGTAGCCGGTCTTCGAGAGTTTCCGCTTAAGAAGATGCTTTGGCTACAACTCTTGCTGCGATGCTCTCTCGTTGGTTCCTCTCGAGTGGAACCTCACAGACTCGCGCGGGTCTTGTTATTATTTGTACTATTGTTGGCTCGTGACTTGCAGTCTTCGTACGATGGCGATGCTCTCTAACCGCCCTATACCCGAGTATATTGCTGCGCCGGTCACTACAAATATTCTCTCCTTCGTCAGAGAACGAACGAGCGGGAATAGTAGCCACTAATAAAATAAACACATACGGCGATGCGATCGACTACCTTTTATTCCTTTGTAACAGACTCATTGTCACTGTCCAAACTGTGGGTGTCGCGTTACTCGAAAGTTTTTTTTTTTTTTTTTTTTTCTGGTTATATATACGAGAAGCCGAGATGGGAGTATGTCAAGGTAAGCCATAAGATCGCGGACGATCGGTATCTGGATCATCTCCGTGAAAACGATCGTGAAACGACGATTAGTCAAAGTATACGAAAGAGGGATGTATCTTCGCGTGGACGAGGTAGGCGTGGATATTCAAGAGCTCGAAACTCTCTGCGTTTGGCGCAGTCGGACACCCTGGTACGGTGCAGTTTGTCATTATGCACGTGTCAGTCAAACTCTCGTTCTTGCAGCTCCCCCGAGTCCGGGAGGAGGTCCTTGTCTGTCCTGCGGCGTCCCTTACAATCGTGTGCGAGTTCGGACCGCTTTTCCGCCAAGGAAAATCATCATTTATAACACCCGAGCAACGATAATATTCTTCTTTTGCATCGGTGGAACAAACATACTCGGATGATGCAATCGATATAAGCGTCAGACACAATAGCGGAGAGTCTACAAAAGAATAACTGTTTCGAGTATCGTCGACAATGGTTCCCGTTTTTTTTTTTATTTTTTTATTTTTTATCTATCCCGAGCCACAATTTCATCGTTCTTCATAGCGCAGATTCTCTTCTCCTATATCGGTTTCTATTCTTAGGAATAATCTTGTAGGCTCAATCGAAGTCTCCGCACCGATTGATCGCGGCTGTCTAGCAAAGTATATAGTTTTTTTTTTGTGAGTTCTCACTTCTCTTTTCTTCGCATTCATGACTCGCGTCATAACCGCCGGAGAAGAATCGAAAGAAAGAGACGTCCCTCCAAAGACGCGCATCGAGAATATGTAAAAAAAAAAGAAATCAAAGAGCCACGGCGAAAAAAAGTTTGTCTCTACCTAATAATAAAGTACGAAGGAGTGAAGATGGAAGAAGCAAAGGTTTGACGCGTAGGCGAATCGAGCCAAGTCTCGAAGAGTGCCTCGCCCTTTTTCTCTCAACTTCTTCTTTCTCTCCTCCCTTTTCTTCTTGTCCTCTCCGTACATATACAACGCAGCATCCGTGATATTCGGTTCTGGCGCGGTTGTTCTTCTCGTACCTTTCTTCTTTGTGTGCCTTTTCTTCGCGTCCTGTGCGCGCATCTATCGTACAATTTGTCTCGACGAACGAGCCGTAAGAGCGAAACTTTTCGGCTATACCGAGGGAGACTCCCCGGGTACGTGTGCGCCACTGACCCCATAATTAGAGGCTTTTGCAAATTATATGCGCGAACGTGTGTCCCCTCGGTAAAATATCGGCTTAATAATAACAGTTGGAGAGCACCGGCAATTATCAGGACCCGTAGAGAGTATATTTCTCTCGTTCTTTCCGTACGTTTTTTCATTCAGTTTATTTCTCGTCTTCGTGATACGTCTCCCTTTGGAACGAGTGGCTGCATCGGTGCGTAGTACAAGGTGGAGGAGGGGGGAAGAACGGGGTGTCCGACCGGAAACGACGTGGGTGTCGGGGTAGCGAGGTGAGTCGTCGAAATAATGCATGTAGAGACGGATGGGAGTCCCGAGAGAGGTGCCGGACTGCTGCTGGCATCTCGAAGATCCTCCTAGCTGTAGGCCTAAGCAGAGCGTTGCCAAGCATTATCTTCGAAGGTAGAGAAGCGTGGGTGATGGTAAAATAAAAATTATAACTAAAACATAAATTAGGCGAATGTGACGTACGCGTTTGGTGAGAGAGGTGGAAAGATAGAAGCGGGAAGGGAAAGGGCTCGATGCGAAGGAATGAGTCGCTCATCTCGCCGGTTTTATGACCCTCCGATCCTTGAAGAGGCCTCAACGCAGCAGAAATGAGAACTAAGTGACTTGGATTATCGAAGGTGTATAAAGAGGCAGCGGTAATGCGGAGCCGGAAGAAACGAGATGCTTGCAAGAAAGCGCGGTAAAAGAGCGGAGTCCCTCGAAGGAACTACACACACACACACACACGGATATGCGAAGTACCGATATCCCGTCTAGCGTCCGACGAAGAGAGCCTTTTAGCAGCGTGTCTGCTGTTTTGCGACGTTATAATTATACAGGCTCGTTTTTCTTGGAGCGCGATCGTGTGGGCATACGAGGGGAGAGGGGGAGGGGGGGCAGGCGAGGAGGGCACGGGTTTGAAACGCGCGCGCAAGGGGCCCCCATAACGCTCGAGTCGCGCGGTACAGTGGCTTTTTATTGGCTAATTGGTAATTAAGCCGGGTTAAACAGCGGTCAGCCAACGCTTTCTTGCCTCAACGTCGTTCCGTGACTCGCTAATTTAATTTGCGGTTTCGTCGCGTTCGTCCGGTCGGCTTGCGCGCCTATAACTCTCCGCCACCTCCTCCGAGCACTCTTTTCCTTAGCATCTTCTTACCATCGGGGTACCAAGCCCGGGGTACCGCCTACTCCTCGCCACTCGCACTCGGTGAGACGCGGCTACCCCTTCGAACTGCGAACGATGCCTTCTTCATTTAACAGCGAAGCAAGACGATCACAAAATTTCATTACCGTCTTCTCACTCTTTCTCTCGCTTCGCTTCACCGACACTCTTTCGTACGACTCGAAAGTCTCCGCGCTGAACGTACCGCCAATGATCGATCAAAGAAAATTCATTCGGTAACGGCGAAGCGAGACGGTCCGGGGGCGCCAACGTGGCAGCATTCAATTTAACTAAATCACACCGTTGTAGCTCTTTTGTTATTCAAATAGTATATTTTGACAGGAGACACAATCTATTAGCTCCGGCGGTTCCATTCACCTTCGTCCTCTCTCACTTCGTGGTCCATAGTTCCGAAACCATCAATGTATCCCAACCATCGAATAAACTTGACGTGGCGCACGCCCGCGCGACGATGACAACGCGAAACGATGTTTCGATTACGAGAAAGGATGAGCACAACCTCGGAGACTCGCTTTGCCGATGACGCGCACTTTTAACACGATGAATCTACGTCGGGGTTATAAACGTTAAATGTTCTTCAGCTTGCGAGATCTACTCGTATTCTTGAATATCTCGATACCGCCAACCATCAACCGCTTCCTTCTTCATCGACACTTTATTATTTCCATGATGGAAAAAGTGACACGAAAACATTTGGAAGCGAAATATAATACATCGAGAAGGACGGAAAGAAGAAGGAGAGAACCGCGGAACTTATAACACGTGGCTATCTCGGCTTCTCTGGACCGTTCATTCATTCAAAGATGCTGGGCCACACCTTTGCCTTCCTCTCGTCTCGAGGACGATCGAAACATACGTGGTCATAGTTCGTCGTATTGTTGCGGCTGAAGATTCTCCAACCAAGGATTTTCTCCGCCCTCCGATGGTTTTTTTTTTTTTTTTTTTTTCCTTCTACACTCGCACATCCTCACTATTTTTCGAGACGTTGGACACTTACAAACTGAGCCATGAAAAGCTCCGAGATGAAGACGTAGCCTCGTATATATACCGCATAATGGAAAGCGTGGGTGTATGCACACTCGCCGAGGACTACACTGTCCGTGGCTTACGGTGAACACGTACTCTACCTGCATCGCTCGTGTCGTTGCACCCACGCTTTCGGCTCACAGTTTTGTCGATGATTGGAGATATTGTGCCCCGAAACTGCATTCTTCCTTCATTTTTTTCGAGCGGATGAGAACAAATAAAACAAAAATAAAACCGCTTTGGACGACTCGACTATGTCAAGAATTCGGCTTGTCGAAAAAAAAAAAAAAAAAGCTACGGAGAATATAAGATTTCGATTATGGATATAATAGAAGTGAAGAGAATTTATAAATTACTGCCGAGATGCATTATGTATTATAAGTATTAGAGAGAATTTCCGTGGGGAAAGGGTATCAACAGCAATTTTGTTACTTCGCCACGTGGTATCTCCGGATCGTAATGACGGGTAATTACTCGAGCGATTTTGAAGAAGCCATGGTAACTAGATTTTCGGTTGTATAAGAGACCCAGCGTGGAATCGAGCAGTAGCAGAATATAAAGGGAACACAAAACAAGCACAAGGCAGCAGCGGAGCTTAAATTATCAAAGTCGAGACATAACGATCGTCGTTCTTCGAGTTAATAAGCGAGAGAGGGCTGTTTAGTCGGTGTAAGGCAAACGACCTTTGCCTCATCCCTCGACTATTTCAAAAGACTGCTACCGTACTCTCTCGCTACGAGAGAGGCCTCGGCGAAATTCTTCAATCCTCTCGCGCTCCCTATCTTCTAGCTTGCTGATCGCCCTTTTCCCTTTTGGCGCGAGGCAAATTCTTCCCGCAGTTGGAATGGCAGAGAAAAACCGACGAACGCGAGGGGTAGGTGACATTGGACTTGGAACGGAAAAAAAAAAAGTAAAAACAGGGCGCCACGCACGAGTGCCCCTTGCGATGGAAAAAAAATTAATAGAATCATTTTGCCGAACTGGCGCTGCCGCGAGTTTTCTGTGCATGTTACTACGACGTTCTGTCGTGTACGGTTGGCGAGCAACGAGCGTAGGCAGTCGTGACGGCCAAAGCAGTAAAGCTACAACAACAGCTCGGATGTTGATGACTATTCGAGGTGGGCAACTTCCATTTGGTGTCGTGATCCCGGAAACCCGTTGAAGCGCTCGTGTAGCTCTCTGACTTGGCTGAGCTTCTTTATTTTATTTTTTTCTTTTAATTTTTTTTTTGTTTTCTTCGAATGTTACGTTGTATCAACACCGATACAATAGTCCGTCAAAACACACATCGGCGAAGAGTGTCGCCGAGTGATCTATTGTCGAATTCATTACTGTCACCGGTGCAGTGACACGAAGACCATTTTTTGTTGTTTCTCGCCAATGGCAAGAATCGTCGAGCCTTAATGACAAGAAAGCATCAGTTTTTTTTTTCTACTTTCGACTGCTCCCATTCGTCTGCGTCGATTTTAAACGGTATAATTGGTACAATGAAAAATTATTGTGAAAGATCGTTACTGGCACTGAGCATATTGTTTTCTGTAGGTGTTGTCGCGTCCGCGATATACCGAACACGACTTTGAAGTAGTTTCGACCGAGTTGAACTGCGACGTACGTTTACGAGTATTCATACATGCTTCATCGTCCCGAGAAGCGTTTTGCAAGACAAAAAAGATTTCATTGTCCCGTTGATTTTTCCTTCGACCGATGCCTTCATTCATTTCAGCCGCAGCGCGCGGTCTTTTGTCTCAACGGTATGATGCGAGAGAGCGAGAAGAGAGTTTCCAGCACTTCTATACCGTCGTTCAGTTCGTCGCGGTACACGCTGTCCGCAGTCTATGGCCGACGCCGCCGTCTCTCTACATCATATACGATACACACACGAGGGTCGTTATGTTTTATGGCTAATTGTTTTATTATATCTTTGACATATTTCGAGTTTACGGCCACCGAGACTGGGAGCAACACCGTTTTGTTTCATGGCTGTCTATCGTGTATTACGAAGGCCATTGGTTTCATACGCGCGTTACACACGTAGAAAACTTTATTTTTCCACCCGACCCAATCTCGATCTCGTTCTTTCACGCTGCGTAACTCATTCATTATTTCTTTTGCCTGTACATTTTCGGTGTGAATGATTGCACGAAACTATACGAATGCAAGAACGGATTATTCATATTCATAGACGGGAAATTTATCATCGCTTTCAATGAAACGCGTCGTTGGTGGCAAGAGTCGAAGAGTCTCTCGTCTCCCATTCAATTGTGTCCACTTGATTAGGATAGATAAGCGTGTTATATGGGCATATAAGTGCGAAGAGATGGAACTCGGGCGTATCGAGAACAAGAAGGTCGCCTCTCGTTTTAGTCACAGAGATTCCATCACGAACCGCTGTCCCAGGAGCTGCGTGCATTCCAACGCCAAAAGGACATCTATCACCAGGACCCTTCGACACGCCTCGCAATTGAGCACTGCACTCCTTTACTCCTACGGTCTGTCCGTTCGTCCGTCGGTGGTAGGATCGAATGCTGTCTTCCCAACGGCCCTGTACCGAATAGACAGACGGACAGACGCGAGCAAGCATCTCTTCGACGTTTCACGATCCGCTAGCAAACACCAGCCAGCAAAGACGGACCAGGAGGGATGAGAGAAAAATTCTTTTTCCTTAGGTATGCCAATATATCGCCCGCTTGACTTTTCGTCTCTCTTGCCCTGTACGTAATACGTGACGCCTCGTAAGAATTTTACACGACCCTACGCGGCCACTCGAACCTCAATCGGACGACGAGTTAAGATAAATAATACCAACCCCTCGAACATTTTTTTTTTCCTAACGGTCACCCTTAAAGTTCGTTGCTTTTTCTCGTACGCGCGAGACAAACGAATTTTTTTATTTTTTTCGCAGTAATTTCTCTACCATCTCGTTTAGTTTGTCAGTTCATAAATTACAGGAGAGCGCGGTGTAATGGTCACTCGGGGCAAAATGGACCTGCGCGTCAGAAGGACATAGAAATAGAAATAATTTAAAAAATTGAGGTATAATTCGAAAAAATGAACTGAAATTTGAAAGAAATTTAGATAAAATTAGTTAAGAATTTAGATGCAATTACCAAAAAAATTGCGATAATATTAAAAATACTATATTGGTTGACAAATGCCAATTTTATTTGCAATGCGCACATTCAGTCTCCATTTTTCTTTCTTCCAAAAGTTATCTGACATTTTATCCCATTTTTGTCAAATGTTTCGTTCCGGTTGAGTCACGTTGTCCGTTTTCCCTCTCGTGTGCGATTTTGTCGAATTTTTTCTCCTACAAGAAAGGTTCAATCTTTCTTGTCGGACGGTCACTTCCTTGTATCTCAGATATGCTCCAAATAAGTGAAGAATTCTTCACGTTGCAGCGAGAGTGACATTCATTGATGTACACGCGGATATAAATCTCCGGTGCGTGTCTATCGTTTGTCGAGAATGCGCTTGTAACATCGTAAAGTTCGTTGCAACGCTCGACGCCCACGAGAATCTACGTACAGTGAAGTTACACTCGGAGCCTAAGGTCACTTGGAGTGACAGATAACTGCACGCGTCTCGCGTTGTTTCACATATATTTCCACGTACAAAAGCCGCGGCTCGAGGAGTAACTCGCACGATAGAGGATATGACATATTAAGGACCGAAATTGTGCCTCCATAATGTTTGGGGTTTTCCACAACATTTGTATATGTCGAAGGGGGTAAATGGGTGTTGTCTGCGGTGCAAAACCACCGGAGTTCGCGGGTTACGTCAGGTCTCGTATAAGCAAAAGTGAGAGAGGGCAGAGGGTATAGATGGTGGCGGTCGAGTTTGCGGAGACGAGGAAGCCCCCACGACTAAAGCAAAGCGAGGGTGTAGAACGCGACCGATGTTCACTTATTGGCGGCATGTCTGCCGGCATGGCGCAGGAGAGAAGCCCGCGGACGCGTTTCGCAACACGCGACTCGCAAACCTTTCTCTTCCCCCTGCGAAATGGAGGGGGAGGGTTTCACGCGAGCTTTTGCACGAAGGGTCGTAGCGTCGACTCTAGTTATATCTAGATGCTGCAGCAACACAGGAAAGCCCCGGCGGTTTTGTCGGTGCGAGATGAAATTCTCTGGGCAGATTCGGCCCTTCTGGGGGAAACAGGTGGCGCCGAAACCGCAACCACACGGCCGCTGTAGCTGTCAAATATTGTGTTCGCTTTTAAAATCGATCGGCCCCGATTTTCTATCCATTGGCGACGGAAACGCTGGTCCAGTCTCGACGCATACTGTCGAAGACTTCGCACGCACGTGCGCTCTTTGCGCTCTTGTACACCCACACTCTTTCTCTTCTTCCTACAACTTTTTCCGACTGGCCAGTCTGTTAATTCCATCCTCTTCTTCAAACTGATCTTTATTTCTTTCTCTTTTTCTTTTTCTTCTTTTTTTTGTTGAGGTGAGCAAAATTGAAGGTTTTGTCCGAAAGAGATGATCCACCGGCCAACTAGAATCCCTAGTTCGTCGTTATGTGAGAGAGCAGTTCGAGAGAACATTACCCAAAGCTATATACGGCGAAAAGTTTCTTGGAAACCCGAAAGGAGAACGCACCACAGCCCATAGCTTAAGATCTTTGCACAGGTATCCCTCATCATGTGCAACATCAACAGCTCGAGTCAAGTGGCCCCGACACCCCCTATGTTTTTTTTTATTTATTTTTTTTCAAGAGCATAATCGACGTTTGCCTCGAGCTCTATAGTATACCTTCAAGATTTAACTCGTTTTTCGGCACCAACATACGCGTGTACGAAAACGATCGAGACCCCTCGAGCCTAATAGTCCTGGCCTTTCATACACGAAACCCTCTTAACCAATTATTCTCTTTCTCATTTTATACAAATAATCAATTCGCGCGAATGAATCGCTTTCTATCTTAATCATTCAGGCATTATCGAGTGTATTCTTTCGTGTTATTAACGTAGAATGAAAAAAATTGCTGCGAACACGTCTCCAATACGTATATGATGATTTCAAGGCTCGTTTTGGCATCGATTTTTTTCCATTTCATTATACAGGCTTCTTCGCGAAGGGCCGAAACAGCCAGATTCGCGAATACCCGCAGGGATATAGAAGTCGCGTTGCCCTCAGTCGTTCCGCTCGCATCTTCGTGGACGCACGACTCTCGTCGCGCAAGCCAGACACATAATAATACGTTGCGATGGGTCGCGCACGAGAGTGAGCTGAGAGGCCCTTTACTCACGCATATATATACAACAACTACCGCGGGGTCCAAAAACGTTGAAACGCCTCGGCTCGGGCTTAACCGGGCTCCACACGCCACGCATCAAATACAACGGAACGATAAACCTTCTACGGAACGGAAGATTGGGAGGAGCAGAGACACACCGTCTTCTAATGACCCCCTAATCGTTGTACGAAATCCTCTAACCCCCCAAGAGACTCCAGGGATCTCTAAGTAAATGATGGCTCGTGGAGCTCGCAGGCCAAGAGCAATGGAGTATCTAATCAAGGCGTGTCGACCATATTCTCCAACCCCCCCCCCCCCCCTCCCTCACACCTATACTATAATTCTCAACGATTCCAAGCTATTATTTTAATCCGCGTTACGTACATATTGTGTCTGTAACCGTTTTGTCAATCATTTGCCCGCGATATACGTTGAAATTTCACGCGTATCCCTTCAATTAACCTTAATTGCAATATACTTTTTTTTTTCAACTAACGGATCAATTCTGAATTATTCAACAATCCGATTACGCGAAGGTGAAAAGAAAAAGAAAAGAAAATCAGGTCCAAGTGGTCGTGAGGAGGGTGAAAAAAAAAAGGCGAACGAGAACACAGCTACTTTGTGAGAGTATCGGTATCAGGTGTGCCGATGCCTCGGGCATTCTCCCGGAACCGCAAGGATTTGGGTAAAATGATAGCCCTCAGAGTCATTACCGGGAGTGAGGCTCGCAACCCTTCGCCAAGTGCACAGGTATGCTCGGCATTCGAACCGATTATTCCAGCTTAGACGTTTTGGGGCGAATAAGAAAGGTGAAGTGCGTGCGTGTCGAGAATCGCGCGGTCTCTTGGACTCACCCTCACGCCGAACCGCGCTGTAGCGGCACGCCGTTCACTCTCGCGCACCAAATCGAGGTTCATCGTACTATCGTACTAATTCAAAAATATATATAGTATATACATAATCCACGACGCGAGGACCGACGCAAAGTATGTAGAAGCTAAACACGATACAACAACGATCGAGAGAACGGGAGGGAGAAGAAGCGGAGAGGAGAAGATGAGTTTAATCCTCGGCTCATTCTTTGCCCCGTGGCGGTTTTAATCTCGAACGGGCACTCCGAGGGGTATATCCCGGAGGAGAAGGAAGGATTTGCAGAAGCTCCGGGTACGTCGTGAAGGAGAGATAAGGAGCCCCGAAGCGGACAAAAAGCGCGCGTCGAGGCTAGGTAAGTGGGACAGGTATAAGCGCGCGAGAGAGCGATAAAGCGTACGGCACCTGAAAGTTATGCGCGGACACGCACACGCAGTTGACTAGCCGGTTGGCTGCTGCTGTTGGGCTTCGTTGTTAAAACAAAAAAAAAAAAGAAAAGATGAAAAAAGAAAGCTCACCAACCGCGAAATAGCGGATCTAAATAGTACTCGCAAACCTCGACGACAATTCTCACTCGGTGAGGTATCAAAGTGTCACGAAAGAAAAACTCGTTGTTGTGACAAACGAAAATGTCGCCATTCGCTGTGCGAACTTTGATACAGGAAAAAAAAAGAACAAAAAAACATTCGTGTTTCTGAACGACTGTACAGAAATGACTGAATGCACTCTGTCACAGTTATATACTATATGTACAGGCGTCATATAGGGAGACGGGTATCGGATGGTACATTTTTTCGGTTGGTCCTACATTCTCCCGGGAACGCGAGTTTGCATATTTATGCGAATTTTCGCAACAGTGACACACGCAGCGGGGGGTGACGAGAGAGTCGCCGTCACACACGGCAGTCAGAGATGGAAAATACACTGGGTACTACTAGCTCCGGGGCGTCGCGACGCCTTTCCCTCTCGCGGCTCTCAAGTCTGAATGACGCCTCGTTAGCCGTTTCTGTGAGCTTCGGCGATGTTACGTTCTCGCTTCGTCACCTTCCAGACCGCGCGGCGCATCACCAGCCCGACGAAGTAGAGCGACTTCCATACACGCATTTACTTTGGGTGAGTGAGTTGTGAAAAAAAAAAAAAAAATCGTATTCCGCGTATACCCTTTGGCGTGGGATCCAAGCATCGACGGTGAAATCTTTGCGTGAATTGCGAATAAAAAAAAAAAAAAACACATACGAGGCAAAATAACTAGGATTGAACGCGTCGAGCCGTAGAATCAAGCCGCCTCAGTCAGGAGATATAAAGGACGAGAACGAAACGCGCATTTGTAAATTCGGTGGCGGTAGAAGGTTCGGTGCGGTCTCACAACTCCCTGGCGGCACGGAGAACGCCCACGAGAAGAGCATTGAGCGTTGAGCCCGTCGTGAACGAACGAACGAACGACGGGTCCTCTCTCCGTTCGGGAACTTTTTGGCTCAACGATAAAACTATGCGAAATGAATAAAGATAAAAGTACACAATGGAGGGACCCGGACGGTGGATCGACCGCACCGGCACGCGATATTACGTATTACGCGGTGAAATCTTATTTATGGCCATTCGGATGGACCCCGCTATAAACGGGTCGCCCGGTCTAATATTTTACCTCTTCGGTTAAATAAGAATTCATAATATCATATAGCGTCTGGCTGGAGGATCTCTCGCTTTGTTGTTGAGATCGACGTGAATGACCTCCTCTATAAAGTTACAGCCCGATTTTTTTCGATACTTGTCACGAGGATTTTTCGATTGGATTTCCGTTGTGTCGTTGTTCGATATGACGCGACAGAGCAGTACACTAACTCAACAGTTCTATCTCTTCAGGGATGACCATTGATCTCACATGAAAATCCAATACATTCAAAAAATATATCGGAGATATATAAAAATTTATATAAAATTTGGCGTTTTTATATGCTTAATATACTACTCATAATCATAGTACATTTGGTGACCTATATTTGCTAAAATATAAATTATATTAATGAAAGTGAAATTTATCGAGTGTCACATTAGAAATACAATTTCAGTCCATACAATACATTTATATGTATACTAGAGGTTCCCCGGGTTCGTGCACTTCGCGCGCTCGCGTTCCTTTTATCGATATTACAAAAATCATCGCCGCCGCAACTAATAGTTATTGGGAACATCGATACCCCCGAAATCACCCTTCGGCTCCTTAGGTGTCACCGCTCCGGTGTCGGAAATCATTTTCAATTATTTAATAATTTTTTTAAATAGAAAATATTCCGAGTCTCTCTAAGGGGGACTTGGAATATTTTTCTAAGGAGTCTCGTATACCGGGTGTCTCGTAAGTATGTATCGCCGCCCCTCAATTCTTGAACACGGCGATAGCGGCGGCGGCGGCGGCGATGAGATATTTTTGTAATATAGAGAGAAGAGATATACATACGACTATACATATGCGACATTATTTCACATTCCTTTGCATAATTTTTACCTCTAACATTCCTAAACCACTCAATGGAAAAACATAAGGGATTGCAAAAGCGCATAATCGCTTGTCTGCATCCTATATTCCATTTTCATCCTATATTTTAACGTTTATACTTAATTCTAATATCATTTAAGAAGAGGGTGGAAGGTGGTTTATTTGCAGATTCCTCTCATTTTATTTTCTTTTATTATTTTGTAAAATATATTTTCGATATACTTTTTGATTCATATGAGATTCAACCATTGAATTCATCGATTACATACTAATTGGAACATTTTCCTTGATAAAATATAGTTTCGGATGGGACATAGTGCAGGTGACAGGGTTAAATATACATCCCGAAGCATCCTCTTGGACTTTATATCCTCCGAGCCGAGATATGCCAAAGAAACGATCGTTTCCCCCACAATTTATGGATGCGACGGCCTAAGCGTGTAGTGTCCTTCACCGAGCGCATACGACCAATTATTATTATTTATTACACCAATTTAAGTTCCAACCACAAACGTTTCTTTACACCAGACTCCACATAATGTCGTACAGTATACGAACCCTCGGATTATTCTTTGTGAAACGAACGCTAGTGCAACTGTCGTTAATGCGAACGATTTTACGATGATGAAAGATGATGCAGCAACATCGCAGATACAATGAACGACATATACCGCGGCTCCGTGCTGTACGAAATATTAATTATTCCATGGAAGAAGCCGCGTACACGCGACCTTGATCGACAAGAAGCGTCAAAGCCGGATACGGTAACCCCTGCACCGGCAGCCGTGAACTCGTCTCCATCGTGCCGCACGTCGCCATCGACGGAATCACGCAGCTTATTGTTTCACGGCAAAATTATTCGTCGAAGTCGTAAGCTACCTCTACGGATGGTTCGGTACTCGCCTTTCTCGTCGTTGAACGACTTCCGTTGCGCGCCACGCCGGGGTCAACCAACAGGATATCGCTCGGCGGCTTCCAATCTTTCCCGCTGATTGTCTTCATTCTAATGAGGTAACTTTTTTTTTTTTTTTTCGTATTGTTAGACCTCACTTATTTACGAGCTAAATTTTTTTTCAATCGCTCGACACTTAGTCGAGGTAAAAACAAAAAAGCTCACGGTAGAGACTCTAAAGACATGGAATCGTTTATCAAACGATAAAACCTGATTCTATCCTCAAACTACACGGGGGTCGAGAGAAATGTTTGAAAAAAACAAAGTTACTCGTGGCAGTGATTACCTTTCCGAAGAGGGCGAGTTAAAATTTACAGGTGTACCTGGTTCAAAGTTTGACGAAAGAAAAATCGGGCTGAGACGTCTTTGCACTCAACTTTCTCGTCCTCGTCGGCAGTCGGCGTTTCTTACTCGCTCCTCTCGAGTAGAACGACTTAATAAAGCTAGAGACTTTCCTCCACGCTGCATTAACCCGGTACGTGACTGGACCACCCGTTACTCTGTTCCTGACTTTCTCTCTAAGACCCCCCCTATCACACCAACCCTCTAACTCCTTCGGCAATGATCTGAGCTCTTCTCGGATTGTAAACTTTCCAACTTACTACAATATATCCGAATTCGTGTCTTTGACGGAAAAAAAAAAAAACACCCAAACGACGAATAATTATTTATGCATTTGGAGAATACCGAAAGGACTACCGAAGTGAAAAAGTATAAAGTCAAAGGCGATAAAAGCGGAAGAGAATATTTGAGAGTTATAGTTAATGATCTCTTTAGCGTAACGATAGAGAAGTTTTTGGGGTGCCGGCTCTGTGTTACGAATTTTCAACCCCTTTTCTCGTGGCTCACACGAGAGCCGGAGAGAAAGGCTTGCCGGATTGTAGTTACGGGTATATACATCGAAAGGGGGAAAGAGAATTCGGTCGGCATTCGGGGGGCCTCACGGCATTCCCGGAGGATACGCCTCGTTAATCCGTCGGTGGGTGTACAGGCTTCCCGCGTGAATATCCTAATTATATTAGCGACCCGGCTTCGGGAAATGTTCCGAGCGTGTGGTAGGACGAGAGTCCGCGGCGAGGCCGCAATTCCACACTCGACGGTAGACCAGCCAGTGTCCATTGTTTTCACGAATTGGAAGGCAATGGCTGTATCGGGAGGCAAGAGAACACGCTAACATCGTGTGTATAGGTATTCTCGCAGTTACCGAGACAACAACAACAACGCGATTTATGCCAGAGTTCGTTCGATTTCTTTCATCTCAATCTTACAAGTTCGATGGTCATAACATCGATAAATGCTCAAGCAATTGTCGTAATATTGCAAATATTATCATAATCATTGATTGGAAAATACCACCGACAACGAATCGTACAACGATCGAACGTTTGAAACATCGAGAGAAACGTAGTTTTCAAACGACAATGAAAAAAAAATGGTATCCTGTAAATGGAAAGAAACGACAAGAAGATATAAGAAGATTCTTGTTCAGAGAGTGAAAAGAAAAGAAAAAAAAAAAAAGAAAAGTGAAGGAAGTGGTACGTGGAGCAGGAAGAGAAGAAGACGAGAGAGTATTGATCCCGCACCCTCTGGAGTAGAAACCCCTAGCTTGCTACCACTACTGCCTGCTACGACTGCTGCTACTGCTACTGCTACTGCTGCTGCTGCTGCTGCTGGCCTAACCCCGCGTCCCGGTACAACCATCAGCCCCAAGTCCCCCCGCCCCTCTATTCCTCCCGCTGCTTGTTGTGTGCTGCATACCAATTTGCTTGATTTTTTCCCTCCTCGCTCTGCCTCGTTCCTACCTAACTCCGGCTCGCTCTCGTCCGCCCGCCCAACTTCCTGCCTGCCCTTATACTCCAACGGACCGTCGTCGTCGTCGTCGTTGTCGCAGAGTTGCCTTCCACTATGTTGCCGTTCCCGTCGTCGCCAGTGACGCCGTCGCCGAGCTGTACGCGTCGACGTTCTTTCCTCTTATCCAGTTTACGGAGTAAAGAATAAAAAAAAAGAAAAAACGAACGAGAGAGCCCACTCTCTCGTCTAGTCATGTGTCGTATCCCCGTTACCGAGGAAACCTGATATCGATATATCGTTATAAAGCGGTGTCGAACCCACAAAGCTACCATGACGCGAGCCGTTAACGTTACCGCCGCTTTGCTTTACGCCGCCTCGCTTTTCATGCCTCGACCCTCTCCCTCCCACTATCGGGGGAATAAAAAGTATAATTTTTCCCTCGTTTTGCCGTATTCCATTCACCATGAAAAGAGACTTCCGAACGTTGATACACGAATAAATTCTTATAATTTCTGTGTCACGATCGCAAAATTCACGAATCCGTTATTTCAAAGTAAAAAAGAAAATCTCCGTTGAAGTATCCGGTAACTGAAGGGTTAATAAGATTGCACAACAGTTTAATTAGCGAAGTGTTGATCCGGCCAGTGTAGTTACGCCGGGGTGAAAAATCTTTGGCTATGTCTCTCGTGTGCCGACGTGGAAAGGTCGCGTTGCCTCGGTGGGTAAGATTTGTCTCAAGCGCACTAACGAAACTCCAAGCGTGTATCTCGCAAACGCGTAGGATTTTCTGTGGGAGACGCGGAGAAAAAAAAGGAAAAAAAAAGAAGAATGAAACAGAAAAGAGAGAGAGAGATAAGAGCGATAATGAAGGTGAGAGAGGAAGAGAGCAACTCGGTACGAGTTGCCTGAACCCACCGAGCAGATAAACCTGGCCTCGTCTGGAATCTTCTATTAGCAATTACACTTGTAATTGTTTCCTGCAATATGCATGGAAATAGTAGAATTATTTAAAAACCACCCAGTTGGGAAAGGTGGTTCCTCAGTTGTGCGAACGGACTTTCCTGCTCGCGCGTTTGTCCCTTCCTTGTCTCATTCTTTCGCTCTCGAACGGATATTCCATCCTTACCACGGGATCTTTTCTCTCTTTTGCTGTGTGCCACGTATATACAACTTGCCTGGTAGATTTTCTCCTCAGTTTTCCTATCTCGAATCGAGCTGGAAACGAGGAACGGCCAAGACAGAGGACAGAGACTCGGAGGGTTTGAACCACCGAATAAGAATCTCCGGAACGCTTGATGTTTAATGGGCTGAATAGTATTTATTCGCGTGGAGGTCACGACGATATCGTGCCCCTGTCCCAATTGTCGATTCGTCGAAACGTTTATTCGATGATGACTAGCGAAGCGCGGAAGGCGGCTTGCGAAACATTTTCGAGATTGTAACTCTCATCTTGCGAGGGTATACATATAGTACAGAGGGAGGGATATCAATAATCTTGTGTTGAATGGGGTAAAAAAGGAGGTAGAAGATATAAGTGCATCGCGATGGATAGATATAATAAGTCGCGAGTTGTTAGCGTCTGACAAGTGTGTACGCGGTGGGTACGTGTAGAAATCGTGATCGAGAGGTAGGCTCATTCGAGAGTCAGCGGGATACAGTCTCTCACAGGAAGAGTCCGGGAGAATCCTTGCGTAGCACGGTGGCCATTGCATTATCATAACCGCATTCTCGGTGCGGCGGATCGTTTCGAAGGCCCCCGCGCTTCGTGAGGATCCCTCTTTCTCTCTCTCTGACTTGTGCAGCGCGCGGCGACAGCGTGCAGTCTCGCTGTCTCGCGCGCGAACAAACCCAACCCTCGTTTGCCTCGTAGGAAAAGGTATGAGGGAGGCGAAACTCGGCAATCGCGGACCGTCTATGTGCGCTATGCGATTGTGCGCGTTAGTTGCCCTTTCATCTATCGTACCTATTTTTTAATTCCATCGTATACATTTCTTCGTAATAACTGTTATTTCTATCGATCATTTTCATCTGCGAATTGAAATGAAACAACGAGAGAAATACCATTCAGAGTTCGCAATATTCATTATCGCTCATTCCAAGAGTTTCCAGTGGTGAATGAAATTCGATTCTATAAAATTGATAAGCTTTTTTTTGGAACTCGATCGTGTATTTTTGGAGTGTACACGAGCCGAGAGTCTGGATTGAGGAAGTTAAAAAACGAGGTGCTGAAAACGATCGGGTCCCCGCGCGTACAACGTTCGATGACATGTGGACGAGGAGAAACGGTAGTCGTTGGGCTCGTTAACGGGATACGGGATACGTCGATCGGTATGTGGGGTACAATGCAAGCGATCGAGACACACGCGCGCTTCTGTATACATACGGCGACGTTGTACAGCATGCCACAATTCCAGCCCTGGGACGCGCGACCGCCACGTTCGTCGAGTGAAATCAACGTCGCTATTTTTTTTTTTTTTTCTAATCGATAGATATACGCTATTTTGCGCCAAAAGAGCAACGAAGAAATGCGAGAAACGACACGATCAACGCAGTACGCAGTAATATCTTTCCATCTGTTTCTCGTGTCAGATGTAGGCTTCTCTTTTCTCTCTGCGTATCGGTCTCATATTCTGTAGTTGCGCATACTTGGGCGGTATATGATATCGTGTCGAACGTCAGTGGAGGTGCCGACTGTCGGCGTAGAGGGAGAGAATCGAACGTCGAACTGTGCCGTGGCTACGGTTTTAGGTCAGATCGTGCCTCGAAAGCCAATCGGCCGTCTCCGCAGTTCGATTCGTCGGCGGTACCTCAACGAGAAATACTCACCGAGTGTATACCCAAGCGCCCGTCGATATCGATTACGTACGTTTTTGCTGCCCGCGAATACGTTCATCTCGTATCTATATATAGCTATAGCTAATACACGCGAGATCGGTCGTATCTATCGATAATAAATCGACTCAATACAGGAGGCCCTTTTATCAGAGTAATAGCATCGACCAATTCTGAGCGCCACTTCCGGATGGCCGTTTTTCAGAAATATATATCGACCTATATGATTCGCAGTCCGCGATCAATTTACCGGAGACAAGGATATGGCAACAATATCGACGGTGTTTATTTTTTCTACTCGTACGGCTAATCGATTAACTGAATGGCAAAGGAACGAGACGTTGATTGAATAATTGTATAATCGATGCAACCGATATAGGACGCCGTTTCAAGATCGTCACGAATGACAACGGTTGAGTCGAAAAAAAAAAAGACGAAAATGATAAAACTGCCGACTAAAAAAGGAATATAATAAACAAATTGTATCGACAAAAGAGAGTAAACTAACAAATCATTATTCTCATATTATCGTCGGAAAATGCATTCGGCATTGAGTGTAGAAATCTTTCGACTGTACTATGCGAATTATAATGTGTTGCTTCACTCTTTTTGTGACAATACAATTCTGATATTACACTTTTTCCAAAGAGCTGTTTACTTGTTTATAATCGAAAATATCGATACGTCGAGCAGACGAAATCCTCGTTTATGTTGCCGGCTGTACGGAAATCATGCCGATCAGCTAATCGCAGTGAAACGCATTCTCCCGTTTTTTTACGATCGACGCAGTCGGGTGTTAAAAATTGTTTATTGTATCGACGATTGAAAACGGAGATAGAAGTTCGGTATGTATTGATAAATCTTCAGTTGACTGGAAAGATATGTGAAACTTTATTGAAATCAGATCGGTAGAAAGTTAACGGTGTCATCTATCGATTGGTTGTGGTTGAAATGTGAAAGAGGTGTACCGATCATTCGCATTGAAACAAGTCAATGTCCTTAAGCGGATACATAAAACAAGGCACGCATGTCTTTATGCCTCTTCGCTGGTTAGAAATTTCTTTTTTACACGCTGATTGGGGCGATCGTGAATACTTCCACGCGAAAAAGCCGCAGCGAGTGTTTGTTCGCGAGAGTGCGAGCGAAGAACAAAAAAATGGCCCGATGATCGATTATATCACTGCGTTAGATAGTTAAGCGTATGCGAGGCAACGCTATCTTACCGCTCATTTGTCTATTAATTATACGTCGGAGAACTCGGCTCGCGTTCCGAAGGATCGATAGACGTTGGTATACAGTTTTCAAAGTTTGTTGTCGAGATTGACTCGGGGAGGAATACGAATAGATTGAAACGATCTGGGTGCTGGCGGGGAGTTCGCCACGCTACTGTACGGGAGAACCGTCGTGATCGGCGCTGCTCTCTCGCCGGACGTAACGAATACCGGTTTTCTCTAACAACCGTCTAACGACAATCACATCAATCAAGGGACATCGCGGGATAATTCCAAGTTGCGACGCTCGTGATCGGTGCGGTAGATCGGTTAGCTATCCGGCGCGCCACCGTTCGATCGATACCTTAGCCCCCGGGGGCATTTCGTTATTGCAGACGCACGCGGCGTGTGAGAAAAATCCAACTCTTCTATCCACCCATCTCTCTCATTCTTCCTCGCCCGTTATATCCCCCGTATTCTCGCTTCGGTTTCTCTCGCGCTGCATTTCTAGTTTTCTCGATGGCCACTGCGTGAAACCGATGGCGAGTATGCCGGCTGGCCGATTCGCCACTGCGGAAAATTCCCAGGCGTCCTTCGTTAACGTTCGAACTCGTAGGAAAAAAGAAAATCATTCCGCGACTCTCCGCGTGATAGTTTTCCAATTGTGAGGACGAGAGAAGCCCACGGGTTTTAAATTCAATTCGACTCTCTTTTCTATCCGCTCCTGTTACTGGCGTCTCTCTATATGGCTATCCTCGATCCTATACCTACCAACGAATATACGCATCTTTCGTTCCAACCCGCTTCACCGTTCGCTATATCTGTTACATTATAGGCATTAATAATCGTTTCCCAATTAATTTTGTTTGCCTTAACGAAATTACACACGGGTGGATTTTAAAAGCGCCTCTTCCACGCGACCGGTAGACATCTGCACGTGGCAAGTATCCTATGATTAATGACGAGTTACGAAAGGCTAATTACACCTCCGACTCGCCCCGGATATTTATTTTTTTTCTTTTTTTTTTCGTCTCTGCTTTTTTTTACTCATCTTATATAGTTTCGATGAACTTCTTGGTTCGATTCGAGAGTTTGGCGACTACGTTTGTAACGAAGATTACAAGGATTACAGTATCGACCCAAATAGTTCGCGGGTATCGTTATCCAGGATAACGTTCATTATCGCGAACCTTATATTCAATCGATACCCATAGATGTGGTAGATACACACGTACACAGATGTGTCTCTACCTCGGGGAGCACGGGGATTGAAAGGTGGCTACTGCCAATTAAAGCGCGGCACTTATTGCAAAAGAGCGTAGGTCTCGTAGCCGCGAGGAACACACATAAATCGTGCGATGCGCGAGTCGTAGTCGGGGAATCACCACCCGCTGAGGTAGACAGCTTCGTAATGTCCAGTCGAGGAATGACTTCGTCGTGATGTAACGCAGAAATAAAAATAAAGCACGTGAAAAAACATCGTAGTGACAAGAAAAAAAAGTCAATTCAGTCGTATTTCATATTAACTCCTATTTGTTTCATTTTTCAATAACTGCATCGCGAGCGCTTTGCGCACTTCGAGATCGTTTTATGAATGACGATCTCATGTTTTTCGACAATCGTATAATAATCATATTTCTCGCCCATAAATGATAGTAATCGCGTACAATCGTACATTTGCGATTTTCACAAATACTGTGTTGGAAATTAATAACTTTGAAAAGACGATTAGAAAAAATGTTTGCCAATTTTTTTTTTTTTTTTCACAAATTTCTAATGTTTGGTATTTTCAGACAGCGATACTCGGATTGTGGATAGAATTGTTAAAAAGTTGAGTTTGTCACATTCTGCAATAAAATACACAACGTAAGATGCTTGTTGGAGTTTGAAAATACATTTTTCAAGCCATTTACAGAGCAATGAAAAACGTAAAAAAAAAACTTTATAAAGCGATGTATTTTTACAATTGCAAGTGCGAAATGCTTTCAATTTTTTTCAACAATTCAAAAACTCCCAAAAAAATGTTCGTTACCACATGTTTCCACGCATTTCTTCGTGTTAAACATGAATCCGATAGGAATTTCGAGTGAAGGTTGGCGTAACTTTGGTAATTGACAAACACTTTACTTTTTCTTGTTCTCTCGAGCTTTCGTCTTAAGTTTGATATAAACGGATGAATAAACCGGAAACAAAGTGTCAACAAGATAACAACCGGCTGTTCATTCTTACTATTTTATCGGCGCAATTGCATTGCCCCCGAACGTATATCCAACGGTTAATTGTCGTCCTTCGTACAAATATCGAAGAATCGCGTACAGCGTATATGGAAAGTACAAGCCAACTTCGTATACTAGTAGCGTATACAAAAACGGGATAAGGAAAGAGCGGCAAGAGATCGTTTACCATAGAGTTCCTCACGTTTCAGGGAGCTAAAGGTGGCGCGTATACGATGTCGAATAATATACTACGCTGCTGTACTGTCTCGGAATATGGCCCGGTCGGGATAGCGCAGTTACGCATACACTGCCGTTGGCCGTTGCTGCCGTTGCTGCGTCGCGATGCACCGTGAATCTCGTGTTGTACATAAACACAGTGGCCGGCACGCGGGGCATTCCCAGCTGCGGTTATACCGCGCTGGTTGCATATCGCGTAAAATATGACTTGCATAGCGTGCAACAACTGAATCGGGGTGTTTTTTATTTTATTTATTTTTTCTGCATACCAACACGGAAGAGTTGTTAATTTCCCCGGTCCTCTGTGCCAAATTTACAAACACAAATAACAGTATAATTATGGAAATACTTGTTAAACGAACCGATTGATACGATTCGAGGTAAAAACAGTTGAACGCGTGCAATAAAGACGCTAAAAGACAGAGGCATTCTCAAAGGAAAAGATATTCCCGGTGAAAGTAAGAGAGGCTCGACCGTGAGCAAAGTGAGTTTGCAGAAAGACATGGAGTAATTGTAGAATCTCCGGTGGGATGCGGCAAGCCAGCAACTTGTCGATGCGGGGAGGATGTGACGGCCGGCCGGCGTCGCTCGGTACTCGGTAGCCTTAGTCGAGACTCTCTCTCTCTCTCTCTCTCTCTCTTGCTTTAGCTTTCGATCGAGGAAGAAGGTCCTCTCGCGAGTGCGGGTAGGTACTGGCTTATTCCATTGGAAAGGGCGCGCGATACACGACATCCCCGCGGCGATCTCGACGGGCCGCGGTCGACGGGCGTCCGCACTCCGTCCTCGCCGCGCCGTTCCGGACGGAGCACCGCTCCTCATGCTATGCCACTTGCTGCACCTACTACCGCTGCTGCCGTTGCTGTTGCTGCTGCTGCTGCTGCTGCTGTTCATCTCCCGATCTCGTGGATCTTCACCAGGGAGTTGAGCCGCGTTTGCTCGAGAGCCAATCTCCCGGTAGCTATGCTTTTCAGGCAGCAAGAGAAGCCCGGGTGCACTGCCGAATGGCTCCCTTCGTTCTTCACGGTATTCCCCTCTCGTCCTGCTCCTTTCGGTGTATCCAAGACCTGTCAGCCAGTGCGAGCGACAATGCCCGATCCGAGATAACGCCTCAGTCCTCCGGGGACCTTGCTCACCCGAGAGAGACTCGTAGAATGAAACGAGACAACAGACCAACCCCGTAGTGCGCGCGAACGAGCGAGAAAGGAAGCGGAGAAACGAAGAAACTTCGCTTCGTCTTTTCGCTTTCTTCGTTCTTCGGCAATATCACGACTCTCGGTTTGCCTTTCGTACGCGCGGCTACTGCTACTATACGCTGCAACCAACCACCGAGAACACGCGCAGTTCTGATGCTTCTGCAGCGGAGAATCCACCCGGTTCCCCATGCGAGATCGAAGATCTACTTCTCGGCTGTGGTGCGCAGCTTAACGCGTTTGTTCACCCACTGTATACACACGATGCTATACCTCTCGACTCGAATACTCGGTTACATATCAGCTCATACCAAACCACGCACGTCGCGTATACTTTAACCCGAAATTTTTCATACTATACCCACCAACCAACCAGGATCTTTCCAATAATCAATATTATTTAATTTCAATACGATTTTCTCGTGATGACTGTGTAGATACAGACGCGCAAGAAACGACAAAGATAATAGGGTTTCCATAAGCCACGATCTGAAACGCCGTCTAAAACTTTCTCTACGACTCGTCTCGTGTCTCTTTCTTCACCGCTCTCGGTCTCTCTTTTGGTTCTTGGCTCCTTTCTCGTTTGAGAACTCGATGGGGACCACCGAAAGCGGCGAAGGCCCCTTTTTCGGTGTCACCAAAACTCGTTCCTCGCCCTGGGGCCTCGAAACGGCACGGACGCGTAGCGTCTTGCAACTCCCTGTGTGCCCGTGTGGGTACCTCTAGTCAGCCCACTTTACGACTTATCTCGACACACTCGCTGCCGGCTATGTAACGCTCTTATCCTCTGGGATACTCGCGTGAGTTCAGTATCATTGGGATGACGGGACCGTATTAGGTATTGGCCCACAGTATCGCACACGACCCCGCGCGACCCCTGACCATCAATCCGTGCCGCGTTCCCTCAAAGATTAACTGTTCGATCTACTTAAGAAAAAAAAAAAACAATACAAATTTAATGTCACATTTGTTGCAAAAGAGTCGCCGCCGTAACGCATGAAAACGACTATACATCTTCGCGATTATTTATTTTGAAACATGTATCAACGGTCAACGCGTGTAGCGGATCGCACACTTGTATGAATTGATAATTAATTCCAACGCGAGGATAAATGTAGATTTAAAAACGACTCGTCCGCGATTGGTATATGAAACTCGCATGGATATTCCGCGCGAGGCTACCGAGTCCAGGATAACCTTTGATTTTTTTTTTTTTTTACATCAATTAATTAATGTCCAATTGCCAGCTATGCATATATATACCATCTCATGAGCCCAATGTGCGTCATCGTCGTAATCCTTTCTTTTTTTTTTTCTATCACTGCTCCTCATCTCTTACCCTATTCCACGCTTCACTGACTCCGACGAATGTTAATTAATTATACTTCGTCATCTATTCTCGAACTATGCAATTTGATCGCTCGATGTCAAGTATTTGCTCCATCGTTTATAACATTGAATTGAATGTTATTGTAAAAAGAAATATATTTGTAATGAGAGTGGAAAGAAGACTTTGTTTGGCTTTGACGATTTCTCTCTCTCGGCCGAGTCGATAAAACTTGGCGCCAGCTGATCCCGATTGCCAAGGCAGATGCGGGGACAATTTGTAATCGCAAGTGTACAGCCACGAGTGAGAGCGAAGTTTTCGCTCGGTCGAAGAGAGGATCTCGCGCCCGGTGGAAATGGAGAGGAGGCCTGCGGGCGGAAGAGACTCGCTGAGATTTTAATGTCCCTTTTACGGCTCTCTGAAATAGCGTCGTCTCGCGTTAGCGTTGGCTACCGAGAGCGAACCCGACTGCGAGAGCACGGGGAACCCCTCGACCGGAGGACAGGGGAGGGGAGGGACTCCCTCTTAATTATTTTACGAGAATTCCGACGACACAATGCACGGTGGCAAAAACAAGCGGAAACATCGGTGTTCCAGCACGTTACGTTTCTTGAAGCTGATTTGGTTTCGCTGTCTGGACTGGGTGGGATTTCTGGGCGTTTGCCAACAGTTTGGACTATCTTCATCTAATTCATCTGTCAAGCGGCAGTAGCGTTTTGTTTTCTACTTTAAATACGATATATTCCGGGTTCGCGGATCAAACTCTCTGCTGATTGGACTGGCGTTGAATGCCAGCAGAATCTGTACAATGATATACACATATACACTGTATATCCAAGTGGCGGGGGAGGGGGAGGGGTTGGTTCGGTAAATGAATCCGAGTCCACTGGCCATGTCGCCTGGTGCATGTGGTTAATTTCGATTCGGTTTCTGTATCTGCATCAGCTGGAGCAGCAGCGGCAGCGGCAGCAGCAGCAACATCAACAGAAGCGGAGAACCGGGTGGGGTATATACAGAGGAACCAGCTTCGGACTGTCGAGCAGGTATAGCCGGCGGCTGGAGCGGCGACTGCCTACTCACCCAGCATTTCCGCATCGGCTATCAATATCGAAACGAGCGATGGATTTACGAGGAAATTCCATATTCGTGCGTGGATGAATGACGAGGGATTCGCGCATGAATAATGCATTGACCCCGAGACGAAATAAATAATAGCGTGTGGCTAGCGAGAGCGGGTCGGCCACGGCACGCTTCGATGCTTGTCGAACTCGCACGCTCGGGCGCACCGTACGAGTTCGTCGTACTCCTCCAAATTCGTGTGTTTCTATTTTTTTTTAAATCTATATGTCTGGAGTAACGACCCACTTTGACTCTACTTTCCAATGTGCATTTCAAGTACCGTTTAACTCGCGCGAACCTACGGCCTATGAGACTCCAGTTATTCCAAAGGCGACCGGACTTAGTTGGACCACACGTTGAAAAAAAAAATCCAAGTTGTCACACAATGAGTATGCAATTCAAGAAATTACTTGCTACACGCCGATTAAAAAGGGTGTTATAATGGAATGCGGGCGAAAGCCGGCAGCCTGAGGGCAATAACTTCATTATTTTCGTTACAATGTGAAAATTCGATAAAAATGTTGAATCTATACAAAATTTTGAATGATGACTAGCAAATACTAACGTTTCACGCTATAAACTTATCTAATTAACTTATTAACGATTGAAAAAAAAGTTGATTCGGCCGGTATTAATCAGGCAATCGGCCACTATCGCCGACGCATTTGAAAAAAAAAAAAAAACAATGTTTATTACTGTTCAATGAAAAAATGCAGTCTGGCGGTATTACCGACTTTCCTCTACACGCTCCGTGGTATATTTGACTTTTTTACTGCGTTTGTTTCTTTCGACTAGGCCCGGTTTTCTCTATACAGGTTTCGATTAAAAAGACGCCACGCAGTGTCTAAAAAAGAAAAGGGTTGCACTGGAAGCGACGCGTGGGGGCGTTACACGAGCGAATTTACGCCCGCTATTTCTCGTGTCTGTATTTGTATGTGTATGCGTGTGTGTTTTCTTTGATTTCGAATCTCTCGAGATATACTTTTTCTATAGCTCACGAAACCCCTTTATCTAGCGTGGCCCACTAACGCCGAACGAGCGAACGTTGTAAAAAGTTTGTAACCAGAGAAGAAGGATTCACACGCTCGAGACGTTGGTACATTGAGCGTGGAGCCTTGGGGACAGCGCCATACACATTGCAGCTTGCATCGAAGAGACACGGAAAAAGAGCTACGTGCTCGCTTCGATTCCCAAAGACGAAATAACGTTGCGCAACAACGTATAGCCGCGACTGGGTTAAAGTGGGCTCACTGGTGTACACGTGCGTTTGTGTGTATAGTCCAATATACAAGACGTCCGTCGAGTAGTAATACCGTCAAGGGGAGGGTGGGGGACTTTGCCTAGAGAACTAGTCTCACAAGATCCGAAAGTAGAAAAGTAGATATTTGAGAAGGAGATAAGGTGAGAACGCTGACGGTCGTGTCAGTGAAATAAAAACCTACTACCTGTATACCATGGCAGCTAGTAGCTACCGAGGTGAAAAAAAAAAAAAAAAAAGAAAACGATAATATAGGATACAAGGATTCCCAGTGTAAAAGGTTCGGAGAGAAGTCAAAAACAAAGACAGCTGTTCTGGACCAATTAGAACTTTATTTATGTTCTGGTTGGTGTATTAAAGTTGAGAAAATATGAACGAAAAAAAGAACTAAGTCACGGCCCGGTCAACGAAATTCGTATATCGGCGAATTAAAAAACTAAAAAAAAATTTGTAGATCGTTCGCAGTTGATCGTAGCCGCAGCACCGGTTTTTTTAATCGAAAAAAAAAAAATCCGGCCGTCTGCGTCATTAACGCGCGCTGGAATACAGAATTGCGAACGTTCCAGTCGATTTCTCGCTGACACGAGGAATACGAGATGTAAGAGGAGCGAGACGAAAAAGAAGTTGGGGTGCAAACGAAGAAAAGGGCACGAGGAAGGTGGAGCATCGCAATGCGACAGATAGACACGCAGCGAGCGAAAGACGGCGGTACCAGTACACGAGAGGGGGGTGAGCGGACAGACAGACAGACAATCTCGCCTCGTTTATCAGAGTGGCATTGTAAAAGCATCGTTGCGCCGCGCGACACCCCTTTTGTTGGTAACATCCACGAGACCCCGGACTACTCAATCCTTTCTTTCATTCACTCGGCTCTTTTCATTTTTCTTCGTGAGACGCGCGGGTGAACTCACACGCGCGCAAACACATATATAAGTTGTAACAGACTTATCCGCCGTGACACACCCACAACGAGAAACACACGAGGAGAGAGCTTCTTCTTTCCTTTCCTCAGGTATAACGATGCTCGGTTCGTTCACGTAGTATACCTGTATTTTCGATACGTATGAGACTCACGTATCTACCAAACGTTACATTTCACATGGTATCCCGGAAGTCGCGGAACGGTGTGTTCCTTCTTTTCAGGGGTGCATTCGGGTGCGTGCGTGCGTGCCTGCAACTACTCCCAACGCAACAGAAGAGATCCAATATATGTATACGTATACCTAGCCACGGGATGTCCGGATAGAATCTCTTAAAACTCGTTTTTTTTATTTTTATTATCTTCGCCTCGTGGCTGACGCACCTGTGGACCCACAATATCCGGAGTCGTTTAAACTACTATGTGTTTCTTTTTTTTGCTTCTCAACTGACAATACATTATTTTTCCAATGGTATAGCTATGATCGTCAATAAAATTATGATTCACACAATATTTACAAAGGACAAAAAAAAATAATGTATGAAAATGAGGTTCTAATGTTTATTCGATAATAGAGTCCGCAAGTTTGTCTTTTTGTGAAAATTTTCGTTTTCACCAAATACTTTTCAGGATCAACGGAACTTTTCCTACTTCATCGAGTGTATTCACAAGCGTATCCTTGGTATTGAACGCACCTGAGTCAAAAGTGGGTCATTCGATTGACATCATATTTCACGAAGGAGTATCGAGTCTCATCCATTATACGGTGGTTCGAGGATCTTTTTTTTTTTTTTTCTTTCTTTCTTTCTTTCTTATTCGTAGTCACACGATCGCGCAATAAAAGAGACAGTTTTCTAGCGGCGCTCTTATGCTTCGAAACTCCGTTTTTTTTTTTTTTTTTCGCTTTTCGTACAACGAAGTATAATACCGGGTGAAAGATGCATGCAGGATAGATCTTATTTTTAGAATGAACTGGCAATAGCTCTTGCGAGGCCCGACGTTATACGTATATATATACGTGTGCGCGGGAAGGCAAGGATATGTATAGAGTGTATGTATGCACCAGCGTGTCCGAGAGGATCGAAGGGGGCGAGAAGCAAAAGTCCCATTGTGCGTAGGAGAATGGCGGTCGCGGGTTTGGGCGCGAACGCTCGCTACAATCGTTTTCTTGTGTCGCCTCCTGAGATGTTACAACATAACCGATGTCACAGGGGTCATAACCGAGGAACCTCATGTTTATTTAATGCTCACCGACCTACCGGTTATTGACGTTATACGCGCGCTCGCGATCGGATAATATTCTTCGTATTCTTCGTTTCTACGTATGACGAGCGACCCGTATACTGATCCTTCGATCGAATGCATTGCCGTCTATACCCTCGAAGATCGCGTGGGATTCCCCGAGAGATGAAGAACTCTTTCGTCAATCCTGAAAGCCCATCAGCTCTCGACGTCAGCTACTCTTTTTTTTTTCAATGCGTCAGTCAATGGTCTTCGAGATATAAACTCTTGGATGTTGAGTCTCGATTGTTGGAATCGGAGGATGCGGTACTCGGAGGAAACATGTATAGCACAGCGATAACCATGTAGCGAAGCGAAGAGGTGGAGCCAGTCAAGGATTTAGCATCGGTACACGCAGAAACATCCTTGTATAAGCTCGTTCGGTTATTTACGCTGGGCGTTACATAATTTAGCAGCTAGCTTGTCACATAAGTCAGAGATGGGTTAGGGTCGAGTGACTATAATTTAATCGCAGGTGGTTATATCTCAGAGAACGTTGGACGGCGGTGGTCGCGCTTCGTACAGCGAGAGTAGGTATACATTATGCGATCACCGCATCTCAAAGATTCTAACCAAAATTGTAGTAGACTCGGGGATAGTCGAATTTTTCCAAAAACAAACAACATTTTCACCCGTTGTTTAGCTGTTCTGAATTATTCGTTTGTTTTTTCACAGTTATTGTAGTGAAAATTCACGGTGGAAAATAAAACGATAAACTTTCGCGATTTTTCGTTCTCCACCGGCGCACGTGCAAGAATTCAATATTCCTTTCGATGATTGCTTATGCCAATATCGAGTCAATAAACTTGAAGCAGCGAGCATAAGTAACGAATAATCGAACGCTCGTGATCTACGAGTTTTTCCATTCCCCGAAGAGTCTCCGTGGCCCCGATACTACTGACTTTATGACCGGTACAGAGAACGATGTGTTAGCGTATGAGTATTCTCTGGCTTCTTGAATTCATACCCGGTTCCCGCACCACTGGGCTATCCTCTTCGCTCACTCTCCACTGTTCTTCTATCTGAACATGGAGATCTCTTTCGCCAGCGGCGCTATAACGTAATAATTTAAGCCTGGCAAACGCCGTGTACTCGTAAAGCCGTCCGTCGGGTGGGGTATACCGCGTTTAACTCGGTTTTAATGAATCCAAGGCGTGGACGCGCCGGGCCTTCACTGATCCTGAGCTTTGGATACTCGAAGCCCCCCTGGTGTCCAGTCGGGGGCAATTGCCTCCGAATCTGCAAGATCATTCTATTTCTTTTTCTTTTTCTCGCCGATGTGTATGTGGACACGCGTATAGAAACATTTAAATGTCATTCATTAACCCTCGAAGGATTTTTGCGCTCATCAACCCTTGTTACCCTTGTTACCCTTGTTAGCCTTGAGAAATAAAGAAAATCATTAAAAATGCATAAAAATTTTCGCGCACATGTTGCTTTTGCGCTCTCTGGTATGCGAGCACGTGCTGCGCAGGAAATGGCACTTCTTTTCTGGGAAGGTACCTGCGCGCGCGTGTAATAAAATTGAAAATCGGTAAACGGGTCCTCTACCTGCTGCGTGCACTTTACGATGGCGAAGAGTAACCGACAACAAAGCGGCAGCGGTAGTAACCGAAAGACTCGTTGGTGCAACAGCAATTGAACACAAACGTTGGAAAAAGTTTTCTCACATCTGGCCGACACGTGGTGAGCCGGTACTCCTGTAATATTGGTGGCTCCGCGCGAAGAAGGTGTTTCGGTCGATGTTTGTTCACCACCGAAATTCTGTCACCACCTATAGTGGACACCTGAGCGCTCGCTGCGCTCGACGGCAAATGCTCCTGGGGGACGTCCGAACGGACCTTAAACTCACGGTTGACCGGCGGAGTACCTCAGGTGCTCTCGCGTCAACCCTCAACATGTGTTTCGTATTAGCTACGTACCTCATTCACGAAGGTGCCGTATAGCCCGGAACCTCCTCCTCCACGATTCTTTCCATTACTGTGAAAACGTGGGAAAGCACGCGAAAAACACATCTGGCGTGAATAGCTTTATTGGCGATTGTCAGGTTCGTCCTCGTCGACAGACACAACCTGACCGCTAAAATGCATCCAGATGTGTCGAGTTTTATCATTGAGATGCATGCACCTTGTTTTGCTTTCTCAAACAAGAAACTTCGTTTTCTTGAGAAAAAAAACCGATATTTTAATGAAAACGTTCCTTACATGGCAAAATTGAATTTACAAACAAATTTTAAATTTGGCACGCAAATTGAGTTTTCAACAATGCTGTTCGGTATTAAATTTCGCCAGAATCGGCAAAGTGATTCGAAAGTTATAAAAATATCAACATTTTTATGTTCTGAAAAAAATATTTTAACGCGGGTTTTTTTGGGCAAATTTTGAGCAATCATGTTGAAACTTTGCATATCGGTCAAGCAACCACCAAGGCTAATTCGTATTAAATTCGTCTGAAATCGGCAGAAGAATCTAAAAATGATAAATATTTCATTCCTTTGTAAATAAAAAAAATGCCGCTCGCTGTCGCTTCCACGTTTTAAAATTTTTTAAATTGAAACTTACTTGATCGGTGGTGTTTCCATTATGAATATTTGGCATTTATTTCGGCAATGATCGATATATTGAAATTTTATAAAATTTTATACTTGTGAAAATGCACTCGAGTGGCTTCTCAGTGAACGTTTATATCTCAAGCTAAAGTATGATATATCGAGATTCATATAAATAAAACATTGACAAATTAAAAAACTCACTCTCGGTGAGAATCTCAATTTAATGGCTCAATAAATCAGAGAATCTCAATAATTTTTTTTATCTCTACAATTTACTGATGCAAAACAACTCTGATTTTTTTTTCATTTTCCATATGCTTCCTCGTTAATATTCTTTATCAACATAACTTCCTCTATGAGAAAACGAACAAATTATAGATGATGGTTTCGTATAGTAAAAGCTTAGTGGGCAAACAAAATTAATAAAAAAACAACGATGTGAAGATTTTTTTATTTTCCGGGTTTTTTTTGTACATATCTGGTCACATGATTTTCCATACTTCGCGAATAAAGTATAATATTTAATCATGTGCAATACTTTGACATTGAAACAAAATGAAGATACATATGGATAAAGCGAAATTATCTGTAATTGTTCGAAAATGTCACTGCAGTGTATTTAATTTACGACTGTAGGCGCGGTGCATGAAAACTCCACAGGTAAAGCCCCAAGCGAACCGTGTCCTCGTGAAGGGGTCTGTATTCTTAGGTAAACTGATCGTGAATCGTTGTCTGACCACCCGCTGTTCTTCGTTAATACAGCCACCAGCCGAAACGGCAGGTCAGCGATTGCCTTAACAATCCAACTGTTTGTCAGTGTTTGCCATAGACAATGAGAGGCTTATGAGTACCAGCAGAATTGAGAATATCTTTACAGCTACGTGTGAATCTCAAGGCTGATGCTATTCGGCGCATCGGCGAATACATATATCTGTTGAGGGCTTTGGCATGTTTTAACTATGTTTCACAGTGCTAAAACTGCAAAACCGCACTTTTTGTGTCTTCGTAAAAACAAATATATTGTGCATTTAAGGATATATGTCACGATGGTTATTTTCTATTTCCGCCCTTGAAAATTGTTTATGTTATAAAATAACAACTAAGATATTTCGAAAGAATTGTTAATCATTTTTCGTCCATGTATGATGATCGTCATGTATGATCATAAAGTTGAGTCTTTTAACGTAAATGGCCGCAGGCGATGAGTTAATTGTTCATACTGTTTTGATAATTTGTGTGGTATAAATAAAAGGAGGCGTGCGATTGTTTATCGCTAACTTTCGTATTAAAATAAATAGATCGATGTCGTTAGCGACGAGAAAAAAGTAGTCAGTCATCGCGACGAGGAGCGAAAGAGAGAGACATAGGTTATGCGGAGATTTACTTATAATGTGGTTCAAATAAACTTTAATTATTATCCGTTGTACCTGCGTTGTACCTTCATTTCACGTAGAGAAACTTTATTTAAAATACGTTCTCTTACATTTTTTTTCTGGAGCAACATTGAAATATATTAGGAATCTATTATGAAATAAAAATTGAGCAATACCAGCGAATTTTCGAAGATATTCCTCATAGAAGAAGCTTTAGACGTCGCATCTATAGGTATAAATGTGTGCGTTTTCTTTTTTCCTTTTCAACAGTTATCGTCGGGAAATACATTCGATAAATGAGCAACTAAGTTGACAGGAAATAATCGGAAAATCGAATCCGCGGAATCGGCATCGAATCGTGGTGTCGCGGTGTAGTTGACGAATATCCTTAAAAATCTTGTGAAACGATGAAAATCCGTCAAAAGAAAATTGAGAGATAATCGTATATTTAGATACTAAAACTGATGAATATAGCATATGTTTCAATGGCTCAATGCCATTAACCGGAAGAATATTGCTGTTTCGAGTCCGAAACCGTCCCGATCGCGACGCATCGACTATAATATTCATTGCATTGCTATCGAGCATAAGACACGAGTGTCGTTAAAGCTCAGCGAAGAGGCGACGCTTAATGCTTTCGCTGCCGACTTTCGGCTTGAATTGCGGATTCCACAAACGTATTTCGAGTCTCTTCGAGCTTTTAGTACTTTTAAACACGCGTTAAATAAAGCGTAGCTAAGCTGCCGGTTAGAGTCTCGAGCCATCGACTCGCCAGTTTCAGCTTTAATCGCTCTCCCGCGCGACTCGAGATTCTCATTTTCCTTCTCCTTCTTGTTCATTCCGTCTTTTCGCGTCTCTGCCTTCTATCGCATGTACCGCGTATCTCTTATTCTCATTGGGAACTCTCGCTAATTTCCGTGGAAAATGCGTCAGCGCCAGTTAATTCGTATCTCGAAACGCTGACGCTTCCATCATTCACTTTGCGTCTATTTATCGAATTATCAGGCTATTTGTTAGTGTCGGATTACAAAGTAGCGAGGATTGGTATCGACTGGTCGATATACTTCCTTCTTCCGTCTCGAGTACATTAAATACCTCGTGTATCGAGACGAGAAAAAAAAATTAATTATTCAGTATGACAAATAACGTGTACATAAACGATCGAGTGTTCCATCGGCTATGCGCGTCAAAGATATTTCAATAATCGTTCGGAGGGGAAAGACAAGGAGTAAAAAAAGACTAGGACGATTCATTGCGATGGGCAGAATCAAGGCCCGACCGTGTCTGAAGTATACCCCATCGTTTAATTAGACAATTTCTTTTTCCAACGTTGTGTTCCCCAAGAGGGCGAAAGAATCATGAGGCGAGACTACCTCCGGTATTCCCGCTCTTTTTCTTCGTCCATCCTTCGTCCTTCACGCGCCCCACTCAATCAGCCAGCGGATTACACTTTTAATTCATTTTTTAAACTAACTCGGCCGTGCTTTCCATTCCAAGGCAATCTCAAAATCGAGGTCGTTTCCGCCGAGAAACCATCAACCCCTCGGTATTTCTCTTTCTGTCTCAAAACTTTCTACTCGCAGCGCACGACAATTTGAAGATAAAATAAAATAAAAAAGAATAAAAGTAGCTTAAATGTGTACGAGTCTCGTCGCGGAACGGGTGAAATGGTGAAATAATTATGTCTGAAAACAACGAAAAGGACATAACGTAATTTTTCAGTTAGAAGAAAGGAGGTCAGGATTGCTAGAAAGAGCTTTAAGCATACGGTGGATTCGGGGCCAATACAGAGCGGGTCCGTGCTCCACCGTTATTGCTTATCACACTCGAAACCCTCGAACCCTCGGTGCCGGCGTTGCTGCTCTCCTCGCCCCCGTGGAATTGCGCGACGCTCGACTCACGTCCCGCCGAATGAGTGGCCATAAACGTAAACCGTGTTCTTTTAAGTGGGGAGCCTTTAAAAAGATCGCCTCCGCATGTATGATCGCTCGAGCCAAGTGACTCGACTTCGGCACTGCAGAGGGAGAACGTTTTTTCGGCTTTCTTCGTCTCTTTTCCCCTCATTCTTTCCTCTGTGCTCGGATGGGCACGTGAAACGACGACAGAGGGAGAACGAAAGCTCGCGTAACGGGGGCAGGGGGTTACCAAACGCGTAGGGTAGGCTGGGCTATAGTAATATTCTTGAACCCCCAAGAGAAGGCTTACTGCAATAACCCCCGCGGCTCAAACTCAAAAACCCGCAACGCTCAACTCCGCTTACTCTCTCTATGTATCTCGTCGTACTGCTTCTGCCCACCTCTCGTAGGCTGCTTCTGTGCTCCTCCTGGATATAGCTGGATATCGCGAGTCGAGAATGCCCGGCAGTGGCTCAATAAATCTTGTTCATCTTCTTCGAAACACAAGTGCGAGCGCGTGACCCGCCCGCATCCACCCCGCCTATAGCTTATTTCCTACCCTCGCAACGTTGGTTTATCCATTTTTTTTTACCACGATTTTCTTCATTTTCGAGAACACGTTTTATACGATTGTACAACCCAAAGAACTGAAAACTACCGGAACCCAATGTCACAGATTGTATTGAATTTTTTTTTCAACGGAGCATCTTTAGCCGAAGCGAAGCGTCTTGAGCGAAGAGTGAGTTTAGCACGAATCGATTGGCGGTATAGAGTGTTGGCAGAGCACCCCTAAGTGGCGGAGGGTCATTTCTCCAAAGCTTATAGTCGTAGCTGCGTACACCGCATTCGAGGTACGAGGAAAGGAGCGAGAGCGGCTCTTGGACGAAATTAGTAGTGGGAGAAAGTAAGATATAGAAAAAATAGAGAGGACAGAGAGAAAGGAAAGAAGCGACCGATCGGGGGCTCGGGAAAAAAATTGGTGGCAATAAAAATAAATTACATGCGTCGTAACGCTCGGTAGTAAGAGGGCCCCGAGTGGGAGAGAACGAGGCTCGGAGGCATCCATCCCGAGCGCGCTTGCATACTTCGGGTCCTGATTAAAATTGGGGTGTGCCCCGGTACGAGGAGAAGAGGCACCGATCGGCTCGCCCCAGGCTCTTCCTTCGGGATTCGCTTCTTCTCGTCTTCAGTGTCTGCTTCTTTTTCTTTCTCCTCTTTGGTCGCTTAACTCATGTGTCCGCTTCGTTATTTTCGCTCAAGCTTTTTTCTCTTTTTTTTTTTTTTCTTTTCTTCGCACGGAACATCCCATGCCACTCGAGACTGTTGGCTCTAACTCGTCTCTTTTCGTTCTCTTGTTTTCATACGTTTACGTGGTACTCGGTGTTAGATTTTGTACCTAGGCGAAGCGTTTCCCTTAGTTGGCAACTCGAAACTCCCCTCCCGCTCGTCTTCAATTGAGGCCGAGCTCTCGAGGGATTGCACAGTGCAATGCCGGTGTACACATGTCGCCAGTCATGCTAGTATGAGTGTTAAAAAATACAAATGGTATACCCGTAGTGAGCACGATAGCTCAGTGCACACTCGAGAGGTGGAATAGCGTTTGCGTAGGCGTCAGAAAACAGAAAACGCAACAGAGCGGTACCCCTCTCTCGTTTCTCTCACTCGCGTGCTCGTCGCTGCTCGCGAGAGTCTCGTAAGCCATAAGCTATAAGGATACTCCAGACCTGTCGTGTTGATACACATGCATATAATTCGTTCGTGGCACGATGCACCACCACATGCATACCCAATCATACGTAGTAACGTCGTATCCCTTCTCCCCCGCACGCAAGCGAGAAGCCAGCAGCAATCTTTATACGCGTTCGCACATATTTATGTTTTGGCTCTGCGCGCGTATGCGTGCAGGAACGATTGGACATGGTCTCCTCGGCACGGTGCGCGACGTGCGCAGGGTTTTCGCATTTATTTAAAGCGCAAGGACACCTAGTCGGAGTCCTGCTTCAGGCCGTGGCAGTCCTCGGGCGCAAAGTGCCAAGATGTGTCCTCGTCCACGTAACAAGCTATCGGCGAACGAGCACAACTCTCAGCGAGAAACACCGAGCGAGCGGCACGAACGGTGTATACCGCGACGGAAAGAGATAGATAATTAAAAAAAAAAAGAAAAAAAATTGAAAAATGGATAAAAAAAATATGAGAGAGAGACGATAGTGTGGCATGCGAGCAGTCAAGCGCTATAAATCGTCACCGGTAATTACCCCGGATCGGGAATTATTAACGATTATACGATTGAACGACATAATCGCATTAATTGCTATTATCAGCAACGCCTCCGTTGACCGTTCTTCTTTGAACACAACGCCTCAAACGATCACCCGATCTCACGTGCATTCAACCCTCTGAACGTTACTTTGTCGGCTGTGTATATGTATGTCGATTTTCGTGAATGTCATAAAAGTGTCAGAGATGCAGGATAAAATTGATTATTTAAAGCATTTATTGAGAGGAAAGGCATATGGGGTTGCAGAGAAGGTGGAAAGCGTAATCGTGGATAAAAGGTGACTCGCGCGCTGTCTTCGACCGATCAGGTTCGACCGGATCGGCAAAAGATTCTAAAGTCCTTCCAAACGCCCGATTATATCGGCTTTCGCGGATCATTCTCATCGCCAACGGCCGTTGGCGCCAGCTGCGCCTGCCGTTGGCTTCGCTATATGCTTAAAGCAACGTACACCGGAGAAAACAGTCCAGCGCGCCGAGGTCGAAGCCTGCGCGCAACGATGGCCAATAACTTCCTGGGAAAATGATAGCCCAGAGGGATCGAGAAGTCGAGGTGGCGACCCTGGAATCTTTCGCTGGTTGCGCGCATCGATGTATAGAAATCCCAGCAACTTTCCACCGCGTGCGTGAGACAAGCCACATTCGCAATTCAGCGTTGTGCGTAAGAGAAGAGAACATTGCGTGGGCGTTCGAGAGACGAGAGCTATTCCGGGTGCACGTGGAGCTTCTCCTTCCTCGATATACCTCGGGTCTCGCCGTGAGGCTTATCGCTCGCGGACCTTCGATCTCACGGGCATTCTATTATATCTCGACGAGATTGTCGACGGACTTGCGGCGCGACTTTGATTATATATTCATAACGCTTACAATAATTACGGGTTTGATTCGAAATTTTTTTTAACTCAATGAAAATTTCCATAATCGCAGGGAGGTGACTAATTTTTATCGTGCGTAGTCTTTCGACATCTCACTCGGAATTGCTTACGGAACATTCCGTGAAATTTTGTAGGGCTCGGGTAAAAATTACTGCATTAGGTCAATGTTTTTTTTTCCATCTGAATTTGTGATCTTTCAAGACAACTGGTGTACCAGTGGTTCCTAACGCCTATATGTATAAATATCTTCTTCGACGCTGTATATATAATTGTGTCAGAGCGGAAGGAATTTTACGTTTTCTCGGTGGCGTAAAAGGCCCATCGAACGTGTCAAACGAATCCAAAAGCATTTACGAATCGTTGTTCGGTACGGCGAAGTTACGCGTTGTACCTTTACCAGTCGAGGCACACATACCATTCGATGATCCTCTCGCGAGTGGTAATATTCTTATCGCGAAAGCGGTAGTCCCGTCGAAAAGCTCGATAAAACGCAGTATTAATGGTACGCTCGTAGCATAAACACTTTACGTAAGGATATTATCGAGCAATAAATCCGGAGGCTGCACACGTGTCTTCGATACTCTCGTGGTGCTCTATCCAGTTCTATGTCTTACGACGAGTATCGTCGATCATGCAGGAGTCGCGTAATCGGGCTTATAACCGTCTCATCTGTCCTTCGTTTTCCCTCTTCCACGTTGGACTTTCGACGATCATCCCACTGTGTGTTGCTCTCGCGACTCTATCGTATGACATCGACATCGACGTTTTTTTTCAATATTATCAGAATGACTCTCGATCAACGATAATCGCTCGTTCGCTACTGCGCTTTTTTTTTCTTCGTTGCTTATTTAAAATCAATAATCTTGTAACGACACACTAGATCGTCGCTATCTTAGTAAATATGTTTTTCTGTGACATATCTCTTGTCCCACGGTACGTGGATACGACATCCAGGGATTATCCATGACAACAATTTCCCCCCTTCCCAGCTGTATTCCACGCTCGAATACTCGTTCTTTCTCGCATCGCAAAAATGCACCTCTTCTTCGTATATTAGTACAATATATCAACGACATTCTTCCTACTTCGAGCTGCTGCTCAATTATTTGCTACTAACGATCCGGCAGTAACATACGTCACGTCGAACTGCATCGCGTTATTTTTTTTTATCATTTCATACTGTAAATCGGACGAGAGTTGCGAAAGACTCGATCGATAGATCCAAGTGTCCTTCCAGAACTTTCGATCTTTACGGGGACATGTAACCGGCTTATTCGTACCTAGTGACTGGCCACCGATCAGTCATCGGCTACTTCGTCGATAGTGGCGCTCCGAACGGACCATCGCCGAGCTTCAAGATTAACGGAAGTTGGCGGATTTATGAATGGATTTTAAAGATAAATTGTCAAAACATGGAGAGAAAAGGATAAACAGTTCTCGTCTTCCTGGATTCCTGGTGGATCTATAACGCTTTCGGCTCACGTCTCGTGTCGTATAGTCTGTTTACTGGGTGGTTTGGTGACGTGTTTCAACAGTGGTTTGCAAGGGGTGTGTTGGAAGAGGGAACGCGCGTGCTCGGGATGCGCACCTTGCCGTGGGCCTGATTAGCATCGCAGCACCCCCGCGGAGCGAGCTTTGCGAAGGCCAATGGCACCTCTGGTCCTCGACGATGCTGAACAGACAAGGGGGTTGCCGCGTAAGTGTAGACTCATGGTAGAGGGAAACCAAGCTACAGCAGAAGCAGCAGGAGAAGAGGGTGGTTCGACCGTACTACCAACGGATGCCAGTCCTGCTGCCGGCGCGTTGCGCGACATAAATATGTATGTATCATCCACCGCTGCGACCTGCTCCACTGGCCCACTGGGTCAGACTCTTGCTTCATCACAATGAGCACCTTACCGAGCCACCGTGCACTTCGTTCCTCAACTCGGCTTTTCATTCAAGTGGATAGAACCGAAGATCTTAACTACTGACCCAACAGCACTAGAGACTAAATAACTCCACAGTTTGGTCATTTTTATTGCGATCAACATCGATGGAATAAATCATTTGTTTTTTTATAATTTGCAATTTAGTAATAGCAGTTATAGGCACTGATTCGGCCCGAATGCAGTGAGTAAATTCGCTAAATATATAATAATAATTTTTTTTTTATAATACTTTGTGGGAATTAATTAGCTATCGATTGAAGCTCGTCAGTGAGATTCTTTTCGGTGATTTTAACGATTCGATTCAATTTCTTTTTATTTCATCGATTTAAGATGCTATTATAATTTATCAACTTATACGAGAAATTAAACAAATAAATAAGTTATTAAATAAGACCAATGTATAATTGCTTAATGTCTATTGTTGCATGGTAAGTTAGCGTTTTTGTGTGTTTAGTATTTGGAACAGTGGGTCATGGGAAATTACTTTCAATTTTTTTTTTGTACAGATTTTTAAACGAGAGTAACATATGTGCTACACATGAGAAAAAGAAGGATAATAAAAAGCATACAAGAATAATGAAGAAGATGTATTAAGATGACATCTTACCACCAATGTTAGTCATTTTTGAAACAACGAAATATCGCCGGATAAACGATCTTTTTTTTTCGATGGTCTTTTTTGGCGTGCGAAAATCAGACCGATGTCAAAACAATTTCTCCTATTTCTCCGAGAATCCGTGTAGTCAATGAACCATGCAGGAATGAACAAGACTCATGGAGAGGAATGAGTCGACGGTGCGCGCGAGCTTAACGCCCGAATACAATGCGAATCCAAGTGCGAAACTCATGAATACATGCAAGCGGCGAAGTCGAGTCGTGCGGCGACAGAGATGCCGGTTAAACGCACCGAGTGAGAAACTTCGGGGTGTGTATTCCCATAGTACAGTAAAGAGATACAGAAAAGCATCGCGGAGAGTTTGAATATGCCGGCGCTATCCGCTATTCTGCTCAGCTGGTTTCGATCAGCGGCAATGGAGAGCTGCAAGCATACCGAAGCCGTGTGACGTCGACTTCTGTCCCTCATCTCCCTCGTTGAGAGAGTCGTTGATGCAGGTCCGGGTGGTACAGTATATATAGGGGGCACATAGAAGCGTCGTTGGTGAACTCTACTGAAGATTCTTGGGGGAGTGGGACGGAAACACAGTCGTAGAGGTCGAACGGCCGCGGGGTCGGGAACCGACGTCGCGGCTCTTACATATTTATGCCGCGTCCTACTCTTCCACACTTCTTCACCCGCGCAACAGCCGATATTTCGGCTGAATCTCGACGCGAACGCGTTGTCCACTAATACTATGCGACCCTCGACATATTCGTTAGCGTTGAATAATTTCGCGTCAGAAATTAATTCGTTTCTCAGCAGTTATTGGTCGATACGAATGGCAGTTTGCGATTGCTTGAGAAGACCATTTGATTAAAAAAGAAATAAAAAAATAACGTGTCTTGACTTAATACTAAGTTCCGTCGGAGACAATGTCGGAAACAAGATCTTCGAGCCGCGTATGTGACAGATGGATGAGTAAGTTGCAATTTGCATACCCGACGGGCTCGTGAACGAGAGTTGTCCCTCTCTCGTTGCCAGTCGTGATCAAAAGAACGAACATTGTCTCGGCGCGCATCGACAGCGCGGCATGCCAACATGAGCGAGTCGTAAGAAACAATTATTGTCACGGTGTTGCTTCGCGGAAACCGTGCGAGATAGGATCGGGTAAATGTTACGATGTTATCCGCGAGAGCTCTCTCGCCAAGGATCTTCTCGTCGTGGTTTCGCGCCGGTCTCTTCCCGACCACGTGCTCTATCCATCGTTGCACAGTCTTAAGGGTAGTTAAAAAAAATCTCTTTGTGACAACGATGGAATAGACGAGCAAAGTCTTTGGTTATACCTAACAGTCGACAACGGGAGAGATACGTTTAGACAAGGCATAAAGGAAGCAGAAAGAGAGGGAGCGAAGCACGCGTGTATAGTCACGACGTGTGCAGGATGCGCGTGTCTTCCCTTGCTGAGCCCAAGAACCGTTGGAAAGGACTCGAAAAAAAAATCTTCGGTAACGACACGTTCGTGACGTTGGCAATGTTATAAACGTTTTGGAAGACAAACGACTTGTTTCCGCTTCATACGTTTGTTGGGTAAAAAAAAAACGGAGCACAATTCTATTTTACAGCAACGGAAGAATCGTCGCGTCGGAGAAAGGTTTCGACACAAGTTTCTCATACAACGGAAACAGTATGTTAGACGATAAGATACTAAATAAAGAAGTTATCGCATATACTCCGGCCAAAAGTTTCGTTGAATCGATCGATAAAATGCAAATCATTTCTACGTTGTATGATATTTCTATTCTTCGAACTGTTGTGTCAGATTTATTTATTGTATTATAATTTCCATTGATATTCAGTCAAAAATGTATTTTTTTTCTTTTCGGGCGGTTAGAATAACGAATCTCGACACACGCGAGGCCACCGAGTATTCGCGCGGAAGTTCGAGAGACAGAGAGTGAGAGATTCATTTTAAACTCGGGCGATGTTCATGTATACGTGGCGTTCGAACTGACAAGATACACGCGACGGAGGCCAACTTACCATTAAACGGATATTGGTTTTTTCGGTCAGTGTCTATCCTCGCGTTGATTATTCGTCGGACGTCGACGTCCGGCTCACAATTAGCCATCTGCCATCACTGATTGCCCCCGAAAAATCTGAAACGGGCGTGAAAACGATAAGGAAAAAAACAAAAAAACGTGCATTCGACTTGTTTACCTGAACTACACACAGGGGGGGCTTGTTATTATTATCATTCTAGCAGTCTGTCAACGGTAACTGAGGCGCGAATAGCGGGGCACGGTGACGGCCAATTTTTTTTCATCATCCTCCCCCCTCCGCCGCTCCCGGCGCTACTCTGCGCGCGTTTAATTTTCGTCACGTTGATTAATACGAGCGTCGATCCAATCAAGCTACCGAACCAACGAAGAGCGCGCGCGACGAAAGAGAATATATGCATACATATATATATATGTATATACACGTTCCCCAGTTAGAACGATGCCAGCTTTCTGCCTTGTAAATCATTTCGCTTTTCACTCCACCTCTTTGCTGTTTGTTCCGCGCTCCCGCGCCCCGTGAAACTTCATTATTTTGCCGCAGCAATATAACGAACCACTTCCGGATAGATGAAAATCGTAAGCAGTGTGTCACGAGGTCGAGTGGCTTCTCGAAATTTTGTGCCACAGCTTCGACCACATACGGTCCTAATTACGACCCTTGAGCTTCTCTTACCTCCTTGATACGAATAATAGCTTACTTTACTACATTGTACACAAGATGAGAATGGGAACGAGCGCGTATAAAAGACCCGGGGTGGGTTGTCTCGGACGTTCCTCGGTAATTGCATTATTGCCGAGAGAAGTGAGAGCGGGCAGCATGCACTTGAGCACGAGACGCGTGCTGGATCCGAACTGCATCCGAAGTGCAGGTCCGCGAGCCGCGCTCCTCTGCACCGAGTAATCGTCCGCACCTCGGTAATTACCGAGAATGAACAACGGTGAGCACACGCTACACAGCCAGCATATCACGCGACTTTATGCGATCTCGCTAATCGTAGATTCCGTACGCGCGAAGCTTCGTATTATTAGACACGCCCAGTGGTGTGTCCTATCGAATTCACTTTATCCTACTCGAGTCTCCGCACCAGGTAAGTAATTGGCCTACATTTCGGACGATTGCTGCTGTTACCGTTGCCATTGCGACTTAAACGGAACGAAAAACACGGCGGCTTGAGTGAACGAATGATTTAGCAATCCAATGAACCATCACAGCTGTGATGGAAGACGGTGGCGTAATGCCAGTGCATCGCGACGAACTCCATCGAGTTCTTCGATACGAGACCGTGAGTCAGTCGGATCCATTCGCCGATACGAATATCCCGGAGGTCGGCGTTTCAAATCTACGCGAGAAAATCGCCGCGACTACCGAGCCGAAGAAGTCGAAGAATTCGGATCTTTGGGCTCTTTGGGTTTCGTAGTTTCGAGGAGAGAGGAAGCGAACCAACGGCGAAGGGTGGTCCGCGGGGTTTACACGCTACGCGAAGGCAAGACGGGAGCGTGGAGCGTGGAGCGTGAAGAGCGAAGAGCCGGGCGTGCAGAACGCGAACCGGGTAAAGCGCTCGACTGCAATTTTTCTCGCCATATACGTGACGAGAATGGGGAAATAAAAGAAAAAAAAAAACGTCTTGGTAAAGGGAGTATACCGAGCGGCTTTTTCCGAACTGTAGCGGTGGCGGAAAGACAGCGCTGAGGGAGCGAAGAGGGAAAATGGGCCTCCTACGAATTTCCTTCAGTCGCATTTTTCAGAGAGAAAGGCAAGCGATGGAATGAATGAGTGGTTGACTGTTGGGGATGAAAGAATAGCGGGGAATCGCTCGCAAGGGAATTTTCACCTAAGACTATTTTCCGAAGTTATCGTTCCTCCTCTCGTTGCGTTGTTTTCGACGCTAAGTCTTCGTCACAATACAACACAACCAGTTATCGCGCTATGAATTTGTCAAGATATAAGCTTCGATAGAAACAAAAAATCTTAACAAATGTTTATTCGTAAAGCAAGAGATAAGGGAGAACTTGGATTGGTGGATCGTGGATCTCGTTGCTTGTTTTGTATGCCATCTTGATGAGCGACACTATCAAAAATTCGATAGATTCGAAAAAACAGACAGATGGGGAAGATATGGGGTATAGCTTGTGCACGGTGGATTGATGAAACGAGAGAAAAATAAGAAAAAGGAATAGTATCAGAGAAGGATATCACGTTGGCCAAATCAGACGATATCGGGATCCACATTAGATCACTAAGTCTGATTCGCATTGACGCGAATCGTGCCTCTGGGGCGGAAAATATGATTGCTTTGACTGAGCGCGTTGTCTAGGCGGCACGTCGCTCGACTTCGGGGGTGGGATTAATGCTACCCTCGGGGATCCACGTGGATTCCACTGTCTCTTTTTATCTTACTTTTTTTTTTCTTCTCCCTACTTTACTCACTTTCTCGCAATAACCTACACAATTTATTCTGTACTTGAACCACACGTGTATTTTACCTTACGATACCTACGTCCCACATTGCAATAATATTAAAACAATTTGAGAGTTCACAGCGTATTTTTATTTATTTTATTTTTTCATTGTACAACGAATGTATATCGACGATCATAGAAATTTGATATTTTTAATAGTGTTGTCCAGTCCCGTATTTAATATTATTAAGTTAAACAGTATAGTATAGAGGATTGCGATCTGTACGATTTTCGGGCGATTTCATTCATATTTGTAATCATTTTTGTCACTACCATATTTGATTTTATAAAGTCAACATTTTAATAATCTAAAGAAATTTCGGGGGGTCGCCAAGAGGAAGTATAATTTATAACATTCGTTTCGATATTCGCTTCAGACGAGATTGCGCGTGTGTGTGCGTGTGAGATCCCTTTCGACAGGCGTATCGAGGCTTATCCGAATCGATAAAAACTCGAAGAATTACGGGAGCATCGATAGGCACGATGACTACTGCCGCGCATTGACGAGAAGAGAAGAGAAGAGAGTTTGTTGGGCGCGGACGAGGAGAGCCCCGACTGTTTTATTGTGTCACGTGCAAAGGCACGGCGGCCAGCCCCATATATCAGTCGCGTCAGAGGGGAGACGTCGATATCCCCCGATCAATCATTAATAAGGCCTGAAACCCCAAATACATAAGGCAGTGGCTCGACTCCGTCACGTTCACCCTTATAACTCGGCTGCACGCCGTTGGGCCCGTTGGGTGGGAGGAAAAAAAATGTATTGCCCGAATACCCCGGCCACGGATTGATGGAATTTTATATTCTTCTACGTGATTTCTTATCCAACTATTCTCCCCGTACTTTTATGATCTTTCGAACTTTCTAGCAATAACTATTGTCATTAAAAACTCACAAACCGCAAGACATAATCTTCCGCTGCTCGTAAATATTATAAACAGAGGCTACAATTCTTTTTTTTTTTCTTTTTTAAGCATTTCTATAAAATCTTTATTTTATTTGACGGTACCATCGAAGCCTTCGTGACGCACGTCGACAACGGCGAATGTAGCAAAAGCCAAAGAAATCCCTTTCCAATTTTCGTACGATAGGCAAAACTCGACCAACCCCTCGTTCTCCGAAAAAAAAAATTCCCGCGGGACGTTTGCCGAGCCTGTACTCGCGTGGTCTTGTGTATAGGGTATGTGTATAGCCCGTAGCACGAGATCGCTTCGATCCGAAACGAGGAGATATCGTTGCGGTTTAAAACGTCGTTCAATGCGGCCGGCCATTGCCAGGGTCTCGAACGACCCTCGTGCTTGCCTTCGAACCCTTCGACGACGGTACGGGGATTTCGCGCGGATCAGCGGAAAGTGAAGGCCTTCTCCCCTTCCTATGGATTTTACGCCGGTTTTTCAAGCTATGTACGTGAGGTCCTGCGGCTAGCAAAAAAAGAATCTGCGACGGGCGGAATAACAGTAAGCTAGGATACACGATCGAGCTCACGCCTTTTTTTTTTTTGCAAAATAGAACAAAACGAATAATCGATAAATCCACTTGAAAAAATGATGTACTCGAAGCTTTCGGATATCAACAATTACTTGCAAGGGAAATAGGTTTATTTATGAAACAATTGTTTAGGAATCCCATCGTTGACTCAGTTGTCGCCTCCATTGCAAATACATTTACCTCAGCTATCGGCAACAATCGCAACAAGAGTGGTCCGCGTCGGGGCTGAAGCCCGAGGCTACGGGCGTGGAAGGAGGGCGGATAAATCAGGGCGAAAAAGGAACGATATATAAACGAGTTCGGTAAGAGAAAGGGACAGAGGGAGAGGAGGAGAGAGTTAGTAGGGAAGCGAGAAGAGAGGATCCGAAGAAAACAGTTGACCGAGAGGGAAGATCGCGAAGTGGGCTTCTCTCGAATGACGCCGTGTGCGCTCACGCACCCGGGCTTGGCTTTTGCCATGCGAAACCGGCCCCGCTCGGCAGCGGCTCTCTCGCACGTCTCCTGGTGCTGTATTTCCTCGGGCGAGATAATCAATCTACAACCGCCTCTTCGCCCCATCTCTTCCTCTACCTTTTCTCTTCGTTTTCTCATCGTCTCTGCCTCCCTTTGACTATCCTCCATCCTCCATCGTCGGGTTCTCTTTGCGCGCTCCTTACCCCCGTTTTCTTGATGATTCCCCGAGCGTTCGCCGCTCTAGCTTCGGGGGCCCACAGGTACCAAGTCCCGCAGTTCTGCCATCTACACCGCTCTCGCTCGCCGAACGATCGAATCGAACCGTTCGCGCCGGTTCTTCTATTTATTGCTCCCTCGCTTTAGTTCCATTGGCGTCGACGCTCAATCGCGGGACCATTGTATTATTTTCGTTTTGCAAAATTGACATAAAAGTTGGTTAAGCTGTCGGAACGTTAATGAAGTGATAACGCTGTATCAACGATGAAATCGAATATGAGCAGTCGCGGACCAAACGCGGGTACGAACTTTCACAAATAGACAAGTCAGACGTTGCCGCGAATATGGATAACCAAGCCAGGTGAAGAATCTATCGATTTCCGCGTACCCGCAGATCATACCTAGCGTACCTATCGATGCGCAGCGTTTCTCATATATGTTCGGCAAAATATGCGGCCTGCACGAAATGCGAAACGATCGTGAAGCATAACGTACTTACATACGTACTCGAAGGGAATATTCGACGCTGTAAAACACCCTTAAGGAAGACAAACGGGGCAAGTTCGATGCCGCCGGGGCTTGCATCATTGATGATGGCCCATTCCCCGAACGGTGCTACATATCCGGGGGAAAGGCCCTCCGAGCCTCTCACGTGGTTTATCTGGCCATAACTGTGAAATATCATCGGCGCGTCCGGACCTGATTGGCGCGAAACGTTTCGCCAACGGTAAATCTACCCTCGCGACGTACGCAAAAAAACTCATAGTATCCCTGCAGCAGAGAGAAAATCATAGGGTTTTTCTTTTATTTTTTTCTTTTTTCCAAGCCGTTTCTTCAAAGTCACGCTTCCTTCGCACGAACGTTTCTACGAGTGTCGAATTTTGGAGGCTCGGTGAAGATACGTTCAAGAGAAAGGAGCGCAAATCGTTCGTAATAGCGCCGTGAGTCGATGTGCCTTGCCAAACGAATGACAGAACGAGTTCGATGCCGACGGCCGGAGTACCCAGACGCGCAGGACAGTAGTTTTCGATTCACCGAGAAGAACGCCACAGTCCGAAGATCGAGTTACTGGCTCGGGGTTTCTCTACGCGGAGAGAAAGCGAAAGAGAAAAAGAATAGAGGAGAAGGGACGATCGTACGCGGTGGCCGCGTTCCGCGAGAGCTCCTGCCCTTCGGCAGTAACAATGCACACGGCCGACTCGCCGTTCCACCGCCCGTTGTCTCGTAAATATAAATGATGCCGCGACTCGGTTATGGCCGTGTAGCTACCGTGCACCCTCGCAAAAGCGCAGCGGAACGACGGGGCCGCGACCGAACGCGGCGCGCTTCTCCACAGAACGCCGATTCTTTTGGAACCCAAGTTCCGCCCAGCGTGTGCGCTATCTATCTCGGGACTTTTGCCGTTCCCTCTCTTTGCTTTATTTTCTCTGTCGTTCTCGTTCCCTCATGTGCCAACGCTCAATAAATCCGCTATATTTGCGCGCGTATCTCCGCGCATGTAAATTTATCTTTTTTTCGTCACGATAACCATTGCGAAGGGTGGGAAATATACTTCTCTTCGAGTTACACTTCATTCCCACCCTGCGCGTGAGTATCGGTGTGAAATGAAAATCGATTAATATTCAGCGCGGTAGACGGACCAACAAAGTTGCACGAATTTTCTACTTCAATCTGTTGAGGATTACTCGTCGATCACCGTCGGATTTCCGGAACAATATCATGCTATTTATTTGATGCTTCGTAATCGTCGAACCTTATCACCGCTGTGCGGCACAGGTATGAATTTTCGATCGTTGAACCTCACCTCTTTTGTTTCGCGAGGATAAGAACGACAGAGGGATATGAGAGGACGCTGTAGTGGCGTAAGGTAGTACGGGCATAATATACTGTAGCGCCAAACATGTACGAGTATGAGAGACGAACGAAAGTGGCGTGAGGTGAAGGTGGATGTTGAACGCGTACGAGGATGAGGAAAAGGTGGAGGAGGATCGAAGGAGAGAGGCCGGGGCGAAGAGATGCTGGCGAAGGGAAGAGAGGGCGGGACGGTCCATTAGGCGGTATCGGGACCATCGCACGGTAGCACCACGCTCTCTGCATCTCAATGCCCATGGCCCCCCCTTCCTCCCCCCAAACTCGTATAGGGCCGAACTCGACTCTTTCGGTACCCCTCGATCGACTCTTTAGTCAGAAAATCCGAGACTCTCAGCCAAATCCTTCGACACCTCTCTCAAAGCTTCTCGCTCTCCTCTCGACTTTTTCATTCTCTTTGGCTCAAGCCTCACAATATTTCAACAAGACGTTAGTATTTTTTTCCACATCTCCCTTCGTGCACAACACTTTCAATTGATGAACCAATTCGAAGGTACAACTGGCTTTATCAACGGACGATCGATACTTTATTAATCGCGAATATTCGATTAAATGCTTGCCGATCGCGGCGAGAAAGGATGCCGAGGCACGAAATGAGAATCGAATAACCGCGGCCCTGGAGTCGGACAACACCGGTAGCCCCGCGGCGTTGTCTTGTGATCCTGGACCGCGCGACTCCCCAGCCGCGACGACGACCGATATACACTCTCTACCCCGGCCATGAAATAGCACCAGCGAATCCTCCCTCTTTCTCGCTCCAACGATTTCTCGTTTTCTTCCTGTATCTGGAAGAAATCCTGTATCCTGCCGCGGCACGGTGAAGCGGGCTCGCCTCTCTTCTCCGTCGAGTGTTGTCCGATAAGCTTCGCGGCGTTCTCGATTTACGGGTACACGTATGCACGCTCGGCTTTTGCCTCCCGGGGGAGGATGATTGCCGTGCTACTGTGGAATGTCGATTGGTGTGCCGGATTGTACTCAACTATTTCTTCGCCCCGTCTACCCCCGGCTACTAGATTACATTCTAATGGAGACTTCACCGAGGAAAACCAGCTTCGAAAACTATTAATACTATATTAATAGTATACCGTGCTTCACGACTTTGCGAAGTTTCTTTGGCTACAATATAGCTGCGCAAGAGATTCTCGATTATACGAGAACGGAATGACAAGGTATACTCGTTTCAAAGCCTTCCTACGCTTTTTAATCGGAAATCAAGCTTTCAATTGCATCGTTTTCATTTTCTTTTTTTCATGTTAATTCATTCTTACAAGCATATCATGTGCATAATATTGTTGCAACATTGTTCCTTAAATCGATTTGTCTTAAAAAAATAAATAATATAAATAATATTGTTTTACTCCTCGCTGAATATATCTTACGGAGAGTCGCGTCGGATGGAAAAACAATTGGTTTTCAACCATTACCGGCTCTGAATTATTATCGACCCGTTGGTATTGAAATAAATAACAATGTCTTGGTTCTCGAGCGACTTGAGAGGAGCCGCCGACCGGCCAGAGAGATATAGTAGCAACAGCAGACTCGTTCGTGGCTGTGGGGCTAAGAAAACGGATATCCGGCAGGAAATCGAGGGCTCAAAGAACGCGATGGCCCGGATTCTTCTATTCGACATTCGTTTATCGCATCCCACCACGAGTGATCCAACTCGATTCGGAGGATTCGAAAAATCCATTAGTCCCTCGCGCGTGTTGGTCAAGAAGTCGGAGGGTTACGAGGTGCGAGAATTAGCCGCGTTAGAAGGAGCAGAAGCATAGCGAAACGCAAAAGAGGGTGTGCTCGCTGCAACAACGGTCGATGCTACAGCTTCGAACAAGGTGAGTGAGAGACTCGCGTTCGTAGAGTGAAAAAGCAAAGCGTGTTAGTTGCAACGAAAGAGAGAGGCGGGAGTCCCAAAGCAGAGAAGAAGGAGGCAGAGGACGAAGTAACGTTGCGGGAACCGCGATCTCGCTAATGGTTGGCTTAACCGGATTATGAGGAATTAAATTAAGGGAATTGTGTTTGTTTCGGGGACTGAGCCGCGCGTCGTTGTGTTCGGACTCTGTATATAGCGACGGTGCGCGCGCTCGCGAGAGAGTTCCAACGAACAACCGTGAGGGACGGTAACGTGTCCGCCTAATGAGCTCAATCGCGCGCACGAGACCCGGCGAAGGTATAGCAACACAGTAAGAGGAAGCTTCGAGAGTTACTTTGTCCTCGAGATGAACCTATGCATTTTATTGACTTTGGCCTCGAGACAGGGATTAAGTGAACTATATACAAGAATGTGACTCGATGGGCTTATCGCGATTGAAAAATTGTTATCGGTCGATGATGCTTCATCGTACGTATATGTCGACCTATTTTACGCCGTTACAGAATAATCGGCAATTTAATACTCGCGCTCTCGTACCTGGCGATGTTTCCGTTCCTCTATCTTGGCATCTTTTTGCTCTCTCGCAGAATCGTACGACGCTACTGCTCACGCTGATAAACAGCAATGGACCCGAGGCAGTCACAGCGCGTTTACGAACGAGAGCCACGTCGAAGGCCAGTCCCGACGAAGGAGACGACGACGACGACGACGTCGAGGCGCGGAGGTGAGGTAAGCTGAACCAAGTCGAACGGCGACTAGATTTTCCTGTCAATAAATCAAGTCGATCCACGCGGGGCGGCCTCGGCATTTCTGCGAGAGTCGCCGCCGCTGCCGCCGCCGCCGCCGCCGCTCCCTGCTTCCTTATTCATACGAGCGAGCGAGCTAAGCTCTCTCGGCAGATCCCAGAAAAAACATCATGCCCCATGCTATCTTGTCTCTTCCAGCGTCTCTCCTCCCTCCCTCTCTCCTCTATTCTTTCCCGCTATGCGGGTACACCGACAACTTTTGTTTATACTCGCGAGCCCCGTCAACAGATGTGATCTTTGTACCCAAAACTATCCGACAAACTTTTCTGCGACGG